>JAAONU010000004.1:7521882-8733445 GCA_012932295.1 Cyclina sinensis | reverse complement strand
CTTGGAATCTACGATATATAAATTCATACATTGTAGTGAATTCCTTATATTCGTTTCTCAAACTTTGATTTTGTTAATATTTGTAAACTTTATAGCGAGCAATATTTTGTAAATTGGCACAATTCACATATCAAGTAATTACAACATCTTTTTGGGGAATCTTAAGGAAAGCTTAAGTTAGTCATAGATACGTACTGGAAATATAACTATAATTGCTGATGTTATTAAAATAGAACCACTGCTGTCATACACTATGTGAAACAGTAACTCGAATATAAATACTGCCAACTGTTCTTAATTTAGCATAATTACCTAGATCCAAACAAACATGCCTAAAGCGCATTTTCGGATGTTAATTTGAATCCCTAACTACAAGGCTGAATACATTTTTGAATACATTTTTGAATACATTATTGAATCCCTGCTAAAATGTAAGAAGTGCACATTGGAATCCTCAAAATCATTCCATAAGTGTTTTTAATGCAGACCGGAATCCCCAATTATCTGAAGAAGTGCATTTAATGACTAGCTACATACTTCACAGATTTTTTATAATGGCATTTGATCCTACTTTGAAGAAGATACTTACGAGTGACAAATCAGAGGAACAGCATGGTCGAGAAGTCCAGCCAGGTACTTATGTCCAGCTTGTTCACATGCTTGCTCTGTTGGATCGCTTCCAATAAGGTCAATCATCAACTGAAGATCTTTCTTTATTGTTGTCAAGTCGATTTTGGCCACTATGAAAACAAACAAGTTGAAATATAACAATTCATCTCACCAGAATACTCATAGCCTTACGTTTCGTCATAGTATATAATGATCAGAAGACTTGCATACAAGTTTTCACACGATTGATGAATTGAAACAAGTGTTGTTATAAGGTTTTATTTTTATGGAAATAATATTGCTTGGAACTACATAAAATGAAGTAATTTAAATGCTGTGGTACATTCAATTTATATTGAAGCATGCATGTTATTATTTAATAAAAAGATAACCTATCACGGTTTGTAGAACAGATAGTAACATTTATTACAATTTATTTACTTACATAACTCGTCTAAAACAAATCGCTTAACTGGTGCAGCAACTGTTGTTGGTGATGGAACGATATGAAATCTTTGAATCAGCAGCTGGAATCTGGAAAAAATAAAGGCCAGGTGCAAATGTAACATTTATTCTGTCTGAATTCCTGTGGTACTGATACATTATTAAAATACAAAGCAATTATTTTTTTACTTAGTCTCTGCACATTTTGATGTGGCATGAGGTAAGTAAATTAAAATTCGCAAATATCGCTTCCGGTAGTGTTTACAAAATATCAAACAATAAGTCTAATGCAATCGGTACAGACGTAAATCGACAGTTTATATATCTAATATGCGAACAATACACAAGTATGTTTAACTGTCAGGTGGTATTTTTAAATATATAGACACAAATAATATTTTTGCAAATGTGTTCCAGTTTACCCTCATCATTCCCATTCGTGACAGTTTAAATAAACTACAAATAACATTTCTACAGTGGTTAGAAGGCAAGATTTTTTACGGGTATCTGCGAAGAAAGTATTTTGTAACTAATAATTAAATTAATCTCAAAGCAGTAATTATCTTGCTCAAGAAACTTAAAACACATGTAATTATCAGACTATAATTTTGAGAGTCGGTCGTATCGTCCTTGTTACTTGTCACAATAAATCCATTTTACTTGGATTCTTGCATCGATAACTTTATTAAAAAGCTTATGGTTAACATGTAAAAACTCGCGACATAATGCTTCAAAGTATTCGTTTCGTATTTTAGCAAGACCTATCGCATTGCCTGATTTTAATTAAGAAACTATAATTTTGACATTCTCTGATTTAATTCCGTCATGCGAAATCTTGTCTGTTGAGACGTTTGAAAATCAGGATCTCTTGGTTTTCATTAGCAATAGAACTGCAATTTGGGCCTTTAAATAATAATAAGAATGTTCAGTGAAAAGGTTTATACTGCTTACCTTTTATTTGAAATATAAATATTATTTAAACAATTCTTTGATTATGGAGTTCTCATATTTTATTATATATTTTGATAGTTTACAAATCAATGATCATGCAGTAAACTTGCATTTATCGATAACATTATTTTGGTTAACAAAATTATATCTCTGGGCGTTATATGAAACGTTTTTTATCAGTTGACCTTTTAAAATCATAAATAAAATATCAGATTTGTATATTTGCGATAAAATATCAACAATGAATAAGTGGTGTAACATTTATTATTTACAGCTTTCATTAATGGTCAAAGTTAGCAATAGTTTTAAGGACAATACATACGAGTGACAAATCAGAGGAACAGCATGGTCGAGAAGTCCAGCCAGGTACTTATGTCCAGCTTGTTCACATGCTTGTTCTGTTGGATTACTTCCAATAAGGTCAATCATCAACTGAAGATCTTTCTTTATTGTTGTCAAGTCGATTTGGTCCACTATGAGAAAAAAAATGTACGCTTAAATCAGCTTTTTAAAGCAAGACACGTTTAAAGTAACAACACACTTTGAGGCACATCTAAACAGGATCAGTAGTTGAGTGGTTTCGCTAAGGAATGGAAATCCAGGGATCGTGAGGCTACCCCCCTCTTCTCTGCTAACACTACTGATGGTTTTCTCTGGAATGCGATGTTTTCTGTATATTGCATTCTCCAAAACATTTATAGCATGTTATAACTAAATTCTTCTTGGGACGTCAGTAATTGTGACAAACAATGAACTTCGTAAGGTGTTGGTTAGGTTACTGTTGAATAATTGCTTTTTCTGTCACATTCACGATGGTGAGTACAAAAATGATTCAATTTTACACAATTGTAGAACAGTAAATGCATAATCAAATTCAGTATGCATTCACTTCGCAGAAAGCTATTTGAGGAGGACAATTTTACACCTAAAGATTTCACGGTATGAATCTTACACGGATGTACAACACTATGCAAGCTTCCCATGTATGATTAATTTTCGTAGCGTTCTGTCATAAGGTGTGAAAAGCTTCCATTAATTATTGTATAGCTATTTGATTAAGTATTGTCAAAGCATATTCATTGACAAATATAAGGGTTGTAAAGATAGGGGAATAATTTGTTGCTTTTTTTATTTTGTTCTGTTGTCGCTTGACCAAGAAAATGCACCTTCTTTGACTATAGATCGTTTAAATGACTTAAAAGAATAGTAGTTACTTTCTGCGATCACGAGTGATGTAACTAGAATCGTAAAAACAGACGAACCGAAGTGCAGGAAAAAGTTGACCGTAATCATAATACATTGCCATCCTTTGTACTTATGAAAGCATATGTTCAAAAATCAAGAAAGCGGTTAAGTTCAGATTAAGAGTCTTATTTTATAGGAATACACCTTTCATAGAATAGTCTATTCTTGAAGCAGTTTATCAGTACTCACTAATTAACCTCTTGTCTGGAGCCGCAAAGGCAAGCGCTGGCAAAATAAGAAATAAGACTGCCCTCATCTTTGTCTGAAAATATATAATATGGTGGTATTCTTGGATAATGACAAATTTCTCTTTTTTAGTCAGTGTAAAAGAAATGTGACATTTGTCTGGCAATTGTTATGTAAGTCTTCAATTTTCTCAATACAAGTCTGCATTGCATTAATGGATTGTTTATTCTGTTAAATTTCCTGTCAATTATTAGATGTACAAGCCGATATAAGCGTAAAAGTAGGCATAATATCTACCTTTCTGCTTTTCAAGTGACACCGAAGTACTAAAATTAGAAATTTAGCATGTGGAACTTCGAATGTTCGAATTGTATATGCTAGAAATGGCGACGGTGGGAAGAGGTTTCAATACTTATCACAAAATGAGTAAATCTGTCTGTTTGATTAATTTATACAACAAAACATTTCTACGCCATATTCGTTTAGTTTTTAAAATATCTATCTTTAGAAGTGTATCAGAGTCTCACATTTTTTCTGTTTAATGTATATTCTTCATCTCGTAGGTTTTTGTTTCTACATCGTCAATTTCCTTCCAATTAACGTTTAAATACTTTAACTCTGTGTTCTTTTTCTAATTAAAATCGGTTAATTCATACGTACGCTTTACACACTTCCGCTTTGAATAAACAGTTTTGTAAACAAATTTGTATCAATCAGAGAACTGCCTACAAATAACCTAGATGATATTTTATTTATTTAAGACACAAAATAAGACGAGTCTATTTCTAATGCGCTTATTTCAAGAAGACAATAACCACTTCTGGAGATCAGATAGAACTGAGAAAGGTATTGCGGCATGTATAAGATCAAACATTGCAGGTGCTACATTAAAAAATTTAAGTTTCAGTTGAAGTAAATATTGAGAACAAAAATGACTTCTTATTGGTGCATACAATTCCCCAAGCTTACCGAATAACACTTTTCAGGAAAATTGTTCTGTAATATTAGATTAGGCTAGAACTCAATATGATAGTTATGTTTCTTAGGCGACTTAAACTTAGACAAATAGACACACATAAATGGGGATCATTATCAGGTATATGCGAGATATTTGACTTGAAAAAAAATATGATAAAATTTCCAACATGCTTTCCCAAAAATTCTAAACTTTCCCTGTTTGATGTAATTCTAACAAATAAACCTGAAATTGCCAGTAATACCTGTAATTTTAACTGCGGATTAAATGATGTTCATAATATGATTCCTTTACAACTGATGATTGAACTTCCTTCAAAGAAAAATAACTGGATAGGATACAGAAGCTTCAAGTCTTTTAATAAAAACAGGTGTTATTCTGACCTGCAATCTATTCTGTCGAACTTGAACTGTAATTTTGGTAATGTTGATCTTTTATACAGCAGTTTTAGTACTACATTTTGAAATGTAGCATATCAACATGCCCTGGTAAAAACATACTTGTGAGACACGCACGTTTCATGAACAGGCCATTTATAAAAAAAAGAATGCATAACAACTATAAAAATTACAAATCTTCAAGAAACTGGGAAAAGTGTAGAAAATAGAGGACACTTGCTAATAGTATTAAACGAAAATAAATTAATAAATATTTTTTTGGAAGATCTACTGTTGGCAGCAAAAACAGAAACAAAATTTCTGCCTCACAGTCAAATTTTTTTATACAATAAAAGGAACAGTTATTCAGAAATATACAATATCATTTGAAAATAACAATTTAGTAAATGATCAAAAGAATATATCAGAAGTGTTTAATAACTTCTTTGTAAATGTTGCAAAAGACATTGAAAATGTTTCAATCCTTATAAATGATGAAAACCCAAGTCTGATTAATCAAAACAAGCTGATCACATCCCAATTAATATTTACACCAGTTTCAGGCTCCTTTGTCAGCAAGCAAGTAAACAAGTTTTCAGTTAACAGACCACAGGCTATGATTTCAACTCTTCTAGATTATTCAAGTTGGTACAGCATCCATTGTTGACCCGGTTACCAATATTATTAATAAATCTCTTTCGATATCAGTTTTTCCAGATGAATTGAAAATAGCCCAGGTCGTTCAAATACATGAAAAATAGAATGTCGCTGCCATCCTGATGGACCTGTCGAATGCATTCGACTACCTTCCCCACAAATTGTTTTGCTAAAACAACATTTAAACATTATGGAGCATCAGAAACTGTATTGAACCTTATCAAAAACTACATCTCTGAAAGAAAACAATGCGTAAAAAATAGGTCGAACAACAAGTTAAATTTTTTATGAATGACATCTTTCATCGCTGATGATAACTCTGTATCTTGTTGTGAATAAAACCTTGAACATGTAAATACAACTTCAGAAAATGGCAGCAAATCCGTCTTAAAATAATTCTCAGATAATCAAATGAAAGCAAATCCAAGCAAATTTCAAACTATAGCTATAGGAAGAAAACCCAACGATGAAAATATAACATGTAGTTTAGATTATAGTGAAATTAATTGTAAAGAAGTAAATGTATTAAGTGTTACCTTAGATATCAAACTTAGTTTCCATTCTTATATACATCTAATATCTGCAAGAAGGCATCAAGACAATTAAATATTTTTAAAAGAATTCGAAGATATCTGTGTAAATAAGTTGAATTAAATATATCTTTCATTTTATCCAGTTTTAACAACTGTCCTCTTACCTGGCACTTTTGTGGAGAGACATATACAAACAAGAAAGAAGAAATCCAAGAACGAGCACTTTGTTTCATCTTTGATGACTACATTTCTGATTACGAATTTTTACTCTTAAGATCTAGGTTACCCACACTGAATTGCGGAGAATGAGAACAATAGTCCTGTATATTCATAAAATAATTAATAAACAAGGTCAAATATATTTCCATGAGCTTTTATCAATAAAAAAATAATACTTATCATTTTAGATTTACCAATTCCGATAAACACAACAAATACGGAAACAGGTCTTTCTGTTCCAAACTCTGGAACTCGCCTCCCTTACATTTTAGAGATATGACTAATTTCTCTCACTTAAGAAGCTTAAAAAATGCTTAAGATGGAAAGGTCTGCTCCTGTTCTTTTTGTTCTGAACCTTATCCTAATCCGTTTAGTCATTTTCTTTTTATTTAACCTCTTTTTCAGTTTTATTGCTCTCCCTGATTTGATTGATTGATTGATTGATTGATATTTTGCTACTATATAAATTGCGGCTTGTACTCTATGCCAATGTTTCTCCCTGCATGCTTTGAAAATAACATAACATTGCAAGCAGGTTGCAGATCGACTCTTCCCAAATTTATTTAGACAGATAACTGTTCTTTAACGACCCTTTACAGTCACACGTTTGTGTTTCCTTTACTTCGGTGTTTTATTTTTTTTATTGTAGACTTTAGTCAGTTTGTGTAAGGCAAGATCAGCTAATTCCACATAATCTTAACCAGTCCTCGGTTTTGTGATTTATTGTACTGATGGCATGCATTTTAAACCTTTATGATATGTGCTTATAGTTTTAATCTTTAAAAAATGTGATAATATAAATAATCTAATTATGTTTTTTTTTTTATTTTACAGATAGTTATTTGTTAGGTCGGCCAAAAGCTATGCATAGCTTATGTAAAATTGTGCGTTTTGTAAACATACCAACATTAAATAAACTTTGTATTTTATCGTATTGTTATGCTTCCTGCAAAATGCGACTTGCAAAACTGACATCTTCTAAATAATAGTTCTGTGTGTGTGTGTGTGTGTGTGCGTGCGTGCGTGCGTGTGTGCGTGTGTGTGTGTGTGTGTGTGTGTGTGATTTACTCTTTTTCTGCTTGTTGAAATGAAAGAAGTATTTAATTTAAAATATTTTATACCTTACTGAAATGATCTTATTTCATTAGTCGAGAGTGATGCACGCGAGGGTCCGAAGATAAACACCTTCAAAAGGTAATAAGCACCTACAAAATTTTCAGGAACGTGTAATTTAATTGCACACCTTACATTTAAGTGGAGTATATAATATAATACTTACAGACCTATGTTTCCGTCAATATGTGTTTTTACGGACCTGTAAACATGATATTGACCGAGGAAGAAGTCATTCTTATCATTTTTACAGGTCAATGAAACACATTGTCTATAACAGTATTAAAAGAAATTGCAAAAACGTTATTAACTAATCTGTATAAATGAATAAAGATTACATAAATGTTAAAACATTTGTGGTCTTTTTTTTATTTTTTTTTTAAATATTCTGACATCTAAATGAATTTCTTCTTTCGGATAAATTTATTATGAATTGATGCTGCTTTAAGCACCGTTGTCACTCAAAAATCACATTACCATGGGAAAGTTTAAACATATTAAAATAATGTTAACCTTGTTGTTTTTGACATTATTTTTCACCATCTAAACAGAGTATACTTAAAGAAAAATATTATAAGATTAAAATCTAAAATGAAAAATAAAATGTTACCTTTTCAGTAAGCTTGTACATGTTATGATTACTGAACGGTGTATGTAAGTATGTAAGCAAACAAGTAGGTTAGTAAGTAAGTAAGTAAGTAAGTAAGTTCGTTAATTAGTTACTAGTTAGTTAGTAAATATGTACGTAAGTTAGTAAGAAATTATAAAATTGTTAATTATAGTGACATGTGCAAGACATTATAATAATATAAAGATTCAAACATAAATATATGTTTCATTCGACACAGTCGGCTATATCTCACCTTTAAGGAATAAACATGGCTACAGTACATTTATTACAAATATCTAAATACAATTTTCAGTGTCTTATATGACGGTCAAATTAGAAATATCACAACAATCAAACATTTAAGCCGAATTTACTGTTTATAAGTACATAATATCAGAGACATAGATAACAGAGATAGGCAACTTCCTAGCTAGTTAAGGTCCCACGCGTGCCTTCTAAGACACTGTCTTGTAGCAAGTATAACTTGTTAACTAGTTGCCAAATTGAATCAAAGTATATATTTTCTGAAAGCCTAGTCATTTGTCTATTGCTGCAGGTAAAATAATTTTAGTCCTGGTAACAATTATGATGCATCATGTGTTTAAGAGTACTGCAACTTAATCATTTTTCACAAAACTATAAAGATGGTGAAAAACTGGGACAGTGGGTATATTCTGCCAAGTTATATTAAATTAAAGAGCTAGAAAGTTGCCAATATTTTAACTTGCAGCTATAGACGACTGTTTAAGCTTTCAAATGATGTATACCTTAAAAGGGTCGAACAAATAGCCATTGAGTTTTAATTGCTACAAAATGCCTATTTTTTCACTTTTGAAGAGGCATGTGCGCTATTTCAATGGAGTAAATAGGAGCTGCTTATCTCTGTTATCTATGTCTCTGATAATATTCTGTCTGAGCACGTAGCATTTTACACTATACTTAGCGGAGTTTCTAGGATGAGAGATGAATAGTAATTCGAACTTTTGTGAAGATTCTATTATCCAACAAAGTTGGTTTTTTCATTTACATAGGATATTCTGTCGTCTAACCTATGTTTGAAAAGACGATAATATGTGAAACGATGCCTTCAATATTTCTGCGGGATATACATTATTTCCTCGATATATTGTTATTTTGCGAATGAATTGCGCCGTGAAATTCTAAACACTCTATTTCCATATCGCGCTTGTGATTGCTGTGGTTTAAATTTTGGTGTTTCTCATTCCCAGAACGTTGCCTAGCACTGAACATTTTCTTTGAAATGAATTGATTTGTCTACATCTGCGGTAAAATCCAAAAAACTGAGATTAATAATGAGACTTTTTTAACAGTAGGCCAAACTTTACGCGGTAGCCCAGGCATTTTGTTTCATAAATTGTACAACTAATTTATTTTTATATATATATATTTCGTGCTTCCCTTTTAATTTTATTATAGCTACTTATCGCGTAAACAAATGCGGTTTCCTTCACTTCCCTTTATCATATACAGAAAAACCCATTTATAAGACCAGTCAAAAGTTGGTCTCATAAGTGAATCGGTATTAAAAGCATGTTTTATTTGTTCTAAATTTTGAGCTCCCCTTCTTTGAAATTGCTCCGTTCCGCATGATTTTGAAATATTTAAAGTGCTCTTATTAATGGATCTTTCTTGTATCTTTGCACAGTTTAAATTTCCGTTTGCCGTAAAACACCTTTTTTAATTATCAATCGACTTTGTACAAATTTGGCAACTAAGCCAATGAAATATATCTTGATTATTCTTTACAAACAAATTCACGATTTAACTTTCATTTAATTCCTTGAGAATTGCTTGCAAATGAAACTATTTGTTCATGTAAGTAATTAGATTGTGTTAAATTTTTTAGTCCAGACTGAATTAACTTTCTCCTTTACATAATAAGTGTGCACTATAAAATTAAGATTTATGATAATGTTACTCAGAATATATTCAAACTTCAATAAACTTACGATTTTGTCAGCAGTTATTCCAACAGTGTGAATTCTGAAAGGCAGAGCCGTCCATTGCCTTTTATAGTATTTGCTGCGCAAGAGAGGCCCCTGTGCAGTCAATCTCATTAAAATCAGATCATCGTTTTCGCTTCGTTACTCTACGCTACGAAGGGTAGTGAATGGTAGTGGAGCGACATTTAGGATATGATTTTAATGAGATTGCTGTGCAGTCAAATTTTTATGGAATGATTTGGTATTGATATTAATTGACAAGGACGGGATCTACATGCCTTTCTATAACGTGTGGATACCACTGTCAAGAATAGCTGTTGATGTTCCGTTTATATAGGTAAAAGTCCCATTATCTTTCTATTAAAAAACTTCTTTCTCTTTCTTCTTTTAAGTTTAACCCGCACTCCCACCTCCCCCTCCCCCTCAAAAAAAGAAGAAAAAAAACAAGCAATTTGAATATTAACACACAAAACTACATAATGAACCAAATTTCGATAAAGGCCTCATTCATATCGGCAGACAAATTTGATAAGAACAGTGTCATGATAAGAGAAAGCCACACCATTTAAATAATTGAAAAAGAAATAACGATTTGACTGCACTCTCTATCAGTTGGCCAAACCGTAGCACTAACTTGTCCTAATTCGTTTGGCTTTAATATATTGCTGGTACTGTTTGATCGAAGGACCGAAGTTTCCGAATATAATCTGCTATTGTAAGATTCCAAGGACCTGTCATGTTCAGTATACAGCATCGATACGTCCGAAAGACCATTAAAAGTTCTGGTGGAGTTGAGGTCTTTTGCGTAATACATGATCCGTGTCGATTTCATAGCCGTGTGCTTAAAGCTCTACAAACAAACCTTGTAATCTGAGTTTACATATATCCTCGTTCTAAGTGCATTTAGCCTCATAACGATTTTAACAAAAATCTTAAACAGTGTTAAAAACTGAGTAAAAATTGAATCACATACTGACAAACAAGCCATCAAATTCAATAAAACGTCAATAATGTTTCAAAGTGAGATACATAGGGAGTCTTTTTCTTTTTACCACTGGTGGTAACAAAGAGTAACGATTTCATTTAAGTCAAACTTAAATTTTATGTGTGCATGTAAAGCGTTTGGTACAAAGAACAGAAACAGTTTTGTTGCACATTGGCAGTGCAAACTAATTACTTCTTTCGTTAAGACGATTCTCTACATTTGTTTCAATTGCCTTTTAACGAACATATGATAGTTAAAATATCTTAAGGGAGCCTATCTTAGCAAACATAAACTTTTGATGGATTGATACTGAACATTTCGTTTTTGAAACCAGCCTTCGTAGACACGACATTCGAGTTATACACCAATCAGTCGACTGCAACTGAAAGAAAGCTTTTGGTTAATTTTTTTAATTCTTGTTCAATATCAAAGGCGGCGACTATACAATGTAAAGATTAGCTTCAACAGACATAAATAAAAGTAAAGTAAGTAGTATGTATGCCACAACGTATGAACGCCGTTATCAAGAACAGCAGAGTGTTTCGAAACTTGCGGCATTAAAGCACCTCGTTCTATCAAGCGATGGGGTATCTTGCAAAGTTTACTCAATTTTCAGAAGAGGTAGAGAAGGTGCTCGCAAAAACTTTTAGTTTCAAAATTTCTGTACTGAAATGTTTTCATTCGTATTGATATAGTCTATGATCATAAACTATTTCAGATTTTAATTGTTTAAATATTGTATTAAATACATATGTCCTACCGGTAACACCAGTATGTTAAACTGTGTCCATACGGCGGGACAAGTACTGTCCCCAGACACATAGGACAGGATTTAGAGCAATTCACTTGCAACCACTATATTTACATTTTAGAACCCTTTGGCCTGTATTGTTAGATTAACTGAAAATAGCTGTATTATTTGAAATGTTTCCTTCTGTAGTTAAGGCTAATAAAAAAAATATAATAAATTTTTAAGATCAACTGTGATTCGACTTCATGTCAGGAATATCTCAATTCCGGGACTTATATAGACTTATATTATTATCTTGCGCAAAACAGCGTCACTATATTTCAATATCAAAGTTATATTTGCTTAGGTTTAGATTTTCGTGTAATTGTTGCTTATTCTCAGAAGTGGTCTAGCACTGAACATTTTCTTTGAAAAAGCTTAATAGATCTGCAACTGTCATCGAATTCGAAACATGGAGGTTTATCAAAAGACGTTTTAATCGTTTGCGGTTGTGAGGGCGTTTAACTATTTATTCTTCTACTTAAAACATATTATATCATCTATACAGTGCTTTCTTTTAAACGTTATTGTACCTAGCACAATCAAAGAAACAGCGGTTTCATTCAATTCCATTATCATATACAGTAAAACCCCATTAATAAGACCAGTGAAAAAGTGATCTTAATCGGTCAATAATCGGTCTTAATTGCGGCTCTCATTTATTCTAAGTTTTAGACTTTTTTTCTTTGATATTGTTTGTGTCCACAGGATTTTGAAATAAACAAAGGGATGTTATTAGCATATCTTTATTATATTTTAATACAATTCAATTTTTCGCTTTGCAGTAAAACAGATCTCATCTAAATGTTTTCAAGTTTAATGTGATTTGTTGCACTGTTCCACAGAATACAAGAGAATTCATTCATGGCAAAATCAGTCGACTGCGTTTCACTAGTAAGCCGATTAAATGTATCTTGATTATTTCGTACCAAACAAATTTACGATTTTACTTACCTTTCATAACTTGAGTATTGTTAGCTAATAAACCAAGTAATTACATGTGTAAATTGTACCAAATTTCGTTCAGTCACGACTGAACTAACTTCCTCCTTTACATTGTAAGTGTGCATTGAAAAATAAAGAGCTTTAATAATGTTATTCAGAAAACATTCAAACTTTACTAAACTCGCAATCTTGTAAAGCAGATATTCCAGCAGTGTGAATTCTAAAATGCATTGTCTTCCTTGATCTTTCATAACATTTCCTGCGCTTGAGAGGCCCCTCCGTGGTCAAATTTACTTTTTGATATACATTTCAGAACCGTTTGTCTTGCGTTTCCAGACCAATAGAAAATAATTATTTCAAAGGCTTTCCTCTAAATTCACGTCCAATAGAATTTTGATTAGAATAATTTTATTGAACAACTGTGATAAATTTCATGCCAGGAACATATTACCAAAGTTTGACGAGACGTCAACAGACTACAGATATGGAGTTATAACAAATACTGACTATGAACACGCTGCAAAGAAGGGGAATAGATCTAAATAAGGGCAATAAAAACACCCTATTTTCTGATTATTGATAATAGGCAATAATCATTTCATCTGTACAGAACCTTTTATTAAATCAAAATACATTTGCAGGAAAAATTTAGAGCTATATCCGTATAAAAAGCTGTGTTTCTATACATTGCGTATACAACACATTTCTAACAATGCCTTTGATTTAAGATTATGGGACACTAGAAAACTCAAAATAACTTCGTGCTCGACGTTAATATACCTATAACAAAAGGTTTCAGTGTATTTTGAAGAAAATTATTTATTTGTGGGTTGGCTAGAAACACAAAGGCCACATGCCATTTCTGATCCAAGTTTCATTCATAAATGAGTCTGTAACAAACCCGTTTTAAAATCACAGGATCCGCCAAGTCAGAACCTCACTGAAAGAACTTTTAACCCCTATTTATACATTGGTGTGCACTCCAAGCCGTGGGAAATAGGAAGCGGTATAAATATAAAAAGGGTAACTTTAAACATAAGGTTATTATCTTTGCTCATAATATATTATAAAATCTGACCCTACATAACTTTTTGATTAATCTACTGCAAAATCTTAAGAACTTACAGGCTCTGATGAAATATTTCAGGAGGTCAAGCTTATGTCAGATTTTCTGAATGAGCTCAAAGATGCTTTTCTTTGGAAAATCAGAAATGTTCGCAGTTTCTTAATTATAAGTAATGACGAAATATCAGTAATCAGTAATCGTCGTTACGTACAACAGACGTCGTGAATATTATATCTGATAAACCCGTGGGGAAAATATATTGAAATTGACACCTCCGGGAATCTCAGTTTGGCTTATTATTTAATGATGTTAAATGACGTTTTCGCTGTCCAAAAGATATATATTAAATCTTTTTTATCACGCATTTCCAAGGATTATAAAATAATAAAAATATATTATATTTTGATGGTTAAGCGATTTCGCGATAGCCTTGTTATTGTGCTAAGAACAGTTGCACTGGCCCGAGGTCAAAGGCTGAAGACTAAAGGTTAAGTTATATATACCCAAAACAGTGCCATAATGAAATCACTTAATTACACTTTTTTCAAAATTCCATACTTTGATTCATTTTTTTTTCATTAACGTGTTGTGCTTTTGAAAAAAGAAAAACAATTTTGCCGTCTATGATGACGGCGGTAAAAAAATCCTGAACAGTGGATGCATGAAGGCAGAGTTTAAATACCCAATCAAAACTATTTAATATCACTTAAGTCGTATTTTAAACGTTTAAATCGGTCGTTTTTGCCAACTAATTAAAACGCCTTAATCTCGTGTTGGTCATATTTGCCAACCAATGAAAACGCTTGAGTCCAATGTTAGTCTTCTTTGTCAACCAATGAAAACGTTTGAATCTTGTATTTTTCGTAATTCAAAACAATCAAAACGCTGGAATCTCCTGATGTACATGTTTATCATACTAACCGAGAATTTCATAATATCGAGTTTAAAACATGTGAAGCATTCTTACATTATTTTGAAAGGGAAGGTACGGGTCCTTCCAAAAATGCAAACTTTATAAAACTACACATTCAAATGCATAATCTGTATTGTCATTGTTTTCTCTTGGTGATAGAGAGCTTCTTAAATGACAGCGTGATATACTAAGATGTACGGTCCGCAGGCCAAGTTCAGATGGCCGATTTCAGGACAAATTCTTACAAAATTATATAAAAGTGGCCAGCAAGAGATACAGTCGTAATTTTTCAATAACTCAAAAGGACTCAGAAAATAAAGAAAATACTGCTTTTATGAATTCTGATAAGAATGTTACAATTGATGAAATTTAAAAACTATTCTTTTGTATTGATTTTGAATAAGAACTTTAGCTTAATTATTTAAAACTGTATATCATTTTACCATAAGTAAAGTAATTTTCCTTACATTTTAGCTAAAGGTAGACGATTTCCCTCCACATCTATATAATCATTTACGGTATAAAACATTTTGAAAAATACTGTTCAGGTGTGTCAAAACCACGCATCAACACAATTGTGAATTTTCTCAGATTTATTAAATCACATTATGTATGCATCGGCATTAGACGTCAAATCGGAAATAAGTCACTTTGTTTTGCCAACTGCCTCCCTGCAAAGCAAAGAAATTTGCAATGTATATACGCTTATTTGTAAAAAATCATCTATAAGAACATTGGAAAATATGTGATAAATCGTAACATATGTCTGAATATTCTGAGTACGAAGCAGTTTATTTAGAACATTTACGGTCTTCAATTAAGCATATGGAACACTTTGCAATAGATCTACAACAAACCTTTCGGTAGGAAACTTGTTATTGCTTTTAAATCTTTATTGGTTTCACACAAACAACTATTTAGTTTCGATACTCACTCTGTCATATGAGCAGCCGATTACTTGACAGGATTTGCAACTGTTGTTGCAGGTACTATATTGAAGTGTTGTACAAGCTCTTGGAACCTATAAAATATAGATGTTTACATTTGTATTTAATTTTTGATTTTCATTTTTACAGTTTGATAATGTAAACATTGGTGAACTATTTTCTTAGTAAAACTGACATCTTATACATTTGAATTCCCAACTGCATGGCAGAAGTGCATTTTTGATTACATAATTGATTCCCCACCTTAATGTCTGAAGCACATTTTTGAATGCACATTTAAATCATCAACAACTTGTCAAAAGTGTTTTCGAATGCACATATGGATCTCCAGCTACCTGAAGATTTACCGTTTGAATGTTCACTTCAATGTCTAGCTACCAACTTTACAGACTCATTTATAATACACACGCAATTATTCTCTTACTACTTGAACTATTAATTTATAATTTTTCTTCTACTTTGGAGACAATATTTACGAGTGACACAGCAGAGGAACAGCATGGTCGAGAAGTCCAGCCAGGTACTTATGTCCAGCTTGTTCACATGCTTGTTCTGTAGGATTACTTCCAATAAGGTCAATCATCAGCTGAAGGTCTTGTTTTATTGTCGTCGTGTTGACTAGTGTCACTTTGAACACAAACAGTTATAATGTAACAATTTGTCTCATCAGAATGCTAAAACCTTATGTTTTGTCAAAATAACAAAAACATCAGACGAACTTAATACATGTTTTGTTTCATTTGTGTAATTGAAACCAGTGCTGTGTTTTATTTTCAAGGAAAATGTATTGTTTAGAACTACATAACATGAAGTTCTTAAAATACTGTTGTATATAATTTCAATTAACATTGCAGTATTTATGTCACTGTTTGATAAAAATAACCTACTAAGTTTCCTCAAACAATTACAAATCTTTCTTTATAACAAGTTATTTACTTACATAATTTACCTAAAACGTATCGCTTTACCGGAGGAGGAACTGTTGTTGCAGGTACTATATTGAAGTGTTGTACGAGTGCTTGGAACCTATGAAATATAGATTTTTACAATTTTTGATATTCACTTTTGTCAAAATCTGACAGTTTGATATTGTTAACACACACTGCTAAACTATTTTCTTCGTAAACCTGGCTTCTTATACATATGAATTCCCAACGACATGGCAAAAGTGCATTTTTGATTAAATAATTGAATCCCAACCTTAAAGCATAAAGCACATTTTTGAATGCAAATTTGAATCATCAACAACTTGCCAGAAGTGTTTTCTAATGTACATATGGATTCGCAACTTACTGGAGAGTTACAGTTTTTAATGTGCACTTAAATCTCTAGCTACCATCTCTCAACTTTACAGACTTGTCTATGATAGAATGTTATTTTTTTACTAATGGGACTATTTATACAAAATACATCTATAATGGTACTTTATTCTATTTTGGAGAAAATATTTACGAGTGACACAGCAGAGGAACAGCATGGTCGAGAAGTCCAGCCAGGTACTTATGTCCAGCTTGTTCACATGCTTGTTCTGTAGGATTACTTCCAATAAGGTCAATCATCAGCTGAAGGTCTTGTTTTATTGTCGTCGTGTTGACTAGTGTCACTTTGAACACAAACAGTTATAATGTAACAATTTGTCTCATCAGAATGCTAAAACCTTATGTTTTGTCAAAATAACAAAAACATCAGACGAACTTAATACATGTTTTGTTTCATTTGTGTAATTGAAACCAGTGCTGTGTTTTATCTTCAAGGAAAATGTATTGTTTAGAACTAAATAACATGAAGTTCTTAAAATACTGTTGTATATAATTTCAATTAACATTGCAGTATTTATGTCACTGTTTGATAAAAATAACCTACTAAGTTTCCTCAAACAATTACAAATCTTTCTTTATAACAAGTTATTTACTTACATAATTTACCTAAAACGTATCGCTTTACCGGAGGAGGAACTGTTGTTGCAGGTACTATATTGAAGTGTTGTACGAGTGCTTGGAACCTATGAAATATAGATTTTTACAATTGTATTTAATTTTTGATATTCACTTTTGTCAAAATCTGACAGTTTGATATTGTTCACACTGCTAAACTATTTTCTTCGTAAACCTGGCTTCTTATACATATGAATTCCCAACGACATGGCAAAAGTGCATTTTTGATTAAATAATTGAATCCCAACCTTAAAGCATAAAGCACATTTTTGAATGCAAATTTGAATCATCAACAACATACCAGAAGTGTTTGCGAAAGAACAAATGGATCCCAAACTACCTGAAGAGTTACTGTTTTTAATGTGCACTTAAATCTCTACCAACTTTACACACTTATCTATAATATATAACTATTCTGTTGCTGCTTGAACTATTAATATACTCGTAATATATCGATACTGTTTTTTTCCTATTCTGGAGAAAATATTTACGAGTGACACAGCAGAGGAACAGCATGGTCGAGAAGTCCAGCCAGGTACTTATGTCCAGCTTGTTCACATGCTTGTTCTGTAGGATTACTTCCAATAAGATTTATCATCAGCTGGAGGTCTTGTTTTATTGTCGTCGTGTCGATTTGATCCACTATGATAAAAAGAAATATTTGTATGCTGAAATTACTTTGGTAAATCAAAACACGTTTACAATAACAAAACACTTTGATGCACTTTTGTAGCGAAGCAGTTGTCCAATGATTTCACAAAGGACTTGAAATCCAGGAATCGCGAGTTTATCCCCCTCTACTACGCTTACACTACTGACGGTTGTCACTGTAATGCGATGTTTCTGTATATTGCACTCTCCAAAACATATTCATAACGTGTAATAATTATATACTGCAGGGAACGTCAGTCATTTCGGTCTATCGACAAAAAACAAACTTTGCAAGGTGTTGGTTAGGTTACTCTCGGATATTTTTTTCTATCAAAACAAATAACCAGCATAACAACATAATGAGTACAATGTTACAAAAATGTAGCAGAGTAAATGCAAAATCAAAATCAGTATGCATCCACCACACAAAGAACTGGATGAAAACTTCGCAGCTTAGTAATTATCTTAAGTGGTTGTACAACTCTATGTACGCGTCACATGTTGGACTTTTTGTAAAGTGCCGTGCCATAGGCGTGGAAGTTTGGTACACATTATTGTATGGAACATTTGAATGTAGATAATTTTGAATAACTTGACTATTGGAACACGAGTGACTAGACTAAAAAAAACAGACAGACCGAAGGAGATCAGGATAAAATTGACTGTAATACATCACCATCCCCTGACCCCATCAAATATACGTTCTCATATCAAGGAAACTTTTAGGTTCAGATTCCAGAATCTTGAGTATTAGATATACACCTTTCATATATTAGTCAGTTCTTGTAGCAGTTTATCAATACTCACACAACATCCTCTTGTCTGGTGCCGCAAAGGCAAGCGCTGGCAAAATAAGAAATAAGACTGCCCTCATCTTTGTCTGAAAATACATAATTTGGTGGCATTTTTGTACCAAAAATATTCTCTTTTTCTAGCCTGAGCAAAAAATTAAATTCAGGTTAGTTTTCAATTTCTCAATACAAGTCAGCATTAAATTAATAGATTGTTTTAATTTTCTAAATTTCCTTTCAATCTTTGATGGACAAACCGAAATAAGCGCATCAGTAGGTACTGTAACTTTTTACCTTTCTGCTTCTCTAGCGACACTGAAAGTACTAAAAACAGAAATTTAGCATGTAAAACTTTTCAAATTGCATATGGTAGAAATGTCTACGGTGGAAAGGATTCCGTACTACTTACAGGCTTAATAAATCTATCTGATTGATCAATTTACATAACGTAAAAATTCAACACCATATTCCTTTTGGTGAGTTTCTTCTTTCGGATAAGTAATTATGAATTTACGCAGCTTTAAGTACTGTTATCACACAAAAATTACCTGACCATGGGAGTGGCTAAAAGCTTTTAATAAAAATAGTAGTTGTTGATTTTTTTGTCATAATTTTTCAGCATTTTAACAGTGACCATATTGTATGCTTAAAAAATGGTACTGATATGAAAGATTAAAATTAGAATAAAAAATACAGTGTCAGTAAGTAAGTAAGTAAGTGCAATGAAGTAGGTTAGCAAGAAGTTAATAAATTGTTTAGTTGCATGTTCAATACACCATTAGCACAAATATATTTTTCACTTGGCACAGTAGGCTTATATTTTACATATAAGCAATAAATATGACTACAGTGCATTTATATACAAAACTCTAAATACAACTTTCAGGTCAAGTAAGAAAGATCATGGAAACATCACAATAATAACACATTTAAGGCGAGTTTACTGTTTATGAGTACATTAAATTTTGTCTGAGGACGTAGTTTCTTTTACAATATAAACTGTTCACAAAAAGTAGAGGATATTGTGGGTAATATTATTTTTACCACGTCTCATACTCCCAATAAGACGACTGATTATGTGCTGAGGGATTCTCTCCCACTCTTCCTGCAGCGCCGCACGGAGTACAAATAACGTTCTGATGGGAGGATCACGTCTTCGGACACATTTTCAAAGAAAGTCCCACACATGTTCAATAAGTGATAAGTCCGGGCTCATCGCTGGGCATGGTAAAAAACATATATGTTGTCCTTCCAGGAACTCACAAGTGACAAGTTTTGCCATATGGGCCCTAGCGTTATCATCCTGGAAGATGAATTCTTGGCCATGACGTTGTGCAAACGGGACAACATGCGGAACCAACATGTTGTCAAGGTAGTTAAGGTCAGTCACACTGCCATGACACACATTTTTGTGAACTAAAGTCACTATTACCATGATTTCTTTCAATGTTAAAATCTGCGTGCTACCCCTCATGTGTTAAAGTTTCACGTGCAGCAAAACTTTGATTGAGATTTCTATACTTTAGTGATCACGCTATCGACACAAGAATAACCATTGTAAAAATGTACATGATGATTGCATATAACGAGTACGTTTCCCTTATCATAACCAAGTAACACAATATCCCCTACTTTTTTGTGAAAAGTATACTTAGGAAATTTTCAAGGATGAGAGATCAATAGAAATTTTAACTTTATTAAATCAATAAAGCCATTGATTGTCAACCAATCACCAAATGTCGATGTTTGATTTTTTTCTTGTTTAATCGCCTTTTTTAACTATCGGAGTGTTGATGCCATGATCCAGCCAATTAGGTTATTTATTTGTCCTGGATATTCTATTGTCTAGTTTGTCTTAAAAGGCGATATTTAGTCAAACGACGTCGGGGAATTTATAATCAGTTGCTACTTTGCGGAAAAAAAATGCGCCGTAAAACTCAGTACACTTTATTTCCATATTTAAATTATAATTGCTTTGGTTTAAATTTTCGAGTTATGCTTGCTCATTCTCAGAACGTGGCACAGAAATTTTTTTGCGGTTGTGGAGGTGCATATTTATCTATTCTACCCCACAAATATGATCAGTCAAAACTTGGTCTCATAAGTGAATCGGTCTTAATAGCGGCTCTTATCTGTTCTAGATTTTAAACTTTTGTTCTTTGAAATGTTTTATGTCCACACGATTTTGAAATATACAGACGGATTTTATCAGCGGATCTTTCAATTTAAATTTCCGCTTTAACGTAAAGCAGCTTTCATCTAAACATTTGTGTTCGTCTGTTCACGTTCTTTGTGGAGTCAATGCACTGTTCCACAGAATACAAGATAGTCCATTCAAGGCAAAATCAGTCGAATGTGTATAAGTTTCGCCAGTAAGCCGATCAAATGTATCTTATATCATTTTATAACAATCGAATTTCCCGTTAGTCTTTTACTGTTTGCTAAAAATCTATTTGTTCAGAAGTAATTAAAGAGTACCACATTTCACTTAGTCCAGACTGAATCAATTTTCTCTTTTATATAACAATTGTTGACTGTAAAATTAAGATTATGTTTAATTATGATAATGTTACTCATAAAACAAGCAAACTTAAATAAACTTACGATCTTGAAAGCAAATATTCCGACAATGTAAGTTCTGAAAGGAATAGCCGTCCATTGCCTTTTATAGTATTTTTTAGCATGAGAGGCCCCGATGAGGTCAAATTTAGTTTTTATGTTCATCATTATATATTGTTTGCAATATAGGTAAACAGGAATCAGTAAGTGTCGATTCTGATTTACATGTCTTCGACAATTTAAAAAAATCTTAAAATTGTGTACATCAATCTTTTTTTACTTGTTTGGGCTGAATAAAATAGTTTTCCCTTTTCTAGGCCATCTAAAAACACTACTGTAGTTTTCAATCATTCACAGTACAAAAAACAAACGATTGCTAACAAACATGACCTTTATAAAGCACACATTCAATAGCGAGCTCAAACGAAACGTATTGCATATATGGAACATGTACCAATTTACCCCTCCCACTTCCTGATGAGAGAAAGATATAAAAGCAAACTTAAAATATATCATATTTAAATTCGTTATGAGATCTTCATTCTTGTACTTTATTAAGCATTAAGGAAAAATATATAATTCGTGACAGAAAAATGCAATGTATCTTGCAAATGACCACCCAGCGGGATTTGAACTCAGTTTCTCCCGCTTAGAAAACCAATGCTCTAACTGTTGACCCAAAAAATCGATTTCCTAACACGTCAGATTTTGAATCTATACAATTAAAGGCCGGTGTGTACTGAGCCATACCAATATAAAAATATCTGTTAAATTTGTTTAAAAGATCTCAACAATTTAGGTTGAAAAGATCAAAATTTAAAACCAATTCATGTTCAACCGATTTTCTTTCTTGTTTAAGCAAATGATAAAAAAAATCAATCATTCTTTATTGAAATAATATAAGTCACGTGGTTACTGATTAAATCTCACACTTTTTTTAACATCAGTAAACCAAATGCAAAAAAAACTCCCACTAAAAGTCAGCAGAAAAAAATCAAGCAATGTGAATAAAGACAATTTCCAAAAAAGGGCCTCGATCGTATCGACAAAAAGGAACATAACTAAAGAAAGTCACGCCACTTAGGACATTGAAACGAACTAGCACCTTAACCCTACTCTCAATCAGTTGGATGATAGCTTATACTTGCCCTAATTCTTGTTAAATTGTTTTGTCACAGATACTGGTTGATAAAACCATCGACGCTTTCAAAAATATTATTGTAGAGTGCAATTGGCCTTTCTGTTTCTTCATTTTCACTTTCAGTGTACAGCACGGTTGCGTCCAAACTACTCTTAGAAGTTCTGGTGGATTTGGGGGTCTTTTGCGTGACCAGTTGTAGGTATTGTTTCCATAGTCTCGTGATTAAAGTTTTACAAACACATCTCTAGTTGTCACAGAGTTTACATACATCCTGGCGCATAGTGCACTAAACCCTTATAAGATTTTATAAGATTTCGCCCGATATTAAGGAGCATATATGAAACAGTTTTCAACTCTAACAATAAGGAAAACAGAACATTGTTTTCATGCCGATTAACCTACTTTTCTTTTTCTATTTTATCCAATAACGACGAGCAGGTCGTCGAATTCAACAAAAGTCAATTTTGTTTTAGATTGAACCAAGTAGTGAGACTGGTTAATTAACTCGACCGCTGGTGCAGTCAGTTTGACAATGGCTCGCGATTTCATATGTCAAACTTAAATTTCATATTTGCATGCAAGGCGTTTGCTCAGAGCATAGAAAGAGTTTTGTTGCACATTGGAACTGCAAACTATTTTCTTTATTCGTATAGATGAATTTTTACAATTTTTCACTGGTGCACACAAGTAAAAGATTAGTTTCAACAATCATGATTACATAAACAGTAGGTTACCTTCATATCAAAATTTAAATGGTGAATGAACGCCATTATAAAGAATAACATGTTTCGAAAATTACCGCATCAAGCCGTCTCGTTCTCTCAAGCAAAGGGAATAACCCGCGCATGGTAAAAATACTATAAAGTTTCAGACGAGGAAGTCAAGGTAACCGCAACAAAGTGCAACTTTAAAATTGTCAGTACTTAAACCCTCGCATTTATAAAGATATGGTCTCTGATTATTAATGAAATACGTTATTTATTGTCAATATATTGTCAAATACAAGGTACTACCGTTAAAATATGTCCCGACTGGACCAATATTGGCCAAAAAACCATAGCTCAGTATTTGGAGTGATTCACTAGCGAAAAATAAATTCACATTTCAGAACATTTTATCAACCGATATCAGACTAAAATAACTGAATTATTTCAAATGCTTCCTCCTTGATCCACGGTAAATAGAATTTTAATCAAATAAATTTTGTGACCCAATGTGATACGGCTTCATGTTGGGAACATCTAAGCAAAGTTAGGTAGGAAGAGACGTCGTCAACAAACAACACACGTGATCACAAATATTGTCTCTGAACAACTTGTGAGAAAGGGAGATAACTGGGGCCATGAATTGTGCGCCCTCTATTGAATTTTGCAAATAGGCAATAGATCGACCTGGATAATCTCAAAGTGTTTTACCAAATTCTCAAGTCTGACAAAGAGAGGCATGCATAAAATGCCAACTTCTGACTTGATATGTCGTGTCCAGCAAATGACAATCACACGTAAAATGATGCACATCAAAATAAATTAATACTGTTATTAAAAGAACTTTAAAAAAAAAAACAAGAAAAAATGAATTTGATCATTTGATAAAAATATTGGTGGATTTTGAAAAAATAAGTCACGGGCGAGAATTCTGACGAGAAATGAATCTATTATCCAAGACATTGTTTCAAATCTTAAATCAAGGGTGTTGAGAGGTCTTGAAATATTACGAGTTGCGTACGGCTGTAATATACGAGTGTGAGGTGCGATCAAGTTTGCCTTGCTGGATCACCGCCATTTGTATCTACTATAACGTGTAGATCATTCTGAATAGTGTCTTCATCTATCATTTTATACTGAATAAGAATAAAACCTTATTGATTAAATAAACACATCTAGTATGTTATTTTGAAACGTAAGACTCAGACATAATTATCTTCCTACTGATTTAAAATAAGATTTACGCTCGAAATACCTTTGGTTCTTTATTACTAGTATCTGTTGCTTTAGAGAGGAATTTTCGGATTTATTGTATTACACTTACAGTGTTATAGGAATAAGTGTAAAATAGTTTAAGAAATAATTCTCAAAAGTAAGTAAAGAAATGAAAAATATGTGTGAAAGCAATCTATTAAAAATGATAATTGGTAAAAGGTACTGATTTCACAAATGTTACTTTTTCCACCTTGTTTAGATACTACAATAAATGTACTAAAAAGATAAGGATAAGATAAGGAACCTACAGTCACAGAAAAGTGCATGGGGTCACTTCATATCTATATCCTCCATCTGAAAAGTAACATTGTTTAAGTCACACCGTATTTTTCTCGTTGTAGTGCCATTACGTCATGTCATTCCTATAAATCTGTTTTTTAACAGAACCGCTTCTTTTTTCCCCTCTTGTTCCCGATAATTGGACAAGGATAATGTCGCACAGAATACAAATCATTTAGCGAAAGGATGCACTTCATCCGACATTCGCAGCAAGGACATTCCTTATGAATGATTATCAATCACCTTGCAACCACCCGTAACCGCTTTATACAATCACATTACAGCCCGTTTTTTTTTTATTAGAAATATTGGTTCCTTAACCATTGCGAAACGCTAATTTTAATCAGTTTCTTCGTAATGAAACATCGTTCCTCGTTGACAAAACATCTCAAATACATCTGCATGCTACGGAAGCATTGAGTGGACATGGTCGGTTTATTTTATTAATCCGTGGGAACGACTTATTTTCAGAAAATATTTTTTTCTATTCTGTGGGAACGGATTATTTTGCGCGAAAAAAACTTTTTTAACTTGTGGGAACGAATTATTTTGTGCGAAAAATCTTTTTTTAACTTGTGGGAACGAAATATTTTGTGCGAAAAATCCTTTTTTAACTTGTGGGAACAAGTTATTTTGTGCGGAAAATCTTTTTTTAACTTGTGGGAACGAAATATTTTGCACGAAAAATCCACAAGTTATTTTGTGCGAAAAATCTTTTTTCAACTTGTAAAAACGAGTTATTTTGTGCGAAAAATCTTTTTTTAACTTGTGGGAACGAAATATTTTATGCGAAAAATCTTTTTTTTAATTTGTGGGAACGGATTATTTTGTGCCAAAAAAAAACTTAAGTTAGGGAACGAATTATTTTCTCAGATATTTTTTTCAATAACTTGTACCCACAAGTTATTAAGTCGTTCCCTCAAGATAATAAATTGTTCGAACGGAGAAATTAAATTTAACAAAATAGCTCGTTCCCACAAGTTAAAAAAAGATTTTTCGCACAAAATAACACCCAAGGTTGTATAAATGTTTGGGGCGGATCAGTGGTCCAGTGGTAACACGCAGGACTGGTTATCCAGGAGTCGAAAGTTCGATTCTTTGCTTCTCCACTAACATTACTCATTGCTTTTTGAACGATACGAGACGTTAATACGAGATCTCATGTATCAGTGCTTTACACTGAACATGAAAAAAAATAATCAGGCGTGCCTCTGGAAGGATGTTTTGTATCTTGCACTATCCCCCACAAGATAAGATATACTTACCTCTACAGTGGGCGTCGGTCATATAGGCAACGGGTACCGACGATGATGATGATTCTTGCCTAGTATTATTAAAATCTGACAAATGTTTGCTGAGAAATAGCCTTGACGAATGTATATGTTAAAAAAATCAAAGGCCCATTAGTCAGAGGAAAAAATGATAGCAGTGGAACGACGCAACAACATGCTCAATTAGGATTGATTACTTATGATTCTCGCAAAGTATTATTAAAATCTGAATAACTGTTGATGAGAAACAGTCTGGACATATTGATATGTTAAACAATCAAAGGGCCATAACATCAGTAAAAAAATCACCAGAGTGGACCGTGACAACCATATAAGGAAATAGACTTGATTTGATATGACGTTGCAAAGTCTGAGTAATAGTTATATAGAAACAGTTCCGACAGATTTTTTTTAAGAACGGACGGACCGACCGACCCACAGAAAGAAAGAACGGCCAACACACGTGAATCCAATATAGCCCCAGATATTCTATGAGAGGTAATTGTAATTGAGTTCAATATCTTTGCACGTGATCATCTTTAAAGATACAGATCTTCAGAATATGAAGAGAACAAACGGTCTCAATCCATACAGGAAAGAGTGAAAGTAATCAATGACGAACGTACATCAATGCTAATTAGATTCATCCAATTAATAAAGCTTTAGACTGACTCACAGAATTTTGCTATTTGTTTTTCTTTATAATTTAAGAGAAGTTAATATACTATAGAAAAAAAACATAATATTATGCTAGAAATTCTAAAGAAAAGACTTTCGAAGAATCAGAATCGACAAGTAGCTAGGATTTGTATCTCAAGATTCTTCTTTCACTTTCCAGTTTTAACTGCTTAGATGCTATTCTTTTACATATATATAAACTTAATTATCTGTATATAATGATGCCCTTGTAGCAGTATTCTTTTTACCAGATTAAATAGTCAGATTTTGCATTTATTTAACACTCATTATAGTGTTTGAGCATTTAATTTCAAAATTATCTGACATCTTCTGACTCTTTTCATCAACACTGTCTTGTCGTGCAATTGTACATGTACAATTTCTGTCCTGTTCATATATCTCTCCTTGGAGAAATACAAATACTCCCATTTACACTCTCAATATTATATAGCTTTATTAAAATATCATTGTTCTGAACAGAACAACGTTCATTTAAACCGATTCTACCTAAATATGTAGTATGGGCTTCAACATTATTCGGTCTGAATAGACATGTTTTAGAGCGATAATCATTGAAAATGTCATGATTTAATATTCACATTCTAGAACCTGGCCAGACTGCATGTATGGTCGTAAAGGCAAACACAATTGCCGTACGTGTCGCAATTAAAAACAAAAATTTACAGAAAAAGAAATATTCAATAAACAATTACTTTATTTCAAATAGTAACAAAGTATTATTCTATGCTGATATTGTTGTCATGGTGTCAGGGACAACCTGAAAGTGCCTCACCAATTCTTGAAATCTGAAACAAAAATTTATCAGCCTTTTTATGTTTATTTCATTATTCCCATGCTATAAAACAACGTGTTACGACGTGTATAATTCAAATAGAATTCATAATGCTGTATTAGACTATACTTATATCTATATGTGTAAAGTGTTTAAGTCACTAAAACGAAAAAGACTAAAAGGATTAAAATAAAAGAAACTTTCACCGAAAAACAAAAAAGAAGTAAGATTCATGTATACGCTAAAGGATATATCACAGCTGTTGGTGACGCACAAGCTTAATAGGGAAGATGGCACGACTAAGAGCTAAAGGTTGTTCCTACAGCCGTCATACTATAAAACTAGGAGATTACTAGATAAGAAAAGTTCATTAAGAATGTTTCGTGACTTACGAGTGACAGATAAGGGGACAGGCATGATCAAGTAGACCTTGCTGTGCTATCTTATGACATTCTTGTTCACACAACTGCTCTGTTGGGTCACTGCCAATAGTGTCGACCATAATCTGTAGATCTTTCTTAATGGTTTCAGTATCAACAAACTTCACTGAAATCATATGATTATCTGTTTATATCGAAGACCAATATTTCACGCAAATTTAAAAAGCTTCTAGGCAAAATTTTCATACTACTGTTATAGCATTATCTAAAACTGTTCGTTCACAAATGAGAATTTTTTATAATGTCTATGCACTATATGTTTAAAAAAACAAATAGGTGAATAAGAAATCTGTCATGAAAATATGTGAAATATGAACTATAGCCTGTGAGGTCTGATTAAACTAGAACTGCCACTGTCCTGTCCTGGCGCCAATACTATGCATGCCGCTTTGTCAGTAGGGTATTGATATATGGTAACAAGTTACTTGATGCCCCGAACAAAAATGAGGTATGAAAAATTTCAAAGGGCAGTAATTCCAAAATTTTGAAAAAAGAGTAATGTTTCTTTAGCACTGCACTTCTCGTCACTGAAATCTATATATCTATGAAGTTTCAAGTTAAAACCTTTTTGAGCTATTCCCTGGAAAAACAAAACCCGACAGCTCTAAAATTATGCTAAAGAGCGTTAGACATTGCACCTTTCCCCAGTGAGATCTTTTTTTCTATGAAGTTTCAAGCTGATACCTCCAATACTTTACTGCGTTATGCCTAGGACAAAACTTAAGTATGAAAAATTTCGAAGGGCAATAATTCCAAAATTATGAGAAACGAGTTCTTCTTCATTGGCATTGCACATTCCCTGAATGAAATCTATCCATCTATGAAGTTTCAAGTTGACACCTCCAATACTTTTTTAGTTTTGACCGGACAAAAAAAATAATTTAATAAAATTACAGAGTGTAATAACTCCAAAAATATGCAAAAGAGAGTCATGGTTCTTCGGCACTGCACTTTCCTTCAATGAGATTTATTCATTTATGAATTTTCAAATTGATACCTTTAAAACTTTTTGAGTTACGCTCCGAACAAAAATTAAGTTTGTAAACATTATTTTAAAGAGCAATTATTCCAAAATTTAGCGAAAAGGAGTTATTGTTCTTAAGCCCTGAAGTTTTTTCTCAATAAGTTCTATTTAACTGTGAAAGTTCAAGTTGATACCTCGAACACATTTTATATTATGCCCCGGACAAACATTTAGTATAAAAAATTTTAAAAGGCAATTATTTCAAAATAATGGGGAAAAAAGTTATGGTTCTTAGATACTGAACTTTTTCTCGGCGAGATCTATCCATCAGTGCAGTTGCAAGTTGATACCTGTAATAGTTTTTTTAGTTATGCTCCAGAAAAAACAAAACCCGATGGCCGACCGGACGGACGGACGAACGGACAGAAAGAAAGACAAGCTGATTCCAGTATACCATCCCTCAATACGTTGTGCGGGGGTATAATAAAAGAAACTTAAATACTCGAAATTAGGTTGTCAGAACTTGTGATCGATCCCTTTTATTAATTACATGTATACGCATTTGGTGTGGAATTTATGCCTGGATATGAGATTAATTTTGAAAATAAAGTATGCTTAGACTAAACTTGAGATCAACCGAAATAGCTTAATTTTAAAGTGCTGGGCTAGAACATCTTATATCTTTTACCAACATATCTTTTATTTATTCGTCGTTGCCCTTCAGTCATTTTGTCTATGCGAACATTTCCCCTTTGACAGTCTTTCTTTAATCTTTTTAAATTTTAAAAGCTTGATTAGATTTTGTAGCAAAGACCTCTCCCATTTATGTTTATTATAATCATTCTGTGCTAATCTTATTCTATTTAAAGTTCTTCTGAAACTGCTATTGAGCTTTTGTAACCAAGGTCTAGACTTGAGATAAGCACATGAAAGTAAAAAGAAGTATACATTGGCACATTTAATTTAGATGATAAAAAATAAGGACTGAAAAAAAACGACTTTTTTGTTATTAAAACGTATGATTGCTATCGGAATCATTAATGTTCGCTATCTGATCCTAAAATATTAAACAAATAATAAAAATGTATGTATGTGACTACGGGGTTTTCCAGTTGAGCATTAAGTTCACTTGTGACAAACGTTTGGTAATAACTCTTCATGTCTTCATGAACTTAAATTACAGAAACTTTCTGAAACTAATGCATAGTTTTACCAAAAAACACATGGAACACCTCGGGTTACACAACAGTTCGCATAGCCTTCGTGACTGAGATGTTACGATTGTGTTTTACTACTATTAGGTGTGATTTCAATAAAATATACACAACGGTATTCGATTACTTACGTATTGAGTCAAGTATGAATCGTTTCTCGGGGTTGGCAAAAGCCAATGGAACTAAAGCTAGTACGATCAGAGCAAACTTCATTGTGACAACTTCCGGTTTGACTGAGGAAAAAATCAACAACGTCAGATTAATTTAGAACAGTATTTAGTTTTGCTATTCAGTGTGTACGTATGCCAGTTTTGTCTTTAAAAAATTACATTTTAGGTAAAACTCTATCGAATGAACAATTTGCAACATATATATTTCAAATAATTTGAAATAATTAAGTAACAAGGTTATGGAGAATGCCACAAAAAATAAGTACTTAAACAATTACTTACATTCTCTGTCGACCCTACAATTAAAGGAACTGGACATCTGACTACTTGACCTTGTTTATATACTGACCATACTCACGGTTTAGGTCAGCCTTTTATATAAGTGTTAATGGCTATCAGGGGTGGCATTAGATACATGTGATATAGCACTTAGATAAAACAATGGGTCAGTGTTAGATGGACAAAATTAATCAAACATTTAATTTACAAGGATGAAAAATTGCTGGAGTGAAGCGTCACGCGGAGTTTCACAATATCTAGATATGACAAATTTCTAACAGTAGCAATATCGAATATAAGTGTTAAGAATTCTGTATCCGCTGGTTTTATTTGATAGTTTTATGCTCCGTCCTAAACCAGGGGCAAGAACATGTACATGTTTTAAGAATATTATATTCAGAACCGGTTAGAAAAGAAATCGTTTGTCTCTTATTTTCCTGGCTCGACATAATATAATATGTGTACGGGTTCATGATGAAATTTACTTGTTATATTTTCTGCATAACAACTTGTTTGTAAATTCCTCTCAATAAACTTTAGTTTTACGCAAGCATTTTATATATGAAACAACGCACACACACACACACACACAAACACATTCCGATCCCAGTGCAATTAGGAATCATTTATGATTTTTCAGCTTGAAAATTAGCGGAAGGTTGTCAGAAGAAACATGTAATGTAGAAAGTGCGATGTACCCACTGTGATGACAATCTATCTATATCTATATATTTTTTTGCTTCGTTATATTTTTTTAATACACAAGGTTTTGTAAAAGTTAAATACAAAAACAAACAAAATATCATTTATCAAATTCTAAGATTACATCGGGCTCTTCATGATATGAACAAAATCTTCTTGTTTCTCCCATAAGTGCATGGTTTATGTTTCAACAGATGAATATCTAATTTCATTCATATTTCAATAGATTTAAAATTCACGTTTAAAGGACAATGTTTAGTGGCAAAAATCACTACTGTAGCTTTAGGATGTTTAATGAGTCAGTTTTTTGTTGTGTAGAGCTATCAAGTACTCTTTTTTTCTTAGAATAAAGGAATAGGTACAAACCTTCTTGTTAAAAATCAGTTTTACATTATATGTATCGAGCACCAATACTGACCATTACCACTTATGTAAGAAAGTAGGCTGTTTCTATAAGAAATGATTTTCAAAGATACATCACAGCTTGCAGATCACGAAATGTAATGTGCACTGACCTAAGTTCGAAAAGGAATGGTTAGAGCACACGAGAAAAAGGTGAGTGACTGAATGAATGAGTGAATGAATGAATAGGTTTTAGTTTTGTTACTCTGTATTTTACAGTTTACCAAGTATCAAATTGGTGGACATATGAATGAAAAATGGAAGAATGGGATGAGATAGACGGACGGATGGACAAAAAATGAAGAATGCTCGCTTCATATTTCCCAACAATAGATAAGACTTCTTAAGCAGGTAATATAAAAATCAAAATGTTGATAGTGAATGAACGCCATTAAAAAGAACAACATGTTTCGAAAATTGCAGCATCAAAGCACCTTTTTCTCTCAAGCGAATGGGATATTTCGCGCAGGTTATAATACTAGTATACTAAATTTAGAGACGAGAAAGACAAGATGCTCGCCACAAAGTGCAACTTTAACATTTTCAGTACTAAAACGGTTGCGTTTGTAACGATATGGACTATGGTTATTACTGAATTATACTGTTTTAGTTAAATTATTGTAAAGCACATATGTCCTACCATTTACACCTATATGTTAAAATGTGTCCCTACGGCGGGACCAACGTTGACCCAAGACACATAGTTAGGAAAGTATTTGGAGTGGTTGACTTGCACATACTGCCTTTATATTTCAGACCTTTTTGTCTTGCGTTTTCCGACCAATATAACTAAATTATTTTGAAATCTTCATTTTAGATTCAGGGCAAATAGAATTTTCTTTACTATAAATATTGTAAAAGAAAAAAACGGTGAAATAGCTCCATGTCAGGAAAATCTCAGCATAGTTAGGTAGGACAAGACGTCGTCAACAGACTAAACAGATTATCACATATACTGAATCATTTCTTGGGACTGGCTAAAACTGGTGGAGTAGTAATCATTTTTAATTGTATTAGTATGACTGAAAGAATTAAGACCTAAGCAACGATATTTATTTGCTCATTATATTTACAGGACAGCCTTTTTTCTTAAATGCACCCAAAAAATAATAAACCATCACATTAGCATGCATTTACAGTACAAAACTTCGATTTTTTCTTACCGTTTTACCCAATCTGATTAAAATATCCTAAATATCGCTATGCTATTAGGATCTAACCATAGGGAGATGGTGAACTTCAGTCAGATTGTGTTTTACCTTTCACAACAGTTGTTGGCCAATTTCATTTTATTTTTGCTCACTTGAGTTTATATAGATTATGATTCTATTAAAACACATGAAGAACTTGTGTTAAGAATGACAATAGTTAACTTAAGGCTGTTTACAACAATGATTTGTCTGATGTAAATTCCGTGAACCACCTGGCAGCAATTCACTCAGTGCCATTCATATAAAGGTTTTCACCTAGGGTTGTGAAAATGTTTGCGGTTTCGTTGAGATGACATGTAAACTAAGAAAAAGTAACACACCTAAACACTGACAGTTCAAAAGTTTGTGAAAAAAACTTCTAGTGATCCCTTGTTTTAAAGTCATTTTGAAAACAAAACAAAACGCAGTTACGTGCACTTTCTATACACGTTATCATCTTTTGCAATAAGTTCTTCATAATATGAAGAGACGAAAAGGCCTCAAGATATGCAAGATGGAGTGAAACGGGTCATTGACGAACGCCATCTACATCAATGCTAATTAGATTCATCCAGTTAATGATAAACGTACTTTATACTGTAATCGTTAAAAAAAGCTTTTAAAGTGAAGACTCTTAAATGCTTTCTCGAGAAGAATCAGAATCCACAAATAGCTAGGACCTGTGTTTCTAGCTGACGCAACAGTCATATATGGACTCTCTTTCCACTGTTCAATCTAACTGTTTTGGTAAGGAATGTAAATTGATTTTACTTGTAAATATATTACTAATAACCTTTATATAGTGACATCCTGGTAGCAATATTCTTTTAACCAGATTTATTTTCCATAAAAAAAGTGTTTCATCTTCAGTTTTCATCAAAGTTGTCATGTCGTAGTATTGTACATGTTCAATTCATATCCCGTTCATAATAGCTTTTGGAGAAATACAAATATTTTCTTTTATACTGTCAGTATCATTTAGCTATTCTAGGAACATTGCTTTTTACAGACCAGCCTTTATTTAAACAGAATCTACCTAAATATGCAATATGGGCGTTAACATTAGTTGATTTTAACAGACATTATTACATGTATTTAGTTTAGTATGCATTGAAAATGTCTTGGTTAATTATTCAAAATGCTAAACCCGACCAGACTGCGCGGATGACCATATGAGCAAACGCAGATAGTGTAAGAACATCAAGTTTAACAAAGTTATTATAGAACAAAAAGATAACAAGGAAACAATAAACAGAAAACAAAAAGTATCGACAACGATAAATTTATTTCAAATAGTAACAAATTATCTTGTCTATGCTGATACCGTTGTCATGGTGTCAGGGACAATCTTAAAGTGCAACACCAATTCTTGAAATCTGAAAAGAGCCATTTTTATGGGGTTATTTTGTCGTTTTTTGTTTTTTTTTTGTTTGTTTTTTTTTATTGGTTTTTTTGGGGGGTTTTCTTTTTTTCAGATTTGCCGAGTCAAATTTAATTGTATGTGATTTAGGTACGACAAAACTACACATAACGACTTCAAAACAGTGTATGCTGTATTAGATAAAATTGTCAAACTTCCAATTTTTCAATTTACAGATTAAAGTCGTTTAGATGACAAAGGGGAATTCATTTCAAAAATCTTTCAACGAAATAAAACATGAATACGAAAGAATATAAATTGATATATTATTTTCTCAAATGATGAATAGTTACGCAAAAGTTTAAAGGGAAGTGTTGACGACTAAAAACAAAACCCTGTTGCTTCTGCCGTCATACCATGAAACTGGGAGCTTTCTTAATAGCGAATGCATCGTGACTTACGAGTGACAGATCAGGGCACATGCGTGGTCAAGCAGACCTTCCTGTGCTATCTTATGACATTCTTGTTCACACAACTGCTCTGTTGGGTCAACCCCAAGAGTGTCGACCATGATCTGTAGATCTTTCTTAAAGGTCTCAATTTCAACCACTTCACTGAAATTATAGAATTGGATTGTGGTTTATATGGAAGACCAGTGCTTCAAGCTTATAATCCTGAGCACGTTTCAAAAACTTCTAGATAAAACCAACAAATGACTGTTAAATGCATGATCTAAAAGTTCGTTCACAAATGAGAAACATATTACTGTTTTTTTCTTAATTTCCTATACACAGATGCTTTAAAGCAGGTTGTTCACATTTTGTTGATCAAAATTAAATTTCTAGAATCTAGACCCAAGCTGAGATTTGGAGACTTAGTGTGGTAGAAAAATAATTCAGCAAATTTTTATTTGATGCCGACAGTAAGCTCTAAAATTATGCTGTTTTGAAGGGCGTTACTAAAACGTACTTCTAATTTTGATGTGTTTTGGTTCATTCACTCTGTATCACCGCTTCCTCAAACATGCCATTGCATTTTATGTTGATGAGGATGATAAAACTCTCACTTAGAACACTTTATTGAAAAGTATTAAGTTTGACCCAAAATCTGTAAATAAGCACCTTTAAAACACAACGAGGTGAAAAGAAACTTAAATACACGCTAAATTAAGTTGACAGATCTTATGATCTTGTGAGCGGGTAAATAATGCCTGTGTATGAAATAAATTTTGAAAATAAAATGTTTAAACTAAACTTTATACAGAATCGAAATAGTTTAATTTTCAGGTGTAGCGCAAGAACACAGACATCTTACTTTTTATATGTTCGCCGTTTGTTCCCCAGTCATTTTGTGTAGGCGGACATTTCCCCATTTGTCAATCTTTTTTCTGATTATTTTTTTTTAAGTTTTATCAGATTTTGTAGCATAGATCTATCCCGTTCAGTTTTGTAATAATCATTCTGTGCTTATTTTATTCTATCTTTTAACTTCCATAATGCATAGGTTTACTACTGTCGGATCACATTGTGTGGTGTAGCCTTCATGACCGATTGAGTTTTACTGCAGTTAGGTGTGACTAATAGAAGTAAAAAACATAGCCACCGGTATTCGGTTACTTACGAAGTGTGTTAAGTATGAATCGTGTCTCGGGGTTGGCAAAAGCCAGTGGAACTAAAGTAAGTACGATCAGAGCAAACTTCATTGTGACAACTTCCGGTTTGACTGAGAAAAAAAAACAACAATGTCAGATTAATTTAAAACAGTACTTAGTTTTACTATTCAATGTGTACTTATGTCATTGTTTTAAGTTAAGTTAACAATTCACAGATTCTGTACTTCAGGTATTTTATGTTACACTCTGCTTAATTAAGTTGATAAATAACAATTCACAGATTATGTATTTCGTTCTTATGTCAACCTTACAATTAAAGGAACTAGACATCTGCCTACTCGACGCTGTTTATATACTTGCCCTACTCACGATTTAAGACAGCGTGCAATGTATGTGCGGCTGGAATGTTCATACATATATGAATACGCGATTTAGCACATAGATAAAAAACATAGGACAGTTAGACGTGCAAAATGCATCAAACTTTACAGTGAAGAAAACCACTTGAGTTTAGCATTACCGACAGTTTTACAATATCTCGATATGTCAAATTTCTGGTTTTATTTGATAGTTTTATGTTTCCTTTAAATCTAAAAGCAAGGGCTTGTACCTGTTTTAGAAATAGTATATTCGAAATATTGAATGGGCTAGGTTAAAATAGAAATATTGCGTGTTTTACTTGGTCAGTTTGGCATGAATAAATAAAAAAAATGTGTACAGTTTCATGATAAAATTATATTATATTTTCTGCAGTGGACTAGTATTGTGTTAATAAACTTTCTCAATAAACTTAAATTTTACCCACGCACATATGAAACAATACAAAAACCATTCCAATTCCAGTGAAATTGGGAATCATTTCTGATTTCTCTACCAGACAATTAGTTGACAGTTGGAAGGTTGTCGGAAGAAATATATAATGCAGAAAATGCGCTCTATCCACTGTGGTGACATTCTGTCTATATCTATCTTTATTTTTGCTTTGTTATACATTTTGATACACAATGTTAAATAAAAGTCAAATACAAAAGAAAAGAATGGCACTTATCAAATTTATGATTACATAGGACTCTTCATAATGAACACATTCATGTTTCTCTCACTGGTACGTGGCTTTATGTTTTGATAGATTAATATCTAAATTCTTTCATAATTTAATATAATTAAAATTCATGTTTATAGGAGAATATTTGGTGGCAAAAATTCATGAGTTAAACTATACCTTCAAGACTTTTCAATGAGACAGTATATGTTTCTTATTGCACTGAGCGATATTACAATAATGAGCTACTTAATGTTGTTAAGTCATTCACTTACCTTGGTGTATCATTATCGTCTAATGGGATTTTTTTTTAAGCCTAATGCAAGCCTATTGTCCAATCAAGCACTTAAAGCACTGTACTTTATAAATTCTTTATTTCATTCTATTACTCTAAATGTTACAGAAAAGATTGAAATATTTGATAGTATGGTTTTACCAATTCTTACATATAGCTCAGAAGTATGGGGTTTTCATAAGGCAACTGACGTAAAGTTCATTCTATTTTTTTAAAACAAGTTCTTGTTGTACGCCAGCAGACTTCAACATCAGCAGTTCTATGTGAATTTGGACGATTTCCTGTATCAGTTCTGCGAAAAGGTCCGAATTATTAAGTACTTCTACAGAATTATGAAATCCCTAAACTCTCTTTTACTCAGATTGGTGTTTTTTAAAAGATACTAATGGTAGTTCATTAAATAGCTGGTCTAAAAATGTAAAAGATTTGTTGTCAGATTTAGGTTTTTCATATTTATGGAATAATGATAACATTACAAATGTGCATGTAAATACTATTAGTTTTAGAATGCGATAATCATAAAGATATTAGGAAAAAATATATAAACAACTACTATCTGCGTCATGCAAGTTTCGTTAAATTGATACAATTGATTAACAGTGTAAACCCAGTTGAATTAAAAAACCTTGTCACTTTTACATTCAAGTACATTCAAGGCTTTTGAGATAAGACGCCGATTAGTAGCCGACTAGTGGTTTTTTTTTCCCCCAAATACAAGTAGTCTCTCCCGTATGAAAAAAAAATCATTCTAAAAATCTGCCTTTAAAGTAAATCAAAGAACATTAAATGCTGTTTTAATGAAATAATATTTATTGCATTACAAGTAAGTGTCTTATAGTTGTTTTGAATATTTGTAAAATTATTATGCCATATATCATCTTGCTGTACCAGTGAGTTATAACACATGAATTTTGTTGTTAATTCTGCTATGCAATGGATCTTGTCAGATTTATTTGCATAATAAACTCTTCTTCTTCTATGATCAGCAACTGCAACAATAGTGTACTGAACTTAGTATTTTTTCTAAATTAGACAGTTACAATTTGTTTAAAAATGCATTCACGCAAGAGAGGTATTTAAGATGTGCTAATAATATAAAACATCGTAAAATTTTATCAAGGTGTAGATGCTCTTCACATAAATTAGCTATAGAAGAGGGTAGATAATGGAATATTGAGAGAAACTAACGTATATATACCAAGTGCAATATGAAACAAATTGAAACTGAGATCATGTTTTATTAGTATGTCCATATTGACTATTTATCTAAATATTATTGTTTATCTAGATATTATTGCTCATGGCCTAATATAAATAAATTTATATCAATAATGAAATATACAAACAGAAATGTAATTGTTAATTTAGCAAAATTTGTATATTCAGCGATGCAACTAAGAACTGAACCTGGTAAATAAATTGTGTTTGAAATATTGTATATACACTGAGAAATGTTTGACTTGACGTGACTTGACTTGACTTGACTTGATCAAGTACTCCTTTTTCTAAGAATAAGGGAATAAGTAAAAACTTCAAAATCAATTGTCCATAGATATATCGAGAACCGATACCGATCATTACCATTTATGTAAGAAAGTAGGCTGTTTCTTACGGAGAGAGGGAGTCTTGCACTGACCCTGCCTAGGAACGATGATTGATACCTATGAAATGACTAACTATTCGAGGACAGTCAACTTAGTTCAACCAACGAACTATCTTTATTTCAACACCTAAACATCCCTTGTCAACGGAATTTCGAAATTATTTGTGGGGTGATATAAAGATAATGTCAAACGTGCAGATAAACCTAAATCATGTCAATGTTCTGACGATACTGTACTTCATATAGATTGAACATTTTTCCTTTGTTTCTCAATTAATTTTGTTTCGTGACAAAAACTCATGAAATGAATATTTGAGATCCATATTGGGGTTTGGCTGTTAATAGTATCATAAATATAAGCCGTGTTTGACAAGAGGTCCTTTCATTAAACAGAAAAGGGCGTGTAGAATCCTATTTGAGCTTTCTCTATGATGATTCATGAAACTCACAACTATAGATAAGAGATTTTTAATGCTTCCGAACACTTTCAACTTTGATGAGTTTTTTTTACATGATATGCCAAAGTAATGTGTCAACCATTCACGAACAGACACATGTTGAATTCAAAACCTCCCCGCAATGTCCACCACTAAGAAAGAAACACATCTCTGGTTCGCAACTTCTCGTCTGTGTCAACCACTAACAAACTAGCTTGGATTCTATCTTCAGTATCAACCGCTTGAAAAGCACAACTCAGGTTCCAGACCTCTTTACAGTGCCAACTACTAACAAACAAACACATCTCTGGTTCGCAACCTCTCTTCTGTGTCAACCACTAACAAACGAGCTTGGATTCTATCTTCAGTTTCAACCGCTTGAAAAGCACAGCTCAGGTTCCAAACCTCTTTACAGTGTCCACCACTTATAAACAAACACATATCTGGTTCGCAACTTCTCTTCAGTATGAACGCCTCACAAACATATAAAGCTCGAGTTCTTCCTCTCTACAGTGTCAACCACTCACAAACAAACACAGCTCGGGTCCAAAACCTCTCTACAAAGTCAACAACTCACAAACAAACAAAGTTCTGGTTCCAAACATCTCTACAGTGTCTACTACTAATAAACAAGCACAGCACGGATTACAAATTTCTCTACAGTGTACACTACTAACAAAAACACAGCTCGGGTTACAAACTTCTCTACAGTGTCCACTACTAATAAACAAACACAGCACGGGTTACAAATTTCTCTGCAGTGTACACTACTAACAAAAACACAGCTCGGGTTCCAAACATCTCTATAGTGTCTACTACTAATAAACAAACACAGCACGGGTTACAAATTTCTCTACAGTGTACACTACTAACAAAAACACAGCTCGGGTTCCAAACATCTCTACAGTGTCTACTACTAATAAACAAACACAGCACGGGTTACAAATTTCTCTGCAGTGTCCACTACTTATAAACAAACACAGCACGGGTTACAAACTTCTCTACAGTGTACACTACTAACAAAAGCACAGCTCGGGTTCCAAACTTCTCTACATTGTCCACTACTCAAAAACAAACACAGCTCTGGTTCCCAGCCTCTCGTCAATGTTTGCAAAATAACTGTTAAGAATTAGTTTCTTCATTGCTTGTTAATATTTGTGCTTTATAAACTTTTTCATACTCATGTGAATTAAGGTTTTTTATAACCAAGCTTGTTTTCCCTATTTGGATTCCTGTTGACCTTCAGGGGCTTTCAATATGCTGACCAAGACCAGTTGGATCTTTATGCATATCACTCGGTTTTAGATCTTTTCAAATGTTACTTTAATTTAAACTAAGCAAACTATAAGGAAAACATGCATTTCGCAATACTTCTGAATTGCATGCTTTATCTCGATCTCCTGTGGTCCTATATTATAACGTCTTTCATTTATAGTTCTGTCTGACATAATGAAATGTTGAAATGTTCAGTGGTAGCAGATAGCAGCCGTATTCATCATGATAAAAGTATCCTTGACATGGTTAGACACTGTCAAATGTAAAAGTCGGTCAGATTTTCGTCAGACTGTCACTATAATCGTAGTTCTGTAATTTTAAGAAAAATTTAGAAAACCAAAAATCCAGCAACAGTTATATGTTATTATGACTATTCATAATTACAGAGTAAAAAAGTCTAAGTATTTCATTTAACGATCGATAACACTGCAAATGACTGAGAAGAAATGAGCATTTCAACAGACAGACATCCATACTTTGACATGTTCGCTGATACAATACATTTTAAAAAACAAAGGTAGCATTGACGTATTTACGGAAACATCAATACGAAATATAGTTTGCACTGACACAAGTTCTAAAAGGTACAAAGATGCATCACAGCCTGCACATCACGAAATATAGTTGGCACTGACACCAGTTTCTAAAAGGCATGGTTTTCAAAGATGCATCACAACTAACACATCACGAAATATAGTTGGCAGTGACACAGGTTCTAAAAGGTACATCGTAGCCTTTTTTTTCAAAGGTACATCACAGCCTGCACATCACAAAATATAGTTGGCACTAACAGAAGTTCTAAAAGGTACATCGCAGCCTGTTTTCAAAGGTATATCACAGCCTGCACATCACAAAATATAGTTGGCTCTGACACAAGTTCTAAAAGGTACATCGCAGCCTTTTTCAAAGGTACATCACAGCCTGCAAATCACAAAATATAGTTGGCACTGACACAAGTTCTAAAAGGTACATCGCAGCCTGTTTTCAAAGGTACATCACAGCCTGCACATCACAAAATATAGTGGCACTGACACAAGTTCTAAAAGGTACATCGCAGCCTGTTTTCAAAGGTACATCACAGCCTGCACATCACAAAATATAGTTGGCACTGACACAAGTTCTAAAAGGTACATCGCAGCCTGTTTTCAAAGGTACATCACAGCCTGCACATCCCAAAATATAGTTGGCACTGACACAAGTTCTAAAAAGTACATTGCAGCCTGTCTTTAAAGGTACATCACAGCCTGCACGTCACGTAATATAGTTGGCACTGATAAACGTTCTAAAACAAATGTTTTTCAAACATACATCACAGCCTACACTTCAAAAAATATAGTTGGGACTGACAGGAGTTCTTAAATGAATGTTTTTCAAAAATGTATCACAGCCTGCACATCACGAAATATAATTGGCCATGACACAAGTTCTAAAAAGAATGGTTATCAAAGATACATCACAGCTTCACGGGTTCAAAAAGAATGGTTTTCAAAGAAGCATCACAGCTAGAACATCACGAAATATAGTTGGCACTGACATAGGTTCTTTAAGGTCTTCAAAGATGCATCACAGCAGATATATAAATTTAGGTAATGCAATTTTTATCACCATTACGTTATTATTACCCGTAAGAGTAAGCTTCCTGTGCTGCCACTGATTCAAGCAGTTGAAAAGTTCTTTAATTTAGGTTCTTAATTTGTTTGTATTTTTGTAATCTGACGAAAATAATATACCTACATGTATAGTTTTTGCATAATCAGATGTCCAATTTACAAAACATTATGTCAGCATCTTTTAGTGACCTTTCTCGTAATATTGTAGATTTTTTAAAATTCAGATTTTAACCAGGTATTTTCCTGAATTATGTTATATGAACAAGTCTTCAAAAAGACTTCAATGATCCGTCATTTACAAATTTTGCATCATCTGCAAAAAAAAAAATTATTTTACAAATTTATTCCCTTATTTTCAATTTTCATTCCCATTATTTCACTATACTTTTAAATGAGATTGGATAAGATTTCTATACATAAAATAAACAATGAAGATGATAATGGACATCCCTGAAGAACGCCCTTGTCTCTTTTAAAGGGTTCTGAAAAATGCCCGTTATAAACAATTATACTTGATATATCAGTATTATGGCGTGTGGAACGTTGCAAAATTCGAAAAATATTTTTGTGATCTATAGAGGATATTTGTTTGTTTTGAGTAGATATGGAATATATCTCATCGTGAAGTGATACAATTAAATATTTTAACGAGCGGTAGCGCGAGTGAAAATATAAAAACTGTATCACTTTGAGATGAGATATATTCCATATCTACTCAAAACAAACAAATTTTCAATTTATTTTATGCTAATACCAATAAACTTTTAGAGCTGTTTCTTTGCTTACACGCGTATGAATACATGATCGTGAAACTCAAATTCAATACACAGTCCGCCATCTTGAATTATACATGACACATAGAAACATGTTGCATTCTAACGATTTATTTAGTCTACACCTAATCACCGAACATAGAAATAAACAAAGATCTACCTGCATATTCTTCTTCATTTTCCTTCTTTTACTATTCAGATTTTGCTGCTTACAGGGTATTCATATAAAATATGCCCTGTGCAATGACGAATCAAAATTCAGCGCCAATTCAGAGGTTCATCCTAAATAAATGCCCTTACAAGATCTAGATTCTTCCATAGGTTGATCAATAAGCAATACACGTCATCTCATTTTCAAATAGCATAAATCCAGTGTATTCGATTTAAGATTTCACGTAAAATGCCATCCTGTGTTTATGTCTTGGGGAATAAATTGTTCGCCTACGTCAGTATTCTGAAGTTTGTGACGTATAATTAACGAAATGGCATAGGATTCTCGAAATGGATAGGTCTGTTGTATACATTCAATGACTCTTTAAAAGTCGGACTCTGGATTTTATGTTAGAATTTATTTTTATATATTTTATATTACTTGTAAAATTTCAAATTGTGGTTACTGAAAAGTAGTTCGGCACAGTGACTGATATAGAATCTATATCAGTATTTCATTGGTTGGCATAAAATAAAATTTTATATTGATATTTTAAATTTTCCATTTATGTTGTAAAAAATATTTTTATGTGATATCATTTTATAGATTTGTATTATACAATTTTTCATTTATGCAGAGACATAGATAACAGAGATGGGCAACTTCCTAGCTAGTTAAGGTCTCACGCGTGCCTGCTAAGACAGTGTTTTGTAGCAAGTATAACTTGTTAACTAGTTGCCAAATTGAAACAAATTATACATTTTCTGAAAGCCTAGTCATTTGTCTATTGCTGCAGGTAAAATAATTTTAGTCCTGGTAAAAATAAATGATGCATCATGTGTTAAAGAGAACTGCAACTTAATCATTTTTCACAAAACTATAAAGATGGTGAAATACTGGGATAGTGGGTATATTCTGCCAAGTTATATTAAATTAAAGGGCTAGAAAGTTGCCAATATTTTAACTTGCAGCTATAGACGACTGTTTAAGCTTTCAAATGATGTATACCTTAAAAGAGTCGAACAAATAGCCATTGAGTTTTAATTGCTACAAAATGCCTATTTTTTTCACTTTTTGAGAGGCATGTGCGCTATTTCAATGGAGTAAATAGGTGCTGCTTATCTCTGTTATCTATGTCTCTGATTTATGGTGTAAAAAATAAATATTTATGTGGTAAAATTCAGCATTTATATTGCATAAAATTATTTATGTTCTATATATATATGTTTTTTTTGGAACGCAAATATTTATATGGTAAAAATATTTATGTGGTATAAAATGAAACATAAATTTATATTCAATAATATGGCATCATGGGATAACCACCATTTTTTTCCATACATCCAATGAGAGACATCGGTGCAAACTTTGACCACTGACGTAAAATTCTGTATCCCACAATGCAATTATTGCATATGAATCTGCTTTTTATTGACTATAAATGAAACATTATAGCATATAAATAACAGCTTACAATTGAATATAAATGGGAAAAAAATATTGTATGTAAAATTGTAAATGAAAAAATATTGCATATAAATAAGAAATTATTGAATATAAATGAAAAATATTACATATGAATACGAAAATATCGAATATAAATGAGACATTTCTTGAATATAAATTAGAAAATATTGCATATAAATGAAAAATTATGGCATATTAATAAGAAAAATTATTGCATATAAATAAGAAAAAATAGAATGTAAATGAAAAAATATCGCATATAAATGAGTAAATATGGAATATAAATGGAAATTATCGCATATAAATAAGAAAATATGGAATATGAATAAATGTATAAAATACAAATGAAATTTAGTGAATATTGCAACGCTTGACACGCCATACTGTGTCAGAAATATGTCTATCAGAAATAATGTACTGGGCGATTTGTTAAGAAGCAATGAACTGTGTAATTTCTTACCATCTGAACAGATGTCGATTATAATGAACACCTACCCAACGAGAACCGCTAAATACATTGTTAAAAGTTTTTTGTATAAACGCACTACACTGTACTCTATTTCATAATGTTATATCATACCTGTATATAGTTATAAAAAAATAACTGTCTGACCATTTCACGCATCCAAAGTACAAACTCTTCTGAAAAGAACATTTAAATGACTTAATTATTTTATTGTGTTAAGGTGACATATAGGTCCATTGGGCCGGGTGCTATTTGTAAACAATTTGAATACTTGTACACATGTATATTCTATGCACATGTCACGATAATAAACAATTTACTTACTTTCTTACAGTGTAGAAAAGCTATAAATCCATTGTATAAGATCTTTACCAAAATGAAATTTATCCAATGTATTAATCATATATTTATAGTTTAAGCTGTTAAAAGATTTTTTCTTAATCAGCAAAGAACAATACACCCGGTTTATTTGCTTTTTGCAGATATTCAATCATTTCAAAAATCAACCCAATATTTTCGCCAAAGTATCTGTTTTTCATGGAATCAGTTTGACTGAAGCTTACTGTAGAAGGCAGAACTTTCTTTATGCGATTTGTTAATTGTTTTTGTTGCCAGTTGATAATACACATTTAGCAAACTTATTGGTCTCCAATTTGATATATTTGTAAGATCTTTATCTAGCTTCGAAATGAGAGATATAATTCCTTGTCTTTGAAGATATGTTTTTTTTAGAAAATTATAATAATGGAGTCAATGTGATATTTTTAATTTTGTTCAAAACTATTTTGTAAAATTCAACTGTCAGTCTATCCGAATCAGGACTTTTATTATTCTGCATTTCTGACAAAGCTTTTTTTACATTCATATTCACTGATAATTCCCTCGAATATATTTATTCATTTGTTTTTTTTTTTTATATCCGTACAAAAAAAATCAAATTTAAATCTTGAGAAGCTTTATAATTTTACAGATTTTCGAAAAAAAAAATCCTCTAATTATTTCATTTGCTTTTTTTAAACTTATGCTCAGAGCCTTCCTACACAGAAAAAAAATTGAACTCGGTCGGTATTCTTTACTGAGATAATAATTCTGCAAGTTTTCTTAAGAATTTTCCGAGTCACAGTTTCTCTCAAAACACAAGATCTGCACACAATTTAGAATAAACAATATGCATGGTATTATCAATTATAACGAGTTTGTTCTTTTTATTCCATTAAATGTCCCTCTCGAATGTAAGAGTCAAACTGACAAAAGGAATATGAATGATAATTACTATGAATTATAAAGTCAGTCAGTGACTATAAGCTTTGTAACTCTATATTTTACAGTGGACCAAGTATAAACTGGGGTGAACTTATGGATGGAATGGGAAAGAAAAGAATTTGCTACACGGACGGATGGACGAACAAACAAATGAATGGTCGCTGGCGCTCTTTCTTTCCTAAAAACAGATTACGAGGGAAGGGAGACTGCTATGAATTTGCTCTGATATCGTGTCAGCATGGTTAACTCCCCTTTAGACTAGATTTTTTTTTTCGGGAACGAAACAATAGAAGAACAGACTATTAGTATTGTAACTCTGTTTTACAACGTATCAAGTATCAAAATAAGAAAAGAAATTTAGAAATTTAAAATTAGATCGGTTAAACACGACCAAGTCAGAATCGCCGTGAACCAGTCAATTTTGCAAAGAGACTGCACGGATAGCCATCAGACTGGTTAGAAAAAAAGCCTGTTCTGATTTTTTTCTTCATGAAAGCAGTTACATGATTATAATAAAATACACATATTGAAAGCAAGCATTGGCGTGTTAGACATTTCTTGGGTGTTCCTTTTCGTTTTGATATAAACATGAAATTTCGACAGATTGTAATAAAAAAATACTGATCCTTCGAGAATGTATTACAAGAAAGTTGAATGGCTATGCTATGGAAAAAAACTGTGGATGAAATTGTTTCCTAAGAATACTTCTTTTCCAATAATCAGCATCTATAGACGCAATGACGAAATGAGACTTAGATTTCATGCTATAATAAAAAAAACGTTTAGTTGCGTTTAACCTAAAATAGCACCAGTTGGGCTGAGATTGGTTGATGCATATTAGCAGTTTACTGATAAATTTATAAAACACTGTCCCTTAGATATTTGACAATTAATCAGACTGGCGTTTTATTGTATTTTCAAAAAAAAATGTGTGTAAATAATCAATAATCATTGTAATATTTTTAGACATGTGTGTGGGAAAGGGGTGGCGTTGGGGATGAAGGTATTGTCTGGCTCTTAAAACAGTGGTGGGTAATTTGTAGCGATATATTTGCCAGGGTGATGGTTTCGTGTTGAAACAGTGCGCTATTTTATTTGTTCTTGTCTGCATTTAGTTTTAAACAATAAAGATAGTGTCTGCAGAGAAAAGTTGAAAAAGCCATAACGTAAACCCGTAGCATATACAAGAATATGTAGGTATATTGAGTAAATTGAAGTTCACGTAAATATAGTCAAGTCAAGGAAAAATTTGGCAAAAACATATACATTTTCATCGCCATTAAAACTGTGGTGGTACATGCAAATAACACAGAAAATTGTGATAAATATACGGTATGATTGAAATATTGTAATATAGTTAAACAAATATAGAACTTATATACGAGTATATATTACAAATATTACAGTTCCATGGATATAATAAAATATGTCTTTAGACTGCCAGTTTGAAGAAACAATTCGAATAAATAACAGGAAACAAAATTGAAGATATACATCAGTTTTATGTATTGCAGCTATGAATTTTTTCAAAATAAAATTTCAAGTTATTTTAAAACCATGTAATGTACCAGAGAGTTACACAGCAAACAAAAGCAGACAAGTAAGTATGCAGTTTTCAGTATTTGAAGCAGACGGTGAAAGGACAGTTTTTGACATATTGCCTAAATTTGGTCAACATGTGTGCTTGGTTTTCTAAAATTCCTGTGATGTACTAATAAACCAAGCACACATGTTGACCAGATTTAGGCAATATGTTCGGTGACGTTGGCTTTTCAAAAGTTGGAGTCAAAGGCAAGGGATGTGAACTTAAAACCGAAGTCGAATCAACTTGTTATGTTGTTTCGTTCAATTTTACGTTAGTATTTACAATATTTTAGTTTTGTAACCAACAAACAATCACGCTTGTCCATTGGTTTTTCAAAAGATGAAGTCAAGGCCAGAGACATGGATCTGGAAATCGAAGTCAGATCCAATATTTATGTTGTTTCGTTCGATTTTACGTTAGTATTTACAAGATTTTAGTTTTGTAACCAACAAATAATCACGCTTGTCCATTGGTTTTTCAAAAGATGAAGTCAAGGCCAGAAATATGGAACTGGAAATCGAAGTCAGATCCAATATTTATGTTGTTTCGTTCGATTTTACGTTAGTATTTACAAGATTTTAGTTTTGTAACCAACAAATAATCACGCTTGTCCATTGGTTTTTCAAAAGATGAAGTCAAGGCCAGAAATATGGAACTGGAAATCGAAGTCAGATCCAATATTTATAATATGTTGTTTTGTTCAATTTTTATGTTCTTATTTACAGGATTTTACTTCTGTAATTATTAGAAACAATTACGGGTGAAGTCAAGATCTGTACATCTTAAATATTCATTATCTAATAATCAACCAATTACAAAGAACGCTGCTAGTATTTTTTTCTTATCTTATATCTATATCATTGAAGATGTTTTAATCAATTTGTATACATACTTAACACGCATTGCTCGTCGCTTGAGAGATTAAGAGAAAAACATATAGCATCTCATAATTTTAATGAAATCACGTGTTTTGTTCTGCTTAATGTCACACCTCGGCAATTAGAATGATGTCCAAGATTTAGACTGACAAAACACCACAAAGGTAATGTTTCAAATGTCACTCTGCACATTCTACGTCATTAAAGCTCGTGGCATTTTGTGTGTCGAGACACTTCTGAAAAAAAGTTTTAGTTCTAACCATAATCATTAAATTTTCTGAAAATATTTTTTTTCATAGTGGTAAACGACATACTGGTATTTCTACAATAAATCAAGTCAGAACTTTCTTGGCAAACAGACCTGGATGCTAATGACCTGGACAAAGCAGAGTATGACTGCTACTTTTAAAATTAACAAGAGTTGTGTCCCCTATTCTAAAAGCGATGGATTATTATTTTTCATTTCTGCAGATGAAAGTGCTCTTTCTCTTCGTTTTATTTGGCGTTCTCGTTGCCAGCTCAATACATCATATCCGCCGAAATGTACAAGTACCGGGTCGCCTTTCCTCTCATCTCTTAATTTAATAGTATGAGCAGTACATTTTGTTGGCGGTGATAGTCCCTATTCGTTCTTCATTCTAGTGGATCAATATTAAATGATTAACAAAGAGAAAAGGTTCAATATTATATGCAGTTCCTTGTGTCTGCAAGCAACTGGTATGTAATTTGTACGTCTGTTACCTACAGAACAAATCCAGCGAATACGGGCGTAAAATATTAACAAGATAACATACACATTGGCTCCATCTTCGTTTCTGAGCTTCACCTCCATGGTCTTATCTCAATCTTCGTTTCTGAGCTTCACCTCCATGGTCTTGGCCCCATCTTCGTTTCTGAGCTTCACCTCCATGGTCTTATCTCAATCTTCGTTTCTGAGCTTCACCTCCATGGTCTTGGCCCCATCTTCGTTTCTGATCTTCACCTCCATTGTCTTGGTTCCATCTTTGTTTCTTAGCTTCACCTCCTTGGTCTTATCTCAATCTTCGTTTCTGATCTTCACCTCCATGGTCTTGGCCCCATCTTCGTTTCTGAGCTTCACCTCCATTGTCTTGGTTCCATCTTTGTTTCTTAGCTTCACCTCCATGGTCTTATCTCAATCTTCGTTTCTGAGCTTCACCTCCATGGTCTTGGCTCCATCTTCGTTTCTGAGCTTCACCTCCATGGTCTTATCTCAATCTTCGTTTCTGAGCTTCACCTCCATGGTCTTGGCCCCATCTTCGTTTCTGAGCTTCACCTCCATGGTCTTATCTCAATCTTCGTTTCTGAGCTTCACCTCCATGGTCTTGGCCCCATCTTCGTTTCTGATCTTCACCTCCATTGTCTTGGTTCCATCTTTGTTTCTTAGCTTCACCTCCTTGGTCTTGGCTCCATCTTTGTTTCTGATCTTCACCTTCATTGTCTTTGCTCTATCTTCGTTTCTGAGCTTCACCTCCATGGTCTTATCTCAATCTTCGTTTCTGAGCTTCACCTCCATGGTCTTGGCCCCATCTTCGTTTCTGATCTTCACCTCCATTGTCTTGGTTCCATCTTTGTTTCTTAGCTTCACCTCCTTGGTCTTGGCTCCATCTTCGTTTCTGATCTTCACCTTCATTGTCTTTGCTCTATCTTCGTTTCTGAGCTTCACCTCCATGGTCTTATCTCCATCTTCGTTTCAGAGCTTCACCTCCATGGTCTTGGTTCCATCTTCGTTTCTGATCTTCACCTCCATGGTCTTGGTTCCATCTTCGTTTCAGAGCTTCACCTCCATGGTCTTGGTTCCATCTTCGTTTCAGAGCTTCACCTCCATGGTCTTGGTTCCATCTTCGTTTCTGATCTTCACCTCCATTGTCTTGGTTCCATCTTTGTTTCTGAGCTTCACCTCCATGGTCTTGGCTCCATCTTCGTTTCTGAGCTTCACCTCCATGGTCTTGGTTCCATCTTTGTTTCTTAGCTTCACCTCCATGGTCTTATCTCCATCTTCGTTTCTGATCTTCACCTCCATGGTCTTGGTTCCATCTTTGTTTCTGAGCTTCACCTCCATGGTCTTGGCTCCATCTTCGTTTCTGATCTTCACCTCCATGGTCTTGGTTCCATCTTTGTTTCTTAGCTTCACCTCCTTGGTCTTGGCTCCATCTTCGTTTCTGATCTTCACCTCCATGGTCTTTGCTCTATCTTCGCCTCTATGGTCTTGGTCCTATCTTTGTTTCTGATCTTAATCTTCATGGTCTAAGCTCCATCTTCGTTAACAAAGAGATAAGGTTCAACGTTACACAAATATGTGACTGAAATGTATTCTGTACGTAGGTTCTAGGCTTAAGCAGATGAGAACCGTGCAGTTCCTTGTGTCTGCTAGCAACTGGTATGTAATTTGTACGTCTGAGAGAGAACTACAGAGCAAAATCAGCGAATACGGGCATAAAATACTAACAAAATAACATACACATTGGCTCCATCTTCGTTTCTGAGCTTCACCTCCATGGACTTGGCTCCATCTTCTTTTCTGAGCTTCACCTCCATGGTTTTGGCTCCATCTTCTTTTCTGAGCATCACCTCCATGGTCTTATCTCCATCTTCGTTTCTGAGCTTCACCTCCATGGTCTTGTCTCCATCTTCTTTTCTGAGCTTCACCTCCATGGTCTTGGCTCCATCATTTTTTCTGAGCTTCACCTCCATGGTGTTGGCCCCATCTTCTTTTCTGAGCTTCACCTCCATGGTCTTGGCTCCATCTTCAATCTTCAAACAACAATCATATGTAGAAATGTAACCGTTGGTTATTCTTTGGTTTTCAATAGCACATGCGTATAAAAAGTTTCTTTCTGCTAATCTGGTTCAAATACCTATTAACATTTCATCTTTTGGTTTTAATCGGACCTATTTCTCAACTTGCAAGGTTCTCACGTACAGAAAAAATGTTTTGTTTATGAATCGAACTGCATGTAAGTAAAATGCGTTTATTTCTGAATGGAACTACTTTGTGTGATTACTTTACTTCTTCACAGAAAGTATAAAAAATGTTTGTCTTGTTTTTGAAGTCATTAGCTTCAACTCGGAAATCTGTAAGCTTTTTTCTAGTCATTTTCATAACGAGGTGTTTTGATGGTGATGATGATAAAGATATCATTTGAAATCATTGAAAATTTCATGGCGTCGAAGTTTAGGCCTATATACCAAATATTGAATAGATAATAACATAGATGTTTCTTTGTGTTTGCATTAAATGAAATTAAGAGAACTTTATTAGGATTGAACTTCGGTTCAAATCATAAACGGATCGCTTGACAACAACAAAAAATAATGCGTGCATTTATTTTTTTTTTTAGCTAGCAATGCAATCTATGCGTGTTGTAAATATTTTGTTGAGCCCTAAATTTCTTTACACTCTCTGCATTTCAATTCATGTGCAGTTAATATTTAACTTCTTTGACAAGATACGTTCAAAGTTTGAACTAAACTTTCCGTCGAGCTTCAATTGATTTTTAACTCTCTCCTTTTAAACTGTTGAGAGCACAAATTATTTTGAGACCTTGAGAGGTGCAAAATTTAAACTGCGGCAGGTTTGGCATTCCATATCATTCTTAATGTGTTAGCATATAATATAAATGTTTGAACTTTACATGTCGTAAATGTGCTTACTCGAATCGTTAACCCTTAACCTGCTGAATTTTTGTAATGGATTTGTCCAGCTTTGAATTTGGAACAGTCCATTCAAAGTTTAAGGGATTTCAATTTCAAAATACAAAAATGGAGCTACCAACAGTATAGAGCCTGGTCAGACTGCACGGATGTGCAGGCTGGCCTGGCTCTATACTGGTGGCAAAGGCTAATCACTTTTGGTTCCAGCAGGTTAAGGGTTAAAGGAACATGGTCTCTATAATCAAATCTACACAATATCTGCATCTAATTCTGACAGTTATTTACCATATTTTTATTCTAACACTTAATTTATTTCTTTTTTATTTTTTTAAATCTGTCCCTATTTAGAACTAAAAAAAGTCAGGTTTCAAATCATAACGTCCTGTAAAACTTTAGCTTATGATTTAAGACTATATTGCAAGCAAAATCGTAAAGGTTATGGGTTCAACCAAAAAAATATCCGAAAGCTTCACAGGCCCCTGTATCCACCCTTATGCAGGCACGGATTTACCGGGGGGGCTTAAGGGGCCCAAGCCCCCCCAGCTGGCCCGTTTGTAAAAAAAAAATAAAAGGGCTCATTTTTTAAGACTCTAAAACATTTTTTTCAGCTCTTTTCACCTCGTAACAGAAACACAGTCAACCTTTCAATTTGCAGTGGTCATGCAATATTGCGTAACAACTGATAACGAGTTCGCAACTTTATAGCCGTGTATATTACACAATATACCGTATATTCGGTGGCACGGATTATCCGAGAGTCCTCCAGACTGATCATGATGTATAGTTTTCAAGCGTCTAGTAACATTGACGTATTTGATAAAGTTGTTAAATGAGCGTCTGCTGACCATGATCAATTGCCTGATGATATTGTGCAAACTAAAGTGGTAACAACTTGGCTTTTTCCGAAAACTTGGTATAAAGACTAATTGAAGTCGCCCGAGGTGTTCCGAATGGTGCAAACTCCACACAGCGGTTACTTCCCTTCCATACTTTCAGTACAGTAATCACTGCCGACAGTCATGTCACGTGATGATGGTCGAAAGTAAATAAACAAAATTTTAAACTTTTTTTCAAGTTACATTTTTAAAAAAAAATTTCATTACAGCCAGGCATGTTTAATCAATGCAATTCCAACTGTTACTAAACTAACCAGCTGAAATCCAGTTAAGGTTAACCCGTGTCTGCAGAGATCTTTCCAAAGAATGATGGGGAGATCACTGCGTGGAGATTGGATAATGTGATGACGGTGTTATTTGTTATGCCAATTAATTTATTGATAAATTATTTGTTTCAAGGGACTTTATAAATATAAAATGAAAAAAAGTTTTTTTTGCTTTAGTTGAACATTTCAAAGAATACCAGTATATTTCTTTTAAATTCTCACACAAATTTCATTATATTTTTATGCCTAAAATGCACCAAAATGAGCCATTTACTCCACCTTTTGTTAAAAATTTTCTTGGGGGAGGCCCCCCAAACCCCCCCTACGGAAGGGGGTTACCCCCTTCCGTACCTTCCCCCAAGCCCCCCCAATCAGAAATTTCTGGATCCGGCCCTGCTTATGCACCTATTAATGTTTTCCCCGGAGTGGCGGAAAGGTGGTGGGGGGGGGGAGGCATACACGACAGGCGTGAATTTGACAGCCAGGACGGTTCCCAATCCCGGGGAATAGACTTTGGTCGAATTTTAGATCTTGGGTCATTTGATATGTAAAGCATCTCCCACTGTGGCAATTTTGACAAATTTCCATTGCTCTGAGGTGGGGGTTTCAGACTACGAAACTAGTCCTTCATAGAAAGATGTCACAAAATTAATTTTACCAAAAATAAAAGTATCATCAAATCCACCATGTCCGTCTAAATATTTGGACAAGTGAGGACCGGAAAATATTGATAGGTGCATTTCGCTGCCCATTTTCCCTGATTTTTACGTCCCCATTCTGTACTATATATTAACCACAAGAGCTCGAAATTGAAATTCAATATAAAGAGCTGTATACATATACATGGCCTCTTTTCTATTTTTGTATTACAAAAAATATAAAACCACGTATACAGTACAGATTTGGACAGTCTCCTGCGATATTAACCCATCATAACTTTATAATCAGTTCCAATGATCCAGAACAGGGGACTTGATTATATAATTATCCTGACCCAAAGGGTCAATTTTAGAATTTGACCTAATTAAATATAAGCGGCGTTGTAAAGAAGGTCGAGGCAATCTTAAAATAGATCCCTACATGCGTCAATTGCTCTATTTTAAGATCGGAAATTTAGGAAATGATTGGTCTTTTCGGCCCACGTGATCATCTAAGATGGCGAACTGTTGACAGCAAAATAACTTTTCCGTCTAGAAACCTTAAAATATTGTAAGTTAATTGAAATTATGGCTTTGCTCATCAGTGTAACACGGAAAAGCACAACTATTTTACTAATATTTTATATAAGTGATCATGATTTCGTTTGTTTGATACGTGATTCGCGTGCAAAACTTGTTAATTTGCAAATCGGATCAGTTTTCGCTGGGTAAACAACTGTGAAATTTACAAATCTTTAACTGTTTGTGTGTCACAAACGATTTCCGTTTGTTAGCTGTTCATGTATGTATCCTCAAGTCTGATATTTTGTATTGTGAATGCGATTTTCCCAGGTAGTGTGTTGATTTTATGTGCAGATGACAAAAATTTTAACACTGAAAAATAAATGTATCAAAATTGATTATGACTGTAGTTGGCCAGCAAAAATACACAGTATGCTATTTATTCATTTAAGCATTTGGTTAGTTGTTTTTTTTAAATAAAGATTGCAAAAAATAAAAATTTCTTTCCAGGTTTCAGATTAATTTTTAGATTTTGAATTTACCTAGCTTATCAGCATCTATCAGTTCCCTGGACAGTCAGTTGTGCTGATATTTTAGTACAGTACTTGTACTTGTATTAATCTGGCTTTGAAACATATTTAGATCAGGTAGATTGCTTCTGTTGTATTTCAAGTACACAGAACTGGTCTCTTGTGAACAACTTTATTAATATTTAAATATTTCTACTTTGTTGTGCGTAAATGTTTTACAAACCAGTCCCTGACACATGGGGGCTTGAATTTGTTATTTTGTATGATGATACTTTCACTTGACTGCTTCTGTGCAAGAATCCCAGAAAATTGCCCATCTTGGCAATTTCCCTCCCTTTCATTTAGACAACACGGAAAGTTCCTAGGGGCTGTGCATTGCCATTTTTTTCTGTCACGATACATATCACGATACTTGTATATCAAACGATGCGATTCACAATATGTATTGCAGACTTTGATGAAATGCGATGCATATTGTGATTCTTATGTTGCGATATGATACGTATCACAATACTGACTTTCAGACTTTATCTATATAAAAACTTGGTCATTTGTTTACAGAAAAATAACAAAAAAATAATCTCTTCAACTTGTTATTATTAGAACTTGGTTTCCGATTTTGATCTTTCAACAATTTACTTTAGTGATTACTTAAGGATTAAAGGCATTTTTAATTATACCATAACAGCAAGTACCTACTATTCTAACATTTAAGTCCAAAGTCTACTACTGTAAATATGACAGTTTAACAATTTAAGTCGTACAGCAGTAACAATACACCACTAAAGATTTTTCTTGTGAAAAAAAGAACAACATAATAACAAGTGTTTAATAATTATGTCAACAACTGTGAAAAAAGAACCGGGAAAATGATGTCAACGGAAATGAAAGTATAAATACATAACAAATATCACATAGGCATATTGTTATCGTCACTATTTTAATCCGACTTCAAGTCAACTAAATTTACAAATTCATGTTTGTAAGTTGTACTTTCTTGAAAACATATAAATCTCTAATTATTTTTTTATAAAAAAGTACAAAGAACACCAGCCCATTTATATGAAATTAATTAAACTTGATTAAAATTAATTAATATTACTGCGCACATGGTCTACCCTAAACTGGAAATGAGATGACAACGATATGATAATGGTTGTGCTTGTTCATTATTTTTATTCAAGCTAAAAGTTTTTCTTCTGTCTTTCAAAAATATGTTTGTTTTTATTTTCCTGGAAGATATTGTTAGTGTTTTGCGATATTTGTCTGCCATATCGATATTTGTCTGCCATATCGATGCATCGGGAGGTGAAATATGCATCGCATTGCTATATATTGGTATTTATATTTTTATTCCAATGCATACATCGAGGACAGGGTAGATTGCAATGCATCAATGAATTGTTACACCTCTAAAAGTTCCTCTTGTGAAATTTTGACAGACATTCCCCCTCCTGTGCAAAAAATATGAATCAGAAAATTTATCTGTTATTAAGAAATTTTGTGATTAAAAAACTTCAATGGACCTTTTTCATTTACTTTTAGCACTTCTACAAAAGTTACTGGAAGGGAATCATTGGCCCTGTTTAATATTTGGGCGAGAAATTTTCTTGAAGGAGGTGATCCTCGTCCCTCTTTGCAAGGCTAACTCAGTTAACAAAAAACGTAAACTCTACTCATACCAATACCTTAATTTGCTAATTTCACTGCAGTAAGCCTTTTGCAGTCTTGTTGGGATGATTGAACAACCTTCCTTTCAGACACTTTACTACGAAGACTTTGACAACATTTCTAGTGATAGACACCGGAAGCTTATGTGTGTAATTTACAGTACACGCAGCGCGGACTTTGACGTTGTTAACATTGTCGCGGGGGCCGGTATCGTCTTCGGGTGGCCAGTCGCGGTGGACTGAACACCAGAAATTTCGGGTGTCCGCCAAAATGACAACCGCCGAGGGGTATGAACATCGCGTGTCCCCGCGATGTTTTGACTTGGAGTATTTGTACGTGGTTTTCATTTTACTCATAATTATTTTACTTACATCTATTTTGTGGCCAACTTCAGTTGGTCAAATTAAAACCAAATTTCAAATACATTTCTGGTGTATGTTTATTGAGTACTTTCGTTTTTGGAATTGAAAAACGCTTGTTATTATATAGCCAAATCGATCAATAATTTTGCCAGGCGCCTAGACGATACAGAAGTTGAAAGCAGTTAAACACGTGTTGATTCATTTTCTGAAATTACGATCAACTTTTTCTGGAAATAACTGCTTTGAATTGTCTTTTTTGTGTAACAGATAGGAGCGTTTGTACACAAATGCATCGGAATTAGAGAGGATTTGTTCGAATTTTGACTGTTTAAATTAGATCTATTAACTTTTCGCAGTTTGGTTATCATTTGTAATTCAGTTGCGAGTGGATTAAAGCAAACACGGCACCGATTAAAGACTTGAAATATATTAATTGCAGCAATTAAAGTTTATTAACAAGATGTCATGTAGGTGTGTAAATCTATTCATTATCGGCTACTACTTTTCTACAAATACCCTCAATTATACAACCAAACATCGATCGTCAACAAACAAAAATTAAACCGGATGGGGTATTAAAAAAAAAGAAACAACTTCAACTGGTAATAATTACGTGTACTTTGTAACTATTTTGAAAAAAAACAACTAATTTTGGGAAAGTAAAATTAAGTTGTGGCTTCATTTTTTTGGACACTGCAAACCCCGCGATCCGACGCCGCGACACACCGCGGTACTGAACACCGCGAACGGCCGCACTGACCACCGCGTTTTATACGATTGAACACTCGACACGGTGGTCATTTTAGTCCTCAACGCGGACAGTAAAATCGCGGGGATAGGTGTTCGTTGTCAAAGTCCGCGCTGCGTGTACTGTATGTTTCTGTTAAGAATAGACAGAAACAAATTTTTGTATAAATTTTGTTTTGGTGATTACGGCAAAGAAGTCAGCTAAGGTCACCTAATGTCACTTTATTCATTCTTGAAGGTTTGAATTTGTCCTAATTTCAGACTATCCAGGTAATGCATAAGTCTACCCTATAGTAATCCCCTAATTAGTTAACATTTGAATGAGATGACATTAGTCATGAAATATATTTGTCACATAAATCATTTTATATTTTTAGGCTTGTAAAAATATTCTACAGTGTTTCAGATACATGTCAGTTTATTAGCATATTAGAACTTGACATGTCAGCGAAAGTTACCTCCACAGATTAAGTGAAATTGCTGAAATGATTAGTTGTGAATTTGTTTATTCCTAGAGAGAAAATTCATCTCCCTATTTTTCCTGGATATTTATAATCCTGCCTATGTAATAATGTTCTCTAATGCTAGTAATGACCATTTTCTTTCTGATATAGTCTTTATTACTTAAAAAGAGACTGAAAGTGAATGTAACAAATAAATTGAGACTTAGAGAGTTATATAAATAATTGAATAGATTATACATATTTGATCAGTATTAGGGTATAGTAAAAAAAATACTTTCAAATATTGAAGTCCTGTATGTGGCTACTTGAAGCTGTTGAAATAAACCACTTGTAAAAAGACTTTAACAGTTGAGATTCTGGCTAAATCCATGGGGGACATTAGTGGATTATCTACCCTGAATACTCTATGATATTACATTAGTCCTTCCATTTGGATTCCTCTGCTTTTATCGCTGTTTCCTCTTTTGGTACGGTGATAATTAAGCCTAATTATTTGCAACAATGGTAGTCAGATTACACATTTAGTTAAGAAACATGTTTTGCTAACACCATTATCTTTGTTTTTTGATAATCTTAACTTTTTATTTAGTATATAAGTAACAATTTTCACAACTAAAAGTCAAGACCATCACAATTAGAAACAAGGATAAAGTTAGAGGATTCCAGCTGAAAGGACCAATGTGCTATTTGGTCTACCTTTGATGTTATCTAAGTAAGGGAGATAATTTGTTATCAGGAATGTCCCTCATTGTCTTTGAAAAGTGATTGAGACAGTTAAACATTTGTTAATCTCAAAACTTTTTCAAATCACTTCAACTAGATACTGCCAAACACTCTTAAGGTGATAGTGACTGACATGCGCATTGTGAAGAAGCATGATGTTGGTCAGATCTGAAATAAATAATAAAGATTGGAAATTGCCAGCTCCAACTGCCTGGCAGATCTAAATTGATACGAACAGAAGTAATTCATCACGAACATTTGTAGAATTCAAGTTAGGTGGTGAACTTTTGTAGAGATGTACTTGACTATATGTTTTTCAGGACATAGTTCAAAATGACCCTTGGAAAAACTTCATTTTCAGTAGAAGATGTGATAATTCAGGTTTTTGATGTGGTAAAGATGGTTGTGCCATCCAGAGAAGATAATGCAAAGGGTTCACCTGCTTGATTCTTACCACCTGTGAATGTTAAATGTGGAATTAAATAAATAATAGATATGGAATTCTGAATTTTACATTTTTGAACAGCAAATTTATGTAATATCTTTTATCCGGATCTGATTTTTAGCTTTTGCTGATTATCAAAAAAAAAACTTAGGTGTAAACAAAACGAGAAAAGTCAGTTTGACTTGTAGATCACTATAAAATTTACTGACTGTGTCCAGTTAGTTTCACTAAGGATCTGCTGAACTAGGACAAAAAATGTTAAAGCTATAATGGCCTCTTTGATTCTTGCAAAAGTCAGTCATGTAATCACATATGTAGAATTATTTCTTGGAAGATACATTATTCCATTGGATGCATTTGTCTCTTGCTGTTTTATTTGGTGCAATTGAAGCTGGTTTATTCACTGCCAGTGTGCCGGTAGCTGTTACTGGATTACAGTTATATAAGTGCTTTCTAGTAGACTGCTGTTTATTACAATGAGAAGTCTGACAAAGTTCAATAAGAGATAGAAGTACAGTAAAAACTGGTCAATTTTAGTTGTCTCATTAGTGAACAGGTTTGAATAACCTGTCTCTCTTGTTCTGAATTTTGATTCTTTCAAATTGCTTATTCTTGCAGTATTCTGAAATAGTCAAAGTTATCTCATTAGCAGGGGTCTTACTGTATACAATCAGTTAGGTTTTCAGTTTTAATTCATATACATGAATTCACCTATAGAACAAAAAGTACAAATGGTTTTTCAGTTGAAGGAAAAAATACGAAACTTAATAAGACTTTGTGTAAAACATGGTAGTTTTTGCATCTATGAAAATATATTAGACTAAGTATAAAAGAATCAGTATTGTTTGATGTACACATACCTTTGTTGTCTTAATATTATGTTAGTGTCATTAAGATGTATTCAGTTGGCATTTTTATTCAAGTAACAGTTACCTCCCTTTGATTATTGTACTTCTTTTTCTATTGAGGTGGGGAACTCAAAGTTTGAAGTTTATTTTTGTTAAGGAAAGAAAGTGTGTTTTCATTTAAAAGATGCCCTAAGATGACTTATAAGACGCCCTTGTGTATAAGACACTACCCCCCCCCCCCCCCCCCCCCCCCACCCCTCTAAATTCAGGTCAAAAATCTGTACCCTTTGCATTGACCCTTTTATAAGATGCAGATGCAGTATGAAATGAAGGTTTGAGGCACTGTACTTGGACAATTCTGGCCACATCTGCACTCTCATTCAGCTTCTGCAATGCATCTTATAGGCGAGTATTTATGGTAAAGACATCATACTCTAGTGAGAAATGTCAGGTGATACCTTCTTCTACAAAATCAAAGTTTCCTATACTCGGGCCATATTTTTGAACATTATTTAAAGAAAGACAAACATGCAAGTGACATTTTCTCAAAGAACAAAAATTGAAGGGGGAGGAGGGTGTGTATTGTTTGTTTCATACAGTAATGTTTTAAATAGTTGCCTGCTTGGACAGTGACATGTGGTGTTTACCTTACAGGTAAATGCATCTGATTTCTTTACTTTATTTCGGAAGCAATTTTACACATACTAAAATGACCTTAAAACTAATCATATCAGACAGGCAGTTTATCTAACCCTCATTCATCGGAATGACCAGTGCTACACTCCCATTCTCTGTAAAAAAACACTGCCAACTTTGCAGTTTGGAAATAAATATTTATCATTAAAGTTTCATTCTCATATTAAGTTTTCATAAAATATTATATTCTCAGAGCAGTATATATATCATCAACTGTTTTTCATATAAAGTCTTGACAAAAATATCCTAGGATTAAAAGCTACATTGTATAATATTTTATTCAGAGCTTAAGAGACATTGATATATTTAAGTAATGCCATTTTTGTTCTGTCATAAAGTCAGGCATTAAACGTGTAATACAACGTCTTTTCTATTTATGGAAACCTTGGAGATAATTTCCTGAAAAATGCCCCAAGTGACATGTTTATCTGAAGTAATAGAGAATCTCTCTCCAACTATTGTGCGCCTGCTATATTTAGATATCTGTTCCCTAAATAAAAGCGTTGTTATTTTCTTATTCTTCTGAAATGCCAATCTGCTGTCATTGTGAGCTCGCAACGAGCTGAAATTAATTTTTTCTGCTTGTTATTTTCTTCCAGGAGAGAATTGATTTTTTCCGCAACAGTCCAGCAAGGAGAACGCCGTGCTCTCGATAATCAGGAATACAGTCTATTTATAGATGCAGTGGAATGGTTTAAGGCAGTATAATCAGATTAAGGCTATATTTAGAGAAAGACCTGTTGGCAGATTGGTTAGCAAATCAAGGCTCGTGTGAGCAAGTGATAAAGTTGGGCATGGAGAGATGAGCTTTGACCCTTCAATGGAATCTATTATTTAACATAGAGAAAGATTCAGAAAGAGGTCAACATGTCTTCAAATAATTATTGTAAGTATAAGTTACTTATTGCTTTTATATATTATGCAATAACTGTGACAAGCTTTATAGTCATCATAGTTCAGATGTCTCGGGTTTACAAGATAGACTGTGTGCCATGCAGGAGCTAGCTAATAGGCCTTGTGCAGGATTTGGTTGGATTTAAGCCTTCAACTTCCTTCTTTTGTTGGTTGGTTGGTTATGTTTCACTGGGTTACATTAAGAAAGGTCCATCTTATGTTTCAGTAAATTAAGTTCTTATCTGCCAGGCATTATGTTTTCTTGTGTATTGAGTTACTTACCACATAAAAACATTTGCAGGCATTTGGCTAAATCCGCTGAGTCAGAAATGTTGGACATAGTCAGAGATATTTCTTTCATTTGGTTTTAGCAAGTCTAGGGTAATTGGAGAACTTAATTTTAATTCCCATTAGTAAGTTAATTCTCATCTGTCAGTAACATGGGAAAAAATAGGACATGAGGCTATGCAACTGTAACTGAACATGATCACGATACAGAGTATCATTAATAGTATTTTGTTTTAACATCAGTTAAGGGTGAACATTTTCCAAATTTTCTCCTGAATGAAACTTTACTTATTTGAATCCTTTTACACAGTAGTTTTGCAGCTGGTAATCACTAGACTTTGAATGTGAAGACACTGGTCATGGGGAAGAACCTATAATCCCGCTGCAGAGGTCATTAGTTCAGATCCCACTAAGGGTGCAAGTCTTAAGTGATTCTGTATTCCACACTGAAGACACAATAGCTTAGTTTGGTCCCAGGAAGCAGTGATCAAGATGGGTTTATATAAATGCAAGAATGAATGTGTCCAAATCTGTGTAAAATTAATAGGTTAATATAACTGTCTGTTTAAAAGAGTAAATCTGTTTATCAGGAGTGATAGTCATAAATTTAAGAGGCATATTAACCTGTCCATTGGATTTGACTGTGACTTTCACATTCTTGGATTTCATTGTAATTTCACATTCCTGGATTTAACTGAGACTTCCACAGTCCTTGTTTTCACTGTGACTTATATTCCTGTATTTGACATTGACTTCCACATTCCTGGTTTTGACTGTGACTTCAAATTTCTGTATTTCACAGTGACTACTACAATCCAATATTTGACTGTGACTTCCTCATTTCTTGATTTGGTTCTGACCTCCACATTCCTTGGTTTGACTGTAACTTCCATATTTCAAGATTAGACAGTGACTTCTACATTACTGGAATTGACTGTGACTTTCATGTTCCTGGATTTCCACAATCCTGGTTTTGACTGTGACTTCCAAATTCCTATATTTCACTTTGATTTCTACAATCCAGGATTTGACAACGTCACAATCCAGAATTTGACTGTAACTTTCATATTCCTGGATTTGACTGTGACTTCCAGATTCCTGGATTTGACTGCAACTTCCACAATAAAGGACTTGATAGTGACCTCGAGATTCCTGGATTTTACAGAGACTTCAATAATTCTGGATTTCACTGCAACTTCCACAATCCATGATTTGACTGTGACTTCGACATTTCTGGATTTGACTGTGACCTCCACATTCCTGGATTTGACTGTGACCTCCACATTCCTGGATTTGACTGTGACTTCGACATTCCTGGATTTGACTGTGACCTCCACTTTCCTGGATTTGACTGTGACCTCCACATTCCTGGATTTGACTGTGACCTCCACATTCCTGGATTTGACTGTGACCTCCACATTCCTGTATTTGACTGTGACTTCGACATTTCTGGATTTGACTGTGGCCTCCACATTCCTGGATTTGACTGTGACTTCCACATTCCTCCTTTCATCTAGTATTCTGGTGAGAATGAAAGGACAAAGTTACCAATCAAAAACGTTCCCTGCATTCAAAGTAAAATATGTAAGTTTTTTGTAAACTTATAGTTTACTAAACTTAGTCGTTCTTTGAATTAAATATTCAACCTGTTTAATGCTTATGTTTAAGTTTGTACCCGATTTGCACTTACTTTGTTGCAGCATCAAAAAGTCAGTTTGTGGAATTTGTACCCAATAAGGTGCCAGCTTCATTCATTCAAAGTGAAAATGTTATTTCTATGTTCAAGTGTTATGCTGACTGATTTCATCTCCCCCAAGTACTTTCAGTTCTGCTTTGGGATTGTTATGGGAAGAGAAGTTTATTTGATTTTGAATGATATAACAACCTGAAAAAATCTTTTTAATCAAAATCAAACATTTCCTCACAATATAAGAACTTTGAAAGACAATATTACTGAACTGCACTTATTAGGAAGACAATATTACTGAAATGCATTTATTAGGAAGAATGTTGAACTATTTAATATTTCATGAAACTTGTAAGTTTTGCATTTTTAGATGGAGTACCCAGAAAGCTGGACTACAAGGGGAGTGTAGATTCTGGTTTTCAGGAGCCTATTGGTAAGTCATGGTTTAACATTACAATGTATATGTGTTGTTGCAGATAGCTGCTTCTGTGGCTATCCCTTCCAGTCTTTGAGCGATGTCTTGTGATTCACAGATAAACAAGTTCCTATCTGTTTTAGAAATGAAAAAAAAGAAAACACTTCAAAATTTATTTCATTTAAGAAAATGAGAGTTGCACATTTGCTGAAGTGAGGAGAGGTAGTGGATGACATTAACTGTCATTTTTATGCTCCCCAAAGGGCAAGCATATAGTTGCCACTTTGTCCGTCCGTCTCGTCCGTCCATTCGTCCTTCCATCATAATTTTGTCCAGAGCATAACATACTTTAAAAAAAAATACATATTAAACCAAAGCCCTTTTGGAATTGGCATTTATTCGGGGAGCATCCATCGGTTCTACCGATTTCTTGTTTCTCATGGTTTTCTAGCTAAACAGGATTAGTTAGTTATTCCTTGTTAAATCTATGCTTTCTCATCCACAGCTGAGACCTTTTGTTACTGGTGAAAGAACAAAAAACAAAATAAAAAAAAACAACAAGAACAACTCTAACCACAATAATGAATATTTTATTGAGACTGTAGGAATTCTAAGTGTTGGATGGAAGGTCATTAATATTGATTAATGTCCCAGAAAAAAGTCAAGTTTTCTAAATTGATGTATTGTCAGTGTGGGTGGATACATAGGGGACTGTTTATCTCTTCTTAATTACTTGATGTGAGGGTGGATTTAGAATTACATTTTCTGTCTTTCAGACCTAAAAAAGATCAGCCTAATTTGTTTTGCAAGGAATCATTCCGTTTTGGCTCATGTGAATGTTTTCCCTTTACCAAATTAGTTGCACAGAACACTGTATGTGGGAGACATTCATCTGGAAGTCACTGGTTTGAATCCCTGCAGGAGTTATAGTCTCAAGTAGCCTTCAACATCCCACACCTTCAGCCAAGAACTGGTTTGAACCCAGGAAGCAGTCTGATTATCTATCAGAATAAATATAAGTTGTAAGAACTTGTTTCCTAAATCTAAGTAAAACAGATAGGTGAAAAAAAAAAAAAATCTGTTTCTGCTTGAGCTGACTCCATGGAGGGAAAGGTATTATAAAATCTAAAGTTTACCTGTGGACTGTGCTGTTGGTCCTATACTCTGTCTGCATGTTTATCCAAAATGATAGTCTGGGTGTCATACAGTCAGGCATAGCTGTCACACATAGAAAACACAACACAGGTGAAACTTGATAGAGGTGCTGCCAGAATAAGTAAACCCGGTTAAGGACTTTGTCTGTTAATTGTCATTTTGTCTGTCTTCTGATTGACAAGATCTTGAAGAATTTGTCTCACTTTGTCTCACTTCTTGATAGTGGTTCAAACATCCGTGAATTTATAGAAACACAGTGAAGGTAATCTCTGGTTTGCAAAATACTGTAAATTGTCACTGAGTGCAAGGTCATGGGTCTGACTTGTGGTATCTTTGCCTGACTCTTAGATTTTTAAAACCATAGATGAACGGCTAGAAAAGTATTTTATATTACTGTATATAAGATACGGGAATCATCAATGGCTGTAGATATTTACTTGATGTTAGTTTTCATCTAAAGCTTTTAATAGTTCTGTGAGGTCTGTGTGTAAGTGTTTGAGTGAAATAATTAAACTTGTTGCTGCCTGTTTTTATGCCCAAACCACATAGTGTGGGGGCATATAGATTTGCACATGTCCATCTGTACATCCATCTGTACATCCTGTTTCTTGTGTGCACAACTCCTCTTACACTCATGGATGGATTGAAACCTGAAAGTCGCACACGATAGACCATAATGGGTAGATGTGTAAAAAATAAAGAATTTTGTTCTCAGATCAGTTTTCACTGGATTATTGCTCTTTGTCGATTGTTCGCACATGCCATATTATATAATAATATATATTATATAATAAATCTTGGTGCAAAACTCCACCTATTATAATGGGTGGATTGAAACCAAACTCACACACATAATAGACTGTGATGCATAGTTGTGCTGGAGGTAAAGAATTTTTTTCTCAGATCAGTTTTCACTGGATTATTGCCCTTTGTTGGTTTTTTGAGCATGCCATATACAGTAAATCTTGTGTGCGCAACTTCTCCTTCATCCACTGGTGGATTGAAACCAAACTTGCACACATAATAGACCATGATGCATAGTTGTGCAAGAGGGAAAGAAATACTTTCCTATGATCAGTTTTCACAGCATTATTACCCTTGTTGATTTTTTAATACATGCCATACATTGTATATATTAAATCTTTTGTGTGCAACTCCTCCTACACCCATGTTTGAATGTTTGCATACTTATTACATACATATAATAACCTAAGTAATACTGAATGTCATAGCTATTTAAAATAATTATCATATTGTTAAATAGGTGAATGATCGAGTTATGGAAGAAAGGCATTGTTAATGAGTTATGGAAGTAAGACATTGTGAAAGAGGTATAGCAGCTGACACATTTTGAAAGAGGTTTATTTGTAAAGCAAAGTACCCTTAGCCTATCAAGCAATTAACTATATATCCATTGTTTTCCCTGGTAATGAATTCCTTTTCTGTGAAAAGTTCCCCATTGTGGGGGCATTAGTGTACGACGGACAAGACTAGTTTTTTTTTATTAATTGATTTTGTTACTCTGTCAAGTCTCTTCTTCTTATTCTAGTTTTTAAGTGTTAAGTTAATTACTTACAATGGTTTTACAAGCTATTGCTTGTAAAGGAAAAGAAGTATACTTGGAAAGATTGGAATTTGAGTAATTTTTCTTGAAGTGTTTTTTATTGATTGACAATAATACAGTTGTCGACTGTAATCAGGTCCTTGCTGTTGTTGACACTAAGGCCAGTAACCTTAGTTACATTGAAATTGTTATAAACCTGTGCCTGTTTAATATCTCAGTGGTGAACAGTTTCATCTTTCTTGTCTAGCTTTTCAGCAGAAAAGGATGAGAAATTCTAGATTTGTTAATAACTGTAACAAACTGTGAAAATTAAGAAGGTATTATTTACATAAATGTATGAAAAAGATACTGATAGTAACGGTGAAATATGACACCCCTGGAAGCCTTGTTTTCAAAACTGAACATTTTGCAAAGGCGAATTGCCAAAGTGGAAGAATATCAGTGAAAGAATTTAAGAGTATAATCTTGATTTTAGCCCGTTATCACATTTTCCTTTCCAAGGCTGCATCTTATTTCTGCAGGTGGCTTCTGTATACTATTCCAACCGGCAGAGATTTTATTTTGGTCCAGCTGTTTTGCAAGAAAATAATTATTCAAATAAAAGCTGCTAGGAACTTGACCAGCATGGAATTATAGAGATCTGTAACTTGATTTTCTATATTTAGTAACACAATTCCTGGGAGGCATGATGGCTCTGTGGCAGGCGCTAAATATAGTAACGGATTATTGACAATTTCTTGATGGTTACTGCTGGCCTATAATACAATAAATTCCACTCTGGATGGTAGTTCTATATTTAGAGCTGCTCAAGACATTGTCGTATTGATTTGTACAGCGTTTCCCCATTGTATGGCAGGAAATGTCAGTGAATCAACTATGGGGGACTGAAAGTAAAATAAGTTGTCAGATGACATTTAAGTTGCAAAAACTACAAACTTTAAAAGTGAACCAAGGATTTGAAGTATTGCAAGAAGTACATTGTACTTTTATTCAAAGTTTTTTTTTTTCAAAGTCTTCTTAAATGTATCAGCAGAGTAATTCTGACTTTATCTTTCAATCTTCAGTCTTTGATTATATACAATATGAAACATTACAAGCCGCAAACAGGTGTTTTATGACATATAAAAGATGAAATTTGTTTGTTTTTGATCTAAGCACTGTTTTCTGTGTAAGGAAAAAAAACTGTTGGAATTTAATCAGTAAATTACTTTGGACAAATATCAAAAATGAAGAGAGTTTCTGAAGGTAATACTGTTATTGATGTTGTATCATTTTTCTGCTTACTTCTTGCACATGTGTTTTTGTACGTAAAATATAGAATTAGTGTATGTTTCACCTGTTTGCGATAGTAACTACAATTGTTGTAGGTGGATTATAAAATATAGTTACAAATCTTGGTTGGCACCATTTATACCTGCGTTTAGACTGTTTGCATGATAATATGAATTGCTATTCAATTTATTTCGGTAAGCTTTAAAAAAGTCTCTTATATATTGCCCTACTGTCTGACAGTGGAATTTAAGTTATTGTAGTTAAATTTTATAGCCTTTATTTAAAGAATATACTACATTAATCCCTTTACATTTTCTTTGAATTTCATTAACTTACTTCAACATTGATCATTGATTTGATTGGCAGTTATAATCAGCAGAGCTTTGTGTTGTTGAGAACAGTTGCTGTATATTTGCAGACTCCTAGATTACCTGACTCTAGAAACTCGTGCAATGTTTATATTTTGTCTGATCGCAGACCAGTAAACTAAGGCCCAATCAATCAAATAATTCCAGGTTTTGTCTGAAACAAATTACAACTTTATCTCTTCTAGATCTCTTGCTTTTTATGCCAGATATGTATGTCACAGTGTAGCTGCCAAAACTCATCTTTTTTCAATTTAAGAAACTCAGCTATTCTAGTTGACAATGTGATCCTGGAGTGCATGTTAAGAATGTTTAATTCAGTGGCTAACTGTCACCGGATGTGAACTCATTTTGTGTTCATACTTATAGATTGTACTGGTACAGGGATAATACTTGCTCTTGTTCTTTTGCTCCTTATAATGTATGAAAAAAGTCATATTAAGAATAATACTGATTCTTTATATTGGTGATTTGTGAGTTACACTGGTCAGGTGAAATATGGGTCTCAGATGTTACACATGGGAATAGAAGTTTTGCAGTTTATACACAGTCCTGCATTACAACTGGTTCCTTGGATTCAACAAATTCTCCAAGTACCTGACAGACACTCATGAATGCCCCTGCAGTCTTATGCTGGTTCTGTTCTTTGGTCATTGATTAACCCTTAACCTGCTGGAACGGAAAGTGATTAGCCTTTGCAACCAGTATAGAGCCAGGCCAGCCTGCACATCCGTGCAGTCTGACCAGGCTCTATACTGTTGGTAGCTCCATTTTTGTATTTTGATATTAAAATCCCTTAAACTTGAATGGACTGTTCCAAATTCAAAGCTGGGCAAATTCATTACAAAATTTCAGCATGTTCAGGGTTAATACAACACTGAGTAGTGAGTATATGTGTGCTATTTATATTAAAGTTTGCTGGTATAGGTTGTCTGGGAATTATTTTATGTTTAAATTGTATAAAACAACTTTTTACAAACTTTTTAAGCAACAGCTCTTTAAACTCAAGTTTCAACAAATATTACCTTGAAAAGGAATCAGATGATGTTTGCATATTGACCACTGCATGAGCAGCCTAAATTTATGCTGTTCATATAAAAAAAGTAGGGGAATTTTAATAACACAATACATGTATTTTCCATGAACGCTTTCTGGAAATAACATGAAAGCTATAGCTATTCTGATGTCTCAGACAAGACAAGACAAGATCTTGGTCACACAAGGTCAAAAAATAGGTCAAAAAGAGTATATCTTTTCGTGATTGTCCTGAACTTAACTGATTGTAATAGAAATGTGCTAGCATTCTTCTTTGCTTCTTTCCTGTTTATTGTGGTTTACTAGGCTTTTGAATATTTAAATTTAGAAGAAAATGCCTTCCAGCCATTTTAAAAGAAACATTATGGTAGAAATGAAATCATGTTTTTGTGTTGTTGTCTGCTTTCCAAAGCTACCCAAGTGAAAATCTTGAAGTGTTTTCAGTTCCTCAAAAACTTTGCCTCACCATACTGATAAACGTTATATCAAGCCAGCTTGATACTGCGCCAAAACATAGACAGTCTGTTGCTACAGTTTTTTATAGCCTGATTTATTCATGAGCAAAAAAACTATAACGTTTCTCCATTAGTTTTAATTCATTTCATAATTCAAAAACCTTTAATGTATTTTAAATGAGGAGAAGATTCTTAGAAAATCGTAGATAACTAACAATGAACAGTTTCAGAATTAACGGTGTGGGTGGAGTTTGAAGTATAGGATCAGTATATTGATTGTAAATTTTTGCACCGGTTGCAGCTACTTTACCTGCAGAGTTTCCTTCTCAAAGGGTTTCAAAACGGAGTGTGCTAAGATTGATAGAACAAGAAATATAACTATGAGGAACTGACCGACTCTGCAGAAAGAACATCTGTTGAAGCACTGCTTTAATATTTCATGAGCCAGCTGCTCTGTTATGTAATAAGAGACCGTACAAATGATACTGTCTTGCTGTCTTGTAAAATTTTACAAATTTTACGAAAAAGTAGGTAAGTAAAAAATAAAAAAATTTTTTATGAAAATTATAAGCAGACTCCTGAATACTCTGGACCATGGTAATTTACATTTAGGTCACTGATTAGCCTGGATTGAAAGTTTCCACTTCCTGTTTCATTAAGGCAAGAAGTTACCAACAAGAACTATTGCATATTGGCTTCCTTTTCTAGTCAAGAAAAAATTTAAGTCCTCCTTCCTGTAATATAATTTGAGGATGAAGTTTCTGAACAACAAGGACAATGCCAGACCCATTCCAGTATTATTTGAGGATGAAATTTCTTAAAGCTATAATTATTGCCTATCATCTTTCTGTATTAATTTCAGATGATGTTTCTACAATAACTAATTTTGCCTAGTATCTTGTTCTTATATAAATTTAGGCTTACATTGTAAATATCTAAGAAGGAAGATTACCAAGCCTTTTCCTTCTCTAATGAGGTAGAAGTTTCTTTAAAGACAGTTGTCAAGATTGTGGTGCTCTAACAGTAACTCACAGTTCAGACTGAATTTTCTTACAAGGATGATTGTGACTCTCTGACTGTATTTGTGGATATATATACAAGGATGATTTTGACACTCTTTATGAAATAGTTGAGGATAAATGTTCTGAAAGGGATTATGGTGACGCTCTGACTGTAAAAGTTGAGGATTAGGTTTCTTTTGAGAATGATTGTGGCTCTCCGACTGTAATAGTTGAGGATAATTTTCCTACAAGGATGATGGTAATAGATGTCAGGGTGAATTTTCTTACAGGGATGATAATGTGACCCTCTTTATTAAATAGTTGAAAAAAAATTCTTACGTTGAGGGATGATTGTGACTCTCTGACTGTAAAAGTTGAGGATAAGTTTCTTTCAGGGATGAGTGTAATAGTTGAGGATCAATTTTCTTACAGGAAAGATTGTAAACCTCTTTATTTAATAGTTGAAAATAATTTTCAGACAGAGATGATTGTGAAAATTTGACAGTAAAAGTTGACGATAAATGTTCATACAGGGATGATTTTGACCCTCTTTATGTAATAGTTTAGGATATATTTTCTTACAGGGATGGTTGTGACTGTTTGACTGTAAAAGTTGAGTACAGGGATGAATGTGACCCTCCAACTGTAATAGTTGAGGATAAATTTTCCTACATGCAGGGATGATTGTGCCCCTTTGACTGTAATAGTTTAGGATAAATTTTCTTACATGGATGATTATGACCCTCTGACTGTAACAGTTTAGGATGAATTTTCTTACTGGGATAGTTGTGACCTGCCTCTTTTTAGCTCACCTGAGCACTTTGTGCTCATGGTAAGTTTTAAGGATTGCCCTGTGTCCATCGTGCGTCAGTGCATCGTCAACTTTTGCTTAAAACAACATCTCATCCTAAACCACTGGGCCAAAGTTGATGAAACTTGCCATGGATGTTCCTTGCATTAAGCTCTTCCAAAGTTGTTCAAAGAAATCAATTCCATGCAGAACTCTGGTTGCCATTGCAACCTAAAGGAAAAACTTTAAAAATATTCTTGTCTGAAACCACAAGGCCTAGAGCTTAGATATTTGGCATTTAGCACCCACTAATGGTACTCTACAAAAATTGTTCAAATTATTCCCCTAGGTCAAAATTGGCCCGCCCCAGGGGTCTCTGGATTTTACATAGACTTATATAGGAAAACTTTAAAAATCTTCTTGTCAGAAACCATAATGCATAGAGCTTAGATATTTGGTGTGTAGCATTGTCTAGTGGAGCTTTACTAAGTTTGTTCAAATCATAGCCATTGGGTCAAAATAGGCCCAGCCCTGGGGGTCACTTGTTTACATAGAGTTATATAGGAAAAGGTTTTAAAAATCTTCACATAAGAAACCATAAGGTTTAGAGTTAAGGTATTTTGTATGTAGCATTGTCTAGAGGACCTCTACCAAGTTTGTTCAAGTCATGGACCCTAGGTCAAAAATGGCCCCGCCCTAGGGGTCACATGTTTTACAGAGAGTTATATAGGAAAAACTTGAAAAATCTTCTTGTCATAAACAACAAGGCCTGGAGTTAAGATATTTGGTGTGCAGCATTATCTAAAGGACCTCTATCAAGTTTGTTAAAATCATGGCCCCTTGGTCAAAAAAGGCCCCGCCCTAGGGGTCACAGTTGTTTTACATAGAATTATATAGGAAAAACTTGAAAAATCTTCTTGTCAGAAACCACAATGCCTAGAGTTAAGATATTTGGTATGCAGCATTGTCTAGTGGACCTCTACCAAGTTTGTTAGAAAAATTTCCCTGGGGTCACTATTGGCCCCGCCCGAGGGGTCACAAGTTTTAAATAGCAATATAGAAGAAAATCTTTAAAAATCTTCTTATCTGAAACCACAAGGCCTAGAATTATAAAATTTGGCATGAAGCAAGCTTTATCAAGCTTTTTCAAATTGTTAGATTAGGTTAAAGGTCACGGATGCTAAAAATAGATTTATCTACTGTACCTCATAGAGCCTTCATTTTTAGACCAATATCTTTGATATTCAGCATATAGGTTCCTTGCATGGACCTCTACCCATGGGTAGGGTTTGAGGTCACTGGGTCAAGGTCAAGGTCACCATAGCTTAAAATAGATATTTCTACTTTCTGTCATAGAGCCTTTATTTATTGACTGATATTTTACATATTTGGTATGTAGGCACTAAATATATTTTCAATTAAAAAATGAAATACTGCTTAACAGCAAACCTACAGCCAAAGTACTCAGGTGAGCGATCCAGGGCCATCATGGCCCTCTTGTAATACTTTAGGATGAATTTTCTTACAGTGATGATTTTGACCCTCTGTTCGTAATAGTTGAAGATAAATTTTCTTACAGGGATGATTGTGATCTCTGACTGAAATAGTTGAGGATGATTTTTCTGACAGGAATGACTTTGACTCTCTGTTTGTGATAGGTGAGGATATATTTCATACAAGGATGATTGTGACCCACAGCCACATTGATGTTCACACCATCTTCCTTTAGTACATGTATATTACCTAGTTGAGGATAAAGTTCCTATTCAATTCTTGTAACTAAAGGATGAAGTTTCTCCTCTCACTGTATTTGATTAAGAATGTTCTTTACCTCTGGTATTGATACTCAAGGATGAAGTATTTTACAGTGATTATTTCTTCTCCTACATGTATCCCTGTATTGTTGGAGGATGAAGTTTGTTTGAAAGGGTACTGATTCCCTTTTTCTTTTCTGTTTTAGCTTAGACAGATTGTGATATAGAAATGTTTAAAAAAAAAAGTTTTCAACTACAGTTTCTGCAGCTTTAAAGTTTTCATTAATCTTGCCTGAATATTGTGTAGTACCGTAAAAATTCTATTTATAGCCTATCCTCTAATAGACGCCCAGCCCCCATATTTTGGACAAAAAACGGTCATTTTTCAGCCCAAAGATGAAAAATCAACTGCCCCTTTTTAACGCCCATTACTCGATTTGAGCAAAATTGAGCTTACCTTTACAATTCAATTTTACTTATTTCCCTTTTACTTTACTTTCATTTCCCTTAATTTTGACGCAAGAAAGTAGTAAAGATCATGCGCGAGGCTCATTTTTTATTCCCGTGTTCGGCAAACTTTCACACATACCGGACTCTACATGTACGGTAATAGTGGAAATGAACAGATTTTAGTGTTGTCTGCAATAAGTCAACATCCACTCTTTCTCCGGATTTGATTTCTTCTTGTAATTATGAGGGGCGAGTGGATTTATAAAGCCCTGCTTAGAAAATCGGTCTGTCTTGTGAAGATGTGTCTCCAGTTAACACCCATCCCCAACTTTCGAACAATCCATGATTCTAATAAACTCCCAGGCTATAAATGGAATTTTTACAGTATCTTTATTTTTAACATGGCAAAGTCAGTCTTCACTTAATAAAATCTGATTGTATATTTTTGTGTACCTCTTGTAGGTCTTGTACAATCTTATTTACATATTCTTATCCAGGCTATACATATAAGCTTGATGTCTCTGATGCTTGTATTTCAGTGCTGTAGCTTATGAATGTTTTTGTTACACTCTCTCTGACATTGCTCATATCTCATTATCAGCCATAAGTTATAGTTCAGATGTCATTGTATGACTACCTTAGTCAGTCTTAATCTTGTCAGATATGTTCAGTAAAGGTCTCCAGGCTAATGATATGTATGTACCATGTACAGTTTATAACACAGACCTACTGACCTTTTTCCTTTGAAATGACTCAGTATTAAATACATCATTGTCTGTTACCTATTTCACTATTACACCTCTACACCTATTGTGCTAAGTCATAGTAAGCTTCTAGGCTGAAGACTGGTACATTGCAGTTGATGTTGACAACTTTTGTCTTCCTGGCTATAGATATGCTTCAGAATACAAGCTGACTTCTTGAGAGATTGTGAAATATTTCAGACATTCAGTCTGAAAAGATGTGAAAATCTGACAGACTGAAAGAAAATCAGTCTTACTAGAAGGATAGAGGTGCTGAGTCATCAGTAATGCTAAAATTTTCAGATCTTGCCGAGTTTATGTTCACTAGTATCACCATGAAACAGTCAGATACTATGATATGCACTCATCACTTTGCATATTTATTTTTTAAAAGCAATAGATAAAACCTAAGCATATGATTCAGCCTGCAAAAAATTCAGTTTGCACGTTCCTATCTATAAGAGCTCTATGAAAGACATATCATTTCAATTACATTGCCAAAAACTAGGGATGCCAATGAATATTCTATACAAATAGTCAAATACTAAAATCTGTTTTTGTTGACATCTCTTAATACTAAAAACAGTTAAGAAATAATGAGATTTTTACTTACATATTTAATAATTTATGTTTTAATAATTTATGTTTGACAATGTTCTAAAATAAATTTCCCCGAAACAAGAAAGGGTATTAAGTTATATGTGTTATTTTACATTGACTTGTCTCTAAATTTTGAAAACATTACCAATTATATACAATATATATTCACTAATTAACTAGTGTAAATCTGCCATAGTATTGTGACACAAGAATTTTTGTATAGTTGTTCTCTATCAAATTTAGTTAATTTTAACTTTAAGTCTTTAAATGGTTTTACTTATTATTAGATTCTGTTATTTTTAATATCTACATTTTGTTTGAAAGTGTTTATATGACTTCATGTAAGTTTCAATGATCATTATGTATTTTCATATTTTATTTCTTGTGTTATACAAATTTATGTATTGAAGACTTATAATACATGCTTTAAACAATCTTGAGTTACTGGTTTATTCAGTACTCTATAAAAATTATGCTCCTTACAATCAACTAGGAGCATTCCCTATCTACACACATCACTTCTCAGAAACGTGTGACATTATGTTAACATCTCTGTCCTACTTTTGTTTTGTAGATGTTACTTTTATAACAGTGATATCATTCATTAAAAGAAACAGTCTTACTTTGTATGTTTATCATAATGCAGTAAAACAGTTGGATTAAAATGTTATCTTTAGCATAATGCAGTAAAACAGTTGGATTAAAACTGAATGTTTATCGTAATGCTTTAAAACAGTTGGATTAAAACTGTATCTTTAGCATAATGCATTAAAACAGTTGGATTAAAACTGTATCTTTAGCATAATGCTGTAAAACAGTTGCATTTTAACTCTATGTTTATCATAATGCTTTAAAACAATTGGATTAACACTGTATGCATGTCATAATGTTTTAAAATACACTGTTTATTTAAAATAATGCAGTAAAACAGTTGCATTACAACTGTATGTCAATCATAATGCTTTAAAACAGTTGGATCAACACTGTTTGATTATCATAATGCAATAAAGCAGTAGGATTAAAACTGTATTTATGTTTATCGTACGGCTGTTAAACAGTTACATTTAAATTGTATGTTTATCATATGGCTGTAAAACAGTTACATTTAAACTGTATGTTTATCATAATACTTTAAAACGGTTGGATTAACTCTGTATGCATATCATATTGCTTTGAAACAGTTGGATTTACACTGTATGCATATCATAATGCTTTGAAACAGTTGGATTAACACTGTATGATTATCTTAATGCAGTAAAACAGATGGATTAAAACTGTATGTTTATTATAATGCAGTAAAACAGTTGCATTAAGACTGTATATGTTTATCATAATGCAGTAAAACAGTGGGATTAAAACTGTAATGCAGTAAAACAGTTGCATTTAAACTGTATAGTAATCATAATGCTTTGAAACAGTTGGATTAAAATTGTATGCAACACTGCATGTTTATCGTAATGCAGTAAAACAGTTGAATTAACACAATATGTCTATTGTAATGCAGTAAAACAGTTACTTAACATTGTAAGTTTATCATAAAGCTTTAAAACAGTTGGACCAACACTGTATGTTAATCATAATATTTTAAAACAGTTGGATCAACACTGTATGTTAATCATAATATTTTAAAACAGTTGGATCAACACTGTATGTTAATCATAATATTTTAAAACAGTTGGATCAACACTGTATGTTAATCATAATATTTTAAAACAGTTGGATCAACACTGTATGTTAATCATAATGTTTTAAAACAGTTGGACCAACACTGTATGTTAATCATAATATTTTAAAACAGTTGGACCAACACTGTATGTTAATCATAATATTTTAAAACAGTTGGATCAACACTGTATATTTATTATTATGATGTTAAACAGTTGTATTAACACTATATGCTTATCATAATGCTTTAAAACAGTTGGATTAGTGTTGCATATTTATCATAATGATTAAAATCATTTGGATTAATATTATAATAATGTTTATCATAAAGCTTTAAAACAGTTTGATTAACACTGTATGCCATAATGGTTATGCTTTAAAACAGTTCAGTTCACACAATTCCAAAAACTTCCAGACATGGTCAAATTTGTAGGTCTGACATGTATGTTGATTTGACGTTTAGGAAGTATATTATTTTAAAAGACACCCTTGTTTGTAGGAACTGTAAAGGCTAAATGTGTTTGAAAACAGGTTTTCAGGATGTCACTTGTTTAAAACAGGCTTGTAGAATGCTTAGGATCTAGATCTATAAATTATATCATTGTTAAAGTCTACATTAAAGAGTTAATTATCAGTTATTATTGCCATTGATAGAGTATTTTTAATATATAAACATTTAAGTGCATCATTGTGTTCTAATAGCCAATCTAAAGTACATTGAATTTGTAGAGACAAAATTTATATTAAAGTGCAGATTGAGGGGTAAATGTTAAAAAGGTTTAAGTGTTACAGAATAAAGAAGAAGATAGCACTTGTTCACAGTCAGCCCTGGAAATAATCCTGGATCAGTTCTTTAATCCATTCTGCAGCTACCTGTATCATGCATTCTGCATAGACTGGGCTACTGTTTTATTCTGGCAGGCTGTGATTTGTTAATCAAAATTCTGTGCTTCAGTCTACACAGTGTGTACAGACAAGATGTTGTTTATGTTGTAATGGCTTATCAGTGGAACAGTTAGGGAGAACAGAGGCTGTTTTTGTGTCTACTTCAGTAATTGTACTAATAATTTGTACTTCCGTGGTGAACATGGAAACTAGGTCAAGTGGCAATATTACAACATGGTCTCCGGTTTCGTAAAGTATTGAATGAAATTATATTGTTAAATGATATTCTATAATGGATTTTAATGTGTGTATAGAATACAAAATATTGAGTGAGGTTATGTATTTACATAGGGAAAGTTTGTGTGTTGATTAAGCAAAAAGCTGTTGTTTTAAAGAAGGAAAGTCCTTTAATTTCATAGGAAAAACTGGACAAGATCTTAACATAGTTTTGATGTGTGTGTAAGTTCCAAAGTGCATTCATCTAATCCTTTACTGGATGTATCAGCAGTGTGGATTAACATGATACATAGAGTTTGATTGATATATTATTTTCAAATGACTAATAACCCGAGTCAGCATGAGTCTATTTTCATGGGGTAAGTAAATTGTATCATATTATTCTTTATCATGTAGAAAATTATAATCATATAATTATTATCACAGTCAAATTTAGTTTTTGTCAAAGGGTCTGGGTTTCATGCCATATATAATCATGAAGTTTGAGGGTCTAGCTATAATCATAGATTTAGAGGATTAAACCATAGGCGTAGTTTGAAGTGAGTGCATAATAGAAAAAGAATGTTAAATTATTATCATAGATTTTGAGAGGCAGACCATATTCACAAAGGTTGAAACAATCCATTTTGAGGGTTAAATCATAGTTACTGAGTTTGAGACTTTAATTGTTGTGATAGAGTTTGAGGGTTGACTAATAATCATAGAGTTTGAGGATTAAATTGTTGTAATAGAGCTTGAGGGTTGAATCATAATCTCAGTCATTGAGTTTGAGCCTTAAATTGTTGTCATCGAGTTTTAGGGTAAAATCTCAGTCATTGAGTTTAAGCCTTAAATTGTTGTCATCCTGTTTTAGGGTAAAATCTCAATCATTGAGTTTGAGGCTTAAATTGTTGTCATCAAGTTTTTGGGTAAAATCTCAATCATTGAGTTTGAGGCTTAAATTGTTGTCATCGAGTTTTAGGGTAGAATCTCAATCATTGAGGTTGAGGCTTTAATTGTTGTCATCGAGTTTTAGGGTAAAATCATAATAATTGAGTTTGAGGCTTAAATTGTTGTCATTGAGCTTGAGGGTTAAATCACAATCACTGAGATTTTGAGATCATGGGTTTTGACGGTCAAATCATAACTTTCTAGTTCGAGGCATAAATTGCTATCATTGAGTTTGAGGATTAAAATTTTTAGTCATAATTTGTCTTAGGGTTAATTTGTTGTTATCAAGATTAAAGGGACAAATCATAGTTACGGAGTTTTATGATTAAACTGTGATAAATGTTTTAGAAAATTAAGTTAAGGATGAATCTAAATCATCATAACTTTGAAGGTTAAACTGTAATCAGATTCTAAGGGTTTTACCATTATAATGATGTTTAAGGATATTGTGTCACTACAGAATTATAATATAAGATTGCTAAATATGTTTGTTTCGCTTTCATGTGATTTAGGTTCAACTCATTTCCCTGTAAAAATACTCATAACTTAAAATTGTGGCTGCATGTAGTATTCAATGACTGAGTTGGAGTTTGAAGGGTTGAGTCCTGACAAGGGCTTATTCTGACTGACAAGAGCTTCTATTATTCTGACTGACAAGAGCTTCTATTGTTCTGACTGAAAAGAGCTTCTATTGTTCTGCCTGACAAGAGCTTGTTCTGACTGTCAAAGATTTCTGTTGTTCTGACTGACAAGAGCTTTTATTGTTCTGACTGACAAGAGCTTGTTCTGACTGACAAAGGCTTCTGTTGTTCTGACTGACAAAAGTTTCTATTGTTCTGACTGACAAGGCCTTGTTCTGACTGACAAGGGCTTCTGTTGTTCTGACTGACAGTAATGGCTTCTGTTGTTCTGACTGACAAGGGCTTCTGTTGTTCTGACTGACAAGGGCTTGTTCTGACTGATGAAGGCTTCTGTTGTTCTGACTGACAAGAGCTTGTTCTGACTGACAAAGGCTTCTGTTCTGACGGACAATGGCTTCTGTTGTTCTGACTGACAAGGGCTTTTGTTGTTCTGCCTGACAAGAGCTCGTTCTGACTAAGACCAGTCAATAAGCAGCCAGCATTTTTAAGAATGAATATATATTTCAGTTGGTGAAAATTTTGGGGGTGACAGCAGAACTGTTCCCCAGGAAGCCTTGATGTTCAACTCTGTTTTATTATATATAACAAAAATAGGCAATAAAAATAAACATAATCAAGTACAAACTAAAGAAACTCTTTAGGGCTGTTACTAGAAAGCTGTAACATTGTTTACATCATTGTAAAACTGATTTAATTAGAATTCAAAACCAAAAAAGACCTAGCAAGAAATGTGTAAAATCTGATTTTCAGAAATTAGCACTTCAGTCAGCCACTAGCCGTGAGTGCTAATTTAGCATCTCATAACATGAAATCAGCAAGCTTTTGTCAGCTTTTGAATAAAGCATTTGTTTTTGGTGTTACGATTTTTTCTTCGAATGACGTAAATGTAATACTTTTTTACTCACCATGCAAATGTGTGAACAGGATCGCATTTTCTAGACTTATATTGCTTTATCTTATGTGTAATGCATCTACAGTCATTTCCTGTACAAAATGAATGCTGTCCATGAACATATCAGGTTATATTCATGCAAAGTTCTTGAACCAGATTCATGGACAGTTCATGGACAGTTCATGGACAGTTCATGGATTGTGCCTGAAGAGGAAGTAGCACAAATTACTGATTATCTTCAGATTTCTTTTTCCTGAACTGGCTATACTTTTTGAAAGTTCATGATCAACTGATTCCATAAAAATTTATCATGAAGAGTTCAAGAAGAGTATTAATAAAAGAATAATGTTTACATTGTTGTAATTTCATAAACTTTTTTGGAATAAATTGTTCAAGAACTATTTTTAGTACAATGCCATGTTTTTTTTGTTTACAAAAATATAAATAAAAGTTCAAGAACTACTGTGAACCACTATATGAATGCCATTGTTTCTTCAAGAACCCAATATAAACACTTGGGTATTAAAAAAAAAAGTTGGAGGAGGGTTGGGAGTGGGGAGAGTGGTAGGGGTACAGTATTAAGTTATCATTATTACTTTTGATTTATAGAAGTGATGTATTTTAGCATCCTTCAAAAATACCAAGGCAGCTCAGATCTATCTGTATCAGATAATTTCTATATAATCAACAGAATGTCAGTGGAGATCAGATATGGGACATTTGCAGCTTTGCATTCCTGTTAAACAGCATGGCCTGTTTGGTATTTGAAAATATTGCCATTAATATTTAGATATAGCGGGACTGTATTCTAAGAAAACTCACAGTCAGAATTGTTACAGTGAAAACTGCCAAATGTCTGACAACTTTAACAAACCATTTATTAAGTTAAATAACTTAAAATAATAAGTTGAATAATTAAAACATTTATTTCAATATACTTGCCATAGTTGAATGTCAGTAGCCACAAATTGTACAGAATGCTATGTTGGTGATATTTGAACTTAAAAGCTAAGGTTAAGACGGCTAAGGTTTAAAGAGGCTGTACTCCAGATTTGACATAAAAAAAATTTTTTCATAAATTATATATTTAGATGCCATGAGATTATAACAACATAATATTTTACTTCAAAACTGATTATAAAAGTCAAAATAGAATAAAAAAGATATTTTTGCTCCAGCCTGATTTGAACTCTGGACCCTCATGTTAACAAAATATTTACAACGCTTTTACTGTCACCACCATCGCCGCATGTGATATTACAGATATTTACTTTAAATCTTATACGATATAGTTATACCGTCACGTTACGGTATAGCACTTTGAAAGGGAAAAAAATCAATTTATAATGTTATTATTTGACTTATTTTTTGTCAGTAAGTTATTTTTTAAGCATTAGTCATAAATATTACAAGAAATTTACAATACAAGAAAACTACTTTTTTTTGTCATCTGGAGCACAGCCCCTTTAAGATTATATGCACTTTTGATTTCTATTTTTGGATTTTATTTGAATTTGTATGAATATTTATAGACAGTATTATGAATAGTTTTTGAAAGATTGCCAATATATTATGGGTCATATATTCAGACAAGTTATAGCTGTAATGTGTTCCGTTAGTAGCTGTTAATTACTAGTTCACCTGAGCACAACGCCCTTTGTCATTTGTCCGTCTGGTCGATTGTCTGCCAATAATTTGCTTAAAGTCACAAGATCTCTTGATTAGAAGTTGATTAAAGGTCATGGTCGTGCTCAAGCAAAAATCTTTTCCAAAGTTGTTCAAAGATCCTTACAGAAGTGCATTGTTAGGGTGGTAATGTTTTATTACCCTGAAATAAATATTCCAGTAAAAGTATAATTATTATTAAGAAAATCAGTAGTTTATATGGTAACTACTTGGCCATACCACAATAGTTTTTTTTTGGTTTGATATGTTTTTGTTTTCTATACGATTGCTATTATTAGATTACTGTTTACCACCTGTAGATTGCTTTTTTGCATAATTTTCTATATTGAATAAACTAGTCATTTTCTTCCTGGGGGATGTTTTATGGTAACTGAATTAATTATTTATACTCCCAGTTTATAAATGAATGATGAAAAGAATTTATTTTTGGCCTGTATTGAAGTTAGACATTTATAGTTGATGTTTAGCTTGTTGAGGATAGTGATTTTACAAGTGGGGGACACTCATACTGTGTTGTCATTCATAACTGGGTGATTCATTCTTCTTTTAAAGCATTTCTATATTAGCTTCCATAAATAGCTTTCATAAAAAAAAAAAAAACACTTTTGAGAACGTACTAGTCAAATATTTATGAAAGAAAGAAAAGAAAAGATTTTTATGTAACTTATTTATTAAAGGATTACTATCCCTAATAACCTGAGTGTCAGGTGGGTTTTTTTGTTTTGTTTTACCCCTAAGGAAGGCATATAGTTTTTTAAACGGTCTGTCCGTCTGTCATTCCCTTCAAAAACTATAACATTGCCCATATTTTACCTCCTTATTAATAAGTAAATGGATTTACTTCATACTTGAACACAACACCCCCACTGGATGGGACCTTTCCATCGATCTATATTTGTATGATCTTGACCCCAGAATGACTTTGTCTTCAAAGGTCAAATTGTCGAAAAACTTAAACATTGCACATAACTTCCACATTAGTTAAGGGATTTTTCATACTTGAACACAATACCCCTTTGGAAGAAACATTTCAGTTGCCTTATATTTTTGTAACCTTGACCCCTGAATGACCTTGACTTGAACTGTCTAATTGTCAATAAACTTTAACATTTCCTATAACTTCCTTATTTGTGAATGGCTTTTTTTCATACTTGAACACAACACCCCTTTGGACAAGACCATCCCACTGACATATATTTATATCACCTTGACCTCGAAGGCCATGTTTTCTAATACTTATTATTGGCCTTTTCTCCCTTATTGCACAACAGATTTAGTTCATGTTTAACACAACAACCCTTCGGGAGATATCTTCCAAATGCTTTTTTTTTTCTTTGACCCTGAAATAACCTTGACCTTGAGGTCAAATTGTAAAAAAAATTTTTTTTTCTTTTGAAGGATTTACAGTGTGTCTTCATCTGGTCCCTAGTTAAAAGAACAAAGCACTGCTTCAGGGGCATTGTCATCTTTCAGTAACAGTTCTTGTTCCATTAAGATGCATTGTTCTGCATAGTTTTGATTGAAATTGTCTACCTTATTTAATGCATAACATAACTTTATTCTATAAGTAAATTGTACTGCAGAGCAGATCAAGTTCAATCTGCTCAAGGAGATCAAAGCAGAGGACTAAATGTAATCCAGAGTTTCTGAGTCCAATAACTTCTCACTCCTAGAACTCCTCCAGTATTGTGACTACTTGACTTTCAGATGAGACATTTAATTCAGGTCCCATTCATCAGTACTAAATTAATATAATACACTGAGCTATGTTAAGGACACAGGATTGTCTCTAGAATGGAATGCAGAGTTATGATAAGGTTCAGGGATAGTGCATTAGGGATGTTGTTTAACCCTGAACATGCTGAAATTTTGTAATGGATTTGCCCAGCTTTGAATTTGGAACAGTCCATTTAAAGTTTAAGGGATTTCAATATCAAAATACAAAAATGGAGCTACCAACAGTATAGAGCATGGTCAGACTGCACGGATGTGCAGGCTGGCCTGGCTCTATACTGGTGGCAAAGGCTAATCACTTTCGGTTCCAGCAGGTTAAGGGTTAAAATATAAGTGATAAAAGAAAACTCAAGGGAAAAAAAGCAGGCAGGCTTTTGAAAATAGTTGGCAACGTGTCTTGCCTCAAGAGGTGCACGGGTGAGGATCAGTGATACATCATGCCCCTGTCTTGCTTTCTCAGGTGTCTTCTATTTTACCTCCAGTTTCTTCTAATGTAGTGGCTTTCTTTTTCTCTTTGTAATCTGTCATAATTTTGTTTCTCTGGAAATCTAACCTAATGAAATGGTCAGTGTTGTAATATCTCACTTGTCATGGTTCTGTGGTACAAGTCAGTGCCTGAAGACGAAACTCACTACTGTTATTTGAAGTAAACTTCAGTGAGCAGTTGTAATCTTGTGACTTCCTGAAACAGGTGCTAGAATATGCAAAGCAATGGTGCACTACACACAGAGATTAGTAGCATGTGCAGACATTGCATGTAACTTTCATTGCCAACATAAGAAATCAAGTATTTTTCTTCAAACTAGTTCTTGAGATACATGCATTATGTTGAATATTCTTTCTATACCACCAGTGTAAGACAGGAATTTGGCATTTTCTCATTAACTGTTTATACTAACAGGTGTAACAGGTAATTTTAGTAACATTTCACATAAATAGATACTTCCCAGATGTAATACTTGTTTTCCAACTTGTTGACTTGGCACTGTGTGATCCTCAACAAGAAAAAAAAAGAAGAAAAAAATTATTCTGTCCTCAATGTTTGTTTTCTTCTGTCTGTGTTTAACAAATAACTACCATGGTAATGTGCTGCACTTAGAATCCAGGGGACACAAGTTGGATCCCAAGCTCCTCCACTAACATTACTGATTGTCTTTTAGATCACTGCTTTATTATAGGGATGGCAAAATTTGTTTATTTCAGCATTCGAATGTTTGGATCATTTTGCATTAGAATGTTCGAACAACTCATACTAAATTTTCACTGAACTTCTTGACCAAACTCCATGCAGCAGTTACTCTCTTTTAGTACAATAATCACTGCTGACAGGCATGTCGTTGTTAATGGTCGAAAGTATATAAACAAAATGGGTTTTTTCTTTTCAAGATTCTTTTTTTTTTTTTTTAATTTCATGACATCAATGCATGTTAGATCGATGCAATTCCAATTATTACTAAACAAAATAGAGAAAAAAATCTGAAATCCAGCTAAGGCAAGAATGAAGGGGAGATCACTGTCAGGAGATTGCTTCTCAGCTTGGTTAACTGAATAAGATCTGAGTGTTTCCAATTCGGTGACACAAGGTATATTTCTCGATATCCAGTATGCTTATTGGTAAATCCCCATCACTAGCGGATCCAGGGGGGGGGGGGGCACCCGGCGCACGCCCCCCCTAAAATTCCCGGAGCTTACATGTTCTTTGGTATGGAAACAATAAAATATACTATATTTTCCTATTTTTTCTTCGCTCGCTTCGCTAACGTATCTTTATACAACAATAAAATTATATAAGCCACTTAGTCGTCCTAATAGAAACCTCGTTATTAGATATTAGAACTATAGGTAACGTATGCCCCTGGATCTGCTAGTGCAACCTTTAGAGTGATTAAAAGTTACGCCCCCCCTAACCCAAAATCCTGGATCCGCCCCTGCCCATTCTATTTTAATTTATATTTAGAAGGTCGAAAAGAAAAAGAAAATGTGAACAAGCGCAAGGTATGGAAAGTATCATTTACATTTTGACTGAATAGTAACGATACAGCAACTGTTAGAGTATTTGTGAGAGAATAAAACAACCAAAAATTGGGCCAGTAAAATAAAGTAAAATTGGCAATAACTGACTGACACGTCCGTGTATTTAGCTTTTTTATGTGAAACAATCATTCTGTCTCTAAGTTTGACCCCTAACTTGATACTCTGACACAGACATACCAATATCTTTTGTCTTAACCACTGTAGGTGACACTTGCTGAAAGCACATGCCACCAACATTAGATGACGCATAATTACGGTCGTCTGACCAGAGGTACGTGTTAACAGAGGTGTTAAAGCAACAGTAGGGTGAATTCACCTACTGACAACGCCTTTCTTACCTCTTCAATACTTTATGATTTAAGTTTGTGATGAATACAAAATATATAGATGCCAAAAATACATTCGAACGTTCGGCATCTGGTCCGAATGTTCGAACGTTCACTTACATCCCTACTTTATTATACTGAGCATAGAAAAGAACCAGGAGTGTCAATCTGGAACTGGATGCTTTCTGTATCTTGCACTGTCTTCTGTCACCTGAAGTAACTAAACTCTGCAGGGGCCATCAGTCATATGTGCAAGTTTGATAATAAAGAACTTCAAATAGAGATAAATTGGTTGATTTCTATCAGAGACTAGTCAGTGAGTCTTTAAACCACTTGATATAACTGGTTGGAGACCCATTTGAGTCTGAGCTGGTGATTGATTGCCTATCAAAGATTATATAATAAATAGTGTTTTTTTTTGTAAGTCCCAGTTCAAAGTTGATGCTTAGTACAGAAGCTGACATTAAAACATTTAGAAGTATAAGAAGTGTACATTTTGATAAAAAAAGATCATAGTCACAGAGTATTGGAAAACCATCTTGCTCAGTTAGAAGATGGAAAACAAATCTACTGTTTTAATTGGCATTTATTTTTCCAAAATGTGACTTTTATTGAAATCATTTCTGTGTGCATGGGTGTTTCCCTGTTAATCAAATACAGTATAGAAATATAACCATGTTTCTTAAAATTTTACCATCATTATATTATCTGAGCATAGTTAGAAACTTTTTGCCATTGTAAACAATATGATATACCATAACATGATGGTCTTGGTTACAGTAATAAACATGCTCTTACATGGTCACAATCATGACTGACCCTGGTGTTACCAAGGCATATTTGATGTTTTTCAAGTCAGTCATACACAAAAAAAAACTCACATGGAAACAGTATATATACTGATATTTCCTGGTTAGGTTGCAATCCTTAGCCAATCCTTAGCACAAACTAAGTATATCATGTCCATGACTTCTGAAACATACGGTTTAATTGTGATCGCCAGATATTTTTGTTGAAAAGAGGATCCAATTATGGTTATTGAATGTCTGTATGATGTGTAATGGTCTGGGGGACTAAAATACGATGGAAGTCTTCAAACTATAGGGATACAGCCCAAGCCAAAACAGATTGTGATTCAGTTTTCCCAAGACCAACTGCAGTTGGCACATTTGGACATTTCTTTGCTCTAGCGTTCATCAGAAATTAGGTTGGAGCTTAAAAAAGCATCCAATGGGGTATGCCCAGTAATTGATAGTACAGGTGATCACATCTTGAGGAAACATTTCTTGCTATGTAGATAGTTTATGCTTTAATGTTTCTGTCCATGTAAGTAAATATTGTCAGAGTGTAAACAAAGCAGTCAGTTAAATTTTATTATAAGTCTTTACAAGCACAGGTTTATGATGAATACACTATAAAATATCATCTTTGAGAACTTAGCTTCAACTACCATCTTATTTCAGAAAAAAAAAAAGTATCGTAAATAGAGCTAAAAAAAAGAGAACAACAGCAATTGTAAATTTTACAAGACATAAATATCCAGTGTACAATATATCTACTTATCAGTGCTATACACTGAGCATGGAAAAGAACCCGAGGTGTCATTTGAATTGAAACCTTTCTGAATCGTGCACTGTCCCCCAACAACTTCTTCATAATGCGTTGGTTATATGGGAAACCCAAACACAAACATTTGGCACTCTCATTAGTTAACATTAGGAGAAATCTAATGATTGCACATTGTTAAAACTAGGGCCGCAAATGGGGTCTTAGATAGGATCAGAGGGCCGGGGAATAAGGATGTCCTAAATCTCCAGCTCCAGATGCTCTGCTGCTATAATTCTTTGTCATTAGATGTTCAGTTACATCTAGAAAACTCGCCACTATACTGTGTGATGCCCCAAGGGGCATATAATCCCAAAAATCATGGAAGAAATTAAATGCCAGTTAAGATTTCAAGGATTTGAAATACTTGTCTATGATATTTCATTATATATAAAGAACTCAGCTTGTCTATGATATTTCATCATTATATAAGAACTCAGACAGTCCCAGTGAAAAATCAGGACTTATTTGTAAATTCATTTAAATGCACAGAATGTGTTAATACAAGCCTGAGAAAGGGTCAGTTTGGTGAAAGTAAACTTTTAAGATAACAGGACAAAATACAGGAAATATACTAATGCCCATAGTGTTCAAAGATCTTACTCCTCAATAGAAACAGGGTGAAACTGGTCTAAGTAATTGACATTAGCTTACTTGTGACCTGCACCTTTTTTTAAAAAACATAATTACTCCATTGTGACAGAGGTATTGTTATAACTAATAAAGGGTAAATGTCTTTCCTTGGAAAGGAGGAGTAAGCAATCATGTGGCCGTTTATGGTTGTAAATGGAAACACAGAAAGTTATTTTGGGTGTTCAGATAAATGATTACTTATTGTAGGTTGGACCTTCATTGCTACTTACATATGGAATGTTAATGTATAAAACTGGTCTTAGGATATCTGGACCGCTGACCATTACATTTTGGCCTGGATAATGTGCTATATGTCATTCATTCATTTTAGTCAGAAAAATTAAGCTTTTAAAATAGCTAAAATCAAATTCTTATCAGTTAAGACTTGCCTAAAGGATTGTTAAAAGAAGTGCTTCTTGAATGTGATGGATCTTGTAAGCAATTGAAGAGCCTTTATAGGTTACTTATTAAAAATAATTTTGCTCTTGCATGAGGAGGTACAAACATAATACATACTTAATATGTATTTGCCATTCTTTCAACTTTGGAAACCAGTACACTGAATGAAGGCATTTCATAAATGCTGTTTATTCATTCATTTGTTGAGAACTGATTAGAAGCTGATCACTAGAGTAATTAGTGTTGTAACAAAGTGAGGCCCGGATGTTTAATATTCATTTCTGTGCAGTCATTGTCATCAGCAGTGATTTCAAACTACTAGCAACACGGTTTACACATTGTAATGGTAGGAGACTTTAATTTTGAAGTTCTTGTCAATGCTTCATTGTCATGATGATGATATGAGTTATTTTCATATATTTTTCAGAACCTCTTGGGCCCTCAGACCCTGCCATGGAAATGAACAGTCATTACATTAACAGAAAAGGTGAGACTTTCTTTGTATTCAGGAGTATTTTGGTACAGATGTTTAGCACATGGGATGAACTGATAATTGATTATCTACAGTTAGTTTTTGTAACCAATTTCTAAACTTTAACCATTGACGTAATCTGGTAGTGAATGATAACTATCTTGTAATCCCATTTCCTTTGAAATAGAAAAAAGCTGCAATGTTTCACAATCATAGAGAATTTCAAATTGCCTTTTTTACAGAGTTATGGCCCCTTTTCATATTCAGTTTTGCAAAAAAATGGTTTCCAGATGATAATAACTCTAAGGAATCATTGGATTGTAATAATTTTTAGAACACAGGTGTAACATCATAAAATACAGGTCAAGTTCGAATTGGGGTTCAGACCTCTAAATTTTACAGAGTTATGACCCTTTTTCATCTTTAGTTTTGGAAAAAAAATCATATATAGATGATAACAGTGGATTGAAAGTATTTTGGGTACACAGATGTAACATCATTAGATACAGGTGGAGTTTGAATTTTGGTTCAAACCACTTAATTTTTGCATAGTTATGGCTCCTTTTCATTTCAATATTCCTCACAAAAAATGGTTTACAGATGATAATCCTTTAAGGAGTCACTGGATTGAAATTATTTTTGGTACACAGATGAAAACAACATAAAGTACAGGTCGAGTTTGAATTTGGATTCAGACCACAAAATATTTACATATTATTTTCATCTGTTATTTTGCAAAGAGATGGTTTCCAGATGATAACTCTTTAAGGAGTCAATGGATTGTAATTATATTTTGTACTCAAATGTAACATCATTAAATACAGGTTGATTTCAAATTTTTGGCACAAACCACTAAATGTTTACATAGTTTTGGTTTCTCTCATTTTACCAGTTTCAAACTTGTTTTGATGATTTAAAAATCTTACTTGATATAATTATCTGTACAATGTTGTACGTCTTTCTTCTCACTAGAGATAATTTCTTTTTACATGTTTCTTTTTGCCACAAAAGTAATTCCCTTCTCCATCAAGGACATCAGTGGGGGTATTGATTGCATTCAGTGATAGCTTTAGTTTACATGTGTTTAGACAATAACAAGTTCGAATTTCAATATAAAAATTCAAACACTGCATAACACCTTATGGTAGTCACAGTCTTCTCTCTCTTGGTGCTTTTTATCATTTTGTGTATTTTCTGTGTTACTCTGAGATTTCTGAGACTTGTTTCAAAGCCTTAGAAGGAAGTTTCATGGCAGCTAGATCTATACCAACATATCATTATAGAGTACTGTGGTTATGCTTTGTGTTTTTGTTGTTGTTTTAAGGGATGTAACATTCCTAATTACTCACTTAAGAGTGAAACCTGAGTTCTTCAGTTATGCAGTTTTGTATTAGTAGAAAAAAATTGAATAATTTGTAATTGCTGCATATTGACTTGGTCTTGCACTGGGTGTCATTGGATTTGAGCAATAATACAGACTGTCGTTCAGTTGAGTAGAATTTTGCTTCTGAGGGGATTTATTCAGAAGTATTTCTTCCTAGACTTACTTTTTAAAAGGGTGTGAATTAGTTACCACTCAGTACACATGTTTATTAGATAACTTACTGTAGCAGGGAGCTTTAATATGCAGTCTTAAATTGAAGGGACATGATTCACTCAACACAAGTCTAGTTTGTTTGTTTTTTTTTCAAAATAATCTCCCTGTATGGCAAACTGTATTTTACATATTTACAGTGGTTTGATATATATATATATATATATATATACAAAAGTTTAAAAATGTGCCGGCCATGTAATTAAATATGAAAAAATAAAAACATCACATGGGTTTTTGAATATGTAATTGCCAACCGGTTTCTTTTATCATCAGGGCAATAAAACAAAATGTGTATATATATATACTTTGATGTAATATAATATCATGCTAGCTTTTAAGAGTCAGAATTTTAAGTGTTAAAAATGTCAATGACTATTTTCAAATGTCTCAGTTGAGCAACAGGCAGAAAACTTCTAGTCTGTAGACAGTCAGTTACCACTGATTCTTGGTCAATTAAGTCAATTAGACAGTTCCTAAAAAGGCAGATTTTATGAGATTTTGTTACACATATTCATCAGTACTGTCACGAAACCAGACTGATTTAGCTGCTGTTGCCTAGTAACAAGATTAAAAGAGCTGTCTGTTCAGATGTTTTCTTGATTCTGTAATGCTTTGTGACAAATTTAAAAGTGTTTAGGCATTTTTAATTTCAATAAACTTCTAAATGCGAACCAGTATCTCAAGTTTCATTACAGAAAATAGTGACTTTAGTCATGTCACGTACAACACTGCTTGTTAAAGCACCTGTTCCATAAGTGCTTGGTGAAAAAAAAAGCTTTGGAGGAACCAAGCATAAATTAGGAATAGTACTAGTATAAGGTGTCTTATTGTTAAAAAAATGGAGTCATTTTTATCACAGAAATCCTTCTGTCCTTTATCAAGTCATTGGCCACAGAATAATTAAATAAAGGATGATAAATTATCCAGAGAAAAGTGACTGAGAAATGTTTTAAACTTTGATATTCATTTGAAGTACCGGTGAAATAGGTTATACAGATACTGTGGAGATAGGTATTAAGCCTTCAGTCTGTGCCAGCTTACAGTTCCATTGACCATTAACTTGATTTAGAATCTTGTACCATCCTTTTTATGCATTCTGTAATTCTGAAGAGTCAAGGGAACCTACATTTTGTATATTAAGATATCATTGCCTTCCAGATCTTTGTGACAAATGTCAGGTATGAGTTCGTGTAAGCCTCAACTTTTTCTCTTTCTGTCTTATTCTTCTGCTTGGTTAAGGAGTGGAGTTAGCTGAGACGTCATTTTATTATTGTCAGGGCTTTCGGGATAGCCTCTGACACTGTCTGTATCTGGCTCATGAGAGTAACTTCTTCCCAAGCCAACCTTTGGATTTCATATGGTACTTCTTTAACTTATAACAGTCTTTTAATAAGGTTTATGTCTTGTGAGACTGCATGATCATGTTTTCAGTGATAGGAATGATAGTTTCATAACATGCTGACAACAACACAACTGAAATGAAGGTTGAATAGCTTGAAAAACAGCAGAATCTGTGGGAACAAATTGTTAATAGTATGCCTCTCACAACAATATACATAATTATAAGGCAAAGAACTCTGATTGCATTTAGAGATTATAAGTTTCCTCACTAACAACAAGTCTGTCTAATTTTATAACAACACCACAAGTTCTGATATACCCTCAACTCCAGTCGGTCTGATCCTGATCTGTACTGCCCTTAATGTAGAGACTTACATTTTTTATGAAAACTTGAACTGAAATTGGTACATAAAAGATAGAATTTTAGAAATGAGCTGGATCGGTATCAGTTAATTCTACGACAGAATTTTAGAAATTAGCTTGATCCGTATCAGCTGATAATATGACAGAATTCTAGAAATTAGCTCGATCTGTATTAGCTAAGTATCTGACACAGAACTATCCCATTTTTATTAATATATTAAATGACATATTAAATGCTCTGGAAGCAGTGATCAGACAAATCAGTTTATTAAAATGTAAACAAAAGTCATTGAATTTTTAGTAAGTACAAATTGTACTTATTGTAATAAAATGTGAAACAGCTATAAGTTATTGTATTTTTCATAAGTACAATGTACTTAATATTGTGTATTATGGCCAGTCAGAAATTTCAAAATAGGTCTGTGTAGTTGAAATATCAAGAGTTATAAGATTCATAATAAAAGTCAGTTTAGAAAATATACATGAGTGAACGAGTGTGTCAGGTGTTCTATGAAAAGGGAATGGCCACTCCATTTGTCTCTGACTAAAATAATTACGTCTACATAATGGAGTTGTTTACAAACATAGTTTATAACTTGTTAAACAAATTATCTGAAGCAGACTTTAAAGTATGAACATTGCCAATTACACCTGCTTTATATGTTCAGTAGAGAAACTGACTCCTCAATGCCCATGGAGAGTAAGTGCGTCATAAAGTCTATATATAGAGTAACAACATTAGCTTAATAATTACTAGTCATGAAATGTACTAGCCTGTATATGACAGAGACCCTTTACGGCAGTGGTTCATTCGCCGTCTGACTCTCAAAACTGAACAAGTGCTAGAAAAAGAAATCTATTATTGGAAGGAAACTTTTAAACAGTTGCTTTGAACATTTGTGGTTTGGTTTAGGATTAAGTAGTGTGGTTTAAGCTATTGAGTAAATGCTTGCTGTATAAATATAGCAGATACAAACTTGCAGCAAAAGTACACACAAAACTAGTGGAATTTTTTCTTGCGAATGGAAAGGACATAATGTTTTTGTTTCTTTACAGATAAAAAAAATAATAGTGATATAATTTTTGGAATTTTCTTTATTTATGTTGGATGTTTGAACTGAAATCTGTTGTGCATGATAAGAATGAATCTGATATAATTGACTTCTGTGACTAAATTAATTAATACATGGTATTACACCACCAACAAAAATAATTAAAGTATTTCTTAAAAGCTGATAATTGTAACAGTGCAAATATATGAGTAATTATTATATGGTTATAATATATGATAGTGATAAACAAGTTAGAAGGAAGAAAAATTAACAGATTTATATAAGATATGTCTTCAGAATGAATTTAATCATGCCTGTTACATCAAATGTGAAATTTTATCAGGGAACTGATCCAACAGACAAAGAAGGTATGGAATATTTTGTATATATATTATTGTTAATTTATAATACCTTTTCGTGAAAACGACCCGTAAAATGTGGTTTTTATACAGTCAGAGGAAATCGACAAACCTGGGGTTTCCACAATCCTTAAGGCAAGATTGAGTAGTCTGAGTTACAGGAAACGGTCACTTAGAGTAGTTGTCATAAGTTGTTTATGGTTGAGTTGGTTTAATCGTACTAATTTTTTCAAACAAGTTCTTGCAACTTACCTATTGAGTATTTGCACACCAAAAATGTGGAACGCTGAATACAGTTACACTACTGATAGATTTCAAAACCATTTACCTCTGGACTGAACTGCCTTGTGATACTGTTCAAGTGAGTTGAAACTGAAGTCCCGTAAATATTTGCCTGCTGCTTTGTTTATATTGATGTTGGTACTTTTGCTGATCTTGTTGTAGATATAATTATATCATCATTATATGGTCATAGATTGATAAGGCAAAACTGTGTGGCTTGGTAGCTCAGTTGGTAGAGTGTCTGCCCTGTAAGCAGAAAACCCTGGGTTCAAGTCCCTGTCGAGCCAATGTTTTTCACCACCTGTTACATTTGGTGCCCAGTGTATATAACCTTCTTTATAATATGGCTACTGCTTCGGCACCTTAAGAATGTGTTCACAATAGTCTCTGTGACTTGTTCACAATAGCCTGTGTGACTTTGTAAATTCGGGAGGAATTCTAGATTTGGAGGGGGGTAATATGTAGCTGGGTGCAGGTTTATAGGTAATAAATTGATAAGGCAGAACCGTTTGGTCAGGTAGTTCAGTTGGTAGAGTGTCCTACCTGTAAGCTGAAGGCCCTGGGTTCGAGTCCTGGTGAAGTCATGACTTTTCACCACCTATTACATAGCATTTTATAACTCTTAAAGGTTTCAAAACAATCACTTCTTGTTTCCTTTGAAATAGACTTCCAAACACTTCTGCAGTAGTAAACTGTTTCTGATTGATTAATTAATCTCATCAGCATTCTTAGAAATAATTGATTAATTAATCAGTCTTGTTGAATTTTTTAAAAATGATTGATTAATTAATCAGTCTCATTAACATTCTTAAAACTGATTAATTAATTAACCAATCTCGGCAGCATTCTAAGTATTTTGTTTAACATTTTTAAATTGCTTATTAATCTCTGTTTGTATTGTAATGAAAATTGGTAGTTATATGTGGAAATTCCAGTATCACAGAAAGTTTAATGGAGATTTAAGTATACAAATTTTAAGCCCATTTACATCCGTTCCTTTCATTCATTAAGAGATTGTTGTCTTACTCGTTAAGAAATTTGAAAATCATTAAGAAATTTGAACAGAAGTCTAATCATTGCTTGACGTCAAAGGAATGGGAACACTTCTTCATTAATTACAATTTTAGTTGAGTCTAAGTAAAATATGCTCATTAAAATATTTTTACTGCTTACAGTTTCTAGAAGTGATATTTATTGGCAATAAAAAGGTTAAAATTAGCTAAATTAAGTAACACGTTACATTTTAATCGGAACTTAAAGCCAATTTAATACATCTCAGAGGTTGTTTAATTGAAGGCAGTAAGGTACTACATGAAGAACACAGGTTTCTGAATGCATTAGTACATTTTACTTCAACTGTGATTGTTGTTATTAAATGCCAGAATGTAACTTTTTTCACTTCGTTAGTTTTCTTAATGAAGTAAAGTTTAATATGTTCTTTACTAAGATGTATACTTTGCTCTTGTCAGTATGAAAGTTTAGCCATAGGGAAAACAAGGTCAGATTTGGTCTTTTAGTTTTTACACCATCTGATTGACAACTGCAGTTGTTCTTGTAGATGGTTTTCAGAGTCATCATTGAATTCTGATAGAAGCCATAATTTAAGTTCTCTAAGGATACAATTTAACATACTGGAAGCAGATTTGGTTTTGTTTGTTCTTGGCTCAGGTGATATTGTAACCTTTCTTAAACTCTTTTGCTTTTTCAAATTCTTTCATTCTGTTTTATTAATGCCTACTGATTCATTGCTTTTACCTTTCTCAGCTATCTAAAGATATTTACAGGCAGTAGACAGTCAGTTTTGCAAATATGCCCAACACAGAAGGAACCTGATATTGGTCAGACTGTGACTGTCCTGCTCTTAGAAAATCAACAAAGCTTGACTTACCTTATCCATACTAATTTCCTACAGTAGGTTTGATTTTTCAATGGGCCATGGTGAATTTCATTAAAAAAAAAAAAGGGTAAATAACTAAATATGGAGCGGTACAGATTATGTTCAGACTGTAGATTACCAAGTAAGGAATAGTTGCTCTTATAGCCAGGAAAGAGTATCACACATTGATAGAGATGAGAATTAAATACTGGTTACCTTAGATGAATCAGATGGTTACAGCTGGTCAAGACGGTGTGAAGTTATGAATTTTTTTTTACTTTCGAGCTCAACCATGAGAACAAAGTGCTCATCATGATCTTTCTGTGGACAGGCCTTATTGTCATCTCTGACTTGCATTTTTGCATTATTGTTCTTTAATAAACATAATTAAATACTTACACACATTTCAGAATAGGAGCCATCACTTTAACCATGTGGTTTGCTCTATTTTCAGACATTGTTACTTCCCCATTGAGTTCCCCGACTCTAGAACGTCGTGGTGTAAGCTCCAGCATGTACAGTGATCCCCTGCTACAACCACAACATCTGCAGCAACAGATTCTGACACTGAAGCAGCAACAACAGCTGCAGCAACAAATGTTACTGCAGCAGTTTCAGCAGCAACAACAACAACTGGCACAGGAACATGAAAAACAGCTGCAGGATTATCACCAGGTATAGTAAACAACATTAGCCCGTCGTTAGAATAGTCCTAACAATTGTGTTTATTAAACATATATATTATATAGATATTAGTATATGGTAACAGCAACAATTATATTGATAATTATGTAGTTGTCAAATATATTCGTTATTCTTTTCTTACCAGCATTATTTAGCAGACATTGTGATAATGACAGCTTTGCTGTAATTTGCACATGGTCTTCTTGTTAGATATATAGGGAGTGGGGAACATTCATAATGTGTAAGCATTTTGTTTACTATTTCATATAATGTAAACAACTTTAAGAAGTATGGTTCATTATGGAAATGATTTAGTTACTTGCTTTAACTATAGTTAATTACTTAAGAGAAAGACCATGTGCTTACAAGGTAGAATATACTTTATTATTATGTTATGTGATATGATATGTCTATGGTGCTTAGTGCATGACTGAGCTTACAAGTAACTACTGTACTCCTTACTAGCAATTATACGAGGGGTGATTCAAAAGTTCGCGGAATTGCTTTATTACTAGAACGGAAAAGACAATACAAACACAAAAATTACATCACTCGATACGTTTACTCAATACTAAAGCAGAGCCGTAATCTCATTGAAATACATTTACTAATAAATCGTTTGTACATATTTGAATTGTATACATGACCGGCACTTGACGCACGCCATCACGACGTCGACGTCACTAACGGTCAAATTCTAGCGTACGATTCACCTTCTCGACGTAATCGCCGCCCGTCGCTACACACTTCCTATGCCTTTGTACCCATTGCATAAATGTTACCTTAAACCAATCCTGACTGAATGAAGAGATTACTTCACGAGCCTTATTGCGTAGCTCTAATGTTGTTTCAAATCTCTGGCCTCTGAGTTCCCTCTTCATATCTGGAAACAGACGAAAGTCCATCGGTGCTAGATCCGGGCTGTACGGCGGATGTGGTAAGAGACTGAAACCAAGCAGTGAAATCTCTAACTCTGTACTCTGTGCCCGATGTGCTGGAGCGTTGTCATGATGGAGTATAACATCATCCAGTACCAACAGGGGGCGCTTGCGGCGCAGAGCCTGTATCAGATCGCGTCTAAGCACCTGAAGTCAAACAAACAAACGGGAAAACATGAAATAATTTAAGTTTAAGAAAGTAAAAAGCGGCACATTTTAAATAATATTTTTATATATTTTGTTATTTGAAACAATACATACTGTAAAATATTAGTTTGTTATAAAAATAATATATAAGTGTTGATCGTTTGTATGACTAAAATGCGGCATACCTTTGAATAATAGTCGGCATTTACGGTACATCCGTCGCGCACTTTGTGTTGAAGCAAAAGCCCTTGTCTATCCATGAAGAAGATGAACATTTCCTTTTTGCAGCTGCGTGTTGTCCTGGCCTTTTTTGGTGGAGGTGTGTCTGGTGACTTCCAGACGGACGACTGCTGTTTCGACTCTGGATCATAATGGTATAACCATGTCTCGTCTGTCGTGATGATTTTGTCCAAAAACTCGTCACCCTGTGCGTCGTACAGATCCAGAAATTGCTGAGAACATTCTAACCTCCGCTGCTTGTTTTCATCAGTCAGAAGTCTGGGCACCCAACGCGCAGATACTTTGGACATATTTAGCTCTTCTGTAAGAATTCGTTGCACAGTAGAATACGATAGGGAGAGTTCCTCTGCAATACCCCTAACCGTTAAGCGCCGGTCGTTGTCCAAAAGCTCTCTCACTAACGTTGCGTTGCTCGTCGTCATAGCGGATGCTGGTCTACCTGCTCTATCGTCATCAAGTACCGATTTTCTGCCGTTCCGAAATCGCTCATGCCATTTGTAGACAAACGATTTACCACAAGGTTGTAATGTATGCGAGTTTTTAATTTGATTCAACGTCTCAACTGGTGTAAGTTTGAGTCCAACACAAAATTTCACAACTGCGCGTAGCTCCAATTCACTTGTTGACGTCGCGGAAGAAGTTGAAGACATGGCGACAACTCGCTGCTGTGGAGTAACGGTTCAACGTAATGTAATCAAAATTATAGGAAATGACGTCAACACGTCATTCTAACGTCAGTTACGTTCGCGCCAAAATTGAGCAACATTTGAAAACATACTATCGTCTGAAGTGAATTAGTAAAACGAAATATTTTGGCCTGCTTCAAGTCACCTAACCGTGGTTGCTATGGAGACCATTTATATTCTTCCGGTTACACATATTCCATAAACTAAACGAAAATGTTAGTTAAAATACGTTGAATTATATTTATGCGAAATTTAATGTGATTCGGTGAAAAAATAAATGATTTAGAGATAAATTCCGCGAACTTTTGAATCACCCCTCGTACTATATATAAATAGTAAATTTTATTAGCTTTTCTGCTTCTGAAGAAATAGGTGAAGGTTACATTGCAATTTCCATGACATCAGATTAATATATGGCCTTAATGTTATATATTTCTGCATGTAATTTATACTTTACTCATTTTCACCATAATATCCTCAAAATTCGACATGTTTTGTCATAAATTATGTAACAGAATGTTTCTGTGCACCTGAGGGAATGTGGCTTACTGTAATGGTGACCTTTGAAAAGCTCAAAGCAGTTGAAGAGTTACAAAGTTCTTCTGGGTCCATATTTAAACACAGACACTTGGATGCAGTAGAGCGGTTCTTGCCCCAGAATGAATCTTGTACACATGCTGTGACCCCCTTCAGTTCATAACAAACATGTTTTGCCCACCAAACGGCACTTCAGAAAAATGCCCATTTTTCACTATATCGCTATTATAACACAAAGATGCAAAGCTTCTCAATCGGGCAAAACATGGGTGCCCTGTTTCACTCGTCATTTAAAGACAGTATCATACACCTACCTCAAAACTTCCAGTGTCAATCAAGAGGCCATACATTAATCTCCATGCAGATATAAGGACTGCTTCAAATTCCTGCTTTGACTTGGAGAAATTGACTCTGATTTCCAAATTTACACGTTTTCTACTTCGGTTACTGAATTGGGCAAATGAATACCGGTTTCCTCCACGTCGGCTTTTAGCCGAGCCGGGCGCAAGTTATTTTATGCTCTGACCAATTAAATTCACATCCAACAACAGGCAAGTATTTAACTTGCAAAATTATGTGGTTTATGATGCATTTATACTGTAGAGATCAGTGAATTACTGGTCGAAGGTAATGGGTTTTGGACCCACTATTGACCATTCTTACGGGAAAGGTGCCAGTTTCTTATGAAGGATGGAAATGTGCCGTAAACTGCCCATCTGATATGACTTTGTCTGTTGGTTTTAAAATCAGTTTTAACTAAAAATGTTCTCTCTGAACACTCACTTACAGAATTAAATAGAATATTCAGGTAAACATTAGCAATACAACTACTCGGTTTATCACAGAAGAGAAAGATGTACTTTTGTCCTCATACTTCACAAGATTTTATTTCTGGTTTATTGTTTTGTTTTGAAATAGCCTTCTTGTAAATACATTATGTAAAAATTGTCATCATCTTTTTGTTATGAACATTCTAACTACTTAATCAATAGCTGGCATGTGCCGCTTGTTGTTATTTTTGAATCCCTTTTAACAGTTTCTGCTTCTTTGTGTTAATAGTGCCTCATTGATTTGGTTACAGCGAAACTGATTCTGTGAGAATTTTACAAGATTCTGACAACCTCTGATGTAGATGATGTTTTCTTCTGTCATACGTATTCACAACATTTTTCTTTGCTGTTCACCTGTAGTGACATTTCTGTTCAAAACTGTGTCATATTCCTTATACAACTGTCAAAGTATATTGTAATAAAAAAAAAAAAAAAGCTTCTCATGTTGTCAAGTGTAAAAAGGTCATGCTGATGTGTGCCCTTTTTATATAAGTACAAGTTGCATACCTGTACAAATAGCTTTGCAAAACAGAAAAAAAAGAAGCTTCTATATTAAGTCAAATTTTTTGGAAATTCAAGAATAAGATTTTCTGGACCATTATTCTGTTTGTGGAAAGCAGACAAGTTTAATGTTCAGTCTCTGCAATCTGTGTACCAAGAATAATGTTTTGAACACATTCAGTTATGGGATAGCGTTTATCATTTCTATATCATCCATTTCGTTAAGCCTCCATTGCAAAATCAATTTTTAATGCCGTCTTCTCATTATTACTGAAATGCCATGTAAATATTTCTACTCAACACTTCTTTAGTTGTTGTTTTACTAATTTATTGTTTGTTTTTATTTTTTTCAAGTTGTAGCATTAGTGTTTCCTCCTTAAAACATAGATGTTATATCACAAAACTGTGTATGAGAAAAGCTTTGCTTCTGGTGTCAGTTCTCTGCTTACATGCTTTATAAATGTATTCAATACAATACTGTCTACTGTACTCCAGGACGTACTTGCTTGAAACAAACTGCTGTCTTTCTAACCTTGTTTTTTGATTTATAAATCATGCACATATCATGCAAACCTTGCATTTCAGGTATTAGAGATAGAATAAAATATGTGATATTTTTTGGCTGGTTATAAACATAGCATGTTTTTGTATGTTTGTAGTTTCAACAAGAACAGTTAGCTAAAGAGCATGAAAGACAGCTGCAAGATCACTTTAAGGTACTGTCGTGATCTCATCTCAATTTTTTTTCGGGGCTGTCTGCCATCACTTGCTCTGACTCCTTCACTAAACTAAATCGAACACTAAGAGGATAGCTACTTTAGGATCTTTACACAGATAAAGTGCAAAGATGAACTTACTCATCTTCCGGTTATGACAGAACCTTGTATTAAATGGGTAGAAAGAAATATATTATTTAACTTAGCCAGATTCTATATTTCATGAAAAATACTTCTAGAAATTGTGAAATAGGTATTATATTTAAATTTGGTAAGTAGCCATTGGCTGTTTCGGCTGCTGGTAGAAATGATAACAACATACCGTTGATATATCAATATTGCCATAGAAAAGAAAAGCTCTTTTGACTGATTAACCCTTACCCTGCTGAAGGCAACTGACTCTGCCTTTGAGACCAGTGCAGACCAAGATCAGCCTGCACATCCATGCAGTCTGATCATGGACTGCACAAGTCACCATTCAGTCAGTAAATTTTCAATAAGCTCCCCCAGAAACAATCAATGGATCTGTCCAAATTAAAAGATGAACAAGTCCATTTTAGATATTAAGGATTAATGAATAGTGCTGACTATGATAATTGACATGCAGGTTGATTGTTGTCTGCATTGGTCACAAAGGCATTTAAAACTGTCATGCCATTTGTGGAAGTAAATAAATGTAGCATCTGTTCCCATTGTGTGCTTTGCTCATTTTCTTATCCCTTTCCATGTTTGGTCAGATCAGATGAAATCCATGTTAAGCATGCTCTTCTAATTAGATTTTTGGGTGTCTGGGTGATTTTTGTCATTTCCACAAGGGCCTCTTTTCCAGAAGGTCAGGTTTTTGAAAAATGACGTGCGTCTTTATAATATAGACCCAGTAAATAGCAGTATTTTGAACATTCAAAATAGAAAAATCTCTGTATATCTTGTTTTAATTTAGTGAAGGGGTTGGTGTTTGGATTACGCCTTTAGATTAAGCTTATACATTATCAGACTTTCCCGGAAAAATTGACTGAGCTCTGCGATTGGATTTTGTAAATATGTTCCCACCTGCCCTTGTTTGGTTTTGTTGAAGTGTGTTGTATTTTAACACATTTTTAAATGGATGTGAGACAAATAAACAAAAGTTCTGTTATTGTGTATTCTGAATATTTCTTCAAACTTCAAAACAGTTCTTTACTGAAACCCTGTCTTCTCAGTGTGTCCTGTATGTACTAACCCAAGAAAAACAAACAAACACATTTTGTTTTTACTCCACTTTGTCATGCATAATGTGTGTGATGTGGTGTGAAACTAACTATTCTGCCATTGATAAGGAAAAACTTCAAAATGGCTGTTAAAGTTGTAAAAATGTAATGAGATACAAGAAGTTGGACTGTGACACACTTTTATGCTCTTTAGCTTTTTTTCCATCACAGCATAATATAGTCTCTTCTATATTATTTATAGCATTTGTGTAGAGGAAGTCATGGCTTTATTTCAAACAATGTACTGTGCCTTTAACAGAGTGATGCTAATTAGTAAGGTATTTAGGTTCATACAAGTAATGATACAGCATTGTGAAACATTATAACTTTGTACTGTCAGAGGCAGAGAATTAAACTTAATTGTGAATTAATTGTTTGACCCCCACCTTCCTGACCTCAGTTAACCTTGAAGAAGTAGAATGGACATTGTTTAATATTCTGTTGTTGTTGTTGATTTTGACAGTGTTTATGGAAAACCCTTTGCTTATTGGCACTGCTTACTGGCACTGACAAAAGTAATTAATATAAAGACAGCTTATGAAACATTATTTATGACTGTAAAATTTGGAAGGGTGAAGGTCATTTACTATAAATAGAATTATTACCTGACCATTGTTCTGATTAAAGAATTGTTCATTGAACTTTGTTGATGAAATAATACTACAATAACTAGAACCAGAGAAAAAATTTCACTGACAGTGACACAGACTGGTTATAAATTAAAAAAAATAATTCTTAGTGCACAAAGAAATTGAAATACATAAATCTGATTTGAGGATAGAGTTTTGGGTGTTAGAAGTGGGTATGTGATAGATATGAATAAATTTTTCCCAGAAAGTTGTAATACTTTTTCAGTGCCCTTGTGTATAAAGATTGTGTTTTGTCAAAGTATTATATAACTAGGACATCAACTTCTGTTTCCTGGAAGTCACCTCTATTCAAGTAATTTTTTTTACGAAATTGATATTACAGGTTTTTTTCAATAACACCAATCATTTAGGTTGAATGGCTTTTTTGATTTGCTTCTAGTAGAAAGTGCAGTTTTTGACCTTGACCTAATTTCTGTTTCCTAGCAGCTGATGATGATACAGAAGCAGCAGGAGTATTTAGCAGAGCAGCAAAAACTAGAAGAGAGACAGAGGATTGAAAAAGAAATCCATGAGAAGACACGACTGTCACAGATCAAGAACAAAAACAAGGAAGAAGAAAGTAAGTGTTTGTTTAAAAGTGGGAAAATTGACAGAGTAGCTTTAACTCTTAACGTGCTGGAACCGAAAGTGATTAGCCTTTGCCACCAGTATAGAGCCAGGCTAGCATGCACATCCGTGCAGTCTGACCAGGCTCTATACTGTTGGTAGCTCCATTTTTGTATTTTGATATTGAAATCCCTTAAACTTTGAATGGACTGTTCCAAATTCAAAGCTGGGCAAATCCATTACAAAATTTCAGCATGTTCGGGGTTAAGGGAAAAAAAGAAGATGGTGCACAGCTTTTTAAGGAAAAATGAGACTGACGTTACTGTTAAATGCTTTGTAAAGATATGAATTACAGTAGGAATGGTCAAAAGCTTTGTAAAAAAAGGAATAAATGAGTGAGCCAGTTTAAGGTTCCATGAAGAAAAAGAGGATTAGGCAAAGCATCTTGCCATCTTGAATAACACTTGTATTGGACACAGTCCTGGAAGGAAAATCAATGTGACTGATTGCTTAATCATGAAACCAGTGTAACTGTTGGTGATCTAAGTTTGAAGTAAACTCTGGTGGCAAGTTACAGCAATAGACAAGCCTTTAAAAAATTTTTTATTAAATTCTGCCAGATAAAAAAAAGAAGAAAACATTAAGATAATATCAGTTTGTTTCCAGTGGTTGATGATAAATAGTCTGCTTTTTGTTTAACTGTCTTGGAAATAATCCGGCAATACTTTTAACTGTATCTGATGAGCCTTCAGTAGCGATTACACTTTAATCAGAGCCAGATTTTCAGAGGGTGTAGCATGTTTGCATCTGTCAGATGTTTGTTTTTCACCTGCATAAATTATTGGCACAGGTATTACATAGAACTGTTGCAATCAGTTTAATGTTACAAATTTTGAACTCCTGCTATATAACTAACTTTACAGAGTTTTAAGAATTCAAACTGCTCTATGAAAGAAAGTTTTCTTTCTAAAGGGCAGTGATTCAAAGGGTACAAGGGACGTACTCTGGATGAAGATGGTACAGGTTCGAATCACACCAGGTTGTTTATTATAAACTCAAACTCAGTGAAATGTTTAAGTATTTTTGGTTTTTTCCCCTATTTACAACTGAAAAACTTTGGTTAATTTGTCCATGCAGTTATTTCTAGTTCATATGCAAAGACAACAAAAATTACATCTTTTATAAAAAGCCACATGTTTTACATCTGTTGACTGGAGCACAGTGAATAAAGTCTTGAAAATGAAAGTAACTGCTGAACGAAATTTGAAAATGCAAGTAACTGCTAAATGAAATCTTGAAAATGCAAGTAACTGCTGAATAAAGTCTTGAAAATGCAAGTAACTGCTGAACGGAATTTTGAAAATGCAAGTAACTGCTGAATAAAGTCTTGAAAATGCAAGTAACTGCCGAATGAAATCTTGAAAATGCAAGTAACTGCCGAATAAAGTCTTGAAAATGCAAGTAACTACTGAATGAAATCTTGAAAATGCAAGTAACTGCTAAATAAAGTCTTGAAAATGCAAGTAATTTGGTAACATGTAGTTCTAGGTAAAGATTAAGTTATGAGCACATGTTATTAATTGGTGTCAGACATTTCCACCTGAAATTGATATAATAGTATCACATATGTTTGACCATAGTGAATTCATATGATGACAGTATTTTGACTTCAGAAAGGAAATGCTATCTGCTGATTCTAGGATTGCGGAAGTTAGATTTTCTAGACAGGTCTGTTGGGAGTTTCATCTAAGTGCTAGCAGTTTGTTGAAGATAATTAAATGATGAGATATTCTAGATGTAGGAACATAAATTTTAACTAGATAAAAATGGAAAGGAAAAAAATGTGGAAAACCACAGGATAATAAGGCTGCCATGAGTTGTAGAAGAACTGAAAATTATATTCCTGAAAATTGAGGACTGGATTGGGGAAATCGTCAATGTTAGAATACATGAGAAAGTCACAAGCTTATATGAGGCATTACTCCCTTTAAAGCAGAGTCAGAACTTATTAAATTCAGTGAAAGTTTTTCTTTCATCCAGCATCAGGAAATGACTAACCAAAGACTATTTCAGAACTATTTCTGTTGAGCATAGATACTTAAACATTTACCCTACATGGTGGCAGTTGTTTATAGACTTTGCAACTTAACAGTCATGATCTGTGCTATGTACTCCTCATTCAAGAATTCAAGGAGTTCTCTGCTTTAACCAAAAGGGTTTATTATCAGGCCAAGGCTGTTTCAGAAATTTTAGATTTCTGAAGAACTGAAAACAAGTCTTACCTAATATTGTAAACATTTCTTACTCTGACAGTATAAATTCATAGCATTGTATTTCAGCATTTTTCATGGGAGGAATGATTTTCCTAGTCAGTTATACTTCTATACTGTGTTGATGTTTTACTTAAAGTGACAGTAGAGGTGGCATAAGTAAATCGTGGTAAAAACTGAGATCAGATCAGTGACAGAATAAAGTCAGGTAGTCCCAGAGAAACTTGTGCCAGAACTTGCTTACAGTGTCACTAACTATTTACATTGTGTTTGACCTAGAATACATCCTATATTATCTTTGACCTAGAATACACCCTGAATATATTTCAAGTGGAAATACAAGAGAATTATACAGTTAAACATGATTATTTCATATGCATTATACATTTAACTTGAGTCATTTAATAAATAACTTTATTTCATAAACAATTTTGTGAGTGTGTAATAAAGATGTGTAATATTTTTGATATTACACTAGTGTAATAACACTTTGACATCAAGGTCATTTACAGTAGGCTTATGATGTTGCCCATATACGGATAAAACGGAACAGTTCCTGTGCGTTTCAGTCACCATTCACTTACAAAACTTCTGTTTTATAAATAGAACATTAAATTCATGGTCATTAATTTAATACTGGATTTATTACACTCGTTATTAGAAAACAAAATAACTCGTGCAATATATCCCGTATTATAGGACCAGTCATTTATTATCCTCTGTATCCTGTTTAGTTTCTGTCATCCAGTCTTCCAGGAAAAACTTGTCATCAGTGTATCTTTTGGACAGCTGTAACTGTATTTTGAGCACCATTAAAATTGAAGGGTATACAATAATTGAAGCAATTTTCTTTTGGTGTGTAGAGCTACAGTAGCTGTTTCTTGCAGCCTGTGCTAGTCCTGAAACTGGAAATATTCAGTTGGTAATTCAGTCCTCTGTTTTCAACGCAAAAGTGAAAACGTGTACAAGTTGTACAGGAAATGTTAACTGTTACAAAACACTTACTTGCAAATGTTGTGTTTTGTATTGCAGACACTGTATTACATATTTTACAGGTGCAGTTGCATCCACAGAGGTGAAACAGAGGCTTCAGGACTTTGTATTGTCAAAGAAACAACGAGAGGCCGCTGTGAGAAACAGTCCCCCGCAGTTCCGTCACTGGTACAAAGATTTTACAAATCTGTTGTCAGCTGCCCTTTTAAAAAAAATACACCTGAGAAAGCCAATCACAATGTTTTAAGCTCTGACTAATTCATTCTAGTAACAAACTTATCAGATCAAAGCTTCAATGTATCGGAAGGGACTGTTAGGAGCTTCTTCAAGAGATACTTGTATTGGACAACCATACTTCTTTCAATAACCACTCTGTTTTTGGCTAGGTAATGTCTTTTTTTAATGTCATGAAGCAAACCTTTAAGTGTATAAAAATGCAAGAGGTGAAATAAGGAATATTTGACTCTATCACTTAGGCAAAGAAATATTTTTAAGTCTGTTTTCACTTTAGCAATGAAATATTTTAAAGTTCATTTTTTCTCATTCATTTAATTGTAAATTGTCACAAAATGCAAGAGATGACAGAAAGTTTATTCCATTCTTTGATTTTGGAACAGATATATATTTTTAAAAACCACATTTGCCGTATATTTGTGAATGAAGAAATACTGAACAATTTGAACAGAACCTATTTAACAATAACTGCAATAGTTATGATGGTTTATGATCTTGTTTACCTGAAATATCTCTTTTACTCGGATGTATTCATTGATTGCTCTTTAATGAATCATGTACATGAATTCTGCACAACTGTAGCATAGTGCCAGCATATTTCCAAGAAAACGGCTTCAAACTGGAGAAAAAAATATAATCATTAACATCAAAACTTTGGCATACAGAACAGAATGAATGAAATGGGCTCATAATGAAACCATGTCTGAATAATGAATTAGGTTGAAATTTAAAATATTCAAATCAATGTTTTATTTGTCAGAGATACAATGAATAAAAGATTTGCAGCATATTTTTTTTTTAAATATGTGTGTTTGTGCGTGTGTGCGTTTGTGTGTACATGTTTGTGTGACTGATAAATTCAGAACTTGTGTTTACAGTTAACTTTGTTGAATAATTCTAGAGAATCTATTTTGATTATTTTTTCACCAGTGACTCTCAGAAATACAAACTATTGGAAAAATTGACAAGAATGGACAATTCAGTCATGTAAAATAGAGCTATTTTTGTCATTCTTTGAAAATATTCCTTTATAGCACAAAATCAATTTGAGAATCACGAACTTACCTGTGGTGGGTTTGAGTAAACATTCATGGATTTGTAGTAGAAAATATGGAACATAAATAATTACTCTGATTGCCAATAATATGTTTACTGTGAGAAATTGGAAATCTGCTATTTATGCAGGATCTGACTTCATGAGGAAAACATTAAAATAGTGCTTAGTAAGACTTGTGTAATATTATACTATCAAAGCTACATGAAGTGAATCGCTGTAGAACAAAGTTATGTAGTTCATTCATAAAACATTGATTGGCCCCAGAACTTTCTCCTGCAAGTAGGACAATGAAATTGCAATTATAAACAGAAAAAGGATCAGCTCTTCAAATTATTCAAAGAAAAGCCTTTTGATTTTTTTTGATTTTTTTTTGGTTTTATAATATTTAATTCTATTATAGAAGCAATCATGTTTTTATGTAGCTTACACTAGATTAGCTACCCTATTGTGTATCTTACTCTTATTTTTCAGGCCATTAGATCAGAATTCTCCACCCACTACAGGCTTGTCACCACCTTACAGTCACACACTTCTTGGAAAATATGATGACGATTTTCCACTGAGGAAAACAGGTAAGGGCCTCAGTGAACGGATAACATGTTGTATACTAATTTCTGACTCCACAAGTCTTCCATCACCTGTTCACGTATGAAAGATCAGACAAGTTTTTTTCACAAAGCAAAGTTAAGCATATTTGAAAATAGTGTAGCAAGCCCTAAGTGACTGGGCAAACCAAAAAAAAAAGATATAAATTGCATAGTCAGAGGTTAAATATATCAGACACAAGTAAAGAAAAAACAATGTCTTCTTAGCATGTTTTGATACTATAATAGCAGTCTGTTATTTCCAACTAGGAAGTTGGTTAAAATTGGTCTCTTACTAACAAAAACATCGAAATTGAGCTTTGCTGCACTGCAGAAATTTGAATTTCATATTTGTTTGTAGTAGACTGCTGTTAGTTTCTAATGATTTATACTTCTGGGATATACTAGTGTAAGAATGCATTCCTTTCAACAGACCATAAAATCAGAAACAGCATTTGGTGCTTAGCCGCTTGCCAGACAACCTTGTCCCTGAAGCCTTGATTGTTGGGCTTTTTCATGACTGTCTTGAATGAACCTGTCAGAGGACTGCGACTGCTGGCCTGTTCTTGAACTCTTTATACGTGTGTATGCTTGGCAAACCTTTATGATGATCAATGGATTTTGAAGAGAAATGCAAAATTAAAACAAAGATAATCTAAGAATGGCTTTGCACATATGTTTAGATTCTGTCATGTGCTCTAGTCTAAATTTAAGCCTCTCCAGGTTGGTCTTGGGTAGGAGCCATTGTTAAATTTGTTAGAAAGAAACAAATGTCAATATGCCAAGAAGTTTTTTTTTTTCCTTTTGCTGTTCCAAAATCTACAGAAGCTGTTATAATTTTCACACAATATTTCTGCCTTGCAACTGTGAGGTTTCAGTTTATATGTAAAGGTGAGAACAGTATGATAGTCCTTGTTCTAACAAACTTAAGAGATTAATGAAAGGCCTTTTAGCTATCCATACCAGATGGAACAAGCTTGAAAAATTGATTGATGACTAAGTATTTTCTAAATATTTGTATGCAGAAGTTGCACAATAATTTATTAGGCAGGTAAACGAAGCTCAAACAATAACTTTGTTGTTCATAAATGATAAATGTTTCTGGGTCAGTTTAAAGACCATGTCTGCTGATTTTTTGTCCTGTTTGTTGACATGCAGTTTTCTTAACATACTTTGATTTGTTCTGCCCAGGGGGTTGACAAATGAAAATTAATGTGACAATATAATTAAAGCAACTCAATAATGTAACAAGACTTTATTGATTCTTAAAGCCATTATTGTCTAAAACCTAGGTTATTGTATCACTTAAGTTCTACAGTATCTGTTTTTCTTAGAAATTTATAAAATGAGTGATGCTGATGATAATGTTGTTATTGTTGATACTTGTGATGAAGGTGATGATGATGGTGATACAGTGATGGTAATGATGATAAAACTCATCATTTTCTTATGTCTTCAACAGTATTATCTCGTATATTCATATCATCATCATCATCATCATCATCATCACAATGATATTCACTCAACAACATTTAATTCACTGTCATTGATTTGAATGCATCATTCATTTATAATGGCTTTAATGGTTTGAATTTTTCATGTATGGAATACCAAATACTTATTAAAAGTACTTCTATATAAAGGTTTTTTTGGGGGTGTTTTTTGTAGCTTAATTTTGCCACTAGCATTCAAGCCTTGACCTGCTTAAGTTATTCATCAGAAACATGCATCTGAAAATATTTCTCATTTATATTTAACCTGGAAAATTAAGCAATAAAACAGTTAAAAAACATGTTATGCACTAGTTAGAATTACTAAAAATGTGTGTCAGTTTTTACTAATTACACTATGATTCATAGATGTTGGTATACACAAGGAGTGTTCTAAAAGTAATGCACAAATGGTCATTTGATTTGGTATAATTCAAGGTCATTTAACTGTCAAATTGAATAATAAGTTCATAAGTCACTGACCACTGTTGATTATATTGTTGGCAGATATACATGAAATTCATTGTGCATAGAATAGCAGATTTATTTAAATTGCTTAAGCCTTGTGGGTTACGCTGGGTTTTTCTTTACCGATAACATCCAGAATTAAATTTAAATATTTTAGTATTTTTTGAAAACTAGGAAACTGTTGGGGATTGTGTAATGTGTCAAGTAAAAGCAGATATTTGAGGGGTTTTGGGTTTTTTGTTTTGTTTTTTTAACTGGGAGTAATTTATAAATATTTTACATTGTGTCTAATCATCAACTTGAAAGGTTAGGTCAGCTCAAAACATGAATAAAAAGTCAGATGTTTGTAGAAGGATTTTCCTTCTGTAGCCTGTATGTACTTACCATATGTGAAAATCCCCCTTAAAACAAGACTTCCTAATAAATGTTTAATTCCACAAGTATATAATGTTTGCCAGCTGTGCTTTACTTTCTTACCACTCCTTTTGTGTAAAAAGAGTTTTACAAATGTTATGGTTGCATTTTTGAAATGGAATGTTTACTATAGTAGTAGCCTATGTAAAAACAGAGATGATTAATTTAGTACACAGTAACCAGAGTTGTTGGTTGGAGTGCACTTCAAAAATGTTAAGTTCTCTAAAAAAAATATGCATACATGTAAAGAAAAAGTTTTAGGTAACAAGCAGCCAGCCTGTAGATGACTACAATGTTATTAAACATCACCACATCAGAATTTAGAAAAAAATTCTTAGACTTATTTTTAAAGCTTTGCTCGAAACAGTTATGCCTAATGTTTAGAAATGAATGCAGAGATTTGAAGCCTCTGTTAGTTATTCGGTAAATTGTATATAGAGCTGATTAATCATAGCAGATTTATGTCCCCTTTATAAATGTGTCATTCTGAGTTATCTCCACTTGAATTATACATTTGAAAGGCTCTAGTTTTTAAATATAATTTTGTCTCTATGATGGCAGCAGACTTTTCTTGATTCAATGATTTTAGCCGTGATTATTTGGTCATATTACATGTTTGTAGCAAACTTTACTGCATTAACATGAAGACAAAAAAAAATATAGCTTGCTTTAGAAATTGCTTTACATTGCAGATAAGAATGGATTGAGAAATGGAGAAAAATTATTCATTCATTTGTAATATTTGCATTGCATTTTAGAAGATCTGTATTAAAAGTGCTTATACATGATTTACTTATTTACTCTTAAAAACCAAACAAACATTCTTGAATGACACCTTGATAGAAAAGACGATTAATCTATAGCCGCTCGTAATCTTCCTGCTTCTGTTTGATAGTCAAAGACGTGTATTTGCATTAAGGAGATTTTATCATGAAATAAGATTTCATTGACTGAGGTTTGAAAAAAAAATTGCCTAAGAGAATTACGTTTATGTTTTTTGGCCTTTTTCTACCCCTTTTGTTTTCTTTTACAAGATGATAAGTTAATGGGGAAATTATCAGCTTGCTTAAGATACAAAAAGTTTGACTTTAGAGTTATCTCTCACGAAAAAAGAATTGCCAGTATAAAGTATATAAACATATGTGGTTGTTTTATTTGTTGAATTGTGTGTGTAGTTATAGCGTGAATGAAGATCTTTGACATTTGTTGCATGTAGTTCTCTACAATGTTGTTTGAGCTTGAATGTTTGACATGTCTGTTCTTGCTTTCAGCTTCTGAACCAAATTTAAAGGTACGCTCGGCGCTAAAACAGAAGGTTTTGGAGCGACGCATTACGCACAGTCCTATCCTGCGACGGCGAGACAAGGGATTCCTATTTAAACGCAAAACTCCTTTGTCAAGTATGTATACACGTGCCTGCTGAGGCACCTGTGCCAAGTCTCTGCCAGAATTTTTGTTGGCAGAAGCTCACTGTTTATCAAAAGTGAAAAATAGAGAATACAAAAAAAAGCAACAATTCTTGTCAGATCTAATACTTTTTCATCTTTAAAGGATTTTAAATTATTTGAACTTGTGAAAAGCAGGTGTAAAAAAGATAAAATTTATCTTACTCAGGTTGCAAAGTTATAAAACAAGCCAGCAGAGCTATGCACTTTAACAAAAAGAAACTAGCAGATAAAATTCATGTGGTTTAAAATGATTGTCAGCAAAACACAAAAGCTTAGAGATTATTTCAATGTGCTGCAGGAATGAAATAAACTGTAGGGACCGTAGGGGTCATTGACCATAGATTTCAAGATTGTGGAACTCAGAAATACAGAGAAGAGCCAAGAAGATATCTCTTTTTTTTCAATTTTTCACCTGTTTATTGTTTCTGAAAATTTTCTGCGTCCAAAAATAGGGGTCTCAACACAATGTTTTTTGCGTAATCATTGTTTGAAATGCGAAATGTCTCTGGTTGAAGTTAATATTATTAATTTTATTACAACTTAAAAGTAAAAAAAAAAAAATTAATATATGATTTATGGCTTAAGTCTTGGAAGAAGGCAAAACAACACTGTTAATATTTTAATAAGTTTTCCGGAAAACACAAGTCAGTGCCCCTTTAAATAACTTTGCTGTTAAAATAAATTTATTCAGTGAAACTTTCAAAAGAGATATTACAACTGTATGTTATTTAATTAATATTTGAAATGAAAATTGCAATAGTAATAAATGAAGAAGTATTTAGAAATAAAATTTCAGAAATGTGAATTGCTTCATACTCACAATGATGATATAACATTAGCTTGCTTTTGTTTTATTTTAGAAATTTAACTCATAATGTTTCATTTTGAAATTGTAAGCAGGGGGTTACCTATTAAAGTTCTGGCAGGGATGAAGAGATGCTTTATTATTGTTACGATTTCTAATACCATATTTTGTCCAAAAAATGCTACCGATAACAGCAGAACAATTGTAACTTCTGATATCATGAAATATTTTTATTAAAGTTCAGATTTGAAATTGAAAAAAGTAATACTTGAAAAATAATGGAGAAATGAATGATTTTAGACAAAAAAAAAAAATACACAGTTATAAAAAAAGAAAATGCTACCTGTTCTGTACTTCTTGGGCATTGAAAAAGAAGAGAGAGACTGTTCTAGAAAATTTCAGTGGACACTGTATGGTTTGAATATCTAAAATCTGTTTCAACTAATGAATGTGGTGCTTTTATTAGAAGACGTATATGGTTTACAGTTATTTACTTTAATGCTACCTGTAAAGTTATCTGTTTCCTATCAAACCATAACATAGATTATAAACAGCCCCAGTAGTCTTTTGATGTTTCTGTTTCCACACAATGGTTCTGAAATATGACAAAAATTCCAAATATTTCTTTGCGGCACAATTGAACAAAAATTTGATAAATGACTCTTTTATGTCTGTTGTGTGTTCCACATGTTGTGTTCAGATTTGTTATTTATCTGTAATTATTTTAGGGAGCCTCATTTTACGCAGAAAAGGTGATGAAATAACATTTCTTGCATTTTGATGAGAGAAAATAATAATACTCGGCAATATCATACTGATATAGAATGCGAGATTAGAACGCAGAATGAAACATTATGAGTTATAGAGATAGACATTACTGTTATGAGCATCTAATGCAGAAATGATAATTTAAGCTGTTTTATTGATCATAAAACCTTTTGTTCTGTTACCTCTTTTCACATAGAAGTTATAGGCAATTTATTTTTAGTGTGATAAAATGAATGTGGAATTATTATAGGCCTGTATCACATAGCTATCAATTATTTTGATATACTATATTTAGGGTAGATTTTTGCCAAAAGTATAGAGCAGAATGTGAAAAACAACTAGCACACTGATTCAAGGAATGCCTCGAAATAAATCATTAGCCTTTAGCTACATTCCACATTATTTATAATACTTTTTGCTTCGACAGAAGAAGCATCTGAATCTATTTTTAGAAATAGTAGCAAAACATCTTACTGTAAGTGAGGAAAGTTGAAATAAATTTATTGAAAACATTATCACGAATTTTCAAGTAGAGCTATTTTAAGCCTGAAGATCAATTTAAAAAAAGAGAGTATAAATTAAAATATAACAATAAACACAAAACCTTTTTTGAATAATGTATTTAAATAATGATAAAAAATTCTGAGCTAAAATTATATGAAATTTAAGAAATCTATTCAGAGAAAAATTTTGTAAACATTACCAGTACTTAGAAAATGGAAGATATTCAATTACAATTAAGATTGCGATCCATTGAGATTTGAGAAAAGAGTGATAAACTACCGGTTACTATTTAATTCTGAATTAATCAAGATTAGAAAGATTTTTCTCCATTTTACAGAATACAATAAACTTTGATAGTTTCTGTTTTGCCTGAAATAAATACAAAAGAATTAGTTAACATTTATTTTACAGTAAATAAATTGCCACACAGTAAATAAATTGCCACAATCCGAAGCGTTAGATATAAGCATAATTTTGGTTTATTTTCTTTTAAGTATAAAGTAACTATAGTTTTATTATGCAATCTAAAATGTGCTGGAAACATTGTGGAAGCAATAAGCAAGAGAAAAGTTCTTTTTGTCAATCTTACAAATATTTGTTTTTCTTGATATTCAAATGCATGGCTTTTTCTGGAGTTCTTGCTGTTACGGAAAAGAAAATATACTAGCTAAATGGGCCAGGGTCTTCTTAGGTTGCAGTTCTTTGTCCTGTAATTTCATGCTTTGGCTTTCAAAGTTTGGCGGAGGTTGGATTACTTCCGAATAAGCATTTAATGCAGCCTTTGTAGTTTTAGTACATAATAGATCAAGTAAAGTGCCTACCACAATCGTAACCAGAGAATATGGTCAAAGGGTAGAATGTTGGACTTCCAATCCAAAGGTTCAGATCTTACCAGGGACAAGTGTCTGTAGTTACTTTCCGCAGTCCACCTTTAATTATTGTGAAGGCAATGGTTTGAGATGAAGCGTTCATCAAGCAGGATTAATATATGAAGCAAGAACTTGTTTCTAAGTTTATGTCAAAGAAGTTGTTTTAAATTAAGAAGCCATCAGTGAAATACTGAGAAAGGGCTTTTAGCTGAACATGACCAGAAGTGCTTGTTCCTTTAAATCCTCTGCTGTTTAACATTTGAAAAGTTCTTATTAACAACAGATATACTGGTAAATATTTGCTAGCTTTCATCAAAATTTGCATCTAGCAAGCCTGCTTTTGTCTGTCCTGACCAAATTAAACACATTTTGGTTTGAAACATGTTACTTTATTGTTTCACTAAGTTGCCTGATAGTGTAGTTAAAATACTAACATGTTTGAATTGTATGGTTTGAAATTTGTAAAATTCCTTAGTTCAAAATTATTTGTACTTCAGCATGAAAACAAAGTAAATATGGTATATAGATATGTAATTGTACTTAAATCAAATGGGTGAACAACTAGACATGTTTGTTGTTAGGATTGTGAGAGATTTTTTTGTCAAAGGTTGATACTGAATTAAATCAGTGTCTGTCTCTTTTATTGCTTTTCTTTAAAATATCAATAGAGAGATGGAGAAAATGAATAATAGAATTAATTTGCATTTGTTTTATAAGTAACAGAAGTACCTCCATTGTAAGCATTCTAGGACTGTACTTTCATTATTAAGTTAAAGATTATACTTCCATTTTAAAAGTTCTAGGACTGTACCCCCATTATAAAATGTTAAAGATCATAGGGTTATAACTCCATTTTAAAAGTTCCAGGACTGTACCTCCATTATAGAAATTCTAGGATTATACTTCCATTATAAAAGTTGTAGGACTGTACCCCTGTTTTAAAATGTTAAGGATTATAGGATTATAACTCCATTATAAAAGTTCTAGGACTGTCCCCCCGTTATAAAATGTTAAGGATTATAGGATTATACTTTCTTCATAAAAGTTCTAGGACCATACTTTCGTTATAAAAGTTCTAAGACTGTACCTCCATTATAAAAGTTCTAGGACCATACTTTCGTTATAAAAGTTCTAAGACTGTACCTCCATTATAAAAGTTCTAGGATTATACCGCCATTATAAAATTTCTAGGATTGAACCTCTAGTGTAAAAGTTCTAGGACTGTACCTCCGTTGTAAAAGCTCTAGGATTATACTTCCATTATAAAAGTTCTTGGACTGTGCCGCAATTATAAAAGTTCTAGGATAATAGTTCCAATATAAAGTTCTAGGATTGTGCCTCCATTGTAAAAGTTCTAGGACTGTACCTCCATTGTAAAAGTTCAAGGATTGTACCTCCCATATAAAAGTCCTATGATTATTTCTCCATTATAAAAGTTCTAGGATTATAGCTCCATTATAAAAGTACAAGGACTGTACCTCCATTGGAAAAGTTCTAGGACTGTACCTCCATTGTAAAAGTTCAAGGATTGTACCTTCCATATAAAAGTCCTATGATTACTTCTCCATTATAAAAGTTCTAGGATTATAGCTCCATTATAAAAGTACAAGGACTGTACCTCCATTGTAAAAGTTCTAGGATTGTATCTCTAATATAAAAGTTCTGGAATTGTTCCTCTGTTGTAAAAGTTCTAGGATTATATTTTCATTGTAGAAGTTCTGGAATTGTACCTCCATTGTAAAAATTCTGTGATTGTACCTCCATTATAAAAGTTTTAGGATTATACTTCTGTTATAAAAGTTTTTGGACTGTTCCTCCATTGTAGAAGTTCTAGGATTGAACCTCCATTGTAAAGGTTCTAAGCTTGTCCTCCATTCTAAAAGGTCAGGGATTAGACAGCTATGTTAGAGTCACTACTTTTTGCCAGATCTTACTTATTAGAACTATGGATGTGTTTAATCGTTAATTATAAAGGGTTCATCACTCTGATGAAATGTGTCATGATGTTTCTGTTTTCTGTATACTTTAAAAGAAACCAGTAAGTTTCACTTGCTGAGGTTCCTCTTTACCTTTGTATAATCATTGTCCTTTTCATACTTGCATGTGTGCAGCAAAGTTGCTGAAACTAACCTCAAAATTATCTGGCCTTTAAATTAAAATGGTACTCCCATTTATCACAAACCCCTGATAGGTTGTTTGTCACGTTCACTGGTTGTTTTTTGGTTGCACTAAGTACTTAAAGGACAGATTTGAAAAAAAAAAAGATGGTTTTGACTTTTTGACTGAAAATAACTAATAGTGCTTTGTTAAATTCAGATGTCTTTCAATTAAACTCCGAACAGTGCGTTATTGTCACGCATGTCAGTAATTTTCTTCAAATAGATGTATAATCCTCTTGAAATAGCATCAGACTATTAAACCCTACTGGGCCTTTCTTAATATAGTTTTATGATCCATAAAAGTAAAATTGAATCCAGTATTTGGTGAAAAGAAATTTGAAGCCTTGGTTTTCCTTCCCTATGAAATTAATTGTCAGTGTTGAGATTTCACTTTGACAGTTCAGATGTTTCTTGTCTGGACAGGGACACTGAATACTCCAGTCCTTCCCCAGACGAGGCTTTTTGTGGAGGTATTTATCACAGACAGTGATAGCTCTTGTTTGTTAAGTGTACAGTAAAGCAACATATTCATCTTACGACAGCTGGGTATTTTGGGTTTTTTTTTAATGATGTACAAAATACTATATATTGAATAGCCATTGTAGCTGGATTGAAAACTTAGTTTAATGTAATAATTGTTTATACAGTGAAATTAAACAGTTTTCTTGTTTCTTTTTTCAGTTGATTGTGGAAGCAATTCAGATTCTGGACCCAATTCTCCACCAAGTGGTGTTCATCCTGCACTGTCTAACGGAAATCTGAAAGAGGTAAATATTGTAAACACTTGAATATAATATGCTGGCATGTATAAGATGTACCCCAAATCTGGCATCAAAATCTAGGGAAAAATGCTTGGTTTTCCTAACTTGATAAAAGTAACAGTTCACAGAGTGTATGTAAAAATGTCTGTTTTGAACACCAGTTGGGTTCTGAAAATGTGAATCCTGCATGAAATTGTTGCCTCTTTGAGAGTTATTATGTTGGGTATTAATGTTGCTTTCTTAAATCGGACTTTTGAAGGAAGCAGTTAGGTTATTTATAGAAACTGATTTGTTTTTAATGTACTGCAACTGTTTGTAACCACTGTGGTAGGGAATTATTGTTGTTTTGTTTCAAAGTTAGATGGCCCTTGTAGGGATTAATTATTGTTTCTAGATGTTTCAGCTGAAAGGTTCTGACAAAGTTTTATTGTCAATTTTTATGAAACTTAGTGATAATTGAGTGAATTGTTGATGCAGTTACTGAATAATTAGTGATTGAAAGTTATAAGTGCCTTGTGTGCAAGCACAATTAAGTTAAACTTTACCTTAATTTGTACCATATAGTGATAAAATGCTCAGCTATATTAAAATGAATTAGTGTAAAGTCAAGTTCACACTTAAGTAACAAAGCTCTTGTTCTATTTATAGAAACAGTCTGTTTAAAGATTGTTTAAATTGTTTTAAAAACTGTTTATCAGTAACTGAAGAATGTTTTCCAGAAATGAAAGTACCCTTTAAAACAAATCATTTAAGGAAGGAGTAATTCAATTTGAAAGTAATAAAGTTTCCTTCTTAAGACTAAAATAGTACCTTTAACTAAATAAAGCTGACATTTTATATGAGCTGTTATCCTTTTTTCTGTAAGAAAAGACTCATTTTCACATGGTTAATTAGCTTTTGAAGTTAAATATAGAAATGGGAATGACAGATGTTGATTGGTAACAGACAGAAATAACCTATCAGTTAGCTTAAAGAGTCTTATACTAATTCTCTTGTCATTGGAGAGTGGTAAGACCCATAAGTATATTTAAAAGTATTTAAGATAGATGCTTAATGTATGTTTCTTTCACATGAAACCTTATCGAACCATTTTTAGCTCTTCTGTTTCGAAATAAAAATACAAGCTATTATGATTGCTGGGTCGTCATCGTTGTTGTCGTTAGGCAAGATCTTTAATGTAGCCCATTACTCAAACAATTTAAAAAGGTATCAATATGAAACTTTGAATGCTTGCTTATCATGACAAGAAGCATTTGTAACACAAGGGGCATAGTTCTGAAAGTTTTATTTTTGGAGTTATGCCCCTTTTAACTTAAAATTTTTGTCAAAATTGCTTATTAAGTTGAATGATATCAAAACTATCAAAGATATCAACATGAAACTTGGACTTGCTTATCATGACAAAAGTCATTGTTTGTAAGACAAAGCGCATTGTTCTGAAAGCTATATTTTTGGAGTTATATTCCTTTTTAACTTACAATTTTTTTGTAAAAATTGCTTATTAAGTTCAATGATCAAAGGTATCAGTATGAACAATATCAACATCTTGACATGAAACGTCAGAGGGATATAAATCTCCTTCAGGAGTAGTGCACAAAAACCATAACTATTGCCCCCATTGTCGACATGTAAAACAGACGAGCCCTGGCGCCACTCCACGGAGCTCTTGTTCCATTTAAGTGTGATGTTAAGAGTTATTTTTGTTTGTCTTTTAGCTGTGGCACAGAACTGATAGTGCTTAATTTTGATAAACTTTTATCTACAAAACATGACACCATATAGTTTGAAGAAAAAAAATCAGATAGTTAATTCACTTCAACCTTTAAAAGTAAAAGTTTTACATGTTCATCTTACATTACCCTTTTCATGAGTTAATGAAAGAAAATCTGCAATCACTACTTTACACTCAATCAAATGTATCATTTTCATCTCCATGTATAATATATAATTATATATAATACTGCCGTCTGTGAGAGGTTATTGAAATTATAACAGAAAAGTATGGTACTGTTGTGGCAGGATTTATAGCCAGCTTTCAGAATTTCAGAATTCCTTTCTAAATGAATTACATTCTCTGTTACAGATAGTTTTCCAAATATAACATCGAATGTCTGGGTGAGAAACGGCAAAATTTGAAAGTAATCTTCTCTCCAGTCCAGAAATAGTCGAAAGAAATAATTATCGTCAGATCTTGAAATTCATTTGTACAGATTGCCTGTAATGATAATCCAATCTTGCCATTTTCCTGAAATAGAAATAGAGTGTCTAAATCTGTCAGAATGCTTGGGTATTTGTTTGATTAAAAGCCTATGTTTTAGGCTAACTACTGCGACTGTACTGGTTTTTGTTCTGAGATATTTTGGTTAAAGATGATTTTATCAGTCTGGGCCTGTCAGAGTTTTGCAGAGAAAACAAGTGCATGTAAACTTCTAGGATTTGGTCTCGGAGAGTTTTTGTTTCAATGAAAGGTCTGTGTATTAAACAGGTCAAAAAGTGCACTAATTACAGTAGCAGTGATTCTATTGATATTAAAGGTGGAATAAATTGAGCTAATTCATATTCGATAGTTAATTTGAGAGAGGTAGTCTACGGGTTACATAATGTGCAGGGTTTGATTGAAATTTTAGGACTATAATATACAATTGCTTAAATCTCAGAAGATTTACTATAATAGCATATTGTTTTGAATATCTCCAGTTTATAGTCGTACATGAGGGCATTATGCCAATGTATTATTTGTAAGAAAATAGAATAATGAGATCTGCTCACCTGGCATAAAGGTCAGAAAGTGCTTGCCATAACTGTCTGAGGCTGCTGTTATATCATTACTACACCTATCTGCTATATAACAGAGATATACTTTATGAGTTTGTACCTTGATACAGTAAGGTCTGTTGGATGAAAACTTTGATTTGTAAAGAAAAAATTTAATATTTTGATATTTTTTTTATGTAAAGATTAAAAAATGTTTCTTCATTCAATAACTCTAAAAGAGATAAAATGGTAGGTGTATATATAAAAAAAAGAAACGAAATGTATTAAAGAAGATTAAAATTTTAAAATGTCTTGTTATAATTTCCAAAATTATTGTTCATAGAAGCTATACACTTCATGCATGACAATAAACCTGTCTTGTGTCGCTGAAGAAAAATAGTTCATGCCCCATAACACCTGTCCATGACACCTAGTTCATGTCGCATAACATCTACATTGTCAGAGTTTAAGAAACCTGACTAGTCCTTGCCTTGGTTTCAAAAATGGACTAATCCTTGCCTCATTTCTAAAATGGACTAGTCCATCATTCATGTTGAGAATTCTAGGGGTATCTGTTGAAAATTTACTGACCAAATAGCAAAACGTGCTGATGATGATCAGACGGCATTAATGTTATGGTTGATCTGCCTGTACTGAGCAAATTCCATCACTGTCGGGCAAAGGTTTAAAACTTGATCAGCCTCTCTCTGAAAACTGCCATTCTTACAGATTTAGAGATGGTCCATAAGTTTGTAGTATTTTTTTGGAGGAGTGAAAGCATACATTGATAAGGTTGTAAAGTAGTTTGAAAGATATAATTAATTCAGTACTAAAAAACAGTGATTCCTGTTATTACATAGATTATGACTTTCTGAGGTGACAGTGTCTGTGAGACTTAAAACCATGCCTCTCAACCATTTAGATGTAAAATGATTAACTTGGCAATGTTTACAATTCAGTATATTTGGTTAGTTTAGTTTAAACTTATTTATTTTACATCAATTGGGAAGCAAGTTCTTGCAACTTTTATTAATCCCTCTTGATGACTGCTTCCTGGGTTCAAACCAGCACTCGCACCGAAAGTGAGGAATGTGAAATGTCACTGGAGACTCTCACCCGGGAGATTCGAACAAGCAATTTCTGGATCCGGAGTCTGGTGCTTTAACCCCTCGACCACTGCTCCTCCCAATATATTTGGTTGGCTGTGTTACATTTATTATAACATAAATACTGAAACATTAGTATTTTGTTCATATTTTGTCTTTCAGGACACACATATACACCCTTATCTACTGTATCACACAATGGGTTATGTTAATCCGGACCTGTACACATCACCGTCCATGCCAAACATCTCATTAGGGCGACCTCCCAGTGCTGTAAGTACTCTCACAGTATTATATAAGTAAGGCACACAAAGTAGTGACTTCAGCAACCTAGCTTGATAGGGTTTTCAGATGATCTGAAGAATCTTAATTTGAATGGCATTGGAATTTAAAATTGCTTGACAGTGCTTTTGTTCATAGGTAAAAAATGTTTTACTAGTTTTTTGTTTGTTTTTTTATTAAACGATTTTACTTTTTTATTTCTAGGGTGGTAACGGAACTCATTCGAATTACTCTGATGCTGAACTCCGTGCAGTTGGAGCTGCAAGAGTTGGGCTCCCAGGACTTCAGGGTACTGCAATCCCCGGGTATCACCCATCATTGCCAGGTATGACATGGATCATTCAGTGGATTGAAAGACTTTGGTGGTTGTGTCTCTGAATCAAAAGCTAATGTGATATGTTCCTTTGAAAAATTGTGTAATTTGTTTTAGAATAGCAAGCAGAGGATTTTGAAAGATGATGTAATTTCAGTGATATTGTAGTCTAATTATATTTCAAAATAGCTTGTAAAAGAAGTTTACAAAAAATCAGAATGAAAATTCAGTCAGACAGACACAAGAATGTGTATTCACAATATTTTGCTAATGAAGTCTTGCACCGTTTTGGCAGAAGATAACAAATGTTATATAACTTCAAGGTTGTTGAAAACTCTTTGTAACATTTTTTTCAGCAATAGATGGTGAATACCCATCTCCATCAGATCCATCAGCAAGATCCATGATGGCAGCCCAGATAAAAGCTATAGAGGAAGCCAGGGCCTCAGGGACCAAGCCCTCACCCCTTGTTGGGCCTCCCTATCCCCCACCCACCAGCACCCAGTCATCATCAGAAAGTCACCAAGCCAGAATTCATAGGTAGGTGTACATTGAATAGGTTTTCAGGAGTAAGGTAGGATATGAAAGGTTACCTTCACTTAAAAGCACTTTTAGTTTTGTATGAGATGGACAGCTTGACCAGTGTTGAGGCCTGGGTGTTGGCTTTGAAAATGATCCAATTTTGTGATTACTGTGCCTAGATTGTCTCAATGCTAAGAATGGAATTTCATGTCTTACAGAAAAATCTTCATCAGATGAATGGGTGAATAGCTAATAGAGATATATTTATATGAAAGTGTTTCTGTTTGATAGATGTTTTTGCACAGATGAATTGAGCTTCACCTTTTTGTTAAATCAGAATAAAAAAAGGGAAGTCTGAGTTTTCGATGAAGCAGTTGTCCACTCATTGGTTTCGAAACAAAATCAAAGGTTTGAGTTAATTTTGAAAAAAGAAAATAAAGTACAGATTCTTGTAAAAGAGATTTGTCTTAAATCATCCTTGAAAAAGTCGGCATTCAGGTTGTAAATCTAAAATCAAGCCTTTCAGCGGGTATTTTGTCCTCTCTGCCTTTGTTCTCAAAAGCACATGTTTTATGCACTGGAATTTACTTTATAACCCTTCCTTGAACAAATTGCTGAAGATGTGTAAATTGAGATTGGCTTTTACATCTTGGTAATAACCATCTACCTATTTTAGGATTTCGTGTAATAAACTCATTGACTTTTACATACACCATCCAACTAAATGGTTAATTGAAGGACATAAACCTCAGAGACATGCTGTAAAGCATGTACCAGAAGGCTGTATAACAGTAAAGTGCACACCTGCTTTGTTTAAAATATTCAACCACTGACAAAAGCATAAAGGAACCAATTCTTTGGCTTAGAGGTCTGAAATATTGGTTGATCATGTGGGCTGGGCAAAGCAGGCATGAGATCAAGTCCTGTGGAGCAAAGAGATTTTTTCTGATGCATCTTTTTGTGTTACCTCATCAAGTTTGACAGCAGTTTGAGAGTATGGCTTTTTTATTAAACCTTACTCAACAAATTTCATAAATGGGTTTGTCCATCAGTTAAAAATTTATCAGACCACTTTGCAGGTTAAAGTGATAGTAAATGAAATTTAATAGGTGGATATGTAAGCAGGTCATTGCCTTTGTTGGTTGTGAAGGCAAAAACAGCTGATACATAGAGGGATTGAGATCAAAACCTTTCTTTGGCATTTTTTTTTCTGAGATAATGAATGGAGATCAGACTTAGAGTAAAAATGAAAAACATTGATTTTGCCAGAACTGTTTCCATGGCAGAATTCTTAACAGATAGATAATTAATGTGAGTTTTTATCTGGGTTGCATTTACTTTAAAGGTGCAGTAGAAAACAGTCCTTTCTACTGATTTTCTAGTCATCTGTGTCACATATTTACTAGTTAAAATATTCTTTCAGTTATTTGTATATACAGTGTTTTCTCATTTATTGCAAGCATGATGATTATGCCTTTGGTATATATTTCAGACATCGACCATTAGGACGTACTCAGTCAGCGCCTTTACCAATTGGTCATCCTTTCATCCAACAGAATCTTTTGTTACAACAGCAGCAGCGGGCTGGAGTGGCGGGTCCCGGCATTGAACAAGACCCAGAACAGATCCTCAAAGACAAGTTTCTCGTAAAGCAGCATATAAGACAGACTGTATTACAAAGGACCAGTAGTAAAACTCACATGGAGAATGTTGATGAAGAAACGGAAGCTAAACTAGCACAGGTAGATGTAGAAGTTTGCAAAAGTTGAAATATAAGTGGTCAGGCATTGAATTTGCTTGGCATAGATATGACCCGAATTTTGTAAAACGTATAGCTAGAAATAAATGCCATGCCCTTTAGAGAGAAAAACGTACGGTATGTCCTACATGCTAAAAAGTTCTGAAAAGGAGTTCTTTAAATCAATAATAATCATTTTGTTAGTAATATGATCTTGTATAATGTATTAATAGCAGAATCTGTTGGTTTTATCAGGAGATGAAAGAAGCTCATGAAGCCGATGATAACGATGTTGTTGTTGTCAAGGAAACCAAGATGGATGACAGCGGGTCTGAAATTACGAACAAGTTGACTCGGCGTGAAAGTGAACACCTACTGGCAGTAACAAAGCCAAGACATAAAGGTCATCATCGGCCCCTAGCAAGAACCCAGTCTAGTCCCCTTGTTACCTTTTCAATGCCACCACAAGCACAGGATGTTGGTCCTGTAAAATACAGCTTCACAACTGGTAAGTTGGTTTGGAGGTTAAATACAAAAGAATTTGTAAAAAGGCTACCATTCAGTTATGACGATGTGAAAGTCAATACTGATTATACAATATACATTATTCTCTGAAATTAACAAGTTTGATCCCAAATGCTTAGTTGAAGGATGTTGAGGGTTGTTTAAAGACCGGGTACTTTTATTATACTGCCCTGGGCTCTGAGCAAGTCTTGGAAGTCAGTCATTTCATCCTTAAGTATTGAATGTTGACAACACTAGTGTAATCAAAGATACTTCAGTACAAGCAATATTCATGTATGTTTCAACTTGTTAAATATAACTGATCAGTTTGAATAGCTTGAAAAGCCTCTGACAGTCTGGTTTTACCCTTCTCAGTATTGTTATTTAGTTTAGGTTAGTTTTCGTTAGTACAATTAGATAAACTTGAATTGGTCTTGTGCTGCACAGTCACACTTCCAGTTCAGTTTTATTTTTGTATACTAGATTAACACAGGCAGGCATAATGGTGGAATTAAGATTTTATCTACTCTCTGAAATCAGTCTGTTAACTGATGTAGTGATGAATATTGACTAATACAAATTTACTTTTTATAAATTGGAAAACTGCAGTGTGATTGGTAAAAACAGGACTTCAAGCACCACTTAAACACTTCTGTGAAATAGTTTAATCCAGGATGGGAGTTTTGTTTGTGGTATTTGTAAAAACTCAGATTTCCTGGAAAATTTTATTAATGCAATTCAGTTGGCTGTAAAATCGTTTAGAAATGACTTCTATAAATAAGTTGTAATGTAACAGGATTTGCCTTTTATATTTGGTCATGGAGTCTGAGTTGCTTACCATGACAAAAATGTCATTTTCAGGCTGACTAAAATCCTTTTCTGATGAGATACATCAGAATAACATTAACTGTTAATCAGAAATTGTATTGATGTCCTCAAAGAATGTTTTATCTGGCAATTTTAGAATGAATTATGACCGTGAAGTAACTGTCTGCAGTATTACATTGTCACATGCACATCAGTCTTAGCATTGTAGGTGTCCATGTTGCATGCTTGTTATAGAAGGGAAGCAACTCCTTGTTTTTTTAATCTTTTTATGTATAAAAGATGCATTCAAGGGGATATAACTTTACAGAAGTTAATGATGTTTTGAAACCTTTGTAGGGATGTCATTCAGGACTAATCAGAATTATCAGTGGCAGTCAGTCAGTCACTTTACAAAAATAGGACATGTTTTGTACAGAGAATACTAGTTTTTTTTTGTTTTTTTTTTAAGGAGCTTCCACTTGTTGTATTGATTATAAATTATCTGTCTGTATTCAGCTATAATTACTGATGATTGCTGTGAAAGCTGAGAATCATGCGCTATATAAGGGTACATTTGCTTATTTCTGTGTCATGCTATGCTACAAAATTGTTTTGTTAATTGGTAGTTCTATGTTTGGAAAAACTATCAGGTTTGACAATACCATGCCATGATGGATTGGCTTGTGATGACAAAAAGGTTAATGATGTTTTGCATGACAATGTAGAAGAACAACATCATTTCGGAGATTTTTTTATTTCTTTCTTATTTTTGTCTAAAGTGACCATTTCTGCACAACATGGTCAGTTTTAGTTTCAGTTTCTAGGTTATGTCTGTAAAATAAAAAAAATAAAAGATAAAATAAATATCTTTAAATCTATTAAAGCAGCCAGAAAACATCATTTTTGATATATGAAAAATCTACAAGAGTACTGATTGTTCTTTTTGCAATACCTAATGTGTACTAGTTCAAACTACTTATAAAAAAGAAGTGCATTAGCATTGTTACAGAACTTGTAACATCTATTTGTAGGAAATAAGATTTGTATTGTTTATAAAAGAATTGCTGAGTTGAAACAATCACTATATCTTAGTGTGTCATTTTGCTGAGATATGAAGTGTATTCTTTAACCCTTTACTCCATATAATACACATTTTTACACATGTGCGACCAGTGTAGATCCAGATCAGCCGGCACATCTGTGCCGTCTGATCAGGATCTGCACTGTTCGCTTTTTGGTCAGAAATAACCTAATGTATCAAAGGCAAACAGTGTAGATCCTGATCAGACGGCACAGATGTGCCGACTGATCTGGATCTGCACTGTTTGCCCAAGCCATAAAGGTATATATATGGAGGAAAGGGTTAAGATGATATGGTGAAGGGAGTCATACAGTTAAAATTATGTAACATGACTGTATCTTTACTTGCAGCAATAGCGTATGATACAATAATGCAGAAACATCAGTGTACATGTGGACATGACTCAGTTCATCCCGAACATGCAGGCAGAATACACAGTATCTGGTCCCGGTTACAAGAAAAAAATCTGATCTCAAATTGTGAGGTAAGAGAGAAACTAGGTATTAACTTGATTGCCATTAAAACTCGCAGATAGATACAAATTTAATTTCCAAGTTGAAGGATTCCCGTCATATTGTTGGGATAACATTTATGTATTTTCAGAAGCCTGCTAATACAAGGTTGAAAATACAGTGTCAAGATACTTTGGACATCAGTATAATCTGATAAGATATTTAATTGAAACATGATTCTTTGGAATACATGTAATAGTAGAACTTGGAATTTTATCATAGAATCACATCTTTTATTCTATCACACCTCTTATGAAAGCAAAAAGTTCTGAAGGAGTTAAAGAATGTTTTCATAGTACACCACAATTTATATGTTGGGATTTGGTTGATTGCATTTCATCTGTATAAGTGAGAAAGGTCACATCCAGAATAACATACAATTTTACAGTGTATGTGTGTTGGTTAGCACACACACCAGCTTTGAACACATTAACCCTCAACTTAAAGTCTCATGATATAAGATTGTATAGTCAGTCATTGGCATATGATATGTAAAGACATGAAAATGAGTAACATGTTGAAATACTAGAATCATTCATTCTCCTAGTAGGTTTAAACAAGGAAGTTTTGTCCACCTGTCTAGATACATGAATCTCTGAACTCTGTAAACTCCTGCAGGTTTTGGTAAGATCACTGTTTACCAGACTGTAACATCCAAAGCAGTATACAGTTCTTGACCTAATGACTTATTGCTTGTTCTCATTCTGCTCTGCTTAAAATCAAGAAGTATATTTTAGTTCAGTGAAAGTAATTCAGAACATATTTCATGGTGAAACAATACCATTTGTTCCATTTTTGTTTGCTGTTCATTGACATTTATTGTATGATTTCAGCAATTAAAGTGCCGTAAAGCCACATTAGAAGAAATACAGTCCTGTCATTCAGAAGCGTACACCTTATTTTATGCTACAAATCATTTAAGTCGTTCTCGTCTTGATCCAAAGCATTTTGGTAAGTGTTCTTCAAACCAGTGTTCAAACCAGTCTTCACTAGTTTGAAGGAAAAAAATCTTTCTCCAGACTACTGACAACTGTCGGTTGGTATCCAATGGGACACAGTCATTACAGAGCTGAGTAAGATGTAAAGATCAAGACTTTCATACAAGTCTTCTTTGATTCAGGAATGTAATGTCTAAACTGAGTTCTCAGTGGTCAGAAGATAGAAGGTGACTTGAGATTCAAGATAACACTCCCTCAACTTGGAGACAGTATATGTATAGTGTATGGTCAAAACCTTGCTTTAAAGTTAGCTCCTAATTTAAGTATTCTAACACTTAGGTAATACTTGTTTGTGGAAAGGAGTGTTCATTAGAAGCATAAAACTAAGCTAGTTTTGGGAAGAAATTAGCAGTATCATTTGGTAGACACAGTCATTTATAGGCTAAAGTTTGGCAAAAATCTTTACTTAGTTTGATAAATTGCCTATTTTTAGTATTCTTTTTAAAGCTTATGGTTACACAATGTTTAAAAAAAAATCTGTTTTGCAGAATCATTACCAATGCGTTTTTGTGCTTTACCATGTGGTGGGGTTGGCGTGGACTCTGACACAGTGTGGAATGATTTACATACATCCATAGCAGCCAGAATGGTATGTCTGCATTTCAGTGTGATAATTATACATGCATGTTTCTGTGTGTCTTGTCAAATAGACTTCAACATATAAGTTTGAAAATATACATTCCATCTATATGTTATTTACATACACATACCCCTAGAAAGAAATGCATTAAAGAGATGCTTAAATAAACAAGTAAATCAGGTGTTCAGAAATAAAGGTGTAAACTTGAGCTTCAGAAATAAACATGCCAGCTTCAGGCTCAAAACTAAAAATGTGAACATGAGGTTCAGAAATAAACATTTAAACATAAGGGTCAGTAATGACCATGTAAACATGACGTTAAGTGATGAATGTGTAAACATGACGTTAAGTGATGAACATGTAAACGTGACAGGTGATGAACATGTAAACATGACGTTAAGTGATGAACATGTCAACATGATGTTCAGAAATAAACATGCAGATAAGAGGCTCAGAAATAAACATGCAGATATGAGGTTCAGAAATAAACATGCAGATATGAGGTTCAGAAATAAACATGCAGATATTAGGTTCAGAAATAAACATGCATGCATGAAGTGCAGAAATAAGCTTGTAAATAATAGGTTCAGAAATGAAATGTAAATGAAGATAAAGAAAGTGAAAAGGATTTGAATGATTGAAAGATGCTTCAAGGTTCATGTATAAATACCCTTAGGGACTAGAATAACTGTTGTTGTTGTTTTTAATGTTTAGTTTCTGCTGATTCAGTGTCAGTTACACACTTTTACAGCGGCAGTTACCTGGTAATCATTAACATTCAGTTGTGCTCCAGTGAATAACTGGATACTTCTGTAAAATTGATTCATCTGTTTTTTCCATTGATACATTAATTGATACACATCATCAGATATGTATGTTTTTTTTGAATTTCATCAGTTACTGAAGATAATTCTTGTGTTCCGTTCATTTAATTGCATTTATGGAAGCTGCAGTTCTTAGAAGTTCATTGTTATTATGCTGTTGATGGATATGAATTATTGAATAGAATGTTGTGATTGAAATGTGCTGTGGATTTTACCAGGAAACTTAAAATATCAGTTTAATGATCTTTTCCTGGTAAATTGCTTCGCTATTTATAAAAAATATTTTTACCCTTGGTTTACATGCATAATCTTTTTTATTCTTTTCCCTAAAGGCAGCTACCTTAGAACATTAATATTAATATTTCAGAAAGTATAGTTTACATTTATCAGTTTGTATATATAGTCATCTAATTTACTCAGTTGATAAAATCCATATTACAGTGCAAGCAGTTCAACAAAAGTCTCTAGAAATAATATTATGATGAAAATCAATCTTTATAAGGACGGTGTGATCTTTAATTGAATGTCAGTCTTTATAAGGACAGTGTGATCTTTAATTGAATGTCAGTCTTTATAAGGACAGTGTGATCTTTAATTGAATGTCAGTCTTTATAAGGACAGTGTGATCTTTAATTGAATAGCAGTCTTTATTAGGACAGTGCGATCTTTAATTGAATGTCAGTATTTATTAGGACAGTGCGATCTTTAATTTAATGTCAGTATTTATAAGGACAGTGCGATCTTTAATTGAATGTCAGTATTTATAAGGACAGTGCGATCTTTAATTGAATGTCAGTATTTATGAGGACAGTGGGATCTTTAATTGAATGTCAGTATTTATAAGGACAGTGTGATCTTTAATTGAATGTCAGTATTTATGAGGACAGTGCGATCTTTAATTGAATGTCAGTCTTTATGAGGACAGTGCGATCTTTAATTGAATGTCAGTATTTATAAGGACAGTGTGATCTTTAATTGAATGTCAGTATTTATGAGGACAGTGCGATCTTTAATTGAATGTCAGTATTTATGAGGACAGTGTGATCTTTAATTGAATGTCAGTATTTATGAGGACAGTGTGATCTTTAATTGAATGTCAGTCTTTATGAGGACAGTGCGATCTTTAATTGAATGTCAGTCTTTATGAGGACAGTGCGATCTTTAATTGAATGTCAGTATTTATAAGGACAGTGCGATCTTTAATTAAATGTCAGTATTTATAAGGACAGTGCGATCTTTAATTGAATGTCAGTCTTTATAAGGACAGTGCGATCTTTAATTGAATGTCAGTCTTTATAAGGACAGTGCGATCTTTAATTGAATGTCAGTATTTATAAGGACAGTGCGATCTTTAATTGAATGTCAGTATTTATAAGGACAGTGCGATCTTTAATTGAATGTCAGTCTTTATAAGGACAGTGCGATCTTTAATTGAATGTCAGTCTTTATAAGGACAGTGCGATCTTTAATTGAATGTCAGTATTTATAAGGACAGTGCGATCTTTAATTGAATGTCAGTATTTATAAGGACAGTGCGATCTTTAATTGAATGTCAGTATTTATAAGGACAGTGCGATCTTTAATTGAATGTCAGTCTTTATAAGGACAGTGCGATCTTTAATTGAATGTCAGTCTTAATAAGGACAGTGCGATCTTTAATTGAATGTCAGTCTTTATAAGGACAGTGCGATCTTTAATTGAATGTCAGTCTTTATAGGGACAGTGCGATCTTTAATTGAATGTCAGTCTTTATTAGGACAGTGTGATCTTTAATTGAATGTCAGTATTTATTAGGACAGTGCGATCTTTAATTGAATGTCAGTCTTTATTAGGACAGTGCGATCTTTAATTTAATTTCAATCTTTATAAGGATGGTGCGATCTTTAATTGAATGTCAGTATTTATTAGGACAGTGCGATCTTTAATTGAATGTCAGTCTTTATTATGACAGTGCGATCTTTAATTGAATGTCAGTATTTATAAGGACAGTGCGATCTTTAATTGAATGTCAGTATTTATAAGGACAGTGCGATCTTTAATTGAATGTCAGTCTTTATAAGGACAGTGCGATCTTTAATTGAATGTCAGTCTTAATAAGGACAGTGCGATCTTTAATTGAATGTCAGTCTTTATAAGGACAGTGCGATCTTTAATTGAATGTCAGTCTTTATAGGGACAGTGCGATCTTTAATTGAATGTCAGTCTTTATTAGGACAGTGTGATCTTTAATTGAATGTCAGTATTTATTAGGACAGTGCGATCTTTAATTGAATGTCAGTCTTTATTAGGACAGTGCGATCTTTAATTTAATTTCAATCTTTATAAGGATGGTGCGATCTTTAATTGAATGTCAGTATTTATTAGGACAGTGCGATCTTTAATTGAATGTCAGTCTTTATTATGACAGTGCGATCTTTAATTGAATGTCAGTCTTTATAAGGACAGTGCGATCTTTAATTGAATGTCAGTCTTTATTATGACAGTGCGATCTTTAATTTAATGTCAGTCTTTAAAAGGACGGTGTGATCTTTAATTGAATGTCATTCTTTATAAGGACAGTGTGATCTTTAATTGAATGTCAGTATTTATTAGGACAGTGCGATCTTTAATTGAATGTCAGTCTTTATTATGACAGTGCGATCTTTAATTGAATGTCAGTCTTTATAAGGACAGTGCGATCTTTAATTGAATGTCAGTCTTTATTAGGACAGTGCGATCTTTAATTGAATGTCAGTCTTTATTAGGACAGTGTGATCTTTAATTGAATGTCAGTCTTTATAAGGACAGTGTGATCTTTAATTTAATGTCAGTCTTTATTAGGACAGTGTGATCTTTAATTGAATGTCAGTCTTTATTAGGACAGTGTGATCTTTAATTGTACGTAAATGGCTCATGATCTAATTATTACACATCTGCACTCCTACCCGTGATTTAATCTATGTTACACTCACGGCTAAAATTTTTTATTTCTTAAGTAGCCATTGGCAGTATCGGCTACTGGTAATGCTAACAAGGGTAACATTTCTTGATAGATGTTAAGTGTCAGACAAAATAATCTTGCTGTGATTTTACTATGTTGTTTTTCTCTCACAGGCTGCAGGATGTGTAACAGAACTGGCATTCAGGGTTGGAGCAGGTGAGCTGAAGAATGGCTTTGCGTTAGTGAGACCACCTGGTCATCATGCTGAACCTGAACAAGCCATGTAAGTCACTTTACAAATGTGAGGCTTGAGCAAATTACTGTAGAAAAAATTAGATCATTAGTTGATCAGCCGAAATCTGTGCATTTTTGTTAAAATGTAAAGTCGGTAAACTTTCTCGGCATGACAGTTCTACAGTTGAGTGCTCCCTTTTTCGGTTGATTTCTTGAAATACTGTTTGGATCTCTGAGATGTGGGTATGCTATTCACCTGATTATCTGTCCATCTTCATCTGGAAACTTCTGTTCTTAGACATAGATTGAGCCAGTAGAACTTATTAATCATGCTCAACTTGCATCATTCGGCCTTATTAGAATTCGATCCTTTGTTTCTTGATACTTTGTCTAAACGATTCCTCCAAGTTTGATATTTGCTGAAATATACCTGCTTGTTCGATTTATAAAGTGTCTATTAATATTTTAACATTAACCAATTCAAGAAAGACCTTGTTGGTAAATGATTTTAATGAGAGAAATTCTGGCTATTTCTGTTAAAGTACAAAAAACAAAGCCTGAGATTGATATATTTTCCCTTCTTTGTAAGTGCATATCAAAAATTGCATATGACTGACTCTATCTTTGATACAAAGAGCCCCATAATCTTAATGTGCATCATAAGTACAGTTTAAAGTTAAGTTTGGTTTTGTGTATTTTTTCAGGGGGTTCTGTTATTTCAACTCTGTTGCTATAGCAGCCAAGCAGATGAAAGAGAAGTTGAAAATGAAAAAGATTCTCATTGTAGACTGGGTAAGTTTCTTAACTGGTACTTTTCTTACCAACTATGGTATTGGTAGAGATTTTTTACAACAAATATAAGCAGCATGCAATTTGCTGCCCCAAAGTTTCCTTCATTACAATAATTTTGCCTGAAATGGGAGTCTAAGAAGTTAGGCGAAATGGCAGCCCTGTTCAGTATTTGTATGTTTTAGGGTTTTCTTTCAGGTCAATTAAGCTATGAGGTTTATTTATTATCCAACACAGATTCAGCTTTTTCAGCTGATCATTTGCTAGGCAAACAGTCTTATAAGTAATGAGTGTCACCACTTTGAAGTAAAAGGATCATTCTGACTTGTGTTGTATATCTGTAGGATGTTCACCATGGTAATGGCACACAACAGATGACTTTCGACGACAAAGAAATCTTGTATATCTCAATCCATCGTCATGACAATGGCAACTTCTTCCCTGGTACTGGTGCCCCAGAGGAGTGTGGTGCTGGTGAAGCAGTAGGATACAATGTTAATATTGCCTTCAGTGGAGGACTAGAGCCACCAAAAGGGGACTCTGAATACCTAGCTGCCTTCAGGTAACCACTTCTGTTTCAGATGTTTTGTTGTAACTAACAGGTAAACAGCACAGAAAAGCAACAGCTATTTTTAACCAACTATATTGGAATATGTTAGGTGCACCCATTGAAATCCTTTGTCTACTTTTGAAGTAATAAAAATATTTACAAATCAATATTTTCAAGAGGTTATCTCTTCAGAATTGGAATTATTGATTGAATTTAACTTTTTTAACCTCTTTCAGAAAGGGGGAAGGGGAAACAACCAAAACACTTTGATTTTTGCATTACTAGCAGTTTTCTTTATTTAATACTTGGTGTTTCAGAACTATAGTCATGCCGATTGCTCGAGATTTTAATCCTGAGATTGTCCTGGTTTCTGCTGGCTTTGATGCAGCAGCTGGTCATCCAGCGCCTCTCGGAGGTTATATGGTCTCACCCCAGTGTATGTATTAGTTTTATATCTGTTTTAAAATTTATGGGCACAAGTTCCCTTTTAGAAAAAATAAATTTATGTAGGTTTTGCATTATTTTACAGAGATATGAATGTGGTATTTGATCTTGTCTTGATACGAAGTCAAGTTGGTAGAATTTAGAGTCCAGAAAAACTTGCTATGAATAAATTCTTATGGATGTATGCTGATAATTATATACTCAGCAGTTAACACTATGAAACAGTACATATATATAAAGTCATTTGGTTTGATTTCTGTCATTTTACGGAGGGGATCAATTGAAATATTTCAAGTGTTTCATATTTTTCTCAAATAGTATTTTATAGTTGACCTGTTGCCACAATGTGTCAGGATACTAAAGGTTTCTTTTAAACTGAAAAAGTTTTAAATAGCTTAAAATATGCAGATTGCAAAACTAGAATAGTCAGCACAGTTATACAAAGTCTCTTCATTATTTCTAGGCTTTGGTCACATGACCAGAGAACTGATGTCATTGGCTGGTGGCAAGATCGTTCTGGCTCTAGAAGGGGGATATGAAGTCATGGCAATATGTGATTCAGCAGAAATGTGCCTGAAGGCATTACTTGGACAGGAAATCCCACCAATCAAGGAAGAAGAATTGCATAAGGTTCCCTGCAAAGCTGCAGTCGAAACTTTGGAAAACACGATTAACATACAGAGTATGTAATAGGAAAAAACTTGCTTTTTTATGTGTTTTTTTTAGAATTCCTGATTTAAATGATTGTTTGAGGAATACAAATAGTAAAAAAAATTTTAGAATACATTTTTATTAAATGTTTTAATAAGAGTATAAGATGTTAATAGAACAGCAAGCATCTTCAGTTTAATGCCAAGTTTATACAGAAGCTGTATATGCATTTTTTCAGTTGAATTTCATTTACTGCCGAAACTAGAAATTTGATTTTCACAAAACAAAACAAATACATAATTTTTTACTTTTGGGAACATTTTTAGGTAAATATTGGCCTTGCCTGCAACGATATATGGGTACAATACAGTACTCCTTGGTCGAGGCCCAAAAACGAGAAAGTGAGGAAACCGACACAGTTACTGCCCTTGCATCATTGTCAATGGTTGCTGCCAAAAGAAGGTAAGAAGTTTGATTGTTTTCAATCGACGGCTTCAGTCTTTAAAAGAAATCTTTGTTTTTATGTGATTTGAAAAGAAGTCACTGTTATTATGTGATTTGAAAATAAATTTTTGTTATTATGCTATGAAAATATACAAACAGGTGGTACAGACTAGAAAAGTAATCTGCTAAAAGTATCGTTCTGGTCATGTGACTGTTTCTCTGGTGTAAGAAATTATACATTTGTTATGCCTACACAGAGGTATGTTGCTTTGCAAAGGTCTGTTGGTTGTTAGGTAGTCCTAGTGGTTTTCAATCAATAACTTAAGGGTTGGGTAGTCTTGTTACTTGGCAGTGGAATGGGCATTTTGTGTAGACGAACATTATAGTTTAAGGGCTAACAGGGTCAAAGGTCAAGCTCAGAGGAGGCTGAAACTTGAAAAGGGTTACTGATCAATAACTGCAGAGTAAATGCACTAAAGACATGAGGTCTGTACAGGATGGTTTGACATAATGAGTACATGACCCCCTACTGTTTTTGTTACCAAGGGTCAAAGGGGCCCTCAGACTCTACAGGATAGTTATGCATGATGAGATATTTAGGCCACTGGGGTAGAGTTCAAGCTCACAGAAACCTGCACTTTGAAAATAGTTTCTGATCAAAAACACAGTCGTAGGTCCATTGAACTTAAAAGGATGGCTGGACATATATAGATAAATCCTATTGATGTTGTGCACACTGCATCAACAGATGTCTGTCTTAGGTCACGTAGGAATGAGGGAATCCAGGGACTTTAATCTTTGTTCAACTTTTTGAGTAGAAGACCCCTATTTTTATGCTAAATGCATCAAAGGTCAGACCAACATAGACCTGCACTTCTATAGCAATTTTTGTTCAGTATCTAACAAAAAGACAACCCTGAACTAGAGCCATCAAACTTTAAAAGCAGGTGGGTTATGTTTACCATATGTGCTGTATGATACTAAGGCTGCAGCATTAAAAGTCAAGGTCACAGTGTCCTGTTCTGCTTGAGTGGTTTCCAATGAAAAACAGAAGAAATACTGTAGGGAGGATCTTTACACTTGAAAGAAAGGTTAACCATGATGGGTTGACATCATTTGTTGATCTTGAGTATTTCTGATGTGCTGAAGTAGGGGGTGGGGTGGATGGGGGGCATAAGTGTCATTCTGACAGCTCTTCATTTAAAGCAGTTATACTTTTCCTTTTCTCTATGAAGGTGAGGTCATAAATACAGCTCCTCTTTGACCTTGAACTTTTTTAAAAGATACAACCATTTCCTGCTTTGTTTCTTTGAAAAATAATGACTTTTATTAAAAAGTTCTCATACTTTTCTTGCATTAAATGTTAATTTCTGGTTTGTTTTTCAGTGAATCCATTGAACAAGAATCTGAACCTATGGATGAAGAATCTTAGGCTTAAAGTCTTGTAAAAATCCTAAAAGATAAAACAGGAAGAAAGGAAATGTCCTGTTGCCATAGCAACCATTCCCATAGTGCTCTAGTATTAGATGTTTCTGCCTAGCACAAAGTGTCGTTTGCATTCTGTCGAGCTGTATGTTTCTATTAATAGTATCAAAAGCTATTTTTAGTTACAAAGTGACAAATGTGTATTTAGATGATACTATATATAGTACCACTTTTGTGGATTTGATTGCAGAAATTTTTATTTTGATCAGTGTCAAAGAGACATACATGTTGGGATCAAGTTGCTGTATACAAAGATTAGGTCAGAGAGGGATTTTTTTTAAAGGCTCAAAGCTGACCTGGATGGATTGAAATGCTTGGCTGCAGGTTTGAAACTGTGGAGATTCTGAGTCAGAGAATTGGGTGTGACTTAGATTGGAAGGAAGAAAAATGAAAACAGTGAAATTGTGTTCATTAAAAGGATATAAGGAGAGGTTGACAGTTATGTACCAGTCAAATAAAATGTTGTGACTCTTTTAAGGAGAGATGTTTCATTGCCTGTGAAGTTTATCATGTGAAAGACAGTGTTTATTAGTGATATTGAGTGATGGAAATTTAATTTCATAAATCTATATCATGGGACATTATGTCTCATTTATGTTTTGATAATAGTTATGTGAAAACAGTTTTATATACTTAATTTTTGATGCTAATGAACAACTAGTCAGAAAGTTGTGTGTTTATTTTTTGACATTAGCAGATATGATTTGCATATTTTCATAGTGATCATTTTTATGGTACATTTTAATCACCCCACATCAGGCTTATTGTGATATTTTGTATTTGTAATTTCATGCGAGCATACCTATAATTTGTAAGCTTTTGTTCATTGTCTATTGAATCATCAGAATGTTTGAGGCAATTTCAGTTGGAAAGGGTCGAATTATGAAAAATAAAAATTCAGCTTTTGAATGTCTGGTGTGAATATTTTTTAGTGGGATGGAAACTGAATACTTCAGGATCATTTTGAAAATATATGTCAGCTAAGGCCAGTGGTCAAACATACATTGGGCATAAATATATTTTTGTGAGAAGTTCTCATACTTTCTTTGCATTAAAGATTAATTTCTGGTTTCTTTTTCAGTAAATCCATTGAACAAGAATCTTATATATCTTTTTTTCTCTGAACATATGTTACTTGCATATTTAAGAACAGCAAAAACAATGTTTTTCATTCATACTAGCTTGTTTGAACTAGCACATGCTGTTTCACATATATTGATGTTTTCCATCATGACTTGGCCACCTTACTGAAAGCATTTAGTTTAATTTAAACTCTCAAAGTTTTGGAAGTAGTGAGTGCTATAACTCAAGGGATATTCTACACTATTTTAAGGCCTGGCTCAGTTTAGACTACTTGTTACATTTTGATGTTGCCCAGGTATTTCACCACTCAGTTTGAGCCAAAATATTGTTGATGGTTTTTGGCCAATGATATCTTAATGAAAATATGTATGTAAGAACCTTTTAATCCTTTTCTATCAAAAATACTAGACCAATGTCTGTAACATCCACTCACTAAGAATTTCAATAAATATGTTGTATTTTTCATGCAATAATTACAGTTTTATCTCAGAAATATTTGGTTAACATACTGCATGTCAGATATGTATTCATGAGTTTTGACCCAGATAAGGTAGTACATGTTTGCTTTTGTTTTTTTCTCTGGTTTTTAATTATACATGTGGAAAAGAGCTTACATTTTGATGTTTTTTTTCTGTGACAATTAATTTTCTTTAACATAAGCAGCCCGTACTGATCTTGTCAGGCTGGGTGGGGTGATTGTTTCATTTTTAACAAATTTGTTTTGTAATTAAAATTGTTTTTGGTGCCAAATTTGTGTGTAAATTTTGTTGCATAAATACTCCACCTTTACAGCAGGAAAAATCACTTACATAATTTGAAAAGTTCAGTGTAACATATTCCATCCTAATTCAAACAAACAAATTGTTTATTGTCAACCATGGTTATACGGGAGAAATCCTTTTTTACCTCATTAGATTACATGTGTTTTACCCATGACTTGTCAGAAGTTTTTCAAAGGTTTCCCATTTTTCTATTGGCTAAATTTTTATATTTAATTGGTAAAACTGTCAGAAATACACATTTAATATCATTCTGTTCATATTGAAAAAAAAAATTTACTTTGTCATCTTTTTCTCTGGTCATTATGCTTACTCAGAATATTTCTCTTTGAAATTGCTTGATTGTTGAAACTTTGAAATAAAGATTTTGCAGTTTTGATGTCTTAAATGTGTAGAAAAAACTGGTCATCTGCTCATTATCAGAAGTTTCATGGTTTCTGTATCATAACATTTTTTTTCACAGTTTTGTATCATTTGTATATTTGATGTTAACATATTGGATAATTTATTTTTGACATGTTTATGTGGTTTCTTGTATATCATTAGGTAATTGTTTTTCATGTTAATTTAACAGACATGTTGATTTGGTAGAAACATCTTGCATTGTTTTCATGTTAGATTTAGAATGCTTTTTTTTGGTAAGCAGTGTATAAAATGTGATGAGTAGACAATGACACTCACCCTGTGAAAAGTAAATGGTATCACCTAGGTTGAAATTGGTTTAAGAAATTTTGGTAGATTTGGGTTTACAAAAAAAAAATGGATTGTAGCAAAGAGGTTTGTGAAGAACATTTTGATTGGTTTATACTGAAGTAATAATACCTGGTCACCTGAACATGTAAAACACAGTTTCGAGATCAGTTCTTCATTTGTAGAACTATGGTTTTCAAAGATATTTGTTGTTTTGAATCTGTAGCCGGGTACAGGTTTATAGGTGATAAATCGATAAGGCAGAACAGTGTGGCTTGGTAGCTCAGTTGGTAGAGTGTCCGCCCTGTAAGCGGAAGGCCCTGGGTTCGAGTCCCGGTCGAGCCTTGATTTTTCACCATCTGTTACATTTGGCGCCCAACGTAAATAACCTACATTATAATAAATTTTCAAAAAACTACCAGACATACTGTAAGCCTTTAAAGAAAAGCCTCGTTGCTGTAATAAATGTATCTATCTTGTTAATTTAATCTAGACTGCTTTTTATTTTACATACTTTTACTGTAGTGAAAGAACTTGCAGTGCTAACCTTTGTTTGAACTCAGTGGTTTGCTGCCAAAACACTGTATAAGATCAAAATCGGAGTAAGGTACATACACCATTGAAGCAGGATGTAATGGTCCTTAGATATTTCTGTCTGATAGAGTCACCAAAGTTTATACAAAATAGTTCATGCAGGGTTTTACAACTTCCACATACACACGGTTTTATAAATTTATTTTTGATTATTTTAGAAAATGTATAAATATTAAGCAATGCAGTTGTTAGTTGTATTTATATTTACAAGATTAATGTCTACTGTTTCTTTAATAATATTTTAGCCTTTTGCAACCTATTCAGAGGTTGTTGGTTTTTTGGTTTTTTTTGGATTAGAGTTAATTTTTTGACATAATCCTTATCTCATACAGCTGAGCAAAGATTTAATTGCTGCATGGACATTGAATAGAACAGCCAGGTTATTTTGCAAGTTACGATTGTTATACAATCAAACATTTAACTTAGATATTTTGATTTGCTTGTAAGAGAAACAAATGTTGGACAATTTCTCTAGGAAAATAAAAAAGCAGCATGTTGTTGTATTAACTTGTTTCTGTTGCACAATTTTGATAGTTGATAATGATTGTTGATTTATATTTAAATTTAGAATATAAATACATATATATATATATTTTTGTTAAATTTTAAAGAATGATGTATATAATTGTTAACCTGCTTACATATATCGTATGTCTGGAACTCTGTAGTTATATGCCTGGTGAAACAAGTATATATATATATATATATATATATTTCCTTCTGTTTTCATTTTTAGTGTAGTCAGTATATGAACTGTTGTACAATATCTGCCTTGAACTACATGTGCTAGTTGCAGGTAGATTATAACTTATCTAAAAATGAATGGAAGTTCAGACTTTTTTAGCACTGTTTTAGAAAACATTTGATAAGAAAATTTGGTGATCATGGCCAGTAAAGACTGACTTTGAGGTGCACACTGCAATGGATACATTCGTCGAAGTTATGTGACTGCACATTGTGATTGGTACATTCATCCAGATTGTGTGGCTTCACGCTGTGATGGATACATCCATCCAGATTGTGTGGCCTCATGCTGTGATGCATCCAGATTGTGTGGCTTCACGCTGTGATGGATACATCCATCAAGAATATGTGGCTTCACGCTGTGATGAATACATCCATCCAGATTGTGTGGCCTCATGCTGTGATGCATCCAGATTGTGTGGCTTCACACTGTGATGGATACATCTATCCAGATTGTGTGTCTTCACCCTGTGATGGATACATCCATCCAGAATATGTGGCTTCACGCTGTGATGGATACATCTATCCAGATTGTGTGGCTTCACGCTGTGATGGATACATCTATCCAGATTGTGTGGATTCACGCTGTGATGGATACATCTATCCAGATTGTGTGGCTTCACCCTGTGATGGATACATCTATCCAGATTGTGTGGCTTCATGCTGTGTTGGATACATCCATCCAGATTGTGTGGCTTCACGCTGTGTTGGATACATCCATCCAGATTGTGTGGCTTTTGCTGTGATGGATACATCCATCCAGATTGTGTGGCTTCACGCTGTGATGGATACATCCATCCAGATTGTGTGGCTTCACGCTGTGATGGATACATTTATCGAGATTGTGTGGCTTCACACTGTGTTGGATACATTTATCCAGATTGTGTAGCAAATTATTGCTTCACATTTATGCAGTGACATAGATATAATTTTTGCAGATTGAGATTTTATATTTGAACTGTTTAGGAGAAATTTGATAAAAGATTGTATACAAATAAAGCAAAGAAATTAGAAGAAATTTCAGAGGAAAAGGGAAGATTTGTTGTAGTTTGTTAAATTATAAATTTTAGATATTTCTTCATGCAAATAAGCATTTTTAACTTAAGAACTTTTGATTGAGAAAAAAAGGTATCGATTTATCTTATTGTAAGAGCTAACTGAATAGTTATTATTACTTGTAAATAGTGGTGACAAAATAAAGGAAACGGTTGATACAGTGCACTTGCACTTCAGTTTTTGGCGATTCAGATATTGTAAAACAGAAATGCCAGTATAGGGACATTGTTTAGAATGACCACTGCTGTTGTGTTTGAGTCTGTGTTAAGAGGAGATGAGTGGAACACATTGTGAAATAAGTTGGTCTTTACATTGACAGTCAAGAATGGTCAGGGCATGGATGTGCAGGTGTAACTGCTCCCATACTGTGACTACAGGCTTTGTTGCTTTCTGATTTTTTTGGGGGGGGGTAGGAATTAATTGTTAGAAAAAAAGATTATTGACTTTATTGGATTGCCAGTAGGTATTTTAACTTGTGGACACATTTTTCCACCCTTAATTTTGATAAAAGTTGACTATGTTACATGATTTAGTCATAAATGATTTTCTCCTGCCAGGGTTCACAAAATACCAGGGTTCATATCTGTGGTCAAAGTCATAACTCTGTCATGTATACCAATATAATATGAAGGGCATTACCTTTTGTCTAAGTTTTTTTTTCTGCTATCTGGACTGTTCGAAGTGAGCATGAAATATTTTGTTTTAAGTCTAATATTTTGTAAAAAAATTACTAATATTTTAGAAAGATGAGGTAAACTAGATTTTGAAGCGCTATTGTCTTGTTAGGATTTCAGAACTATCATCCAATCATGCAGACATCAGATGTCATAACTTTTGTATTGTATCATGTTTCCTGTTTTAGAAAAGTACAAATACATTTTTATATCACAACTGAAAGAACTGCCTTCCCATTGTGTACATTTACATACTATACAAAAGCTTCAAATATAAAATGTCGTCAACTCATTACTTCATTTGTACCCCACCCTACAGTTTTTTACCTTTAGACCTCAAAGTGCAATGCATTTTGTGCAAATGTGATTTAAATGTTGTAGTACTGTAAGCAAATATGTTAAATATCATTTTGTTTCTTTTTTGTATAAATCATTGACTAGACAGATCTGATTATTATGACATCTGCGCTTGTCAGTTGCTGCATTGTAATCATTACTCTAATCAACCATTTTAAGAGTTTTGTTCTTTTACCCCATTTTTCCTTTCTTGATGCTGATCAAAGAATTTTTTTTTTTGAAACTTAAAAACTGAGGTCATCATAGTACTTGTAAAATTATAGAATATCTTTAACATTCAGCACCATGCCAGTGAGTTTAATTTTAAAAAAAAAAGGCAAGGAAATTTCCAGCATGTCTTGGCCACTTGAGAGCTTTGGTACTATCATTTGGCATAGTTTGAGCTTTGGGACATCTTACAAGCTTCACTTGGGGAAAACCTGATCAGAGAAATCAGGCACATGTTTGTATAGCTTATGTAAATGGTACTTTGTCTAATGGATCTTCTTCTGAATGAGCTAAAACAACTGAAAAACAAAAAAATTCCTGCTTGCGATATCCAGAACTTGAGTCGGACATTAATATTTGTGGTTGATTTTTTTCTTACTGTGTATGTCCATGACAACACATTCCTAAAACATTCGCCAGCCAATTTAAATCAAATGTATTTCCTAAAGCCCTTGTACAATTTTACTTCTAGAAAATATAGTATTTTCCTATTTACCTTTTTTTCAGGAATTAAAAACTGTAAGGGAACTGAAAAGGGTTGAAATTCCTGTCTATTTTACATGAAGAAAATTATATTCACCTGCAGTTTTTTTTAAACTAATTCAAGACTGAAAATTTCGGTTTTTTGTATGACCTGAAATCTTGATATTCCTTCTTCCAGTGAAAGCTTAGAATGATTAAGATTTCTCATATTTGACTATAATTTCAATTTTCTCTGATGTTTTGATTTTGTATTCCAGTTTAACAAGGTTGTTGAAGGTTATAGAATTAAATTCATTCAGCTACACATTTAAACGCTGAACAAATCAATAGAACTGATTCTATTCAAAATTCTTGTTCCGACTTCTGACCAAAAATTTATCACAGTTTCCAAATGTCGTATAACTTTTTTTCATTTTGACTTGACTGTATCACTTCCTGTCCCACCCTGTCAGATATAACGTTTATTCTCAGGCTAAACAAACCCACCTTAATTTTTTCTTTCATTTTGCCATATAGCTGTCCATGCCTTACATGTACCAGATTGGAAATTTACATTAGTATTGGCCTTAATCTGAAGTCGTTACCTGTCATAGTTTCAGCTTCATTTTTTTTTTTTTGGTCTTGATTTGTTTTATTCAGTATAAGCAAAGCATACAACTTGTTATTTATATGTAAACTGTTTTAATATGTTCTGTTTAACTGCACAACATGCTTGTTAATGATTATAGATTTTTAGATTCTATTATTAGCTGTTCAGTATGTTTTAGATTAAAAAAGATTTTATTTTGTTGAGTGCTGCAAAAAGTTGTACTATGTAATATCACCTTATCTTTGTGTAAATCATCTGCAGTCATAAACTTGTGAAGTAAAATTTTTGTTGTTAACTTTGTGTCATATCTTTTTCCTGTCCTAGAACATCTCCATTACGAGTGGTTTAAGTTGCTGTATATCACAGATGTCATCGCTCGAGGTATTTTATTCTTGGCTGCCATTGCCATCTTTGTTCTTTGCAGAAAGAAGTGAAAACCATTAGTCTAGTCATGGATATTGTTTAAAGCACGTAAGCTGCTCACCTCAACTGAAGTTCTGTTGACAACAAGAAAATCTACAAAATGTACAGACAACATGCCGATAGCTATCGAGAGTTATGAAATGAAATTATTATACATTTTATTTCATACATTTATTCAAAAAACATAGTTAATTATGCCCCCGAAGGGAGGCATATAGTTTTTGAACTGTCTGCCCGTCAGTCATCTGAAAACTTTAACATTGGGGATAACTTCCTTATTAGTATGTTGATTTACTTCATACTTGGATACAACATCCCTTTGGACAAGACTTTCCCACTGATCTATATTTATTTGATCTTGACCCCTGAATGACCTTCATCTTGAAGATCCAGTTGTCTAAAAACTTTAACATTGGTCATAATTACTTCTTTTTTAGTAAATGGATTTACTTCATACAATGTACTTGGACACAACACCCCTTTGGACAAGACCTTTCTACTGACCTATATTTTTTTTACTTGACCCCTGAATATCCAAATTGGTCATTGTCCAAAAACTAACATTTGGCCATTATATTTATCTGACCTCGATCCCTGAATGACATTCACCTTGAAGATGCAATCGTCCAAAAACTTTAACATTGGCCATAACTTCCTTATCAGTAAGTGGATTTACTTCATACTTGGACACATCACCCCTTTGGACAAGACCTTCCCATTGACCTATATTTATTTGACCTTGACCCCTGAATGTCCAATTGTCCAAAAAAACATTTCTCCATAACTTCCATATTAGTAAGTAGATATAGTTCATACTTAAACACAACACCCCTTTGGATAAAACCTTCCCATGGACCTATATTTATTTGACTTGATCCCTGAATGACTGGTCTTCAGCTCAAAGTCAAAGCACCACTTTCGAGGGCATTGTCATCTTACAGTGACAGTTCTTGTTTTCGCTATAACAGAAGAAAGAAACATGAGGATTATACATAAATCATTTGAAGGAATGAGAGAAGAAATACGAAAATTAAAAGAAGAAAAAACAAAGGAGTACAATAACTCCAACGTTCGTTTATTAACTTTAGTTAAGCTATCAACTTTTTTGTTCATTCGATACCATGGTAATTGAAAAATGTCACAAAAAGCTTAACTGGTGTCACAAAAGGACTAATAATTTAACCGGAAATTAGGCGCGTCTTGAAATTGATAGATCTTGCTATTACACGCGACGTTAAAAATTCGAAACAATAGTAAATATAGAATACATTGTTATACGTATCTATGAAGGCGTTATATGATAGATACCTTTGTTCTTGGACGGGTGATTATCATAAGATATTTTCATAATAAGCCACGTGAAGCAGGAGCAGCAGGCACTTGGGGACTCTGGGCTGGGCATTGGCTAACTTAGATACCATTGTTCTCGGAATTTGGGTTTGGCCGTGATGTAATGGGACTACCATTGTCTAACTGTAATACCATTGTTTTATTGAACAATAGATTAAAGATAGAGAGACTGTCCACTATTGTTTTTTTCCGCTAGGGTGGGGCCGACCTTGACCTACTTTCCATTATTCCCTGTGATGACGTCATAGCTTTTTCCAATGACTCACCTACCTTCCATTGTTTTCCGAATTTGGGTAGGATATTGTAGTCATAGGAACGTGATACCTTTCATTGCTCGTGCGCAGTCGAAGGATACCCTCTAATTGTTCATGTGCTGTCAAGCGTTTAGCCGCAGGTCTACTGGTAATCTGCTCGACTCTGCAGACTATACTAATAGTTTCCAATGTTTCAGGACTTCGAACAAAACGGAAGCATTTCCTTTTAGTGATAATTTGATAAATTGCAAAGATTGCCTGAGTATTCTGTACTCAAACCGAAGGACTGGCGCATTCTTTCTGTAATACTAACAACACATCTATTTATCATCAAAACGTTGAGATGTATGTTTCTTAAATACAACAGAGAAACATCACCTAGCTGGTAAAGTTGTTATGTTGATGTTCGAATCGCAGAACAGAGAATGTTTAAGCACCCTTTATTAATGAGAATTCCTTGGATCACCGGCTGGCAGAATGGACCGTGTGGTCGAAAATTGAAAGTACGAACGCTAACGTCATTTTGACGTCATAACGTTTAATCAGTCTGTGTATAGCAACCAAAAGAGTAAGCGTCTTCAAAAGCAGAAAATCGCAAGGATATAAAGAATATGTTTATAGTAGAAAAATTCCAAGCAGGGAAATTTATATAAATTTCAGGTATTTTGTTTATTGAATATGCCACTATTTTAACGTTGGTTTTCCTAAACATTAATGCAAAAATGCAACCCATATCGTACATCTGTATTTCAAACTTGATTGTTATCAAGTTTTACTAAGCTTTCCTTTAAACTTGTTGAAAAGCCATCCTGTTGATTCTGAAATGGCTACGTATTTTCATGCCAAGTGTCTCGAGCACATGACAAGTCCAAATGCTTCTTATTTAAATTTAAAATGTTTTATTTTTTGTTTGTACCTATAGATAATATGAAAAGGTACAGCGGCAAGTTATAAGGGTTATAAATGATATATTTGTGAAAATATTATGTAAATGAACTTATAGGGGCTATTCAATTCTTCACAATATTGTAGATAAAAGTGAACATGTATTCTTCAAGTCAAACGAGGAACACTTTAGGAAACAACGTCCAGCAAAATAAAAGTAAACGCAGAAAAAGGTCTGCGAAGCAAATGGAAAGAACCAAAAGGTATAGAGAACGATTAAACTCTCAATATGATTGTAACATTGAACAAAGGACTTCGTCAACATCACCTGCTTGTAAAACATACAACTTCTACGAGGTTCCACAGTATCAAGAAACACGACCAATACAGCCGCCCTTTCAATTTGCAGGTTTTTATATACCAGGGGCAACTGACAGGCACGTGCCTACATATTTTCTATGCTCAGACATGATTTCTTATGACCAGTATGTCAATTCAACACTATGAACATGCAAGTACAGTTAGGAAGGAGCCGGTTTCAGACCTAAGGGCAAAAGCCCCAATATTTGTCCCAAAAAGTGCAAGAAAAATTGAAGAAGCTATGTCCAAAGATACGACCGAAGGAAGAAATAGAGAAGACATAACAGATAATAGAGATATCTCGAACGCAGAAGAAAGAAATAGAGAAGACATGGCAGCTGAAAGAGATATCGCGACCGCAGACGAAAGAAATAGAGAAGACATGGCAGCTGAAACAGATATCCCGATTGCAGAAGAAAGAAATAGAAAAGACATGGCAGCTGAAACAGATATCCCGATTGCAGAAGAAAGAAATAGAGAAGACATGACAGCTGAAAGAGATATCCCGAACGCAGAAGAAAGAAACAGAGAAGACATGGCAGCTGAAAGAGTTATCCCGATTGCAGAAGAAAGAAATAGAGAAGACATAACAGATGATAGAGATATCTCGAACACAGAAGAAAGAAATAGAGAAGACATGGCAGCTGAAAGAGATATCCCGAACGCAGACGACGATATACATACTGACATATGTATAAACAATTTTATCATGGAGAATGAAGATATCAGTGGATTATTTGGTATTTTAGATGTTTTCTGCAATAGCTGTCTCCATGGGGATTTTGAAACGGTTAGTGCTTTAAAATCACCATTTTGTTAATGTAAAAATGAGTCTCAACAACGACAAAATGACATTATATAAAATTAACAAATTTAAAATTTATTTGAATTCAGTTTAGAATTGAGCGCAATATGACTGATCTTCATTTGAATATTTTACATTTAGACCACTTAGTTCGGATGAGATATGGTACCTAAGTATGAATTTATTAAAGGGGCTGTGCTCCGGATGACAAAAAAAGAAAGTTTTCTTGTATTATAAATTTCTTGTAATATTTACGACTAATTCTTAAAAAAATAACTTACTGACAAAAAATAAGTCAAATAATTACATTATAAATTGATTTTTTCCCTTTCAAAGTGCTATACCGTAACGCGACGGTATAACTATTTCGTATAAGATTTAAAGTAAATATCTGTAATATCACTTGCGGCGATGGTGGTGACAGTTAAAGCGTTGGAAATAATTTGTTAACATGAGGGTCCAGAGTTCAAATCAGGCTGGAACGACAATATTTCTTTTATTCTATTTTGACTTTTATAATCAGTTTTGAAGTAAAATATTATGTTGTTATAATCTCACGGCATCTAAATATATAATTTATGAAAAAAAAATTTATGTCAAATCTGGAGTACAGCCTTTTAATTTATAAATTAAATAAATTTATAAATTAAGTAAGTTATTAAGATATATATAACTCTTTTAAGATCAAAAGTCTCTATTAAAAGAAAACTTCTTTTATTCCATTTCAGAAGGCTAAATCCGACAGCTTTTGCACTGAAGACGAAGACTTTGGATACGAGTATTTTTCAATGTCGAATTTATTAAAATGATTATATCTATAGACAAAAATTCATATCTGTTATCATTTTGTTGTATTGATGTTATTGCTGTTGCTTGTTTGTTTCAACGTGATATAATGATAACACAACATGTTTATAAATTAGATACAAATGAAAAACAATGATAATATATATTGTTATATTTATTGTTGTTCTGGTTTGTGTTGTTGTTGTTACAAGTTCTTCATTCGTCTTATCTATAAAAATTCAATATATGACGCTGAAAAAGAAACAGGGCTGTAAGCGGACTCGCTATGTGTGGTGATTTCAAAGTCAGTGACATTCATCACTAGCCCCACAAAACCGACCTATTGATTCGAATATGACGCTACATACATGGTTAACTGTTAATAATCTTAATATTCAAGTATGAGCTCGTCAAAATGTCGCTGAACAATTTCATCAGATACCTCTCACGGTATGGAAAGATGTTAGAATACCCCCCTCCCGCCCCTCCCCCTTTTGTCTCCCACAGTTAAGTGATATACTTACATACGTATCATCTCTTTTAAGGCCTAAAAGATCGATTGAACTAGAATATTTTCTCCCAGAATCTTTATGGGTAGAAATTAAAGATAGAAATAAATCTTTTCTTTTATGTACGGTTTATAGGCCACCTCATTGCAATGTTGAATTTTGGAACAGGCTTAATATTTGTTTGGAAAAGGCATTTGAGAAATGCAGTAATATTATATTGGTCGGTGATGTAAATGAAGATCAATTAAATTTAACAAACAGCAAATTCCGTAACATACTTAATCTCAACAACATGCGCAATGTTATAACAATGCCGACACGAGTAACACAGTCTACACGCACTCTTATTGATCCCATAGTGATTTCTAATCAGATTAACTTATACGATGCTGGTATTTTTGAAACTGAGTCACGAGTTAGTGACCATTTTGCTACCTACATTCACATTAAAATTGACTTCACATCTAGTCCATGTTTTAAAAGACGTGTCTGGAACTATAAAAATGCAGATTTTATTAAATTCAACGATCTTATAAGAACAAAAGACTGGACTTTCTTACATAATAATAGTATTGACACAGCCTGTCAAACTTTTATTGATACCTTTTTAGAATTAGCTAAATTATGCATTCCGTCTTATTTCGCAAACGTGCGACCAGATGATAAACCATGGTATAATGCCGAAATACGCAAACTTTCACGTAAACGCGATAGACTAAAACAAAAAGCAGTTCTTAGAAATTATATATCTGACTGGGTTACATATAAGCGCTTACGAAACAAGGTTAATAATATGAAAAAATATGCACAAGAACAATATTTTAGCAACTTAGAAAGTTCGCTTTTAAACTTAAAAGATAATAATCTGTCTCATTACTGGAAAACTATCAGAGGGCTTATTAAGGAAAATTCTTCTAAATGCGACAAAATACCACCGCTAAAAAATGCAAATGGTAATTATTCGATTTCTGATGAAGAAATAGCAAATACACTTAACGACTATTTTGTTTCTATCTCCAGCGTAGATGATTCATCAGCGACACTTCCACCGTTTACATCTAAGACAAATTCAGTTTTAACCGATTTAACAATTACTGAAAAAGATATTTCAGACGTATTATGCAACTTGGTTCTTAAAAAATCCAGCGGACCCGACGAAATTAGCCATCGTATGCTAAAAGAATCTTCATACACAATTAATCGTCCCTTAGCTATTCTATTCAATCGATCTCTACAAGAAGGTATCTATCCCTCTTGCTTTAAATCAGCACATGTTATGCCACTTTTTAAAAAAGGGGATAAAGACATTCCATCAAACTATAGACCAATTTCACTTATAAGTTGTTTAGGCAAAGTTATGGAACGTGTAATGTTTAAATATTTGTATAACTATCTTCAATCCAATGACCTTATCTATAAAAATCAAGCAGGTTTTTTACCGGGACAATCCACAGTATTCCAACTTATTGACATTTACCATCAAATATGCAAGGCGTACGATGAGAAACAATTTACTTGCATTGCTTTTTGTGACATATCAAAAGCTTTTGACCGAGTTTGGCACGCAGGACTTCTTTTCAAATTAAAACAATACGGAATTAGTGGTAAGCTGAACTCTTGGATTGAAAATTATTTAAAAAACAGATATCAAAGAGTTATGGTTGGTTCATCATTGTCCGATACAAAATTTATCAAAGCTGGAGTTCCACAGGGCTCAGTATTAGGACCTCTGTTTTTTCTGATTTATGTAAATGACATCGCAGACTCTTTAGAAAGCTCTTCAAGATTATTTGCAGATGACTGCTCATTATCAGTGTCTTCGGTAAATAAAAATATAATCGAAGAAAAGTTAAATTCAGACCTCAAAAAAATATCTGATTGGTCACATCAATGGTTGGTTACATTTAATCCTACTAAAACAGAAGTAGTTGCTTTCTCATTAACGCAAAGAGATCTTCCAAAGTTGATATTCGAAGATACTGAACTGAGTTATGTTGACAATCATAAACATCTTGGTGTAACTCTTAGTAAAGACGGTTCCTGGCATGAACACATCAAAAATATAATCTCTTCTGCATTAAAAGTTCTAAACTCAATGAAAATTCTTAAGTTTAAATTAAAACGAGCTACGTTAAATCAAATCTACATTTCGTACCTTAGACCTATATTAGAATATGCCTCTATTGTGTGGGACAATTGCACTTTACAAGATCAGGAATCCCTAGAAAAAATACAATACGAAGCTGCCAGAATTGTAACCGGCCTTACACGCTCTGTTTCGACAGAAAGACTATTAACTGAGATAGGATGGGTTTCACTCTCCGACAGACGTGTCATGCAAAAATTAATTTTAATGTATAAGAACGAAAATGGGCAGCTACCAAATTATCTTTCTGAACTTTTTCCACCTAATGTACATGAAGTTAATCCCTATGACTTAAGATCCAACCACAACTATGTTACTGTTCAAAGACGTTTAGAAATATTTTCGAAATCAGTTATTCCGTCATCAGTTAAACTCTGGAATGAATTTGACATAAACATTCGTAATTCACCAACACTTTTTTCTTTTAAATTGAATCTTAAAAATTACTTTAAGTCAGTTACTGTTCCAGTTTATTTCCTTTGCGGAGAAAGAACGTACTCCGTCCTTCATGCTAGAATCAGAAACCAATGTAGCAATCTTAATGGAGATCTTTATAGAAATTTCTTAAGACCAAACCCCTGCTGTGATTGCGGAAGTCCATACGAAGATGCCGAACACTATTTCTTTACATGTCGCAGATATACTCAACAAAGACATTGCTTATTTCTTGCTATCCGTAATCTTAGTAATTTTGATATTAATACACTTTTATTTGGTAATCTTAATCTTACTGATGAAGAAAATAAATTCATATTCCTTGAAGTACAGAAATACATTAAACAAACAAAGAGACTAGCCTAATAGTAAAAAGACACAACTGACACATATATGTGTGTATATGTTTGTGTATGTGTGTATGTATATATATTATTCTAAAAATCGTTTCATAAAAATAAAGTCGTACTTGTAAATTCTGTCTTCAAAAATAAGAAATTTGTGTGATCAGAGGGAGGCAGCGGCATAGGGACATTTTATTTTATTTTTTTTTTCTATATGTTTATTTCTTCTTTTTTTGTCTTCTCAATTAAGTGTCATCACTTTATTCCTGTATAAAACACATTATCTTGTTTTCCAATATCTTTATCTAAATCGGAAAAAATGATCTCAATTTTGACCTAATGGAAAGGGCTGTAACTAATGTTGTAATAACTTGTAGCCCAATCCATTTGCACTTCTTCTTTTGATTTATGTATTGAACAATTGTATTTGTATAGAAAGATGCAATAAAATAGTATTAAAGTTAAAGTGATATACTCACTTCAAGCTTTTAATGGTGCAAGTTCAATGTAATTTTTACAACTTGAATCCCGTGCATACAAAGCATATATATATATATATATATATATATATATATATATATATATATATATATATATATATATATATATATATGTCATTTATTTATTCAAAAGGGCGATAAAATGAGAACACAAATAACAAAAACAAAGTTCCCTATATACTCAAAGAAGAAAATTTAAAACTTGCGAAACACGTAGGTGCACAAGATAATCTACCACTAGCAATTAGTCATAATATATAACAAGTAAACAGATCCAAGTCACGGGCACAAGTACGACACGAAATGGCTCAAATTAACTGGTCATTCCAATTTCACACAGAGAATGAAATTAGTGTACCATAAATATTCCTTATGCTACAGTATTAGAATTGTCAATCCACGCTTAGTAGCGGCTTCAAAAAGATATTTAGCTAGTCTAAACCGCTCATATTTATTTTCAGATTGTAATAGTTGAACAAACTTAAACAGTTTAATATATTTCTTCTTATATCTGAATACAATGGAAATTTGAAAACAAAATGAAATTCATCTTCCAAATCACTGAAATTACAGAACTGATAAAAACGCCGATGAATGTCTTGGTATTCTGTGTCATGAAAACCTTCCTGTTTGGATGCGCAAAGAATGTGAAGATTATCTTAGTTTACATTTTTAGCTTCTTAGGTCCATATGATAAATATCTAAGTAATTTTTATAAACAAATGGTGTTTTTTAACATTATTATACAGTTCAAGTATGTGTTTATCTTGCCGACCTTTGTGCAATTTTTCAATGAAATTATCGATTAACACTTCCTTGTGTAACAAAAGAATATAATTATTTAGTAACTGTTGGTTTTCCAAGCAGATGGGAAACCATTCTCGCATAACATTTCATTCACCATTTGATAAATGACTTGTTTTACCATTTTTACTGTCACTTAAGCTTATATCAGATACTCCTTTTAAATAGTGAAACGTTAAAGGTCACTTTGAGTTTTTAGAAATATTTCAAGATCTTTACATAACGTGATATAAACGACGGATATCTAGTAAGTTCACCATTAAACACTAGTGTACGTACTTTTGGAGATTGCCTGAGTATTCTTTACTTAAACCAAAGTACTAACGCATTACTTCTCTTATACCAATAAAACATATATTTATCAGCAAGACGTTCAGATGTGTTTCTCAAATACAAAAAAGGAAACACCATCTAGCTGTTAAAGCTGTTATGTCGTTACAGTCTAGTGCATACCTTCCTATAATTGTATATAAATACAACCTCTGACAGCCGCGCCAGGGAATCGAATCTTTGGCTCAGTGGTTAGAGTTTTGGCCCTCGATGTGCTTAGATCGGAGTTCGAATCCCGCTCTGGGTTGTGTATTCTAAGATGCATTACTTCTTTCTGTTACGGACTTTCATGTTCGTGAGACAGAGGCTCGTCCGGGATCACACTTCCTGGACTGAGTATTAAAAATTAAATAATAAAAAAAGAATCTTTCAAGATTTCTGTCTGATCTTCTGATCTAAAAATACACAACACCATTCGTCATCATAAATGATGACTTTCTCAAGAGGGTATGTGTTACAGTCTAGTGCATACCTTCCTATAATTGTATATAAATACAACCACTGACAGCTGCGACAGGGAATCGATTCTTTGGCTCTGTGGTTAGGATATTGGCCTTAAATGCGCTAAGATCGGAGTTCGAATCCCGCTCTGGGCTATGTATTGTAAGATGCATTACATCGTTCTGTTACGGACTTTTATGTTCGTCAGAATGTTGATGTTCGAAGTACAAAACTGAAAATGTTTACGCATCATTTATTAATGAGAATTCCCTGAACCACCGGATGGCTGAATGGACCGTGTGGTCGAAAATTGAAAGTACGAACGCTAACGTCATTTTGACGTCAGAACGTTCAATTTCGTCCGTGTATAGCAACCAAAATAGTAAGCGTCGTCAATAGCAAAAAAAATCGCAAGGACATAAAGACCATGTTTATAGTAAAAAAATTCCAAGCAGGAAAATTTCTATAAATTTCAGGTATTCTATTTATGAATTTGCTATTATTTTAACGTTTGTATTCATGCAAAATGAAAACAATACGTACATCTGTGTTTTAAACTTGTTTGTTATCAACCTGTTCTAACTGTTCCTTTAAACTTTTTGAAAAGCCATGTTGTTAATTCTACAATGGCTACATAATTTCATGTCAAATGTCTAGAGCACAATGCAAGTCTAAATGCTTCGTATTTTCAGGGGCACAAATTTAAACATACCTTTTATGTTTTATTTTTCTTTGTACCTCTGGATTATATGTGATGATACAGCGGCAAATTGTAAGTTTTTTAATGATATCCATGAAATATTGTGTATATACTAAAAGAACTTATAGGAGCTGATTAATTTTTCACAATATTGTAGGTAAAAGTGAAGATGTATTCATCCCAAAGTAAAACGGCGAACAGCGTCCAGCAAAGTAAAAGTAAACGCAGAAAAAGATCTGCGAAGCAAATGGAAAGAACAAGAAAGTATAAAGAACGATTAAACTCTGAATATGCATGTAACATTGAACAAAGGACTTCGCCAACATCACCTGCCAGTAAAACAAACAACTTCTACGAGGTTCCACAGTATCAACGAACACGACCAATACAGCCGCCCTTTCAATACGCAGGCTTTTTTATACCCGGGGCAAGTGACAGGCACGTGCCTACATATCTTTTATGCTCAGACATGATTTCTCTTGACCAGTCTTGCCCTCCTGGGAATCTGTGTGTATATATGCCTTCTTCGATAACTGCAAATAACTATAGTAGCTCTACACATATGTCAATTCAACACTCTGAACAAGCAAGTACAGTTAGGAAGGAGCCGGTTTCAGACCTAAGGGCAAATGCCCCAATATTTGTGCCAACAAGTGCAAGAAAAATTGACGAAGCAATGTTTGAAGATACGACCGAAGAAACAAATAGAGAAGACATAACAACTGAAAGAGATATCCCGAACGCAGAAGAAAGAAATAGAGAAGACATAACGACTGAAAGAAATATCCCGAACGCAGAAGAAAGAAATAGAGAAGACATAACAACTGAAAGAGATATCCCGATCGCAGAAGAAAGAAATAGAGAAGACAAAACAACTGAAAGAGAAATCCCGAACGCAGAAGAAAGAAATAGAGAAGACATAACAACTGAAAGAGATATCCCGAACGAAGAAGAAAGAAATAGAGAAGACATAATAGATAATAGGGATATCCCGAACGCAGACAATGATATACCTACTGACATATGTATAAACAATTTTATCATGGAGAATGAAGATAACAGTGGGTTATTTGGTATTTTAGATGTTTTCTGCAAAAGCTGCCTCCATTGTGATTTTGACACGGTTGGTGTTTTAAAATCATCACTTTGTTTATGTGAAAATGAGTTTGAATAACGACAGAAAAGTATGTTATAGAGTTTACAAAAATTAAAGTTTATTTCAATTCAGTTTAAGATCGAGCGTAACATGAATTATTTTCATTTGAATATTTTGCATTTAGACCACTTATTACGAATGAGATAATAACACATCTTGTCATGTGATATAGTACTTAAGTATGAATTTATTCAGCTTTTTAATTTATGAATTAAGGAAGTTATTAAGATATATACATCTCTTTTTTAAATCAAAGGTCTATAGTCAAAGATTTTTTTTTTTCTATTTCAGAAGGCTAAATCCGACAGCTGTTGCACTGAAGACGAAGACTTTGGATACGAGTATTTTTCAATGTCAAATTTATTAAAATGATTATATCCATAGATGAGAAAATTATTTACACCTGTTATCATTGCGTATATTGATTTTATTGTTGTTGCTTGTTTGTTTCAATGTTATAAAATGATTATACAAAATGTTTATAAATTATATACAAATGAAAAACAATGATAATATGTATTGTTATTTTTATTGTTGTTCTCGTTCGTGTTATTGTTACAATGTAGTACAAGTTCTTCATTTTTCTTAACTCAACAAATACAATATATGATCCTGCAAAAGAAACAAGGCCGTAAGCAAACTCGCATTCGTTATGTGCGGTGATTTTAATGTCAGTGACATTCATTGCAAGGCCACAAAACCGACCTATTTATTCGAATATGACGCTACATACATGGCGAACTGTTAGTAATCTTAATACTCAACTATAAGCTCGTATGAATGTCGCTGAACAATTTCATCAGATACCTCTGTACCTCTGTATGGAAAGATGTTAGAATCTCTCCTTTGTCTCCCATAATTAAATGTTTATTCACTTCAAGCTTTTAAAGAGCTGTCATATAATGGTGTATGTTCAATGTAATTTTTACAGTTTGAATCTCTTGCACACAAAGCATATATGTGTTATTTATTTATTCAAAAGGGCGATAAAATGAGAACACAAATAACAAAAACAAAGTTCTCTATATACTCAAAGAAAACAGTTTAGAAGTTGTGAAACACATAGGTGCACAAGATAATCCACCACTAGCAATTAGTCATAATATATAACAAGTAAACAGATCAAAGTCACGGGCACAAGTATATACGAAATGGCTCAAATTAACTGGTCATTCCAAATTTCACATAGAGAGTGAAATAAGTGTACCATAAATATTCCTTATGCTACAATATTATAATGTTAATCTACGCTTAATGGCGTCTTCTGTAAGATATTTACTAGTCTAAACGGCTCATATTTATTTTCAGATTGTAATAGTTGAACAAACTTAAACAGTTTAATATATTTCTTCTTATACCTGAATACAGATGAAATTTGAAAACAAAATGAAATTCACCTTCCAAATCACTGAAATTACAGAACTGATAAAAACTCTCTTGAATGTCTTGGTATTCTGTGTTAATCTTAGATAATCTTAGTTTACATTTACAACTTCTTAGGTCAATATAGAATATTTAAGTATTGTTTATAAACAAATGATGACTTTTACATTATTATACAGTTCAAGTATGTGTTTATCTTGCTGGTCATTGTGCAATTTTTGAATGAAATTATCGATTAGCACTTCCTTGAGTAACAAAAGAACATTATTGTTTAAAGTCTGTCCTACCAAATTTGAAACCTCCATTGTGTCATTGTATTCCACACCTATTCGCTAAAAGGGACATCTTTCATACCAATACAGGGATATCTCTAGACTATTATTTCAATTTTTCTTTTTATCTGACAGTTTTGTCAAAAATCGATTTTTTTTCAATTTCTTCATAGAGCGCAATGCATGACGTCGGTTTTTTTTTTCAAAATGGCGGCGCCCATGTCAGGGGGTTCCTCAAAATTATCGACGAGTATTGAAGCATTGTATACGTCGATATTCCCAGGAAAAGAAATTTTGGTCATGAAATAAGTCAGGTATTTTTTAAATTATGTGGTTTTTTCTGCCATATTTACAAAAATGTTATAACTTTTGATTTGGAAGTTCAACAACGTGTGGCTGTTAGTGTATAATATAAAAGAGCATCAGAAGATTTTACCCCGACTTTGTTTTACATAGAAAGATAAAAAGAAAAGAAAAAAAGAAAACAATTGGAATAAAAACATATACAGTTTTTTTGTAATTCGGAAAATTCTACACACATACAGGGTCTTTCAAATTTCAAATTCATACTCTTTTTAAGAATTCGTTCTCGAATTCCTGGAGCACTGAAGTATATTGGACTTTCTAAGATTGCCACGTCGCTATAAAAACACTAGCTGGTATGCAAATCTCTATTTGAGTTTATTTATCGTTGATACCGGTTGAGCATATGATCGACGCCTCCTGCAGAGATTAGTCGTAAAAAGTATGAAGATAAGTTATACCTAAAGGCGCTAATGACAGACGACCTTAAATACACCCCATGCTGTCCAAGAACAAAATACATTGAACACCACCATCTGTACAGAAAGTAAGGAGGTTGAAAGGACGTCTGATGTTCGATGTTCTTTTAAGCTTTAGATGTGGCCAAGAACGTTACATATAACATTTCGAATGTGAGACTTTTCCTGCAACATTTCGAATGTGAGACTCTTCCTGCATGCCAAAGTATAAAAAAAAAACAACAACCCCTTAAAAAAACACAAAAAAACACCAAAAAAAACACACACACACAAAACCCAACAAAAAACAAAAACAGGTCAGCTCTTAAAAATATAAGCAAGGGTACGGACGGCCTGATGGATTCCAGTAAGGAAATATTTTTCTACGTATAACAGTCAGTTTTTTCAAAATAGTCGTTTGCGAACAGACGTAAGAATTAGGTATATCTACTACGACTCTTGAAACGATCAAGTTCACCTTGCAATATCACATCAGCACTGAATATCTTTTGAAAAAAATGTGTTTATTGCTAGACCAATGAAAATGACACAGAGAAATCAAATTAAAGAAACACCCTGCGCAAAAATTTTTCGGCAATTCTTATTTATTCATTTTTTAAAGCCTGCCAAAATGTCAAGTCTTAGAGAAAACAAGACGTTCAAACGTCTTTGTGCATGCATGCAGGGCTTTTTTCCACAGGTAGGGGGAGGGGTCTTTGGGGAAAATTAATGCGGTATTTTCGCAAAAGGGGAAGAAAAAACTTGATGTAAATTGAATTTTAGGGGAAAACTACATGATTCTAAAAAAAATTCCTGAGGAGAAGACGCATGTAAACAGCCCCTGCTAAAAAAGGAGAAAAAGCCTAGTACGGCGGAAATTTTTAACCGATAAAAGTGTGTACATCTTTATATTTTGATATTTTAATAACAAAAAAAGTCAGTAACTTAGTTTAGATATCTTCTTCCCCATTACAGCTTGAATTTCCAGATGTATAAACATTTTTTTTTCATCGTCGGCCCTTCTGTGGGTCACTCGCTTTAAAGCTAACTTTATTACGTTCAGGGAGATTTTTGTTATACATTACTGGCCATGCAATATTTTTTCTCGACAGTTTTTTTTCTTACGCCTTTTTTTCTTTCTTTATGTTATTACCAATGATACATTATCATGCTTATTGTTTTTGTCAACTTACTGCCCATTATGACCCTTTTTATGTAAAAAGAAAAGGTGCATATCTGAAAAAAATACAATTTCAAGAAAATCATGCTTGTATAACATTTTGAATGTAGTTTTCTTTTCTTCACTAAAGGGGTAGCGGCGCTCTTCGTGTACCTCACCTGCTACGCCTTAACCTAATCCGTTTAATGACGTAAACATTCCGAATGCGTCATCAAGTGTTGTGGTCATGAACTGAAGGAACGGATATTAAATCAGATTATATTAGACAGCTAGTTTGATTTTTAAAAAGAAAAGATTTACGTTGAAAAAGAAAAAAAAGAATCATTCAGCATTATAAATAACCTTGTACTTGAAGTTTTGATACAGCCCCTTGTATTCTTTTGGAAATCACCAGAGCTTTCCCGGAAAAACTCCAAAATTGAAAAGTCAAGGTCAATATGATGTCCATTGTAAACAAAAGCCGTTTCCCATAGAGAAAATGAAAATCAACTTTAAAAGAAAATGAGAAAACTTACACAAAAATGGTTGAAAATCTGGAGGGTGACTTTTTTTTATATCACAAAACAGGTATTCGTTTCGTGAGGTACCGTCATTTTTTTTCAGTTCGGGTCGAAGTTGGGGTTTCAAAATGGGATGGGACAGACTTATCGTTCAATGCCCTGTTTCGGTGACTGCCCTGTTTCGGTGACTTAAATTCAGCGCGTGCGTTTTCGTTTGAAAAGAGTCGTATGACGTCAACAACAAGTGCCCACTCTAAAGTAAACAAACTGCTGTCATCGCTGTCAAAAAAGTAAATAATGCGCTTCAAAGACGTGAGTATCATCCTTTTTTTAAATACAAGTGTAAAATTTGGTAATTTTCTTAATATCCTTTTAACATGTCCCTTAAATGAACACTAAAACAAACCAGAAACATGAAATCAGTATTTTGCAAACGTTTGGCGTTTTGGTTGTCATCTGCCTAAGAGAGTCTATGACGTAAGACAGTCCCGCACATTTTTTTTTGGTACAGGGTGTGCCCAAATGTTCCAATACACCTTACATTTTTAATTTTATTTTTATCACTATTGAAAGATGTACTATTACTAACTAATGACAGTTACGTTTTTTCAGGCACAACCTAAAAAAGTCACACTGTCTAAGACATCATACAGATGTTATTCACCAACTGCTATGACAAATGCCTATCGAGCAGTTATTGAAAATCATATGCCAGTGAAGAGAGCTGCGATCAGTTATGGTGTTCCCCAAACAACACTGCGTCAGCGAATTCTAGGCAGAGTGGATCCAGAAACCACTTCTTCTGGTTAGAAGTCTTTTTCTTTAAAGACCTCTACATTTATGTACTGCTTCAGTTTGTCATATTTGATGTTGACTGAAACATTCAGTTAAAAATCATCTGCTAATAATACCCAAAAGGGAAGTTAAGCAGTATTCGAAGATAGATAACATAAATCTATTATAAAGAAGTACTTTGGGAAGTTTTAATAAAATAAGTTTTTATTTTTGAAATTCTATAAAACAACATAGTGGAGTTTTAATACCTTTTTTTTCTTTCATTCAGTTATAAATATTCATTAAAAAATTCTGTCAGCTTCTCCAAAGTACAAAGTAAGGCTGATGATTAGTTTATATTTCATTCAGGTCCTACCCCAGAGCTAAGTCAAGAACAAGAAGCTGTGTTTGTGGAACATCTCAAGTCTATGGCTTCGCTTGGTTATGGGTACACCACTAGTGAGGTTGTCAATATGGCATCCAGCTATGCAGTTTACCTTGGTAACCGTGATGAACAGCATCCATTTGGCAGAAAACAGCACAGATGTTTTATGAAACGCTGGCCTGAACTCCATGTCGTAAAACCAAGGTCCCTTGTTAATGTCAGAGCAAAAGTAGCATCAGAATCAAATGTCAAAGATAACTTTGAAAGACTTAACTCAGTTTTAACCAAACACAACCTGAAAGTTAAACCCCACTGCATATACAATGCTGATGAAAAGGGTATTTAGACTGAACATGTTCCACCTTTTGTAATCAGTTCTGGAAAGTACACACCAGCCATTACTTCTTCCAGGTCGTCCATAACTACCATTATTGGCTGTGGAAATGCTGTGGGGACTATGATGCCTCCATTTTTTATCTTCAAAGGCAAGAGATTCAATGCTGATCTTTTATCTGGATCTTCAGCGGGGGCTACAGGTGTAGTAACTGAGAGTGGCTGGTCTAATTCCAAGTCATTTCAAACCTTTCTTGAAGACCACTTCCTTAGGTATATTCAGAGAGGATCTGAAGACCAGACTGATTTTGATCTTTAATGGGCACAGGTCACACATTAACATTCCTGTTATTGACTGGGCCAAGGAACATAATATTGAACTTTTTGTCTTGCCTGCTCATACGAGTCACATTCTACAACCATTGGATGTAGGATGTTTTGGTCCTTTTCAACGTATTTACAACAGTGAAAGTCACAAGTTTATTCGTGCCAACCCTTACTCCAACATCACTAGGTTCAACGTTGCTGAACTGTCTTCAAAAGCCTATGAACACATATTGTCTGTTCCCAATCTCAGAGCAGCTTTCAAACGGACTAGAATATTTCCTTTTGACCCTTCTTCTATTAATCAAGAAGTTCTGGCACCTGCAACTGTGTATGAACCATCAAATGGATGCCCATCAGATCAAGATTCTGGAACTAAATCTTCAGATGTCTGTGACTCTTCCAGTATTCTATCTCATGATGTTGAGAATGATCATGATAAGCCATCATCTTTCTTTCTGGAACAGACAACAGCATTGTCAAAGAAAAAGTCTGTTCCAAAGCGATGTAATAATACATTAAGTAAATTAACAAGTGGTAAATGTCTGACTGACCCTAAGACTGAGAATGACATAAAGAGTCACAAGAAGATTACAGTCAGAGACAAACGTAAATCTTGTTCTGGTCATGCTTCAAGACATATATCAGTTAAGTCAAAAAAGAACTGTCCAGTACCTGGCCCATCAGGATTACGTACAAGTTGTGTCTGTGTCTGACAGTGACACTGATACTGACAGTGACATTCCGGAAGAAGAAAAGTGCTGTGTTTGTCACAAGTACCAACCAGAAGAGCTTCGCCATAGTGTTTCTCTTGTCTTCACTTCTTGGGCATGTGTGTGACATCCCTGCTTGTAATCACTGGACACATCTTGTTTATTGTTGCAAGACTAGAGTGGTGAGAAGGCATGACAAGTTTGTTTGTCCTTGTCATGATGAAGAGTAAAAAGATATATAGATAAGAAGAGTGTTAATACATTTGTTTAACTTTGTTTAAAATTTCATTGTTCTTAAAGTTATCCAAAAGTTTCTAAAGTTAATAACTTTTACAAATAGTCTGTACTTCCTATGATGTCACGAGGTCACCGAAACGGGCACCTGTTATTTTCTTGGAATTCCCTCTGTATGGGTCAAAAAGATGGCTTTCCCCAGCACTGTTTGGAATTTTTTTAATGGGAGCTTGTGACAGTGTTGATGATTTTGTTTCAAACTAAAGGTAAGAAATTGGTTTACTTGCTATTTCATTACTTTTATGAGTGAAACACGAGTGTTTATTAAGGTCACCGAAACTGGGCAGTCCACGATAAGTAACTTTTGGTTTTCCAAGCATGTACGAAACCATTCTCGCATAACATTTCATTCAATAGTTGACAACCGACTTGTTTAACCATTTTTACAGTCACTTAAAGCTTATATGAGATACACTTTTTAAATAGTAACAGGTTAAAGGTCATTTTGAGATTTTAGAAATATTTCAAGATCTTTACATACCGTGATATAAACAACGGATAACTAGTGTACGTACGTTTGATAGACTGCCTGAGTATTCATTACTCAAAGCAGAGAACTAGTGCATTATTTCTCTTATACCAATAATACATACATTTATCAGCATATAACGTTTCTCAAATACAAAAAGGAACCATCATCTAGCTAGTAAAGCTGTTATGTTGTTACAGTCTAGTGCATACCTTCCTTTAATTGTATATAATTAAATACAACCCCTGATAACTGCGCCAGAGAATCGATTCCTTGGCTGATAACTGCGCCAGAGAATCGATTCCTTGGCTCAGTGCTTAGAGTGTTGGCCGTCGAAGCGCTAAGATCGGAGTTTGAATCCCGCTCTGGGTTGTGTATTCTAAGATGCATTACATCATTCTGCACATTGCAAACTTTTATGCTCGTAAGATAGGGGCTCGTCCGGGATTACCCCTACTGGACTTAGTTGTAAAAATTAAATAGAGAAGAATCTTCCAAGATTTCTGTTTGATCTTCTGTTGCCGGTTGCTCAAAACTTTAACAGTCTGTTAAACTATCAGCCGGTGAAATTTTGAGTCAGTTTTCTAAGAAATTGACTAACTATTTCAAGAAAATATCTCCATGCAAAAAGACATAACTGAGAGATTTTATAAAATAAGAAAGAAATTTGAATAAGATATTTGAAAAAAATAAAGTTATTTTGGGTCAAAATTTAACCAACCGTCAGTTTAGCAGACCGTTAATGTTTTGAGCAACCTAAAAATAAACAAGACAATTCGTCATTATTAATGATGACTTATTCAAGAGGGGATGTGTTACAGTCTAGTGCATACCTTCCTATAATTGTATATAAATACAACCACTGACAGCTGCGACAGGGAATCGATTCTTTGGCTCAGTGGTTAGGATGTTGGCCTTGGATGCGCTAAGATCGGATTTCGAATCCCGCTCTGGTCTGTGTATTCTTAGATGCATTACATCGTTCTAAGGACTATTATGTTCGTCAGAATGTTGACGTTCGAAGTACATAACAGAAAATGTTTACGCATCATTTATTTGTAGCCGGGTATAGGTTTATAGGTGATAAATCGATAAGGAAGAACCGTGTGGCTTGGTAGCTCAGTTGGTAGAGTGTCCTCCCTGTAAGCGGAAGGCCCTGGGTTCAAGTCCCGGTCGAGCCACGACTTTTTAACCACCTGTTACATTTGGCGTCCAACTTAAATAACCTACGTTATAATTTAGCAACTGCATCGGCACGTCGAGAATGTGTTTACAATATCCTCTGTGACTCTGAGAATTCGGGACGAATTCTAAATTTGGAAGGGGTATATTTTGCCTGGTACAGGTTTATAGTTGATAAATCGATAAGGAAGAACCGTGTGGCTTGGTAACTCAGTTGGTAGAGTGTTCGCCCTGTAAGCGGAAGGCCCTGGGTTCAAGTCCCGGTCGAGCCACGATTTACAACCACCTGTTACATATTAATAAAAATTCCTTGGACCACCGGCTGGCAGAATGGACCGTGTGGTCGAAAATTGAAAGTACGATCGCTAACGGCATTTAGGCGTCAGAAAGTTCAATTATGTCCGTGTATAGCAACCAAAATAGTAAGCGTCGTCAATAGCAGAAAAAAAATCGCAAGGATATAAAAACTATGTTTATATTTGTAAAATTCCAAGCAGAGCAATTTCTATAAATTTAAGGTATTCTGTTTATGAATTTGCAATTATTTTAACGTTTGTATTGATGCAAAATGCAAACAATACGTACATCCGTATTGTAAACTTGTTTGTTATCAACTTTTTCTAACCGTTCCTTTAAACTTGTAGAAAGGCTATGATATTAATTCTACAATGGCTACATAATTTCATGTCAAATGTCTAGAGCACAAGGCAAGTCTAAATGTTTCGTATTTTCAGGGGCACAAATTTAAACATACCTTTTATGTTTCATTTTTCTTTGTACCTCTAGATTTTATGTGAAAATACAGCGGCAAGTTGTAAGGTTTTTTTTAATGATATCCATGACATATAATGCATATACTAAATGAACATATAGGAGCTAATTAATTTTTCACAATATTGTAGGTAAAAGTGAACATGTATTCATCTCGATGTCAAACGAGAAACACTTTTGGAAACAGCATCCAGCAAAGTAAAAGTAAACGCAGAAAAAGGTCTGCGAAGCAAATTGAACGAGCCAGAAGGTATAGAGAACGATTAAACTTTGAATACGAATGAAACATTGAACAAAGGACTTTGCCAACCTCATCTGCCTGTAATACAAACAACCTCTACGTAGTTCCACAGTATCAACAAACACGATCAATACAGCCGCCTTTTCAATGCAGGCTTTTATATACCCGGGGCATCTGACAGTCACCTGCCTTCATATCTTTTATGCTCAGACATGATTTCTCTTGACCAGTCTTGCCCTCCTGGGAACATCTGTGTGAATTTGCCTTCGTTGATAACTGCAAATAACTATAGTAGCTCTACACATATGTCAATTCAACACTTTGAACATGCAAGTACAGTTAGGAAGGAGCCGGTTTCAGACCTAAGGGCAAATGCCCTGGCAATATTTGTGCCGACAAGTGCAAGAAAAATTGAAAAAGAAGCTATGTCCGAAGATACGACCGAACAAACAAATAGAGAAGGCATAAGAACTGAAAGAGATATCCCGAATGCAGATGAAAGAAATAGAGAAGACATAACAATTGAAAGAGATATCCCGAACGCAGAAAAAAAAACAGAGAAGACATAACAACTGAAAGAGAAATCCCAAACGCAGAAGAAAGAAACAGAGAAGACATAACAACTGAAAGAGATATCCCGAACGCAGAAGAAAGGAACAGAGAAGACATAACAACTGAAAGAGATATCCCGAACGCAGATGAAAGAAACAGAGAAGACATAACAACTGAAAGAGATATCCCAAACGCAGAAGAAAGAAACAGAGAAGACATAACAACTGAAAGAGATATCCTGAACGCAGAAGAAAGGAACAGAGAAGACATAACTACTGAAAGAGATATCCCAAACGCAGAAGAAAGAAACAGAGAAGACATAACAACTGCAAGAGATATCCCGAACGCAGATGAAAGAAACAGAGAAGACATAACAACCGAAAGAGATATCCCGAACGCAGAAGAAAGAAACAGAGAAAACATAACAGATAATAGGGATATCCCGAACGCAGACGACAATATACCTACTGAAGTATAAACAATTTTATCATGGAGAATGAAGATAACAATGGATTATTTGTATTTTAGATGTTTTCTGCAATAGCTGTCTCCATGGTGATTTTGAAATGGTTAGAGTTTTATAATCATCATTTTGTGAATGTTAAAATGAGTCTAAATAACGACAGAATGGTATGTTATAAAGTTTACAAATTTAAAATTTAATTCGAGCGCAACATGACTGGTCTTCATTTGAATATTTTGCATTTAGACCACTTAGTTTGAATGAGATAATAACATTTTCATGTGATATGGTATTTAAGTATGAGTTTATTAAACTTTTTAATTTTTAAGATCAACAGTCTCTATTCAAAGAAAACTTCTTTTTTTCCTTTCAGAAGGCTAAATCCGACAGCTGTTGCACTGAAGACGAAGACTTTGGATACGAGTATTTTTCAATGTCACATTTATTAAAATGATTATATCCATAAATCAAAAATTCATATCTGTTGATTTGTTTCAACGTAATAAAATGATTATACAAAAATATTTATAAATTAGATTCAAATGAAAAAAAAATATATATATATATATTGTTATTTTTATTGTTGTTCTCGTTTGTATTGTTGTTACAATGAAAAACAAGTTCTTCATTCGTCTTATCTTCAAACATACAATATATCATCCTGGAAAAGAAACAAGACCGTAAGCGGACTCGCACTCGTTATGTGCAATGATTTTAAAGTGAGTGACATTCATCACTAGGCCAACAAAACCGACCTATTGATTCGAATATGACGCTACTAACATTACTGTTAGTAATTGTAATATTAAGTATGAGCTCGTCAAAATGTCGCTGAACAAATTCATCAGATACATCTGTATGGAAAGATGTTAGAATAATGTTAAATTTTAAAGTTCAAGTATATGTTTATCTTGCTGATCGTTTTGCCATTTTTGAATGAAATTATCATTTAGTCTTTTTGACTTTTATGATTGTAAGATAGGAGCTGTTCCGGGATCATCCCTCCTGGATTCAGTTTTAAAAATTAAATAACAAAAAAGGATTTGTCCAGACTTCTGTCTGATCTTCTGATGTAAAATACACAACACCATTCTTCATCATTAATGATGACTTTCTCAAGAGGGGATGTGTTACAGTCTAGCGCAGACCTTCCTATAATTGTATATAAAAACAACCACTGACAGCTGCGACAGGGAATCGATTCTTTGGCTCAGTGGTTAGGATTTGCCCTTCAATGCGCTAAAATCGGAGTTCGAATCCCGCTCTGGTCTGTGTATTCTAAGATGCATTACATCGTTCTATTATGGACTTTTATGTTGGTCAGAATGTTGATGTTCCAAGTACAAAACAGAAAATGTTTACGCATCATTTATGTATGAGAATTCCCTGAACCACCGGATGGCTGAATGGACCGTGTGGTCGAAAATTTGAAGTACGAACGCTAACGTCATTTTGACGTCAGAAGGTTCAATTACGTGCGTGTATAGCAACCAAAATAGTAAGACTCCTCAATAGAAGAAAAAAAATCGCAAAGACATAAAGACCATGTTTATAGTAGAAAAATTCCAAGCAGGACAATTTCTATAAATTTCAGGTATTCTGTTTATGAATTTGCAATTATTTTAACGTTTGTATTAGTGCAAAATGCAAACAATACGTACATCCGTATTTTAAACTTGTTTGTTATCAACTTTTTCTAACCGTTCCTTTTAACTTGTTGAAAAGCCATGATTTTAATTCTACAATGACTACATAATTTCATGTCAAATATCTAGAGCACAAGGCAAGACTAAATGCTTCATATTTTCTGAAGCACAAATTTAAACATACCCTTTATGTTTTATTTTTCTTTGCACCTCTGGATTATATGTGAAGGTACAGCGGCAAGTTGTAAGTTTTTTTCAACTTCTATTTATTACTGCCAAAAGTCAATACTGCGTTACTAGGCAGGCGCGTGTCAGGAACATTAAAATTATTAAAAGATAAATGATAAATTTTAATGATATCCATGAAATATTGTGTATATACTAAAAGAACCTTTAGGAGCTAATTAATTTTTCATAATATTGTAGGTAAAAGTGAACATGTATTCATCTCGAAGTCAAACGGCAAACAGCATCCAGCAAAGTAAAAGTAAACGCAGAAAAAGGTCTGCGAAGCAAATTGAACGAGCCAGAAGGTATAGAGAGCGATTAAACTTTGTATATGAATGTAACATTGAACAAAGGACTTTGCCAACCTCGTCTGCCTATAATACAAAAAAACCTCTACGTAGTTCCACAGTATCAACAAACACGACCAATACAGCCGCCCTTTCAATATGCAGACTTTTATATACCCGGGGCATCTGACAGTTACCTGCCTACATATCTTTTATGCTCAGACATGATTTCTCTTGACCAGTCTTGCCCTCCTGGAAACATCTGTGTGTATATGCCTTCTTCGATAACTGCAAATAACTATAGTAGCTCTACACATATATCAATTCAACACTCTGACATGCAAGTACAGTCAGGAAGGAGCCGGTTTCAGACCTAAGGGCAAATGCCCCAATATTTGCGCCGACAAGAATGGCATGTTATAAAATTTACAAATTTAAAATTTAATTCAATTCAGTTTAAAATCGAGCGCAACATGACTAATCTTCATTTGAATATTTTGCATTTAGACCACTTATTACGAATGAGATAATAACATTTTCATGTGATATGGTACTTAAGTATGAATTTATTTAATTTCTTAATTTATAAATTAAAAAAAATATAAATTAAGTAAGTTATTAAGATATATACATCTCTTTTAAGATCAAAAGTCTCTATTCAAAGAAAACTCTTTTTTTTCCATTTCAGAAGGTTAAATCCGACAGTTGTTGCACTGAAGACGAAAACTTTGGATACGAGTATTTTTCAATGTCAAATTTATTAAAATGATTATATCCATAGATGAAAGATTTATATCTGTGATCATTGTGATGTATTGATGTTAATATTGTTGTTGATTTGTTTCAACGTAATAAAATGATTATACAAAAATGTTTATAAATTAGATTCAAATGAAAAAATTATAATATGTATTGTTATTTTTATTGTTGTTCTCGTTTGTGTTGTTGTTACAATGAAGTACAAGTTCTTCATTCGTCTTATCTCCAAAAATACAATATATCATCCTGGAAAAAAAAGAAAAAGAAGAAAAAAAGACAAGGCCGTATGCGAACTCGCACTCTTTATGTGCGATGATATTAAAGTCAGTGACATTCATTACAAGACCACAAAATCGACCTATTTATTCGATTATTCGAATATGACGCTACATTCATGATGAACTGTTAGTAATCATAATATTCAACTATGAGCTCGTCAAAATGTCGCCGAACAATTTCATCATATACCTCTGTATGAAAAGATGTTAGAATTTCCCCCTTTGTCTTCCACAATTAAGTGTTATATTCACTTACAGCTTTAAAGAACTCTCACATTACGATGTAAGTTCAATGTTATTTTTTTACAACTTGAATCTTGTGCACACAAAGCATAGAAACGCAAAAACTTGTCATTTATTCAAAATAATGATAAAATGAAAACATGAATAACAAAACTAAGTTCCTTATATATTCAAGAAGAAAATTTAAAAGTTGCGAAACACAGGTGTATCATCTTTTACTGTCGGGTATATTCCTTTTAACTAATTTTAAGTTGTCCAGTTATTTGCCAGTAACAAGACCGGTAACTCTGTACAAGCTTCAGAAGCAAGGCCTGTTCGATAATAAACTAAACTGATAGATCTTTTGGGCAAGTTACATTCATCAGTTTTCACTTAAGATCATATTAAATGTTAACTGATTACTGGGGCTGCTTAGTATTTTAATAGTTCTTGAACTGGGTAACAAAACTCAAGAAAATAGATAATTTATTTTTCTCTTGTATCTAAAACATTTCTGTAAAAATCTAGTCTCTAGCTCTTGTTAATATATCTGATTCCTGATCGCTATGATGCTGATCATGTGTCAATGCTGATCACGCGTGAGTCTATAGAATGTGATATTTACCTCAAAAAGATATTGTCATGAACCGCGTGAAAAGTCTTACACAAAGGGTGAAGCCAATGACGCCAGTGGCAAAGTACATGTGTTCTATTATTAGAACATTGTTTTCCAAGGAATTTTATCTCCGTATATACTCATAATTCAAATAGTGATTCTGGCGAGTCTCTCAGTTTGTGGAAAATAAACTTGGGATCTCTTTTCTTTATCTTTAAAGCCATATTATAAAGCATCACATTCGTCAGCTCCATTTACGGAGTAGTCTCACTATTTCGCCTCCGAATGTGAACCGATTTTATAGGTTGACATTTATAGTTGTTCACCTTCTACGTCTTAAAGGTTGAACAACAACAAAAAATCAGATCTATTAACGCGGTTCAACACTTTAGGCATAATGAATTAGGCTAAAAACTGAGATATTCCTCACAAAAAATGTACGATGTTTTCATTTACTTGTGTATATGCAAACAGTCATTGCGTTGTAAATTGTCATCAGTGTGAGCTGAAATCTTTCACAAACAAATGGCACTATTGTTAACCGTCAATAATTTTAGGGTAGAAACTTCAAAAACGCTAATGCGTTTTAGAATAATGTTTTTATATTGATTTCTTAGACATTTCTATAGACAAAATAATATTTTGAAAGTATAGTTAACTTTTCGATTTGTAGACAATTGCGAACTTCGACTAGCGTCAAGGGGACAGATTGAAAGCTAAATGCAATGCGTTCTCCTTGAGCTGAAGAAGCCATGTACGTGTATGATTGAAGTCCCATTTAAAGTCCCTTTAATTATGATTTGGTTAAGAGTATTTACTACATGATTATATAAACATCAGAAGGAAAAACATAATCAGTATTTGGGTGATGCAAATCAAGAATTTTGATAATTGTGGCACTACTCGCAGTGCTTTTGTTTGCTTTCGGCCGGCTCCAATGACAGTACGATAAAAGCCTTATCTTGTCTAAACGCGACATATAATACTTTTCATTATCTATGCAATTTCTTAAAGATAATCTAAAAGGTTTAGGAGACTAGCTATATATTACACATGGTAAGAATAGTTTGTTTTTACTCTTGTGTGGGTAGTATAAATCCTTTGTTTCAAGGCTGTTTTAAATTAAGCGGTGTATTTTTTGCACAATAACTCTTTCGTGTCAGAAACAATTTGACACCCTTGTCACAAAAACAATCAAAAAATAGATTGGTCATTAATAACAATTTAAATTTGAAGAGTCAAAATTTCCGTACTTCTTTGCCTGATCTTTTCGCAGTTGACGACAACGAAAATACTGAGCTGCCTTCACTCTTATTTTTTTTGTCTATAAATAGACTCATATATCGTGGTGTTTGTGCTTCAGGTTATGCGGGTTTCAAATATTGTTGTGTTTGTGTGTATTTTGACTGCAGGTAAGACCTTGACTTAAAATACCAGACAAAAGCTTATTTGATCCGTACATTTTCCGTAAAACGATCTTTACTGTTTTGTTAGATTCAAACGTTCAAGAATCGAAACTTACCAATCGTCTGGATAAATATTCACTTGACGTCGTGAGTAATATACTCCATGTTTATAACTCTAGTGCTTGTTAGTTCGCATTATACGTCTTTGTGGCTTCTGTTTTGGATACACAAAATGTTTTTGCTGTCGAAAATTGTAACCTGTTCACATTGGTTATATATTTTACTAAAACTGATTGAATAACTGATTGAAATATATTTTTCTATAATTATAATTATATGATATAAAATGTCAGCTTTTTAATAGTTACGGTGTTTGTCCTTTGCATGTATATTTTCAGCCGAGACTGCTCATTTGCTTTGTAGATCATGTAATAGGGCTACAACACTGGCTGATTGTAAAACACAAGTTGCATGCGAAAATACCTTGGAAGTAAGTAGACATACGCACCATGTCGTATCGAAATAACTGTAGACTTTAAAATCCATAAAGGGAGAGATATCAAAATAACTGTAGACTTTAAAATCCATAAAGGGAGAGATATCAAAATAACTGTAGTCGTAAAAATCCATAAAGAGAAAGAGGTATCAAAATAACTTTAGATTTTAAAATCCATACAGAGAGAGAGAGGTATCAAACTTTCTTTGAAAAGGCTTAGACTTACCCGTCACTACACATGAGGTAGCGAGAAATCACTACATTATAGGCTTGATAGCAAAGGGACGGACAGATGAGAGGTTTGAATCCCATCAACAGATGGAACCTGAGCTGTACATACATGGTTACAGGTCCGGAATTCATTCTCTGGTCAAACAAAAAGTGTCAGTATTATGTTAAGTCCCTGATCTGAATTTGCTTCCATGTCTAATGTCCATACGAAAAGCATTATGACTGACATGGCACTAAGTTTTAGTTTTTATATATTATAATCATAAAAATTTATGATAGTCACCTGATGGGCGTGTACTATAGAATACATATCATTTTTTAAAACTATTATATATTAAACTATTTTTTCCACGCTTCTACTTATTAGGACTGTTATATGGAAGAAATTGTAACAGACCAGTTGGAACTTGTTTATAATGGCGGCTGCAGATCAAAAGATGTAGGTAGAACTAGGGGAAAGGGGGTCACACTAATCAGAGTAAAACCTTTCAACCGTTATATTAATAGAATATGTTATGTCTCCCAACACTCCTTTTTTAAAATTCCGACAGGTATTTGTTTAAAATAATTTCAAACTGAAGACAGTTGCCTTTTGGGGGAGATATATCAAAGTCAGTAAACTTTGTTAAAATATAGATTGCTAAAATGACAACAAAGCTTTTTTAAATTTATTTTTTCACTTTTTTATAACTGACCTATGTAATATAAGTTACTTATACACACCATAATCATGGTGTCTATCGACATTTGAGACATGCTTATCATGAGAATGAAAGGGCAGATGTAGCATTGTTCTTATACTTCTAGGTTTGCGCACGTACTGCTGGGAAGAAGAGGGACCTCATTTCATGTTCACAGTAAGTCTGCAATCTGAGTTGTTATGATGAACATATTTCGAGTAGCAACACTAATTTTAGTGTATTCCGTTGACTCTTATACTCTAACTATTTTTGTTACCGTGACCTTAACAATAGGTAAAGATTGAGTTAACCGTGGCCTTGACAATAGGTAAAGATTTAATTGACCTAGACCTTGACACTAGGTAAAGATTCGTACATTTGAAGAAATTGAATGCTCAGAATTTAATTAATTTAAGGTTGGTCGGTAGTTGGCAGTTGGTTATTCGAATAGTCAACTGCATTCCAGGAGGTAGTTGGTAATTCAAACTTAAGACATTACAACATATTTCTTTAAGAATACGATACGTAAACATAAAGTTATATAAAGTTAGCATCTCAACACGACAGCACTGTTTCGCCCATCTAGGTTGATCAATTAACTCAGCTGGAAATTCGCCCGAATCTCTAACTACCTTCCAGAAGGTAGTTGGTAATTCAAACTTTAGTAACTTTAGTTATAAGTTATATTAGAAAGGAAGAAAGTTTGAATTTCCAACTACCTTCTGGAGGGTAGTTGGGGATTCGTGCGAATTACCAACTGAGAAACCTGATCAACCCAGATGGGCGAAGACAGGTCTGTTATGTTGTGGTGCTTACTTCATGAACGTTTATGAGTAAACCTAGAAAACAAAGTAATAAGTATTAGAAGATCTCACTTAAGTTTGAATAACCAATACCTTCTGGAAGGTAGTTGGAGATTCGGGAGAATTACCAACTGAGGAACTTGATTCACCCTAAGGATCGAAGACAGTACTATTATCTTGTAGTGCTAACTTCATAAACTTTTATGTATAAAATTTATCATATAACTGAAGTAATTTGTATTTATATCTTACTGAAGTTTGAATTACCAGCTACCGTCTGGAAGTAAGTTGGGGATTCTGGCGAATTCCTGCTGAGTTACCTGATCAACTAAGATGAGCGAAAACAGTGCTGTTATGTTGAGATGCTTACTTTACATACGTTTATGTTTACGTATCGTATTGTTAAATAATTTTTTTGTAATATCTTTGTTGTTGTAATTACCAACTACCTCCTAGAATGCAGTCGGTGATTCTAATACCCAACTACCAACGGCCAACTACAGACCAACTTTACATTCATCTGAAATGAAGGGAATATCTCTTTGAAGAAAACGAAAACTTACCTGATCTAAGTCATTCGTTTAAATTTGCGATCATTGAACAATAAATGACCAGTGAAAGCTTTAAAGCATTTTGCAAATCTGTATTTTACATCAACTTTGGATAATGGCCCAGTTTTAGTTTTTAATAGTTTAAAAGACAAATCAATCCCATACAATATTTACAGATGTTGTTCAACACAAGACTGCAACGCAAGATTGTGCAGTATAAAAGACCGTGAGTGTTAAATGTTTACACACTTGAATTTTTAGGGTCATTTTGAGTACTTATATAACTTTAAGATAATAGCTATTTCAACGAATGTTATGTTCTGTATGTCATATTCATAAACACAATATTGCATTGTAATTCTAGTTTTATTTCAGCCACAGCAGTAATGGTTAGCATTGAAAAAATTTAAATAAGTGAATAAAACTATCTACATTTAACATGGGGTTAATCGAAACCTGAGCCCTATAACTGCGTCTTGACGAAAACCACGTCTGTATGATAATGTCCGCTCTTTAGTAAGTAGGTACGAGAATTTACATACTGTATGCTGTATGAGACTATTCACGCTGGAATTGTTTCAGCTGATTCCATAATCATCCGTCAGTTGTTTCAAATATAAAAAATAACAACTACATGTATATGATCTTTTTTATTTCTACGAAACTATTTACCCATTATAAATATATTCAGAAACTGTTGACGAAATAATGCTTGAAAGTTGACTTAAGTTCAAATATCACGGTCAATTCGACATTTGTGTTTCCGTTGCTCATTCATTTCAGTGTCTGTGACCGCCAGAAAACTCGTTTCTATTGAACTTATTAAGCGACCAGTAATGTTTTTTTAAAAAAAGGACTGTTCATTTTAACAGTCTGATTCGGAGAACATGTTTTAATATAATGCAGGAGCACTTCAGCGCCTTTTGGCTCCTACCGACTTTTTGTAATGTTTTCAGTAATAAGGCAATGTCATACCAGTATACCATCCCTGTTAATTTAATCTTCCAAACGACATTACTTGGCCTCTTTTAATTATTGATAATTGAATTATCTACAATGTGTTACTATTTCAGCGACTGTGAACCTTACTCAGTGTTACTTCTGTGACGGTAGAACACCCTCTCAGTCGTCCGTCAGCAGTCCTGATCAGTGTGCTACCCTGACGACGTGTCAGCCAGATGAAGTAAAGTTCTTGTAATCTGTGGTGCTATTCAATTAATGTATATATGTCACGCCACCTCATTCATTTTCTATGTAAATGATCACAATTGTCATGCAAGTATATTTACTTTTACTTACCTATTTGTTTCAGATGTTTTTATACTGGAGTGAGTGGTAGTCGATCTAACCTATATCTTCAAATGTTTTACAAATTCAGTCTTAATTCTTTGTTGCATATTCGCCGCTCTAATATGTTTATATATTGTTGTGGTCTCTGCATGTAGGTTTGTTACAACCAAGCTGGCAGTATGGGAACTTTCTACCTCGGCTGTCAAAGAAAGGAGGTAATTTCATTTATCAGATTGCAAACCTAGAGGAACAATTATGCCACTTACGTTATCCTGTTTAATTTACAGACCACTGTATACTTGTAAAGTAAAAACTACGATTTGTAGCAGACAGTCACATTCAATATCGAGCAGCCATCAAAAAAGTAATCACCAATTTTTTCAAGACATGACCTCTTTATGAATACTTGGCATAAATCGCTGCACTAACTGTTAACAAAAAAACCCGCAGCAATGGTGACCAACGTCATGTTAAAAACGGCCATTGCATTGTCACTTTGACTTTCTAGTTCTCAAAGACTAAAATGCTTCCACTAAACTGGAAAGTCTTAAATCACGTCAGGTGATTTTCACAAATAATTGAAAATCCTTCTTTTTATCGTAACAATCCTCTTTAAGAAACTTACTATGATCGAATATGTATAATATGAGAGATTGTTACAACGCGTTTTCTAAGATATGACTAAATATAAACTTTTAACCTCACAAAACCACATGTAAATGGACCTACAAAGCAAAGAGACACAGGTTTCAAAACATCGTGTTTGTTTTTATTTAGTCTGAACGTAACGACCACAGTTATAATGCAGTCATACCTAATGGCTGCTGACATTGACAGTAGCGAGCACTAATGAAATATGATCACAGACACGGTACCAATTAAACTCACCAACCCCATGACACGGTACCAAATAAACTCACCAACCCCATGACACGGTACCAATTAAACTCACCAACCCCATGACACGGTACCAATTAAACTCACCAACCCCATGACACGGTACCAATTAAACTCACCAACCCCATGACTAGGAAAAGATTTAAAATCATACTGTAAAATAAAATGAGAAAGGCTATGAATATTTTAATTCCTGTGTTGTACTGAATGTTTAGGTAACATTCAAAAGCACTTTTTAATTAAAACTTGTGTAACTCCAATTTCAATTTACTTACCATGACGTCATATTAATTGACACTAGAGTAAAAACCCCAGGAAAAAATGTCTAAGCTACAACATTAAAGTGTTCATCACTGGCAAAAATTAATGAAGGTGTGAAAAAAAATACTCTTCAGGTAAGGGTAATGCAGTTGCCATTTGCGATATCAATTTAAAGATAAGACGTGAATAAATTGTTCAATTGTTAAATAATTTTCAAATGTAGAAAAGGTTATAGATCTGCTAATAATCACTATTGATGGAATATATAAACATAAGAAACACATCATGGTTCTTTTCTATGTTTACAGCTATGTAAAATTCTAATGCATGAAGTCTTCACGGATATTGAACGCTGTCAGAATTCACCATCTACGTGTCACAAAAGGGCATTTACACTTTGTAATTCTTGCTGTGCTGATAGTGGCTGTAATTATGGAGCATGCAAGGACTTGAATCGTATGATCTTTTTCCTTTCGATTTTGATTATGAAATTCAAAATCGGACACTTCATGTCTTACATCGATCTTTTAAGTAGATTTCCTGTAATACGTGCAGATCTTATGTAAAATATGACTGTTTGATTTAATTAGTTGTAAGGCCTGCTTCTTCATAGCAGGCAAAGATCTGTATGTGCCATTTTATACATTCATTAACTAGAACAAAGATGCATAAAACCCCCTGCCCTGTTCCCAACAAACGCTCTATTTTTTCCAATTCAAAAGAAACTTTCACTTATCTTTGCGATGCATTGATGTACCAGCGGACATCAAAGTTTGTCAGTAGTTGGGAAGGGCGGAATTTAAATGTCCTATTTTTTTCAAATAGACTCTTTAAGTGAAAGGGCACAGATGCTAAAATGTACTTAAGCCATCACTGGGAATCTTTTTTATTTTGATGTTTCAAAAAGACATCGACAACAACTTTGACAGTATCGTCACTGTCAAAGTGCCTGTCTCGCAGTTCTTCTTGATCTTTGAGTGCAGGAAAGCGAAAAAAATCTGACGTTGCCAAATCACTCTAAATACGGAAAAAAACGACAGCTGTAGCTTGTGTAAATTGGGTGGTGCTGACAAGTGTATTATATCAAATGTACGACCCAAAAGGAAACCTGCTCTTAGCTGTATTTCCCGTTTTTCCTTGACCATCTTCTTAAGTTCCTTTAATTCACGGGATAATCACTTATTGTCTGACCTTGTTAAAGATCATTGACTCTGAAACCAACCTGACAATTCCAGAAAACTGATACTATAACACTGAATAAAAGATGCTATGGAATTTCTTTGGCGATGGTGAGCTTTGTTTTTTCAGCTATTTACGTTTAACTTTTGGTTCAGGATCAACTTGATTAATCCCTGTCTCATCCTGGGTCACGTTACTCTTCAGATATGTTAAGAATTGTTTGGAAATAAGGTAAAGGCTCTGGAATTAAAAGCAACCAACTATATACCAACTTTCTACGTGCTAATCTTGCCGAAATTTTTTCATGTGATGCAACACAGGCATCTTTTGATCAATCTCTTCACATTTCTCTTGCACATGGTGTCACCTAAACCCATGTATAGCTAAAATAGTGATCATTAATAGATAATAAGTCGTTGTAAAACGAAACAAATACTATTGACAATTTTTAGACCGTCATTTCAACAAATATGAAATAGGTAAAGTAGAAATAAATCTTCCTGCCATAGGGGGCTTCTTAGTTGAATGATACGAGAAAAGAACAGACCATGACAATTATGTACTATCTGTTTCAACAATTGTCTTTCAGTACGACTGCACTACCTTTGGAAGAAAGGATTGTATGATATGAACTCTTTAAAGATGATAGCTTCATCTTCCTCCGGATAGGTTTCTGCAATTCTCATCAAACAAGTGCTGTGGATTCAACATAAGTTGATTAAATGTTGAAAACGTTATGTTGTTTCTGTAGTTTCTGAATTCGAATCTATTTTACCTCATTTCAAAAAGATAAACCACTCATAAGTTTGTATTTAAGAAGGAAATAAATCTCTTTTCGTGTGTCACTTCAAGTGTCAAGCGTTTTAGCGTCAACACAACATTCCAACTGATGAAAGTCTATCCGCGTTAAACTGAACATACATCCTGATGAGAAAATGAATATCCTTCACCTTACACTTAACTCATGAGAAAATGAATATCCTTCACCTTACACTTAACTTATGAGAAAATGAATATCCTTCACCTTACACTTAACTTACGAGAAAATGAATATCCTTCACCTTACACTTAACTTATGAGAAAATGAATATCCTTCACCTTACACTTAACTTACGAGAAAATGAATATCCTTCACCTTACACTTAACTTATGAGAAAATGAATATCCTTCACCTTACACTTAACTTATGATAAAATGAATATCCTTCACCTTACAATTATCTTACGAGAAAATGAATATCCTTCACCTTACACTTAACTTACGAGAAAATGAATATCCTTAAGATAAGATAAGATTAGATAAGATTTATTTTGGCATAATGTACCTACATGGTATTTAAACACATGAAGTGATAAATAGTACAACACATACATGAGCACAAAAACCATGACATGTACACCAACACCAGGGATAACACAAAAAAGGGTAAACCCTTATTTCCATTGTGGTCCTTCACCTTACACTTAACTTATGAGAAAATGAATATCCTTCACCTTACACTTAACTTACGAGAAAATGAATATCCTTCACTTTACACTTAACTTACGAGAAAATGAATATCCTTCACCTTACACTTAACTCATTTCTAAACTTTAATTCATCATACTCATCAAAGTCATGAACTATCGGAACGTAACATTTCTCGCGACTAATGCATGTGCCTTTCTTGCTATCGGAATTTCTGAAAGCGTAGTAAACTTACCAGTGTTTATCTATTGTTGCATTTCTTATTATTACATTACAAAACAAACAATACAAAACATAACATAATATCATTTAATTCATTTCATCTTGAAGATACAAATGTTTCTAGTCAGAAGATGCATTGTAAAAACAAAATCGAAGTAAATAATTGAAATAAATTTATGATATGATCATAAGGTGCAGAGAGTAATAAGACATGATCATATTGAATTTATTTAAATATACTGAATAAACCATTATATTATTAAATTTTCACTGTCTCTGAGATTCATAGCTTTCACAATGAATTTTGCAAGGTATTCAGAACTTTCCTGTCTTTTAATTTCAACAGTTCAATAAGCTTCTAAATGTAGAACTGTTAGTGCATTTAAATAGACCATCTGTGAGTGCAAGTAATACTCATGCCACCCTGATCATAAGTAGTTTACTAAACCAACGCTCTTACCTCTAAGCCAAAGAATCGATTCCCTGATGCGTTTGTCAGAGGTTGTATCTTTATAAACACAGGTGAGTACTATATTGTAATACACTTGCTCTTCAAGTCATTATTCAATAAGTAACTTAAACAAGAAACCGAAAAAAAACAGAATCATATATGCTCGAGTCATAATAACCGATATTTAATTAGCCCTAAATTTGTCATATGTAGCACCTAACCTCGTAGCAGTTACTTCCCTGAATGAAAGAGAGATTATGGCGTAGGGCAAGGTTAATATTAAGTGATCGAATGTTAAGAAAATGTTGATTAACATGATATTTTCACATTCATACCTATGGTATATTTCATCATTGTTTTATAGTTATACTTTGCGTAAACTTCAGTAAGTTTTTCATTCAGTGTAATAATAAAAAATAAATTAATCGTCAATAACAACTTGTCCAACTTATGCTTTAACTTTGATAGACTGGGTTCCCTTCCGTAATTTGAAAAATGTTCAATTTCGTATGAATAAACCTTTACATATTAAGTCGATTTTGGCATGGAAATCAACCTATTTTTTTTAAATTGTTGTACACAGATATGAGTAAAAATGTTACATTCAGAACAAGACTATCTTGTTTACAAAAGGCAATCGGTATATATTTCAAAATAATCTTTTAAACGTGACATCATCAAACGAACACCATCCGTTTTGCTGTTTACATTCCCTGGTAACCCGCTACCTATTGCTACGCATTTACTCTTCAGTAACAGCCAGAAATTCATCTTCTCGTCTCTTTTTCTTCAAACAGAAAAATACAAAAAGAAGGCCAGCCTATAACTTTGACAATATGAAATATCGTCTTCTATTTCAGTATTACACACACGACATTTTTTTCAGACGAGGACTTTCTTCCTTATTCTTACTATAGTATCCAGTCCTAATTCCAAGCTTATGGGCAGACATAAGAATTCTTTTGAAAAATTCTGTCTATAAAGTTTGTTTTCTATATAATCCAATTAAACTTCATATCCGAAGTTTATAAACAGAACTAAACAGTTACAGCCGGACAAAGTGAGGGCTATAAACAGAGCAAATTTCCGCAATCGCGGTGCTTCCGTCTATGGAAGAAAGCAACGCAGGAAACTGCCCGCTCTTTTTCTATGTGCCTTTCCCGTGCATATTGATCGAAGTTCTCTACTGCAGAGATCTTTAGGAGCCTTACAGAAGCGACATTTCAGAGTCCCTGGCAAACTGTTTATGCATGTGGTATAGGGTATATTCGGTAAATTCTGTAACCCGTGTTTATGAGAACTTAAAAGGAGCTTCCTATGCGCGATCTAGGCAGTGTACAGACGTGCACGGGTGCCGAAATTTAGCTGGTAGCGTGGACTTTCATTTGATATAAACCGCTTAATAATCGAACGACGCATTATTCAGTTACAGCCGGACAAAGTTTGTGCTCTAAACAGAGCAAATTTCTGCTATCGCATTGCTTACGTCTATGGCAATTCCTCTATGCATGACAATGTAACGCAGGAAACAGCTCGCTCTTTTTCCATGTGCCTTGCCCCATACATATTGAACGAAATTCTCTACGGCAGAGGCCTGTCGGAGCCATACAGAAGCGACATTTTCAGAGTGCTGTTCGCTCGCGGTCCACTTTGCGAACTGTATGCAGAGGGTATATTCAGTAAATTCTGTAGCCCGTGTTACCGCAGTTAGCGGAAATTTGCTCTGTTTAGAGCACTCACTTTGTCCGGCTGTAACTAAGTAATGCGTCGTTCGATGTTCAAGCGGTTTATGTCAAATGCTACCAGATAAATTTTGGCACCTCGTGCTCGTCTGTTTATTGCCTAGATCACGCACGGGAAGCTCTGTGTTTTTGAGTTCAACAGGGTGGACCGCGAGCGAACTGCACTCTGAAAATGTCTCTTCTCTAAGGTTCCGTCAAATAATTGACAATAGGCATTTACCTTTAAACCAAACAATTTTATATATCTTAGCAAAACACTCTAAGCCTGCAAAAGAGTTTCGATGGACACTTAATTGTCCAGAAGAAGTAACATCCTTGCGTGTTTTTATTCTCATATTTTAGCCAGATTTCTGTTTTTCTGTTTAGTTATAGTTATTTTGATTATTGACTATATAGTCAACAGTTTTAAATCAGTACGAAACTTTGTAAATAAACTTACATTTTATCAATCACTTTTTAAAAAATACTACATTTATTCGCTATCACAATGTTGCTTCACATTTTTTACGGATTCAGTAATTTATTTATACTACGTGGTATTCAGGTGAAACTACTAATAATTTAAACCTGACAATTTTGCCCTTTCATGAATCCATATCTACCGACGTAGGGAGTAAAGTCACTGTTCTCTGGCAATGTTGACTTCACATTTTGCTACAGTCGTAGTTTTTAATATTTTGACGGCGCAACATATAGAATATAAAAACTCACCTTGTTTTAATAACATATTGTTGGTTTATTTTGTTGCTGTTGTTGTTTTTTCTTGTTTTGTTGTTGTTGTTTAAAGTGTTTTCTTTTATCATTATTATTGTTATTATTATTATTATTATTATTATTTGGGTTATTTCGGCAGATTTTGAAACTCCATTGTTTTTATATTTCCTTAAAGATCTTATCATTTGAAGCCTTATCATTATGTAAAAATATCGTAAGTCTCTGTTACACCTTATCTTTAGACGTGACAGACATTCTCAATGTCAGACACGACACAATCATTTATGTGGTAAGACATAAAATTTTCATGCATATAAAATTTTGAAAGTTTTATCAAATTTCTGCGCTCTGATCATACATAAAAAGATTTACATTCTGTGAGATGTGTGTATTGATTAATAGAAACATATGTCAAAATTTACAAAACTAACAATGTTTAAAAGGATTGGTTTTTTTCCGACACCTTAAACATTTCACTTCGATAGTTTATACTATCCAATAAATCCATAAAAATGATAAATTTTCTTTTAACATAAGTGATAAGATTAGCGCAAACAGCCTGAGGATTGCAGTATGCATTAAAAATTTTTTGTCTGTCTATTTATTTTATTTATTTTTCTTATGACCAAATGATGATCTTTTTGTTAAACATACATGTATCTCAATTTTAGGAGATGAAGTTTTTATACGTGTTTGCAGTAGTGTGCATTTTATCTGCAGGTAAGATTTTTTTTATATAAAGAAATATTTCATTGTATTTGTAGGACTTATTTGGCTTTTGTTTTAAAAATTCTTCTGATAAGATTATTGCATTCAATTTAGTTTTACATTTACCTATTTTTAAGAAGGGACGACGGCATTGGTATCGGCGGGCGTGTTTAGTTACCTTTTATTATCTACCTTGTATTTTCAATCAGCCGATTCATCCATGATGTATTATAATCAAATTTATTATTTGTGTTCAAGAAACAGTTAAGTTTTTGTATCGTTTATAACCATTTAAGTTTTTGATATGAAACAAAATATGTATCATTAGAAGTGAGAAAAAAACTTGGTTGAATAGAATGCACATTATTGTAGACTTTGAACTGAAATAATATGTTCATTTGCATTATACATTTTTTTAGAATGAATGCTTGGTAAATGGTACTGAAAAAAGAGAAGAGCGATTAACACCACACCTCTCCAATTTTCACCGCGTTGACAAAATATGCTTTATATCGATCTGTAAAAGTAAATGTCCACCATTGTCATTTTTTGTCATTAATGCTTAGCATTACCATTACAAACATATATCCATGTATAGCTTCATGTCTCATGGTTTGAATTCGTTTATTCAACATCATAATCTTGCTGTACAGTGAATGACTCATTACGGCATAATGCTGTGTCTTCTTGGTTAGAATTTTTTGCTTTAACTCTTCTATCTATCTGTTTCGTTTACTCATCGTCTGTATCGGCGCTAGAGCCGATGCGAAAAGTAGCCGAACGTCCGGATTTCGTCTCGTTGTCTTTTCGTGTTTTCGCTAGCGCCGAAGCGACTACGCGAAATATGGAAAGGCGCCACTTCCGCGTAAGCAAAAAGACGAAATAACGCTTAGGCGACAACACGCCAAGTTCCGACTTCTTGCTTCGACGAAATAACACCATGACGACAACCTGCCGAACGGCGCCTTTTCGTGCCGGCGTCTTTTCGCGTAGTTGCGTTCCTGTAGCGCATGCGTAGATCACTTAAAGTAAAATGGACGAAATAATTACCTATCGTAGATATTATCCGTGATACTGTGCTGTACGCATGCACAGGGACACGACAACATGAAAAGACTTTTGCACGATCGGCGCTTTGTCATCCCATGGCGTTGTTTCGTCTTTTCAGTAGCTCTGAAATGAAAAGTTGCCGATTGGCGCGTTGTCGTCTCGGCTTTATTTTTGTCTTTTCGCGAATGCCAAAAGGCGCCGAAGCGCCGAGAAAAAAGACGCGACTTATATACCGCGCAATCATCGGCGCCTCTTCTAACTTCACCAGGAAGTAAGGATTGGTGGAGCAGAAATCAGCCACTGTACATATTGCCGACCCCCTGGAGATAGATCATTTCAAATTGTTTGTGAGGAATCGTACTAGACTCAGAGTGTATTCATATGCAATGACAATCTGGTTCTATTGTTTGCTTAGTGTATTGCACTGATACCTGGGACTTGGGTTACACGTCTCATCGAAAAGGCATTAAGTAGTGTAAATGTGACAAAGGGTTCATACCTTGCGTTTCCACTGAATATTGCCTTCACATAGAGATAACGGTTTTATATTTTAGCTGAGGCTGGTGTGTTAAAATGTAGACAGTGTTCAAGGGCAACAGATCTCAGTGATTGTAACAGGATGATTTCATGTGATGATACTTTGGAGGTAGGTTGACATACTAAACGCTCTAATGTAACTACACTTTTCATTCTCCTATATTAAACTACAAAATCGAATGAAATTTGGTCCAGATGGAAGTCAAAAGCGCATGAATAGAGAAGGAATTAGAGATTTGTTGTCTGGGGTCAAGAAGCAATTCTAAGACCTGTTTTTATGTCAGTTTAAATTTGCATATGTCCAAAACACTCTTTTGACATTCGAGCTTCAATTTGACCGATATCAAAGCACGACAATGAAATAATCAAACAACACACAGCATGTTGAATAAAAGACAAGTTATCATTTTACCTAAATACGTTTATAATAGAGAAAAATTATCCTCACCGAGGCAGTGGAAAGCATGGTTTCTAAATATCACTTGGTAAAAAAATGCACAGTTTTAGTAGAAAGATAGCACTCCTTTTTTAAGAATAGCCTGTAGATGTATGATTTGACAAATCTGCAAAAGAATCGAGTAATTTTTGACATCTTTAAAAATACTTACTTTGATTAATTAAAGCGAATATCAGGTTATTTAAAAGTCAGTTGCAAAAATGAAACTTTTAATCGCTTTTTTTCTACAAGCAAAGTTCTCAAGTTATTAATTATTGCACGCATCAAACTGAGATACTTAGTTTTAGCTAATGCATATCTATATAAACCGATGAAATTTAAAACGGTTTAATTGTATGCTTGAAATGCTATAATTGTTTACAGATGTCAGTTTGGTTGAAACGGAACAAGAATTTCAACTCTGTTTATTTTAATTGGTAACAACTGAAACTTTCGATATCAGATTTTTTGTCAAGTTCTCTTGACATTTTATTCATAGAATTTTTGCGCGCATTCATTCAACTTTTCCTCTCTGAAGATGTCTGAAATCTCTCATACCTTCACGTGCTTCCGGTAACTGTTAGACGTCGTGTTATTTCCAAACACACTTTAACAGTTAAGTATTTACTAATTATGAAGTAAAACACAGTAAAACATGTCGAGTTTTGGATATTTCAGAATTTAAAAAAAGCTTTAAATATAATAGAATTTGTGGATGAAAGTTTAAGTAAACAAATATTTTGCAAAATTGTATTTTTAAATCAATCTTTTGACCGAATTAATTACACTTTTACCCCACCTTGATAAATAAAATCATACTGCCAATAAGAAACAACATGGCTGTGAAATAGATGAAGGCCTTTTATTGCTTATCGCAGTTCGATTTTTAGCAATGCTCTGTAGCCATTTACATAAAAATATATAGAGAATCTGTAAAACTCTTTCCGTCTGAAACCAGAGGACACAGAGTTCTTTAATCTTGCATTAAGGGACGGAGTTCTAGAACTTAGTATGTAGCAATGTCTTGTGGTTCTGATACACAATTGTTCCAGTATTCTTATAACACATCTGCTTTCAAAATTAAAGACATTTCGTCTTTAAATCAAACAAATCACGTGATACAGTTGTTTCATTCTCGTGAATATTTAATTTGGTCTGCTTACGTTGTGACTTCCTTGTGACAGCTAAGATCAGTCGTAAAAATGTACTTAAGCTTTACTGAGGGCGTCTTGGCAGGATGGAGTCAAGCTTCAGTGTTATAGACTGAATATTTTAATTTTCAAAATTAAATGTTTATATTCATATTGATCTTAGAAATCTGTATAAGGTGATAGTTATGTTAAACAAATATTTAACTTTATAAAATAAACTGTAACTTTATTAATTAGAAATAAGGGTCGGTCCCTGAAAAAAGACGATACACAACTTCTTGGAAAATCATCTCTGGCTCATGAATTCTTCATAATTAAACAAAACTCCTTACGGCTTTGGTTTGCTTTCAAAATAAAAGTGAATACATGGAGAACTATTTTTATCCTATTAACAGATATTTTTTATCTGAGCATTTCTCACTTTCTTTTCATGTATCATCTGCAGCTTGGACTTGTCCTTACCTTACACTCGCCAGTTTATAAAGTGTACAATTTTTAAGTTAAACAAATAAAATTTAGATTTATGAAACATTTATTAGAAGCATATACAAAAATAATGCCCTTGTTAGAAACCATAAGGCTAAGACTTCTGGGATTTCGTATGTAGCATTATTTAGCATTTAATCTATCTTATATAAAGGTAACCAACACTATACACACTATAAACCTAGACTTCTTTCAAGATCTATCAGGGGAAACATGTTTAACATGAAAATATATAAGAAATGTGTGAGTGTGTGTGTGTGTGTGTGCGTGTGTGTGTGTGTGTGTGTGATTTTTTGTTGTTGTTTTTGTTTTTGGTTCTTGTTTTTGTAAGAGTTGTTGCTGTTTAATGTTGTTGTTGTTTTTGTTTTTGTAAGAGTTGTTGCTGTTTAATGTTGTTGTTGTTTTTGTTTTTGTAAGAGTTGTTGCTGTTTAATGTTGTTGTTGTTTTTGTTTTTGTTTTTCTTTCAAGACTTATATAGATAAACCAAATTTTAAAGGAACAGTGTTAGGAAAAAGTATATTAAGACTTTCCTATAGACGTTTTATGCAGCTGAAACTTCAATATCTTCTGATATTTTAACTGTTTTATATCGCTTTTATTTTATCCGTCATCGCCAGTGTCCTCATTTTTCATCCCTAGGAGTGCTTCATGGAAGAATTGGTAACAGATCAATTGACAGTTGTATACGATGGTGGTTGCCGATCGAAAGATGTAGGTTTAATACAAAAAAAATAAAACAATGCTTCAATAATAATACTTTCAAATGTTTTTCTGAATTTATTTTTGTGCAACCAATTTATTATTTATTCATATTTGTAAATATGATTATTATAAATTATGATAGTAATAAATTCAACCTTTCAAATGAGAAACGATTGTGGTCAATCATTTTGGGTGAGATATTTTTCAAAACAAAAAATAAATGACACTAGATGCCACATAAATTCGGAAGTCAATGATATCATGAACCATATTTTACGATTTTGCTAATGAAACATATCCTACTACTTACAAATATTACAATATTATTGTTAGAATCAAGACATTGTCTAGTTGGCCTAAGTTGAGTACTGCCATACAAATATACAAATTTGTAATTGATTATTGAAATCTTAAATTGTTTGTCTCATTTCAAAGGTTCTGGTGAAGTTATCAATATGTAAGTACCATGAAGTCGAAACATATCAAGAATTGTCACTGTAAGATGACAATGCCCCCGATGTGATGATTTAACTTTTGGGCTGAGGACCAGTCATTCAGGGGTCAAGGTCAAATAAGTGTATGACACAGGGGAGGTCATGTCCAAAGGGGTTTTGCGTCCAAATATGAAGTATATCCACTTACGAATAAGTTAAGTTATGGCCAATGTTAATATTTGGACAATTGGATCGTCAAGGTGAAGGTCATTCAGGAGTTCAGGGGTCAAAGTCAAATAAATATAGATCAGTGGGAAGGTCTTGTCCAAACGGGTGTTGTATCCAAGTATGATGTAAATCCACTTACTAATAAGGAAGTTATGGCCAGTGTTAAAGTTTTCGGACGAAATGACGGACGGACGGACAGACAGACAGTTCAAAAAGTACATGCCTCCCTTCGTAGGCATGAAAAGGCTGTATGTATAGAAAAGCTCGTGTCCTGTTCACGTACGAATGAAAGAATAAATACACAAGCATGCTGTTTTAAATTCCAAAACGCTACGGTTAAAAAATGTTTTCTTTATGATTTTAATGATTTTAGGTTTGTTCAAGTTTGGCTGGAAAGAAAAAGAAGAGAGACCTTGTAGCGTGTTCACAGTAAGTTTGCAATTTTATGATCAAAAAGTCAGACACGAAAAAATGAAACAATGTGTTAAAACTTTGTTTCTTGTACAGGTCTGATATACTCCAAAGTATAATAATTGTAATATTATTTCTTTTATTTTCAATTCCATGTGCAAATGTTTAATATACTTTTAAAAAACATCGTATTGTATACTTATCAACTTCTTTAGCCAATCACAGCATTTTCTTCATGTTTGCATTCCATATTTATTGCATAAGTTGCTACGAACATTTGTCCGTGAACGAATGATGCAGTGCATAAAAAATTCCAACCCATATGTGATTCGAAATGTTTAGGAAAATCGACTCGAAAAACTAAAGATGTTGGTCCTTGAACCAAAACATAGATTTCATGACACAATTGTCAAAAATGTTATTTGGCAGGCGAACATCGGCAGAAAATTCCTTGAATAAGCCTTTATCTATAAATGGGTTAAAAACAAATGATGGAAATGTTTAGTTAAAGGAAGAAGCAAGGTGACAGTTGAAACACGCAAGACTGAGTATGGTCATCTATCAGTTCTTGCAAAACAAAATTGATGGGAAATTTATCAAGTGATAAGAAGTCTGGAGTCAAAGCTACCGCTTTGTCGTGTTAATGTCTTGAAAAGACAATAAAAACGAACCTTTTTAGTGAAATAAAAGTCAAATCTGAACGGTTTACTTTGAAATTAAATCAATGCCCCGTATCAAAAATATATATAACAAGAATGTGATTGTACATTAAAATGGCATGTGAAAGGTGTTTTCACAGAATACATCCTTGGTCAAGTTTATGAACAGCATTCTGACAATTATCAATCCAAACAGAAAAATTAAGATTTTGTAAATTTGTTACCCTCAATGACTGTGTATGGCTTGGAACTGTCTAGTCTCCATTTTTTACTCTAGCTTCGATTGGAAAAAGCAAATGCAAAATGCCCTTGTATTTTCAGATGTTGTGCAACTGGAGATGACTGTAATAAAAGACTTTGCGGTATTCGAGACCGTGAGTGTCAAAGTTTAATTCAATCTATATATTTACATATATTGTCACATTAGCTCTAATTTCATCAATTTTCTATTATTTATTTCTGATTAAGAATATCTTTAATCTTTATGTGCGTAGCATATACATGTACAATGTAGATATCTTTTATTTTATTTTTAATTTCCGCAAACTGACTTTTTAGGGAAATAACGTTTGCACTTCCATAGCGAGCAAGTAAAGTACTGCAAGAAACTAAACAGGACGACACATGGCCTCTTGACACTGGTGAACAATGCTGTAAATTGAATTATTATACCTCACGTAAACTTTTTAGTATATAGCCTTATGTGACGTCACATGGTGTTATTTCGATCTATCATCCTGAAAATGAATATCACCCGGTGAATAATTTTTTGCAATATTCCCCAGGGGCGAGTAACCTATATAGACTTAAGAAAACGTAATGTTCTTGTTCTCTCCCCTGGCCGCTCTGCTCTGCGTGCCTCAGACGCTTGCAATGTGCACTACAGTGTATAAAATGTCTTGCAAATCAGACTAGCTGACTAGGGACCCGCCCGCTTAGCTCAATAGGTAGAGCACTGGATTGGTAATCCATCGGTCGTTGGTTCGACCCCTGGGCAGGGCAAATTTGTCCGTGACAATTGTTCTCAGACATTGTGTCTTATGTTCATTTGTCTCTCACCGCTGTTTCAGAGTAGGTCATGTGGGAGCAGTAGTCAGTCACTTGCGGAGAAATTGGCAATTACTGGTTAGTTATCCAGGAAAACAGGTTAGGTGGACTGACCGCCGAGATATAACAAATGTTGAAATCGGCGTTAAATCACAAAACAAAAACAAACTAGCTGACCAAACGTCTTAATAACACAGACTTACCAAACGACAATTGATGATAAAATGGCGGTGAAAAATTTACATGAAAATGTTGGTTCGGTATAATAAAAAATAACACATTGTAAAGTGATGTTTAAAGCTGTTTATGCGAATGAATAGTTTAGTTTCCTAATATTCATGACATGTCAATTAAAATTGTAACAACATGGACTTTACATGACTTTTAAACAATTTTTTTTTATATAAATCACGTTATTCGTACTTCTCAAGAGATTAAAAAAAACTTTTTTTACAGTTAGAGAAAACCAGCATCTGTCACCATTGATGCAAACAACAAGTTCACTTTCTTTACCATTACATTGCAAATATTAACATTCTTGCGCCAACTACAATAGAGTCCTTTCAGAAAGAGAATATAGGAGATGGTTCTAAAATCCTCCGATTATATAGATAAGACCTCTCGTATATGCTAGTGAACAGTTTCAGGATGACTAAACTTGTTGTTAAGATAACCAATAGCCATTGATAAAGGTTTAGGTGTCTTAAATGTCTTAGAATCAGACACTTGTAGAAATGTCATTTTTGTTAAACAGATATTGATGTGACTTTGTATGGCAAAAACTTTTCTGTGATGATTCAGAGCTTATCTTGGGCAGGAACCGTTGAATATTAAATGATCGTTGAATGTGGGAACTGTAATCAAGGCGGGTCTTGTGTTGCACATGATTAAAAGCTTTGAACTACATTTAAGCCCAGGAATAACTTGTACGTTCTAATTGCAGTTAGCCCTGAGAACCGTTATTCAAAAGGGACCTTCATCCTCAAAAAGTAAAACAAAATCATCATAGACATCGCGTTTTAGAAATTTTAAGTAAATTGTTTTAGATCAAGTTTAATTTTTGTTAATAAGTTGAGATATTTCGCATTTGTATTTGAAACATAAATTTCATGTAAAAGAGAGTCCTTATCACCCTTGAAAATTCTTCTCTGTTAAATATACAACGGTCATCGCTTTGTCTTAAAGTCGAGGATGGAGAACATGTTCATGTCCGATTTGCATCCGTGTTTAATCTCGTTAAACATAGCAAATTATAAACTAACTGATATTTTTGTCAAATGTAGTAAACGTTACAATAATTAGAATTTTATAAATGAGAAGAATGCAGTAACAAATATGATTTCTTATATGCTTAAAATCTCGAAACTCCGTATTATCTTAATATTATCTATCATCATAATTCGTAATAACTTGACTATATAAGTTATCTTACGATGCGTTCAAGCTGCCTCGAGATATTCTGAAAGATATTTTCGTTATTTTGTGTTAGTTTACCAGAAAGAGAGCAGTTAATATAAGGACACACCCTTGGTGGCTTTTATCCGAGACGTTATTGTATTGTGAACTTCAGTTGACTTACTATTGACGTTTTTATTTTACTTCAGCGGCTCTGATTGTTAGTCAATGCTATTCGTGTAACAGACTAACAGGTGGTACCCAGTCGGAAGTTCAAGATCCAAAACATTGTGTGACGCTTACGACGTGCCAGGCAGATGAAGTAAAGTTGTCAATTAAACTTAATTTACAACACCGCATTTTTCTACAATTTCTCTAATTAAATCACGGAGTAACACAGTTTTACTGCACTTAATACAAAATTATTTATATATGTTAACTAATTTATCTAATGTTTCAGCGATGTCTTAATGTTGTCTGCAAAAGACATTAACCGATGTGCAGAAGGTTTTACAGTTAAGAACTTTTTTCTGTTCTGAATCATTTTTTTCATCTTGTGTGTGTTTTTTATGTAGGTATGTTTCTCTCAGACCGACAATGTGGCAGGCACAAACACTTTCTACTCTGGCTGTCAAAGAAAGGCTGTAAGTTCTATGGTTCTATTTATTTTTTTGTTAGTTGGCATTTTTTTACGTAGCAAGACAAACCTCGTTTCATACAAAAGGTTTTAAGTTTTAGTTTTCTTTGGTTTACTTGAGGTCGAGTTTAACGTCCTTTAACAGCCAAAATCATATCGAGCGAGCAGTTTACCTAACCATCGTCCCTAAAAAGGACCAGTACTAGAGTCAACTCTTCCCTTAGATTCTTCCAACTTTTTCACATAAGAAGTAATGGTCGACAGAGGGGTTTTAACCCATGAACATTAGTCAGCGAGAGGTCAGGTGCTTTGACCTGGGAAGCGGGTCCTGTTTTAAAAATCGCGTTGAGATATTGGCTTAATGACCGATATTTCGCCTGATTCTGTTTAATAGAACAAAGTTTGATGAAAGAGTTATTTAAAAGTATTTTAGAAATAATTGTTTTGTTGTAATTCTTAAGTCACGCTTTGAAACCATATATGTTCTTGCACCATGTTATGATTTTTCAGTGAAATATGAGGCCCCGTGATACTAACGTTGTAAGAACTACAGAGAGTAATGGAATCGGTCAAACGAAGATGTCTGGCAATGCTCTCAAACAATATATCAAATAACATCAATTCTGTTTTTCAGCTGTGTAAAATTTTGATGCATCAAATTTTCATGCAAATCGATCTCTGTCAGACGTCCCCTTCGTCATGTCATAAACGGTCTGCAACAATTTGTAATACATGCTGTGCCGACAGTGGCTGTAACTACGGAACTTGTCAGGAACAGAACAGTGAGTTTTAGCTATTGAGGCTTTTTTGTGATAAATTTAGATCTTTCTAAGGTATCGTGACTGCCCATGTGACTGTACCTTATTTACATTTAGTTGATGTATCATCAAGTTAGTGCCACTGGTTTTCTGCATATTTTTACATATTATATTTAGCTGTTTGAATAATAGGAAGATTCGTTCAGAGATCATGAACGTATCATTATTGTGTCATACTACAAGCCATATATTTCTACTTTCTTCTGTATTTGATACAACAAAACCTATTGTAAGCTATTTATTGTATGCAGGGGCGGATCCTGGATTTCAGGTTTGGGGGGGGGGGGGGAGGCGCAAAATGTTCGGCCCAATTTGTGTCCGTTTTCTACCTCATTTCAATGGTTGTGTTTATGCTAGAGTATACTGATTTGGCAATATCACAAGGGCCTCTGATTATTCAATTCAATGTTGAACAATAAATTATATATTATTTAAAGACATATTCAAAATAGACCTACAATAACATCTATGGTCCGGGAATTTTAGGGGGCGCGCGCCGGGTGCGCCCCCCCCCCATATCTGGATCCGCTTGTGGTATGAACTTACACGTTTTCTTTTCTTTGTGCTGCGCTAATATAAAGATGTTTTAGTTCAACGATAATATCTATGGGCATACGATCTCAGATCATATTGCCCTTGTCAGTGTCACAATGTATCGAAGGCAAAATTCAGCTGCTGTTCTTCATTACGTATATACACATTTGTGTGTTTTTTTTCTAAGGCAAAAACAGTCTGAAATTATTTTGAGTCACAACTTAAATCCAGAATTTTAATACCAGCAGTTCTATTTCAGATCGGCTGTACAATCTTTGGAAGCAAGGGCTGTTTGATATGAACACTTTAAAGGTTTTAGCATCGCCAACCTCCGGATAGATTTCCAGAATTTCTGTCTTACAGGAGCCATGAATCCAACATATATTCTCTACTTCCATATGTGGATTAAATCTTGGAAATTTAATGTGATTTTGTAGTTTTCGAATCAGAAATAATCAGACCTAATTTCAAAAAGACAAACAAGTCTTAAGTTTTGATCTAAGAAAAATGTTAATCGAACTAGATCTATCACTGTAGGTGATGAATACCCCCAGATACCGCCTTGACACAATAATTTCTACATTTATAGTTTGTCTGCTATATTATAAAAAATGGCTGAATATTAAAAACTCTAACTTCTGTGGAAACTTTACTCAGCAGTATAAGTCAACCACCCACACACATACACACACACACACACGAGCCAAACCTGGAAAAAGAAATTCAACAGAACTCAATGCACACGCTACATCCTGAGGACAAGCAAATCTGAGCTCAGTACTAAAGAAGTTTGATTATACTCCATTTAATAATTGCTGAAAAAGAACAAACAAACTTACACTGGACTTTAAGAAGGAAAAACAAAATCGAATGTAGGTGGTAGTTATTAGTGGCGCAAAGTTTAACTGAAATCCCACAAACATTTGCTGAGACACCGCGCAAAATAAATTTGGATGGCCTTAATGTGAAGAATAAACACAAAACAGTCAGAACTAAGGATAAAATCGTTAAAGCAAAACAATTCTTGACACTAATTTATTTAGTAATGTTTAGCTGAATTCAGATATAATTTAATAGTTAATCAAAGATAATGCTGACAAACTTATATTGATGTTGGTGAAAAACAAACATCAAAGAGCTTTCACAGTGCAAAATATGCAAACCATATGCAAGAACTATGACGTGCAAACTTCTTTTCAAACTGCTGCTGATAATTAATGTAAACAAGAATGTGTACAAGAGTTGCCAACGTCTCCGCCTAAGGGGAGTTTTACATGAAGCACACAATTGTACTATTTCAAAAGTTTGAGGTATGGATCTGCACTTTCACTACAAATTCTTGATAAATGCTAGATCTGCACATGTAACAATAAATTCGTTATAGAAATGAAAATAACTCCTGTGTATGTGTCATTATATTTGAACTTCAGTCAGATTGTATAGAAAATTAGACGGATATTGTCTAGAAATCTACATAACAAATATCAATGTAAAATTTTCTAGTGAGTTCTTGATTGATAATGAAAAACATTCCATATTTGCTACAATATGCTGTTTATTGATGAACAATTTTGATTGATACCTTTTTAACTCACCTGAGCACGAAGTGCTCATGTGAGCTATTGTAATCTCATTTCGTCCGTCGTCCGTCGTCGTGCGTTAGTGCGTCAACATTTTCCTTTAAACAACATCTCCTCCTAAACCTCTAAGCCAACATTGACAAAACATGCCTGGGATATTCTCTAGCAAAGCTGTTCAAAGAATTCAATTCCATAAAGGACTCTGGTTGCTATAGTAATTAAAAGGAAAAACTTTGAAAATCTTCTTGTCTGAAACCACAAGGCCCTGAGCCTTAAGATTTGGTATGTAGCATTGTCTAGTGGACCTCTACCAAGTTTGTTCAAATTATACCCCAAGGGTCAAATTTGGCCCCCACCCCGGGGATCAATTGATTTTACAAAGCCTTATATAGTGAAACTTTAAAAATCTTCTTGTCTGAAACGCTAAGGCCCTGAGCCTTAAGATTTGTTATGTAGCATTGTCTAGTGGACCTCTACCAAGTTTGTTCAAACTATGCCCCTGGGGTCAAATTTGGCCCTGCCCCGAAGGTCAATTGATTTTGCATAGGGAAAACTTTGAAAATCTTCTTGTCTGAAACCAAATGGGCCTGAGCCTTAAGATTTGGTATGTAGCATTGTCTAGTGGACCTCTACCAAGTTTGTTCAAATTATACCCCTGGGGTCATATTTGGCTCCACCCCGGGGTCATTGGCTTTACATAGGCGTATATAGTGAAAACTTTGAAAATCTTCTTGTAGAAGGAGAGGTAACATTTTCAGTCCAAATAATCTGGATATTTGTCAGAAAGGTTGTTTCTATGATTTCTAGCCAAGTTCGAATATGGGTCATCCGGGGTCAAAAACTAGGTCACAGAGCCCAAATATGAAAAAACTTTATTAACACTCTAGAGGTAATATTTTCAGTCCAAATTACCTGGGAATCTGTCAGACAGATTGTTTTGATGATTTCTAGGTCAATTTCAAATATTGATCATCTGGGGCTCAAAACTAGGTCACAGAGCCCAAAAATAGGGAAAAAAACTAAACACTCTAGAGGCTACTTTTGTGTTCAAATATTATGAAAATTTGTCAGAATGGTTGTATTAATGATTTCTAGCTTAGATTTGAATATGGGTCATCTGGGGTCAAAAACTAGGCCACAGACCCCAAATATGGAAAAACCTTGTTAACATTCTAGAGGTAACCTTTTTTAGTCCAAATAACCTTAGAATTTGTCAGAAAGATTGTTTCAATGATTTGTAGCTCAATTTTGAATATGGGTTATCTGGGGTCAAAAACAAGGTCACAGGGCCAAAAAGTAGAAAAACCTTATTAATGCTCTAGAGGTTACATTTTCAGTCCAAATATCCTTGAAATTTGTCAGAAAAAATTATTTTGATGATTTCTAGCTCAAATTTGGATATGGATCATCTGAGATCAAAAACTAGGTCAAAGAGCCTAAAAATGTAAAAACCATTAAAACACTCCAGAGGTTACATTTTCAGTCCAGATATCCCGGAAATTTGTCAGACAGATTGTTTTGATGTGATTTCTAGCTCATGTTTGAATATGGGTCATCTTGGTCATAAACTAGGTCACAGAGTCCAAATATGGAAAAACCTTGTTACCACTCTCGAGGCTACATTTTCAGTCCAAATAACCGGGAAATTTGTTTGAACGATTGTTTCAATAATTTCCAGGTCAAGTTCGAATATGGGTCCTCTGGGGTCAATTAACCAGGTCCATAGCATCTTTGGTAAAAGCAGTCATATTCAAATGAGTAATACAGGGCCATCATGGTCCTCTTGTTTAAATTCTTGATCAACCTGGTTTTACGTACATTTGGGAAAATCAACACCAAATTTATCTTAAAAGCTACTGTGGTATCATTTTATTTCGCTTAGGGTTAATTTTCGCGTATTTCGCGCTCGGGCGTTTGCGCGAACTTTTGTGCCAGCGAAATTAAATGATACCACAGTAAAAGGTAAACAGTTTAGTTTAGTTTACCTTACTTTAAGCATCAATTATTGCCTTGTATAAATATACAAGAAATAGTATATACATTTATGTACGTCTGAAACGGTCAGACCAAAAGGGTGAGGTCACAAGTGATCTCGACACTCAGATAAAGTAAGCGGCTTAAGACGCTTCGGTGGATGAAACGCTGGGAGATCAGATTTTCACAAAGCCGAAGCAGCCGAAAGTTAATCTCCTCAAAGAAAATGCATATTAAGTTATCGAAATACGAAGTAAAGCTTGAATTTTACTTAGATTGTTACCACAGAATTCGATATTTCCTTTATTCCTAATCAGATGCTAGAAATATGTTTCTGGTCAACACAGTAATGCCACGTTCTCATATACATAGATCATTTAGGGGGGCGAGAAGCATAATTCTAAGACTGTTCTTATTTTTGTATGCAAAGAAAACGTTATATTCACACCATATATATTCCATCACAGAAACACTAAAATTTTGAGTTCTCTTTACCTTAGGGACAGAAAATAAGAGTGTTGCTTTGTTTGTATTCTCAATTTCTCATTGACAACATCCGACACATATGTTTATCTAACCATTTTCGCTTTTCATTATCTCATTAAATCCTTTTCTATATTTTCAGGTCATCAGTTATTTGTCTTTCAAAACTGCTTTTGCTGAAATCGACTTTCGATGTATATATTTCCCCCAATGATGATATGTTAAATTCACTTGTCTGTATCTGTATTTGCGTTATTGCATCATTCTCTTTACAGTTTATGATTGTTCGGTTTTGCATAATTTTACATAAAAATATCTATAAATGCACTATCTAAATCCAGTTAGCTAGTATGGATGTCTTAAAAATAGAAAAGTCTTAAATGAAATTATCTTTCTTATTCTTTTTTTTTTTTCGAGGTTAAAAAGCTATAAAAAAAAATGTTCTAGTCTTAATTGTTCCCTTAACTCTATGCTTTAAAATTGTTATGATTCTATTCTGTATACATATACTTCAGAACTCAAGCCAGCACATTAAACTGACTAGAATTTTCTCTGCGGAGACTTTTTCAGTTTTTAACTTTGATTCACGTAGCATTATGTTCTTTATTATCTGTGAAATCATCAGTTTTCGCAACTCCACTTTCCGCGGAACTCAAAGAAATTATATCTATAAATAGACATGTCCGATGTCTCTTGTGTTATCTTTAACCCTTGAAGACATATTGTTGGTCAGACACGTCACAATCTTTTATATGGTAAGACTGAATTTTATCATAAATGTAAATTTTTGATATTCTTTTATTTCTGTGTAGGGATAAGTCTTTTACCGTTAAAGTTATTTTATACTTATTATTTTCAAAAAATACTATCATTATCACTTATTTGTTATCCTTGTTATCATAATGATAATGATAATTATTGCTATTTATGATTTTAGTCTTGTTCATACTATAACAAGCAGTTTCATTCAGTTTTGAACCAAACATACGTCTGTATCAATAGAATTGACAGAAAGAATTTTATTCTGTTATTAAAACTAAATAGGGAGAATCTCACTGAATTTTACATTCGTGTCTTGTTAAGAAATAACGAGTGCAATCAACAGCATAACACAAGCATTCTAAACTTACTGATTTTTATTCGGCATTTAATGCATGTTATTCGATTTTAGGAGATGAAATTTTTACACCTGCTCGCAGTGGTGTGTATTTTATCTGCAGGTAAGACATTACAAAGTATGCAACATAATATTTGCAGGATATGTATTGCCATGTGTTTTAAACTTCTCTGTTCAATCGTTTTAGTAATTGTCAGTTTGACTGTTCGAGAATCGTGGCGACGGTGTTCGAATCGGCATCAGTGATGATGTTGACGTTTTAATGTACCTTTCAAAATTATATTTTAAGGTTAAATAAGGATTCTAACCCGCGACTTCCATGTTGGAAGACACACTCAGAACTATAGCTCTTGAACATCCACGTCACCACAATTTCATACTATTCTAAACTCGAATCGATCTAAGAAATTACATCAATAGAGTCCCCGAGCTTGTATCGTTTGCTTAAGTGTCACAACAAAAATGCAAGGGATTTTTGTTGGAATTGCCTTTTTACCTCAAGGCTTGAATATTGTTTCAGCAATATTACAGTTTTAATACATAGTTGAAAACTAACTATTGCGTAGTAAAGGTCGTTATTATATTGCATATCTATGTCGTGAGAGGTTTTTTTTAGTTCGCATTTCTATTTACTTTAGGTAATTTATCGTCGTTTCCTATATAGCCGACGCCCTTGAAATTAGGTTGTTTTGGAAACAAACAAGATAAAATTTTAAGAGACAGTTCTGGTTCTTTTGCACGCCCATAGTACTGACACATAGCACGTAAGTGGAGAAGTGGGGATTACAAGCCATGTGCATCATTACTTGAAGGCTGAACCGCCCATCCATATAGATTTTTCATATTTTAGCTGAGGCTGGTGTTTTGAAATGTAGACTGTGTAACAGGGCATCCCAGCTTGGCGACTGTAACAAACTTGTTACATGCGATGATACTTTGGAAGTAAGTGAATATACTTAAATGTTTAATGTGACGTTACATTCCAGTCTCGAGGCAGTAAAATATCGCGGCCTTTTAAAATCTAGAGCGACATTCCAAGCGACATTCCAAGCGGCGCAGGAATAGAGGTTTTAAGTGTTTGAGACCCGAGTACGGCACGTGGCAAAATCGGCTTTAAATTAAAATATCACTTCCAACACCTTATTTTCGGGCGGTTTGAATTTCCCGATGCAGCAAGAAACACATTTGGAAGCTGACACATCTTACGAAATGACGATGAATTGTCAAAACCTATACATATCCTGCTTAAGCAACCTAAAAGACAAACTAGAACTTTGCAAAAACTGCTCATAACAGAGAACAGATTGCCTCATCGGAGAGAACTGAGAGGTGCACTTCCGGTTTATATCTCTGTATAAAGAGAATAAGACCAAGAACTGTATATAAACCACAGGGTTTATTATTTGCAAGGTTTGCTTAATGCCAAATCTACATAATGATTTCGTAAATTTCAGCCAGCATTACTAAATTTAAGAGAGTCATAAAGAATCAAATGCTCGATTATGTTCATTATTAACTTAAAATAAGTGCAGTCCTCTCAATATATATACATGTATTTACTGAAGAGAGTTAAAAAAATGATTCTATATCACAAAATATATTTTGTACTTCAATTTTCTTATGCAGAAATGTCCTTTTATCTATGTTTACATTTTATTCATGTTGTTGACAAACCCTTAATATTTTGTTTAACAACCATAAGCTATTCTTTACACTGCTTCGAGTAACCGCTGAGCTTGTTTCACACGATGCGAAGCATATCAGCGTTTTAACACTTGATTTTATACAGTAAATGTCAAGTTTAAAAGACTTCAGAGAATTCAATTAAAGTGAGACAAAATGTTCACGAGAGGACTCCGCTTTTTGAGTATTTTCTTTTTTTAAATTCATGTTCAAATAAAAACTTTTCACTCACATTTCATTATCAAAGAGTTACATCTTGTGTATAAATTATGATTTCGTTATTTCTAGTACTGCTGTGCATCTCAAGCTACAGAAATTTGTTTTATATCTCGTTTCTGGTCACCAGAAAATGTTCTCTTTTTTTTTACTTTTTTTTTATTTCCAGGAGTGCTATATGGAAGAGGTGATCACAGAACAACTGACTATTGTTTACAATGGTGGCTGCAGATCAAAAGATGTACGTTTAAAACCTTTTGTTTTGTCGTTAATTTGTATGTTTTTCTATTACTTGCAAAAAGTCTGTACGAGGATGTTATATTTTGAGACTTATGACATCATTAGTGTTGCCCGTTGAATGGTAAACGGCTGTGGTCGATCGGTTTGGATAGAACACTGAAGCTCCCCCTCTAATTAAGGAAAAGCAAAAAAAATCAATCGGTTAGAATTCGTCCATAGACAGAATGCATGAATTGCAGTAATCAAAGAAAGTTTATGGTCAGTAATATGGCGAGAATAACGTCCAAAATAACACCACTATTTAACGAAAGCTTTAAATGACGTTACATCTCATTTCAACGCTATATACCGGTATATGAAATACGTTTGCATCTAATTAAATATGTAGCAAACTTGAAAATTGTTTATTTTTAAATAGTTATAACTAAGTGGATTGTTTAACCGTAAAATATTTATATGAAATTTGACGAAGAGAAAAATCGAGTTATTTCAACAGTCTGAGAATATTCTGACTGCCCAAAATGCCAGATAGCTTGGAAACTCTTTAGTTTCGTTCTTTTAGGGTCATTGACGATACAATAATTTCTTACTACTTACTAGAAATGATAAAATCATTTTTCAAAGCATTTTGCCATTGACCACTAGACACTTTAAGATCTGTATCAGATCAAAAGCTTGACCACTGTCCCACTGTAACCTTTAAATGCCTGTGTTTAAAAAGTTCTCATACAGTAAACTCGAATGAGTAAACACTACGTATACAATCGAAATGCTATATGAAATAATAGCTGACTCCAAAGGATTTCAGAACTAGAGATTGTGTTAAAAAATGAAATCCTATAGAAAAAGCGATAAATGAGTATTCAAGAGTACCGTTATAAATTCGTATACACCCTTGTTTATGATGTTCTTTATGCTTTTAGGTATGTGCGAGAAATGTTGGGAAGAAAAAGAAGAGTTCCCTCATATCTTGTTCACAGTAAGTTGACAACCTTATGACTTTAATATTAGACACAAAAAATATATAGCAGTTTCTAAACTTTAAATTTTTTTCAGAAGTCTGAGTTGCTCTTATTTGAAGATAATTTCTGTTTGATGTTATCTTTTTTTCTCCAACAAGATGTAACAAATCTGCAATGGTTTATACCGGTTTCATTAAAGCTCTTGAATTTTATATAGCTTTATGAAGTTTATTCTTTGATAAGATGTATAAAATGATAACAATATTATAGCATTAGTGGCGACAATGATACATTTTTCACCGAGTGTTCCTACAATTCAATTAACTACAACTTTTGTCGTATCTTCCCATTAGGCTTCTACTAATATGACTGAACCGAACAAAAATAGACTTAGGATTGAATGATTAAGAATGACTAGCAGTCTTATTCAAATGTAGTAATGAAACGTGAAGAAGGTTTAAACCATCACAGGCAAGTTTTACATTAAAAAGCACTTACCACAGTCATTTTTTATCAAAATAAACGTCCAAATAAATATTTATAAAAACATACAGCTTATCGATGACAATGATAGAAGACATAAGTCAAACGTTACATTGCTTCAAATCTTTGAAATAATTTATTACTTAAATACATCATCATCGGCTATCGACTATTTAAAAAAAGCACGACATTTAACGTTTTGAGTACAATTATTTGGAATACTTTAAAGATGTACACACATTTTGTAAATCCCACAGCTCTTTGATACAATAAAACGCATATTTTCTCTTTGATAGGGGCCTGGAATGGCGACTAGCTTTAATTTTGGTTAATTTCAATTTTATTTCACTTGTCCCGTCTGCCTGACTTTTCTTTTATGAAAGTTCGTGAAACATACAATTTGTTTAACCATAGTATATGTATATGTCTATTTAACAAAGATATCTTACAGGTACATGTAGCTTACGTACTGTACTACGCAAGAAAGTTTAGTTAGCTACATATGTAAGTTAGATTAACACCGTATAAGCTCATGTAGTTGCGAAAATTTCATCTTCACATAGTTCTTGCATTCTCATGTTTCACAAAGACTTCTGGCTCCTTTCCAAAACCTTACAGCATAACAACATCTCTTTAACCCGGCGGTCGTACTTTTACCTAAACCATGAAATCGACCACGTCTACCCGCATATGATTACCATCCTTCGTACCCTTGTGGCTTCGTACTCTCTCCTCTCTGTCCTCTTTGCTATTATCTATTCTTCCCCGTATTTTTTCACCTGTTCTCCTGTATTTCATTTGCAGTTGCTACCTTTTCCTGTCATAATTTAATTACTTCTTTTCATCCTTTTAGAATATTATAGAATATATCCTTTTGATCGGAAAAACTGTCTTTGTATTTTCAGATGTTGTGCTTCAGAGGCCGACTGTAACAAAAGGCTTTGTAGTATACCTGACAGTGAGTGTCAAAAATGTTTCATCAAACTTTTACATTCTCATTTAAATTAATACATTCGTATTACAGATAGTTTTGATTCCACATAACTTTTAGACATCATCATTAGAGCTGTCCGTGCAGAGCCTTTAGGTCGATCTACTGTTTACAGATATGTCAGGTTCCAATGCGCAATACCGTTTGTGGAAGGGGTTTCTTTGTCATACTTCAAATGATTGTTTCTGGTGCTAATGCCATCATGAAACAAATGATAACGATTGTGTAATAACTTTTTGATTTGTGTAACTTTTTAGTTGTTTCCATCTGGTTGTTTCAATAGGCTTTCATTGTCTTGTAAAATCTTTGCAACTATTAACATTCTGTTAAAGGGATATACAGGCAAAAGTTTATGCTTTATTTCTCGTTTCTTTAATCAATATACAATATATGAGATCGAAATAAATACAATGATCAGTCCCAGTAACAGATATTTCCTTTTTCTAAATGAAAAACCAGGTGGTTTCCTAACTTGACCCACGTGGGTCTAGATAGAAAATTTAGATTTCGCGCTAATTTTTGCAGTGAATGATTGGACGGTTGAAGTACCTGTCACGTGATAAACAGCAAAAAAGCAACCCAAGAGAAACGACAATTGGTTGTTTTTGTCACGTGACCTATTTAAAAATAACTCGGTGATTCCGTTCACGTTTTACTTTCTGTTAAAGAAGGCTCAAATATTTACGTTCAAGCCCGCATTTCACTTTATTTATATAGACAAACATACTTAGAATTTAAAGTATTTCATATTGAACGTGATTTAAGCAAATAATATCAGTTTTAATTTCTTGAGCATTCATTTTCCTGTGTATCCCTTTAACATACTTGCACTGACTAGAATCATGTTCATATTTATAACGTTGAAATAGATCATCCGGCAAACCAAATTGCTTTGACTACATTTCCTGGTAGCTTTAGTCCGAAGTAATTTTATGCTTTTTTAAGAAATTCAGTGAGATGATATTGACATTTTTATATATTTTGATCCAGATACTCTAAATAGTAGTCAATGTTATTCTTGTGACGGAAGAAGTCTTTTCCAATCGGCTGTCAGAGACCCTGCTCGGTGTGTAACCCTGACGACGTGCCAGCCAAATGAAGTATATTTTCCATTAAATTTCATTTGTGACAATATGTTACACAGTATCTTTCTGATATATCACATAGCTAAACAATGTCGCACAATTCTTTACATATGTAGTTGTGTATGTCTACCTTTTCGATTACAATTCTGTATTTTTTGGGGTTTTTTATTTTCTTCCCAATTTTAAAAAATTGTACCCAGGCCAAGTTTACGAGATGACAAACTCTATAATATTTCTGATTGAAATTTCAACCTAGTTAAACTTTTATGCGTAGGTCTGTTACTCCCGAGAAGAAAATTTGGCCGGATTGAGCACGTTTTACTATGGCTGTGAAAGGAAGACTGTAAGTTCTTTTTGTATTTAGATTTTTTTGTAAAACCAAGGGATATTTAAGATATGGCGTTTTATCCTTGCTACGCCTAATGTACCAGAGATAAAACATGATACAAATGAAAAAAAAATACTTATTGAAAAACGTTTGTATAATTATATATAACATAAATTATGTATATTTTTTAGTTTATATCGATTGCGAATCTGTTTGCAATCAAGTCAAGTTGAAAATGAAGGGAGAAAAAACTTTAGAGAGCATTTAAAGACCGCTTGTCATTTTGGAGAAAGTACCAAAGTGTTATACTGTTGATAGAAAAAAAATGTGCTTAGAAGAAATGATATGAACAGACTTTTTGTTGAATATAACGTGTTTGAAGCACTAGATAAAATTCTATCTGTAACACCCCTTGTACCATTGGCAATAATATTCTGTTTCGATTATTTTCATTCATTATCTAAACTCTTTAATATCACCATTGGCTGAACTAGTGAGAGTGTATCTGTTTATGTTTTATATGACGTTGTTGAAGTGGGTGGTCGATAATGATGTTGAAAATAAACCATCAATAAATTCATAACCGATATTTTTTCAGCTGTGTCAAGTTTTGGTGCATCAAGTTCTCATGCAAATTGATCGCTGTCAGACGTCCCCTTCGTTATGTCATAAGAGAGACACAACAATTTGTAACACATGTTGTGCCGACGGTGGCTGTAACTACGGAACATGTCAGGAAATGAATCGTACAAATTCTTCTTCTTTTTCATTTGTCGACTAAGGTTAAAACACAAAGAAAGATTTATATATCATATTGCTTCACAAGGCTGTTTTAACATTTTGCCAATTTGCTCACCTAAGCCGACTTGTTCTACAACTAATGACAATTGTAAAATCCACCCTAATATTCTCTTGAAAAGAAATCATAGCACTTGTGATTCAGCTCTGTATTTAGTTACTGCAACCACAGAAAGAAAATGCCTATGGCTTTACTTGAAATGATAGTGCAATGGTTGGTGCTTTATTTTAAGAGCGACTGTACACGATATTGTATACTGATGCATGATGTTTTCAAAGTAACTGTGAAAAAAAAATTGGGTAACAACTATTGAGCGACTTTACACACTTGGGAAAGCCTATATTGGATAATTTGTTCACAATGACTGTTCACTTTTCGATAACTTCTACGGATCCATCGACTGTACAGTCCTTGGATAACATTTACTGTTGGTTTCTTTTTCATATAGATTGTTCCTTATATGAAACGGGAATTATTTTAAAAACAGACATTACACTCTTAAAACGAAAGTTACGAATCCATTTTTCCCCAGAAAACCTGTAAACTTATTGGATTACATGTACTTATGTTTCAGAGATACTGTATACTCATTGAAGTTCATGTACTTATGTTTTTGTTTTGTTTTTTCAGAGAGAATGTATGCTCTTTGGAAACACGGGCGTTTCAACCTCACTACACTTAAAGCTCAATGATATTGACAGAGGTATCTGATATCCACTAACACTGAGATTCCATAGGCTGGATTTTTCAGAACTCTATTTTCGGAATATTTCTAGATAGTATCACAAAACAAAGAAAATTAAATGAAAAAAGAAAACAACATCATATGTCATTTGTTTACAATTTTGCATTCATAAAATTGTACATATATTTTATTAAATGTATGGTGGCTAATTTCTGCTATATCGTGTTCTCGTACCGGCGGGTTTGGAAGGGCGCCGTCACGACAGTACGCCGACACGCCAAATAACCTTTTTGGCGTATCGGCGCCCTAAAATATCGTTCTGGAGTGTTGGCGTGCTGACCACCTTCAAGACGCGCGGACACGAAATAACGATAGAAAAAGGTGCCAATACGATATTTTCATGCGCAAAGCAACGCCAAGACGACAGTAAGATGTATCGTTGCAGCGATCCTCTTTTGGCGTATCGGCGCGTTTAAGTATCGTTTTGGCGTTCTGACGAAAATGACGTCCTGAAGGTCATAACACGCTGACACGCCAGAACAATATTTTAGTGCGCCGATACGCCAAAAAGGTTATTTGGCGTGTCGGCGTACTGTCGTGACGGCGCCCTTCCAACCCCCCATCCCCTCCCCCCGCCGGTACGAGAACGCGACATGGCAGAAATCAGCCACCATAGAAATCAGTTTTAACAATCCGCACGCAAGTATTTCTATGTTATGTCCTAAATAAAACACGAGTGGTCAGCAGCCATAGTGTTAATCAAGTGCAGTGGTAATGTTCAGCTTTAATAAAAGTGCAATATGTGAAAAGGATGGAAATTCTTCATATAAGCACCGTTAAGTAAAGAGTAATAGCTAAGTGAAAGTGAAACTTACAGAAAAAAAAATGTCCGTTTTGCTTTCTAGTGTATACATTGTTCAAATGTTTATAAAAATATCTGTTCAAGTAATATGAATTTTTTGTTAAGAACTGACAAAATTTTGACTATTTTCAAAATTGTTATCACACACAATCAGTTTTGAAACCATAATTTACACCATCAATATGCTCTAGTCTAGATATGATATTTCTAACAGCTTGCATACTTTTAGTTTCAATCAAGAAATGTCCACTGGCAGACTGCGAGATGTTGTTAAAAAAGAAAGCTCATTTGAAAGTGAAGAATCGTCATGAATGAGAAGAAACAAGATTCTTAAAAACACGAGTTTTCATATTGCCTTCATTGCACTACAATTTTTAGTGATCAGAGACAATCATGCTAAGAGCAATCACGTGGGCATTGAGGCTCGATATAAAATTTATGACTCGTCCAGGTTATCGAATATATTGAAGATAATTTTTCACACATCTTCGTGTAACTTCTGAGGTGATTTTCAGAAAGAAACATCAATTACTTCAGAGTGTCGCATGTACATGTTCTATTTATACTAGCCTGTTTCTTCATGTTTTATTAAAACAAAGCAAATTATACGGCGCGTATTGGCACATGTAAATAAACAATGAGTTATAATAAGAATATGTGATTTAGCCTTAATGTCTATCTATATGAGTTTAAACATTTTGAGTACCAGCTCCCCATTTGACCGACGCCCTCTGAGGGGTTAAGGTATATAAGTTTATGAGGGATAGTGCAATATACATAATACATACCATTCCAGAGACACTTCTGGTTCTTCACGTTTCTTTTATAGCACTGCACACAAACCATAAACTTCGGTTTAACGTCTCATCCGAAAAACTTTTTTTTTTAACTGAAGGAACGGGAAATCGAACACGCGACTCCTTGATTACCAGTCCTGCGAGTTACCAATGAGCACTGATCAACCCGGTAGCCTTGCTGCTGACATTTTCGGTGATATACTGTCCTTAGGTACCTGAAATAAACTGCGAATGTCTAAAAGAGAAGTTTTACAAAAAGCTTTCGCAATTACACTAGATATAAATCGAGTGATTGCCTTTGATTATGAAAAAGTTTACAAAGCAGATATAAAGCATTGAATATTTGAATGAATACAGTTCGGTGGAATAAACTATTAATAACAGTGTTATCATAAGTTCGTTGACAACGCTGCTGACAAAGAATAATTGCGTTCTCCTTCGGTTTTTCCTGTTGTTTTTTTTTCAGTGGCAGTATGATAAAAGGAAATGTTTATCTTGTACAAATGTGTAAGGTGTCCCCTCGTTATCTTCATTATCTTTGACATTTATTTTAAATGTTGAACATCTTTAGGAATAGGTTTAGACATACACAGTAAGTTTTATTAGATGGAATTGTTTAAATTGCAAAATATAGCCTTCTAGGTAATGGTTAATATTCTGTCATAAGCAGCATTAATTTCGTCATCGTCATCATCATCATCATCATCATAGTTATAACATTCATTAATATTGTCATTATAATCATTGCTTTTATGATAATTATCATTATTTTTATCATTTTTTTGCTTCAGAATTTTTGGTGATATCCACGTTAAAATGAACATGTAAAGCATTTGGGGCATGGGATTTGTTCAATAAAAATGTAAAGCATTGGGGGCATGGGATTTGTTCAATGAATATATAAAGCATTGGGGGCATGGAATATGTTCAATGAATATGTAAAGCATTGGGGGCATGGGATTTGTTCAATGAACATGTAAAGCATTGGGGGCATGGGATTTGTTCAATGAACATGTAAAGCATTGGGGGCATGGGATTTGTTCAATGAACATGTAAAGCATTGGGGGCATGGGATTTGTTCAATGAACATGTAAAGCATTGGGGGCTTGGGATTTGTTCACATTACATTTCCTGTAAGTTAAGACAGCCTTTTTTTTATCTTACAGAATATGAATGTTTTACATATAAGCCTGTTCGTGCTTCTTCCTATTTTATTTACAGGTAAGTTTTTGCTCTAAAGGACAAAGTGCTTAAAACTTTATATTTCATAAAGATTTGTCTTGCATATCGTTTCAGTTTCAAGTTCTGAATAATTTAAGATTTATAAATAACTTTAATCTTCAGACTAGCCCGTAGAGGACACAGTTTCTTAATCTCTAAGCTCTTTTGTCATAATCCTTTTCATTTTCTTTGTCATATTTTTACGTTAATACCTTGAGTGCCTGCATAAATCATGTATTTACAAATCCTTCAAACGATAGAGTGTCATTATAAGGCTTCGTTACAATATCTTTAAAACAAGACGAAACGTGAAAAGACTAATTACCCATAATTCCTGCTTCCCGGAAGTCAGACTAGTAGCCTCAACAAACGGGAAAATGCCGTAATCATATTTCCATGACGGGGTTGTGTCTCTCGGAATTAAGTGTCCTACTTTCAACACTACATCTCTAATTTGTTAACGTTACTGCAATGACAAAAAGTTCCTTAAAATTATAAATGTACTTGATTTTCTGTATAAGAACTTTTATTGTTTTCTATACAACAATGCCATTTTAAGAATGTCTTAACAGAACAACCGACACTGTTGGGGTTGAATTTGTTAAAACTAAGTGCTCTTTATATTAAATATTACTTAAAATCATACAATTCTGTATGTTTAATTCCTACTAACTTTTTTGTGCTTCATTGAAAGTCACTTATGTAAATGTGACATCATCCTAGCCTAATAAATTTTGCGTTGACGGTTTTAACTATTGTATAGACATTTTTACTAATGTCAAACCGTAACAAAAAAGATATTGGAAAAAAACATTGCCTATCAAAAATTTTCTCGATGTCTCTTCGTCAAGTCTTATTGGTTTGATTAACATCACCCCATACTGAACCAACTGTTTTTGAGAAGAGCCAGCAATATTCATTACTGTTAAGGATTCACTGCTGGGTGAACTGAAACATACCCGACGTAAATGTCTTTGGTTGGTGAACGCTCTAAATACTGGGCTGCCAAGGCCAACAATAATTTTTTTCTAATGTAAGATTTGTCCTTCAAATATTAATTGTAGCTTCATATTTTCAGCTGAAGCTGGCCAGTTGCGTTGTAGGCAGTGTGATAGGGCGGCAACACTGGATGACTGTACTACACAGGTCGTATGCAATGAAACTTCGGAAGTAAGTACGAGGTTTTCATTCTGATACGAAACTGCTAGAAATACTTAAAATAAACATGTCATTACACATTCTGAATTTCATGGAAATCTCATGCGAGTTCTTAATGGGAGTTCTTAATATTTCATATTGGTACGATATATAAAGCACACTTTACTAAAATGTATTACAAATATAACTATAAAAAAGCACGCATCTGTTCAGGCGTACCTGTGAGAGTATAAATTTGATAATTATTACACGCCGGCCTCGAGGCCGGCGTGTGATATGGTATACATAAGATAAAAATTCAATGGGGAAAAATTGGCATGTGTGTTTGACGTCATAAGGCCAAAACAAAGTGATTTTGAGGTTCTGGTAACATGCTGAAAAAATAATAGGGTAGGTAGGTCGGAAAAACATTTTTTTAATTAGTATTTTATTAAAATTTTACTGTATGTCAGATATATACACTATAGGATACTCCATTTTTGCAATAAAATGCGGAAATAAAGGGTCGATCAGGTTACTGGAACCACAAAATCATTTTATTTTGGCCTAATCTCGCGTTAATGAGTCTCGCGAGAATTGTCATGTATTTTTTTATTTTTAACATGAACGAATATCGGTATATAATTAAGTTATAATAATTATTTGAAGAAAAAGATCAGTAGGTCAACATTTTGTGGATTATAACGAGAACGCTTTGGTCTAGGATCATGAAAGTTCATGGAGGTTGATCATCATTGGCAGATGACACCTATTGATTTTGGGTTCAGTAGGTCTAAAATCAAGGTCATAGTGACCGAAAATGCTTAAATTATATCCGAAGGATAACTTGAGTACGCTTTGGCCTAGGATCATGAAAGTTGATATGGGGGTTGATAACTTCTGGCAAATGACCCCTATTCATTTTAAGGTCATGATCGTGTAGTCATAGGTAACCTCTGTAGTCTTCCTCACAGACGCAAGATCAGTTCTGGAGGCTCTGCAAAGCAACAATGTTCCTGAACTAGCACAAGCCGTGAACAAGCTTGGGTCTTTCCGTAATGTTGCCCTCCAGTGGATACCATCTCACTGTGGAGTGCCCGGAAACGAGGAGGTTGACAAGCTGGCTAGGTTAGGAGCCCAGTTAGAGCAACCAGATAACCGGGTGACATACAAGGAGAAAGCCACCATCATTAAGGCTCTCACAAAGACCAGACAGGAAGCAGATGCCTACCACATGTTAAACAGACCAGAACAGCTGGTAATGGTGAGGCTACGCTCAGGGCATAATAGACTGAATGCACACATGTGCAGGAAGTATAAATTGGTGCCATTGCCAATATGTCCCTGCGGAGAAGAGGACCAGACTGCAGAGCACATCCTCCAGCGATGTAAACGATACGACCAGGAGCGAGAAGCAACGCGGCCACAAGGTGCAACAATCCAGCAGAAACTGTATGGAGATGTTGACGACCTACGGAGGACCACAACTTTCATCGCGGATGCTGGAGTGGTCGTGTAGAGCGAACACCAAGAAGAAGAAGAAGAAGATTTTAAGGTCATTACGTCAAAGGCCAAGGTCACAGTGACCCGAAATAATAAAACAATTTCCTGATGATTACTTGAGTATGCTTTGGTTCAGGATCATGAAATTTAATAGGGAAATTGTTCATCACTGGCAGATGACCCCTATCTATTTTGAAGTCAGTAGATCAACGATCAAGGTCAAAGTGACCCAAAATGTTAAAACATTGGTTAGAATCGTTTAATCATCACTGGTGTATGACCCCTATTGATTCTGAAGTCAGTAGGTCAAGGTAAAGTTGCCCAAAATGGTAAGACCATTTTGGATGATAGCTTCAGTATATTATGTCCTATGATCATTAAAGTTGGTAGGGAAGTTGATCATCATTCACAGATGAATCCTATTGATTTTAAGATCAATAGGTCAAAGGTCATTAACATAACGTATGAAAGGGGGGATATTTCGTGTTCTACGAACCTTTGTTCATAATATACACAGTGCAATTTTTGTGACCTTGCGTACATAAAATTTTCATGTATGATCGCCACAACATGTAACTATGCAAGATCAAAGGAAGTTAGATGTGGCCCTTCCTTACCTTTTTATACTGTATACATATTTCACAAATTGTGTAACTTCAATTACTTACTTTATAAAAAATTCTACTGCCGGCGTATAAATATTTAACTTGTAGTTTATATGTAATGGTATGGTATTCATGATACTGGACTAGTTTACTAGACGACGGTCTGTACTATTTGACCCACCCTCCCGGCCGTAAAAAAAACAAAAACGACAAAACTTCAACATGTTGTAAGCAGTTGCAGGGTCATACTAAAGATTTGTTATAAACATTTTTCTTTATTTTTGAAAGTATTCTGTTCTAAAAAATGCCATTGCATACCCATATTTTGTGAAATCTATGCAGAGCAGACCCATGTTACTGTCCCAATTCTAGTACATTTCAAACTGTTTTTGGTGGGCACTCAGTTTAATATGTTACATATAACTGGTTGCCTTACGAAATGTTGCTTTCAGCCTCCTCATTTCGAAAACAAATTTCAACACATCTGCATATATAAACATGGATACTTTTCAAAAATGCTCAGATTCAGTCACTGCAAACTAAATTAACGATTTAGGTTCGGAATATAATTATTATCTTTTCACCTAACAGGATTGTTATATGGATGAACTTATAACCGAACAATTGACAGTTGTCTATACTGGCGGCTGCAGAGCAAAAGATGTAAGGTTTTTTTCATCAGTCTGAATTTAAATACAGCTTATTTTTTTCTTTTATCAACAAGCAAATATTTGGACCTTCCTAGTCTTGATACAATAAGCCTAATGCTATTATCACATAGATTTCATTATTTGAACTACCCATTTGTCTAAGCGTAACTTTAAAACTTTGACACGTGATAGTTTAACCATATTTTACTGTTGACCAGTGAATAGTCCATAATGGTTTAATGGTGCGTTCTGCGGAAGTACTGGCCCATGCTACGGGTCAAATATCGTACCTCGTCGGTGAGTGTCGGCCATCTTAGTTTTATGATAATTCTTAGTTATATTTAGGTATGTTCTATGGGCCCAGCTTTTGGGAAGAAAAGTGACCTTGTAGCGTGTTCAAAGTGAGTAAATTAACATATACATGTATGCCTTATTTGAAAACGAAGTATAAAATAATGATTAAGTCAGTCATGCAGGGAAATATAAATTACATCCGTTTGCGAAAGCAAAAGTTACTTTGACGATCTAGAACCATACATGTATTGTTGTCATCATCCTTTGATTACGTCCTTGAGTTATCGTCTTTGGTTATATCTTTATCGGAGGTGTTAAAATTCTGGTGGCTTTAAGTATATTTAATTATATAAAGGCACGTCCTACTTTTTTAGCACCTGCATAGATAAGGCCTTTTGTGGTTCGAACTTTCGGACGCTGTTACAAGGCATTAATTCTACAGCTTCAAAATAAGAGGCACCGAGTTTGAATAACGCCATTGTATTTGAAGAACAACTTACTTAAGCAAACTAAGTTACTTAGACCTTTTCAACAGCTTTTTAATGCGAGTATAATATTTCACATGTACCTGTACATATCAAATGTAAGGGGATTTTTTTTATTTCTCAATCTGTTGTGTATTTGCAGGTGTTGTGCACTTGATGACTGCAATACAAGATTGTGTGGTATAAGAACATGTGAGTGTAAAAATGTGTCCAAGTTTATATGTATCTATACAAAAGAATTTATCTTATATTGTATAAAAACCAAAAAGTAAGGCAATTTTACGTTGTCTAAATATGCTTTAAATAGTTGACTGTTAAACCTTGAAACACAGTCGGTGTGAAAATACAGTTAATTGTTTTAAACCTTTCCCTTGGCCTATTGTCATAGCATTTTCAGACTTTAGTTTAAGGTAGTGGTTTCATTCCATCATAAGGTTATGATACTGACCTTTCTCGGCTGCTGTGATCATTGTTTTTCAGTGAAGACACTCGTACAAGACCATTCGGAACACCTCGGGCGACTTCAATAAGTCTTTATACCGAAGTTGTCGGAAAAGGCCGAGTTGTTACGATTGGTACAAGACCACTCACAAATAGTAGTCTTATTAGTAAATTGATTTTAATGCCGGGTCTCATTTGTTCTTAATATCAAACTTTTAAATGGCAAAATTTCTCATGTTTTTTAAAGGGGGCGTGGATGACAGTAGTTTGATTGGCCGTCACGGCGATTATTTTTTAACTGTACTTGCTTATTTTCATTACCCACTGATAAACATGTACATATACTTAATTTGACTATCAGGCGTTAATTTTTATGCCTTTTTTTACCTTTTGTTGTTTCTTCCAGTGTTTAACAATATAAGCCAATGCTACTTCTGTGATGAAAGGACTAGTTTCCAAGCATCCGTTACAGATCCAAAACAGTGTGTAACACTAACTCAGTGCAATTCAGATGAAGTAAGGCAGACTCAGGCAGTGAATCTGTTTTTATGCCTCCGAAGGGAGGCATATAGTAATCGCACCGTCTGTTCGTCGGTCCGTCCGTCCATCCGTCCGTCCGTCCTGTAAAATCTTGTCCTCGCTTCATCTCCAAAACCTCTTGAGGGATTTCATTGAAACTTAACAGGAGTGTTTGTCACTCCAGTCTAGTTGTGCATATTGTCAGGACATTCTGCTCGATTAATTTTTGGCAGAGTTATGGGCACTTAGTCATTTTTTTACTCTAAAATCTTGTCCTCGCTTCATCTCCAAAACCGCTCGAGGGATTTAATTGAAACTTAACAGGAGTGTTTGTCACCAAGCCTAGTTGTGCATATCGTCAGGAGATTCCGCTCGGAGTTATTGGCACTTAGTAATTTTTTTACTCTAACTTCTATATTAAAGCATTGTCCACACTTCATCTCCAAAACCGCTTGGAGAATATCATTGAAACTTCACAGGAATGTTTGTCACCAAGCCTAGTTGTGCATATTGTCAGGAGTTTCTGCTCGGATTATTTTTGGCAGAGTTATGGGCCCATAGTCATTTTTTACTATAACTTCTATATTAAAATCTTGTCCACATTTCATCTCCAAAACCGTTTGGAGAATTTCATTGAAACTTCACAGGATTGTTTGTCACCAAGCCTAGTTGTGCATATTGTCAGGAGTTTCTGCTCGGATTATTTTTGGCAGAGTTATGGGCCCTTAATCATTTTTTACTATAACTTCCCCCCCCCCGGGCATTACCCTCTCCCCACCCACAATTTTTTTTTAATATGTAGGTATGAAGTTACTTTACCCATTCCCCCCCCCCCTCCCCCACCCCGGCAAAAAAAAATCTTTTTTCTCCTATATTGGAAAAGATCTTCTTAAGCTTTGAAATAAACTTTTTTTATAAACCAATTGTTTTCCATTAGTTTTTTTTAATTATATAGTTACTCGACTCCCAAATGCATGGGGACCCCCTCTCTTACCTCCCCACACCGTTACCCTCCCCCCCCCCCCTATTTTTTTCATCTTTTATGAGTAGGTACTTGCCCTCCCCCACTCAAATATTTTTTTCACTTGGGCCTTTTGTTTGATTTGGCTTATAATTTATTATCCAGCACTGAGAAAAGTGGAGCGTGCTGTCTGCGGACAGGTTTTGTTTACTATAACCTCTGTATTAAAATCTTGTCCAAGCTTCATCTCCAAAACTGCTTGGGGGATTTTATTGAAACCAGAATGTTTGTCACCAAGCCTGGTTATATATAAAACACCAGTAGGTGTTCGGAATAAAACAATATTGTTCATATTCAAGACCAAACTCACAGCTTTCTGTTTCATTGAATAATTATGTCTAAAGCCTTCATATAAGAATCTGAAGCAGAAAATCATTACTTTACCATTTACCTTCAGTTCATGCTCTAGTTTTTGTCTGATCTCTTTTCCACAGGCATATTCAATTATATATTTACACCAGTTTCAATTCAAAGCTACATTTCGGGGGCATATGTCAATTTCCAGTGACAGCTCTTGTTTGTTGTTGTTTTATCCATACACGAATACAATTTCAAATGCACACAATGACAACATTTAAACCTCTGTTTTCTTTAGTATGCACAGGTACAGGGTGTGCAGAAAGTTTGAGTATGTTTTATTTTTAGCTCACCTGAAGGTCAGGTGTAGGTAGTATGTTTTTTTGTCCGTCGTACGTCTGTCTAACTTCAAACGACATCTCCTTTCCACTAATCGAGCAGTTGCATTAAAACTTCACAGGAATTATCCTCGTATGGTCCTCATTCAAAATTGTTTAAAAAAATGAATTCCGTGAAGAATTCGGGTTGCAGTGCCAACTGAAAAGTAAAACTTAAGAAATCATCTTGTTGGAAACGACAATGTTTAAATTATAGCTTAGACATTTGGTTTGTAGTATCCTCCGGTGGACCTCTACGAAAATCATATAAATTATGGCTCCAGGGTCAGAAATGGCCCAACCCGAGGTGAGGGTCACTTCATTTGTTCAGACTTTGATAAAATCTTCCAAAATCTTTTCCCCTAATGCCATAAGGCTAATGACAATAAAACTTCACAGGATCCATGATCCTTGGTTGATACTCTTTCAAAAAAAAATTGAAAATTGAATTTCTTTGGAGAACTGTGGTTGCCATGGCAACTGAAAGGAAAAACTTCTAAGATTTTAATGTAATTTGGCATAGATGTTCTTCATGTGACCCTTTACCAAAAGAAGTGAAACTTGAACAGAACCTTGAAAAATATGGCCGATATGTGCGGGGTTATTATTATATCTGATACATTACACTAGCTTCACCCCCACCCACCCACTGCATTGATAGCATTTACAGGTGAGTGGCCCAGGGCGAATTGGTCCTCTTGTCAGTAATGATGCATTTTCAAGCGTTTAGCTTTGTATTTCTCATTTTCATTTATACTTTGTATAACAAGCGAGGTCTGCGAACTTTCTTAACGCCTTATAGATCAATTATTTACCGCCGATCTAATTATTTTATTTATGTTCCGACGTGAAGGAATGTAATGAAGGTCTATCAATTTCTAATATTCTAATATAATCCTGAAAAATTGTGGGTGCGGCTGAAGACGCTCTGTGGCTAGAGAGTAGGTGTGGGTTGAAAATCTTTCAACAGAAAATTCAGATTTTTTTACACTGAATATTCCCCCTTTTGATAAATTTTACACAAACTGGGGATATTGTTTTAATACTTTTTAATGTTGTTAAGTTCATTTTAGAAATTAAAGAAAATCCTGCCACACCATCGTGCGGGCATGACTTGAGTGATTTAAAGCTTTTGGTATATGCTACTTAAGCCTAAAAGCCCAATATCTTACGTAAATTTAATGATTAATTCAATTCTTTAATATATATTTAGGTCTGTTACACACAATTTAGTACTTCGGGCAGGTTCTACTATGGCTGTGAAAGAAAGCTGGTAAGTTTAATGTATTCAGCATTGGAAAATACATTGACTGAGGAAAATATGTCTCGTGTTAATTGGCATTTTACAGATTGTTTCGAAGTGGTAGTCTTTTTTAACAAAAGACCTACAATACCAAAATCCTTTTAGGTTTGAGTTTACAACCCTTTATCTCAAGAATACTCAGAAGCGGAACCTATTCCATTTCATTTATTTCTATACAAGTTCGAAGCAAGTACTAATTAAAGAAATTAGTGATTAAATTGACATACTTATCTTACTCTCAGAAGTAATAATATATTTAAGAACCTTAAAAATCAGTTCCTTCCGCCGCGATAAGTATGAATATGTACCGTATCTTTCAGATGTGTCAACTTTTAATGCATCGGGTTCTAACACAACTTGAGAATTGTCAGGCGTCGCCTTCTACATGTCAGAAGAGGGCATCCACACTTTGTAATTCCTGCTGTGCTGACGGTGGCTGTAACTATGGAACATGCCAGGAGCAGAATCGTAATTTCATTTTCGATTCATCCATATTCTATACATACTTTAGATATACAAGGATTAGTACTCGGACCCTGAATAGTCACAATTCTCTTAAAAGTGGTGTCTTTAGTTCAAAGAGCTCAAAGTATGTACCACTGGTTTCCAAATCTGATCTGGTTCTCCAATTTTTTTAACTGCTAGAGCCATGAAACTTTCTAAAATTTATGTCAGCAAATTTATGTGAACTTATGCACCTGGGTATTTTGACGCAAATTTAATGGAGATCGGCAAACATATGACCCCTGATTAAGCAAAAAACAGCATTTTTTGGCTTGTGTCGCGTATAACTCTAAACATAACAGCTAGAGCCATGAAACTTGATGTCAGCATGTAAACTTATGCACCTGGATATTTCGACGCAAATTTGTTAGAGATCGACCGAGTTATTACCCAGTTAAGCAAAAAGCACTTTTAGTCTCCTTAAAGGGGCTGTGCTCCAGATGACACAAAAAGAAAGTTTTCTTGTATTATAAATTTCTTGTAATATTTATGACTAATGCTTAAAAAATAACTTACTGACAAAAAATAACTCAAATAATTACATTATAAAATTATTTTTTCCCCTTTCAAAGTGCTATACCGTAACGCGACGGTATAACTATATCGTTTAAGATTTAAAGTAAATATCTGTAATATAACATGCGGCGATGGTGGTGATAGTAAAAGCGTTGGAAACATTTTGTTAACATGAGGGTCCAGAGTTCAAATCAGGCTGGAACGAAAATATTTTTTTATTCTATTTTGACTTTTATAATTGGTTTTGAAGTAAAATATTATGTTGTTATAATCTCACGGCATCTAAATATATAATTTATATAAAAAATGTCAAATCTGGAGTACAGCCTCTTTAATAAAACTCCAAGTACTCAATCACAGTGTCAGACAAATACAAAAATACAAAACCTCATACCTATAGAGTATTTCAGGTATTATGTAAGCATAAACAAATGTTTTGATAAACACTGCAGGTGACATACAACCATTTACCTTTTTGTAACTTCAGCAATAAAAAATTTTGACCAAGAAAATTGTACATGACCTATGTACTGAATTCTCATAAACTATCCAAAACACTAATGCCACTTTAACAGATAACAATTGGCACAGTAAATGGCTTAACTTCTGTTATAAGAAAATCATTTCTCCTTAATTCTGTTTATCCAATGATAGACAGATGTTAGCAGACATTTTATCTAGTAAATTCTTAATATTTTACGACTAATTTCTGTTTGCATAGCTGTCCCAATTTTTTTCCGATTTTAACATAATCTCTTGCAATATGACTATTGATATTAATTTCTTTTTCAGAACGGATCTACAAGCTTTGGAAGCAAGGTTTGTTTGATATGAACACACTGAAACAGACATCGTCTGCAACTGGATAAAGTTAATAGAAAACAGCAAGAATTCAGGCCTTGGAAATCTACTAAATTTCCTTTTACAATAACTAAATATTGTATAGGTTTCATCTTTTCTAAAAATGAAATTATCAACAATTTGAATGCAATGTGTCGTCTTTTTTTTAAACAGATACATAAAACTAGGCACAAACTATGACCTTGACCTTTCATATAAATATACCGGTACACCCCATATAAGGTAAGGCTGGCTGACTATTACAAAGGCTCGAAATATTAACACAATATTGTTATGTTTAAAAAAAGCCATGGCAGTGATGCTAATTATTTTCTGGAGGGGTTAGTTGTGGGAACAAGTTTGGAAAGATAGACAGGCAAATACAATGTTTATCTTGGTATAAGAGCAGAAACTGAAAGTTCAAAATAATATATGTATCTAGAATTATGTATTAACTGATAATGAAATGGCATTTTGCATATAAACATGTAGTTTCAGTCGATAATTACAGAATCCTGAACAATTTTCAAACAAGAGGGCCATGATGGCCCTGTATCGCTCACCTGAGTATGACTGCTTTTAACAAAGTTGCTATGGACCTGGGCTCTTTGACCTAGTTTTTGAACCCAGATGACTCATATTCAAACTTGAGCTAGAAATCATAAACGCAACCTTTCTGACAAATTTCCAGGTTATTTGGGATTAAAATCTTACCTCTAGAGTGTTAACCACGTTTTTCCATATTTGGGCTTTGTGACCTAGTTTTTGATCCCAGATGACCCATATCCAAAATGGAGCTAGAAATCATAGAAACAACCTTTCTGACAAATTTCAAGGACATTTGGACTGAAAATGTAACCTCTAGAGCATTAACAATGTTTTTCTACTTTTGGGCTATGTGACCTATTTTTGACCCCAGATAACCCATATTCATAACTGAGCTAGAAATCATTGAAATCATTGAAATTTTTCTGACAAATTTTCAGGTTATTTGGACTGAAAATGTTACCTCTAGAATGTTAACAAGGTTTTTCCTTATTTGGGCTCTGTGACCTCGTTTTGAACCCAGATGACCAATGTTCGAAGCTGAGCCAGAAATTATCAAAACAACCTCTCTGACAAATTTTCAGGTTATTTGGACTGAAAATGTTACCTCTAGAGTGTTAACAAGGTTTCTCTATATTAAGGCTCTGTGACCTGGTTTTTAAACCCAGATGACCCATATTCGAACCTGAGCTAGATATCATCAAAACAACCTTTCTGACAAATTTCAAGAATGTTTGGACTGAAAATGTAACCTCTAGAGTGTTAACAAGGTTACATTTTCAGTCCAAATGTCCTTGAAATTTGTCAGAAAGGTTGTTTCGATGATTTCTAAGAAATGTAACCTCTTGAGTGTTAACAAGGTTTTTCCATATTTGGGTTCCGTGACCTAGTTTTTGACTTCAGATGACCAACATTTGAACTTATGCTAGATATCATCAAAACAACCTTTCTGACAAATTTCTAGCGATAACAAGGTTTTTCTATTTTTGGGCTCTGTGACCTAGATTTTGACTCAACATGACCCATATTCGAACATGAGCTAGAAATCATTGTAACAACCTATCTGACAAATTTCCAGGGTATTTGAACTGAAAAAGTAATCTTTGGAGAGTTAACAAGGTTTTTTCTATTTTTGGGTTCTGTGACCTAGTTTTTGAACCCAGATGACCCATGTTCGAACATGAGCTAGAAATTATTGTAATAACCTTTCTGACAAATGTCCAGGTTATTTGGACTGAAAATGTAGTCTCTAGAGTGTTAACAAGGTTTTTCCATACTTGGGCTCTATAGCCTAGTTTTTGACCCAACATGACCCATTTTCGAACTTGACCTAGAAATTATTGAAACAACCTTTCTGACAAATGTCCATGATATCTGGACTGAATATGTAGCCTCTAGATTGTTAACAAGGTTTTCTATTTTTGGGCCTTGTGACCTAGTTTTACATCCTAGATAACTTATGTTCGAACTCGTCCGAGTAATCGCTGGGACAAACACCCTGGCTAAGTTTCATTAAACTTGAGGCAAAAATGTGACCACTAGGGTGTTAACAAACTAAGTGTGGACGTCCGACGGACGACAGACGACGTACGCCGGACATTCATCGATCCTAATAGCTCAACATGAGCCTACAACTCAGGTGAGCTAAAAAGGAAGAAAGAAAACATTCAGTATAAATACCCCATGTTCAAGCTATGAATCACAACATGGTATTAACTAACTAAGCAAACATCAAAAATGAAGTGAAACTTTTAACAAGATAAAACAAATCAACTTGAATTTGGATTATCAACAACATTCAAAAGTTTGAATGATCCATCTGGATACAGTAGAATCTGACACTGTTCAGCTGTGTCTGGAATTTCCAGTATCTGTTCCACATGTTCTCCCTGCTCAGGTGTCTCTGGTGTGGCCTCAGCTATGATACCATCTGCTTCCTGTATAATGATATTTTGTTCATCTTCTGTGAGTTCAACAAATTCCAGTGATGAGGCATCACCTTCTTTCTCAAACATGACCTTGTACTCATCTCCATTCTGAAGCTTAATGTACCGTTCCTTCCCTACTGAGGAAACAATTCCACTGGAATCAGATGTTGTCTGGTTCTCAGTAGATATCTTAGTGTTGTCATCCACAGCTTTATTTTTGGAAAAAGGTATTTTTACTATTCCTGGTAATACTGATACTTCTTCTGATCCTGCTGGCATTAGCCTTACTATCTTACTTTCCAAAGACTCATTATCTGTCTCATTTACTTTGAAGATGTTAACATAATTCTGCTTCTTCTTTACCCTCGTCGGCATAACAAAACCTTCATGTGCTATTCTCTCATGCCGCCTAGCCTTCTGTCTAGATGGGAACAGCTCTCCACAGTACTTACAAGGTCGGCTCGCACCTTCCCCATGAACTTCCACCAGATGTATAGATAGACGCTGTTTGTGACTAAAGGCTGCCATGCATTTCTCACAACGAAATCTTTTTTTCTCTGTAAAATAAAGTAAAAGGCTTAACCTTTATCCTGCTGGTGGCAATAGTGTTTGCCTTTGAAACCAGTGCAGACTACGATCAGTCTGCACATCAGTACAGTCTTATCATGATCTGCACTGTTCCCTATTAAATCAGCATTTCTGCAACTAATGCCCCTATTAATGGTTAATGGTACTACCAAAATTGAAAGATCAACAAGTCCATATTAGGTTTTTAGCAGGCTAAAGCTTAATGTTATGAACACAAAAGGTAATGCTGCTAACTTCTGATCATTAAATGCAATCTAAATCTGTATGACTAAACTCGAGATGTTCCAAAGATGGCTTAGCATGCAAAATTTACACTACAATACAGTTACTTCATGTACACCGAAAATCGTAATGTTCTGGGTATGTAACAAGAAATATCTTTTAAAAAGATGATCCGCATAGATACAGTACAAAAGAAAAATACAAATTCTGCCCCTGAATTTCATTACAGCAACAGTTTCAACCAATGCAAAACTTTCTTCTGCAGCTGAAGATGTTGTATTTAACAATTTAATTTGTTTCAAATGTCGGTAAAAATTGATTTTAATACAGCTATGCCGAAAAAAAAAACTCTAAGCTAAAACAGTTACACAAGTTATTTGAGTCTTGTATGGTATGTAATGATGTTTCCACATGAAAAAGTGGTCAGAACTTCAGAGCCACCATAAAAATCAGAAATATTGTATACTGATAATGAAAATAGTTATTCTGTTACAACTAATGGCACCCACTGGCATCCCTGGTGCATACTGATCTCAGCATCAGTATTTAATTCGTCAAAGTTCAATAGTATTGATCAATGCATAATCTAATATTTCTCACCAATACCAGTACTGATTTTATTATCTCAAAGCAACATTAAGAAATGCCAGACAGTTCATATCTTCTGACCTTTGAGGTACACTTATCATCTACACCATGACAGATCTATAGGGTGTTGTTTTAAAATGAAACAACATCCAGTTATATTTGCACTTTTCTAATACTTGAATTCATTTAAATTGGTTATAAACCATCAACTTTTTTCACTTAGAAGAATCAGAACCTGCTACTAACTACACACAAACTGCTTACCTCCTGAGTCCTGTAGTGGTTATCAAGAGCTCTTAACCAGTGTATACTCTAGTTATTTCAGGAGAAGTAGATACTTCCGGTATTCACATTTAATACTATTCACATAAACCAGGAGATATAGCTTACCTTCGTGTGTCAACAGATGAGCTTTCAGATACATTATTGTAGTAAATCCTTTGTCACAGTGGGGACACTTCTTGTCTCTTGGTCCATGTGTCTGCTTGTGAATTTCTAGGTATGATTTGCCTGTAAATTTAAAGGTAATTTGAATTATTACAACAACAAAGTCACACCATGTTAAGGTTTTGTTTTAATTGATATAAGGAGTACTGGCTACTAATGTTCCTATGTAAATGTGTTTGGTGAAGTTTAATACTTAAACATTTTTATTAAATAATGTTTTAAGACCCCACCGTAATGGACAATTTTAATTCAGAATTAAAATACTTTAGGTAGTCAGGACTAAACTTTATATATTTAGGTAGTCAAGATTAAACTTTATATATTCATATTAGTTACATGCAAAACATATACAATCTAAACATGTGATAACTTGGGTAAGAAGTGTGCTTGGTTTGCAAATAACTGTGAAGAATGTTTTCTTTTAGCATGACTTCAATCAGTAACTCAAAAATCACTGATATTTAAAATCATTCACACTTGTAAATTCTAATTTCAGTATAATAATAAATATATTTTATAAACATTTCTGACTGAAAGCCATGGCATGCCTGAACAAAAGAATTAAAGCCTTAATTCTATTACATGTACCTTAATTCTTACACACTTGTGTATGCATACAGCCTTCAAGTATTATTTAGTGTATAATGATAAAAACATACATCTTTTAACTTCACAAACCTTTAAACTTTTGTCCACAAATGTCACATGTAACCATTTCTGAAAAATGTGTTTTCTTCTTGTGGTCTATGAGGTACCGTCTTGTCTTGTAGAAATTATGACAAATGTCACATTCCCAGTCTTTCGTTGTGTTATGCACTTCCATATGTCGCTTGTACCTCACTGCCATTACTTGCATACCACACACTTCACATTCTTTTAATTCTTGTTTTCCCCCTGTACCAAACTTTCCTCTGTTTTTACTTTTCCCTGGCATCTCTTCTTGGAGTTTCTGAACAATTTCTTCTGAATAATACTCATCTTTTTTCATCAAATGTTTTCCTTTGTGTGACCACAATGCATAGCGGCTCCTTAAATGTTCTCCACAGATATCACAGACAATGTCTCTCTCACCATGTACTGAGTCAATATGATTCTTTAGGTGTTCTGCTGTCTGAAAGAAACCTTTACATGATTTACAGCTGAAATGTTGCTCTTTCTTATGTTCTAACATATGTGTAAGAAGACTTTCATGTGAAACAAAATGTTTTTTACAAATTTTACAATCTTGATTTTTCCAAGTTCCTACGACCTCACTTTCTAACACTATATGTTCACCATGAAGAGGACCTTCTTTCAGAATTTCCAAATCTAATCCACTTTCTTCTCTTTTGTCTTCCCATATGCTTTTCTTTTTCTTTTTTTGATATGATGGACATTTCCCTATTTGCTGTGATCTCCACTTTATGTAGTCTTCCTCTGACACTTCCACCTTTTCAACCTCATCTAAGGGTTCTGTTATTTCTCTCTTCAGAATATGGCTCATTATGTGTTTTTCAAAACTTTGGTTGCCTTTTAGAATGCTACTGCATTTTGGGCAACCATACTTTTTCATTGTGTGAACTGATCTTACATGATCATTCAGATGTCTTTTACTTTTATATTTTTTTCCACACTGGGCACATTCTACAATTCTTGCAGAAACATGAGCAAACATGTGCTTTTTCAGTGCTTTCCATAAAAAGTAACGCCCACACACTGCACATGGATACAGGCAATTTTTCATTGGCTGCCCTTCTTCATTTTTGAATATTCTCTTTTTCTTTACCTTAAACTTATTCAAGTAAGACTGTCGGTCGTTTGTACCACTGATAGAAACAGTGTGGTCAATATCTTCTTCCTCTGTCCCTTCCTGTGGAATAAAGTCTGGGTCATTTTGGTCATCGTCTTCGTCATGGCTTTCGTCCTCTCCAAAGTCATCATCACTATCATTATCTGAAGCATTGTAATCAGAATCAATCTCAACTTTAACTGCAGTGTAGGAATTCTCTGTGTCTGCATCAACTGAAGTTCCATCAGTTTTCAAAGGAATGTCTTCCACATTAGCAACAGTCTCCTCATTTGAGTCTGCTATCTTCTTATCATCATTGACAGAAGTCACGTCTTTAGCTTTAATCTCAACTTTATTTCTCTCCTGATTTTTTTTAAGACATTTTACTTCTTCTGCTTTGTCACTTGAATCTTTTTCCTTTGGGAATACTTTTACAATAATTTTCTTCTTACTGCTACCACTACCTTTGATTACAGTTTTGTCATTTTCTAATTCTGTTTCTAACTGAATAGTGTCTTTCTGTATGGGTAGTTTTTCATGATTTAGACTATTCCGCACATTTTTGCATTCAGTAGCTTTTACGCTTTCACCTGAAGCAGCTGGTTCAGAGGCATTTGTAAGCCTATTCTCTGATTCATACTTTGGAGAACTTATGCCTGCAAGTGCTTTATAGTCTACACGTTTACAACTACTTCTCCTGCTAGATCTAGTCACAGGGCTTAAGTTCCCTCTGGTTCCGTAAGTACTGATAACATCATTCATATCTGAAATGGGAGATGATTTTCTGATTTTGGAATTTTTCTCTGTTTTTCTTGTCTTCACTTCCTCATTTTCTTCCATTCTTCTTTTCACTCCTTGTCCTTTCTTTGTCAATTTCTTTTCAACTTTGAGATTTTTTAACCTATCATTTACTTTAGTTGATTCTTTTGCCTTTGCATCTTTCTGTGTTTTCAAAGTAGACAAGTCATTCCCCTTTTCTTTTTCATCCTCATAACTCATTTCCCCATTGGAAGAACTGGCAAGATCTGTAATTTCTTTGTCAGCATCGGAATCACTTTGTGGCTTGTTATTTAGAGAGTCAGGTGGTCTGGCAGTGTGATCAGCATTACTGTAACTATAGTCCGATATATTTTCTTCTCCTACCATATGTTCATGCAGCAAACTCATAGAAGGAAATTTCAATGTACAGATCCCACAGTTGAAAACATCAGCATCTACTTTTCCCTGATCGTGTAGTTCTCTGGACTGTTTCTTGTTTTTCTCTTGCAGAGCAAAGTGCTTGCCTGTTAAGTTCTCATGTGTTTTAAGATGTGCAGAGAAAAGTGTCATCTTGTCAAACTTTTCAGAACATATGCCACACACAAATGGGCAAATACTCATTACAGCACCCTCTGTGTCACTTTTTGCACATTCTTTCACCTGACCATCTTTATCACTATTTTTTGTCAATCTGCTGTGTGCATCACCTTCCTCTGTTAAACTTTTTTTGCCCTGTGTATCTGCACCTTTGACTGGATTTATCATACCATCATTCATGTTGTATGTGTGATCTGCGCTGACATCTGACATTTCCAAGGTAAATATTGGATCTCATTTCTGAAAGAGAATTGTAAAATAAATGACTAATTAGGTGATTATTTTTACAAACTGTTTTGGCAGCAAAATAAAGCAACACCAACAAGTACTAAGGATGAATAAACAAAGGACATGATGGCTCTAAATCGCTTACCCGATCATAACTGCCAAAAACAACTAGTGCAATGTTAATAGATTTATAAATTAAAGAAAGAGTTATGGTCCTTGTTTGATTATTGGACTAGCCATCCAGTAACATGAGCCAAACTATGCTAAAAACTAGACTTCTCCGTCGGTCACTGATGCTCCCAAAATTGGGAATTTCTCACAGAAAAGGAATTCATTACCCGGGAAAACAATGGATATATATTTAATTGCTTGATAGGCTAAGAGTATTTTGCTTCACAAATAAACCTCGTTCAAATCGTGTCAGCTGCTACATGTATACCTCTTTCACAATGTCTTACTTCCATAACTCATTAACAATGCCTTTCTTCCATAGCTCATTCACCTATTCAACAATATGGTAATTATTTTAAATAGCTATGAAAACACTGAATTTCAGTTTTACTTAGGATATGTATTTAATAAGTATGCTAACATTTAAACATGGGTGTAGGAGGAGTTGCACACACAAGATTTACTATATATGGCATGTATGAAAAACCAACAACGGGCAATAATTCAGTGAAAACTGATCAGAGAAAAAAAATTCTTTAATATTCTTGCACAACTACGCATCGTGGTCTATTATGTGTGCGAGTTTGGTTTCAATCCAACTATGAATGTAGGAGAAGTTGCAAGCACAAGAATTTTACTATAGATGGCATGTATGAAAAACCAACAAAGGGCAATAATCCAGTGAAAACTGATCACAGAAAAAAATTTCTTTTCTTCTTGCACAACTATGCATAGTGGTCTATTATGTGTGCGAGTTTGGTTTCAATCCAAGCATGCGTTTAGGAGGAGTTGCGTCCACAAGATTTACTATATATGGCATGTATGAAAAACAAACAAAGGGCAATAATCCACTGAAAACTGATCAAAGAAAAAAATCCTCTATTTCTTGCACAGCAACCCATCAAGGCCTATCATGTTTGCAAGTTTGGTTCCAATCCATCCATGAGTGTAGGAGGATTGCGCACACAAGAAACGGGATGTACGGACGGACAGACAGACTTACGTACTGTTGTGTGCTAATCTATATGCCTTCACATTATGGGGGTATTCTAGATTGAGATTAAATTCAATAACTTTAACATAAATGCAATTGTTAAAACTACACCTTGTAATAATAACAGATGCATTGACAACAGAAGTAAAGAAGTGCGAGTCGATGGAATAATTAAATTTAACAAATATAAACCTATTCTCAAACCTCTCAAATTTAAACCTTTCATAAATTTACTTATAACTTGCTTTTAGGTAGGTTCTATCATTCACTTGCAAGGTTAGATAATAACCAATAATGTCTAATTAAAATAATGCTTTTAAAACAGCATTTGACAAGTAAGACTTTGTTTTAATATGTAAAACAAAAGAAAACAAGAAATGTTTGTAAAACATAAATGCCCCCCGGCAGCACCTAATTGCTTGTGGTTGGGCCAAAGCGTTCTCTAGTTATTGATCAGAAACCGTTTTTAGGATCAAGGTCCCTGTGGCCTTGACCTTTGACCTAATGACCTCAAAATCAATAGGGGTCATCTACTGGTGATGACCAACCAGCATACCAAGTTTGGTGAACCTAGGTCAAAGCATTCTCTAGTTATTGATCGGAAACCGTTCTTAGAGTCAAAGTCTCTGTGAGCTTGACCTTTGACCTAATGACCTCAAAGTCAATAGGGGTCATCTACTGGTGATGACCAACCAGTATACCAAGTTTGGTGAACCTAGGTCAAAGCATTCTCTAGTTATTGATCAGAAACCGTTTTTAGGACGAAGGTCCCTGTGAGCTTGACCTTTGACCTAATGACCTCAAAATCAATAGGGGTCATCTACTGGTGATGACCAACCAGCATACCAAGTTTGGTGAACCTAGGTCAAAGCGTTCTCTAGTTATTGATCGGAAACCGTTTTTAAGATGAAAGTCTCTGTGATCTTGACCTTTGACCTAATGACCTCAAAGTCAATAGGGGTCATCTACTGGTGATGACCAACCTGCATACCAAGTTTGGTGAACCTAGGTCAAAGCATTCTCTAGTTATTGATCGGAAACCATTTTTAGGATGAAGGTCCCTGTGAGCTTGACCTTTGACCTAATGACCTCAAAATCAATAGGGGTCATCTACTGGTGATGACCAACCAGCATACCAAGTTTGGTGAACCTAGGTCAAAGCGTTCTCTAGTTATTGATCAGAAACCGTTTTTTAGGATGAAGGTCCCTGTGATTTTGACCTTTGACCTAATGACCTCAAAATCAATAGGGGTCATCTACTGGTGATGACCAACCAGCATACCAAGTTTGGTGAACCTAGGTCAAAGCGTTCTTTAGTTATTGGTTGGAAACCGTTTCTACGTACAAGGTCAATGTGACCTTGACCTTTGACCCCTTGACCCCAAAATCAATAGGGGTCATCCTTTGGTGATGGACAATCATCCTACCAAATTTGAAGTTCCTAGGCCTAAGCGTTCTTTAGTTATTGATCGGAAACCGTTTTTAGAGTCAAAGTCTCTGTGAGCTTGACCTTTGACCCCTTGACCCCAAAATCAATAGGGGTCATCTACTGGTGATGACCAACCAGTATACCAAGTTTGGTGATTCTAGGTCAAAGCATTCTCTAGTTATTGATTGGAAACCGTTTTTAGGATGAAGGTCCCTGTGACCTTGACCTTTGACATAATGACCTCAAAATCAATAGGGGTCATCTACTGGTGATGACCAACCAGCAAACCAAGTTTGGTGAACCTAGGTCAAAACGTTCTCTAGTTATTGGTCGGAAACCGTTTTTAAGATGAAAGTCTCTGTGATCTTGACCTTTGACCTAATGACCTCAAAATCAATAGGGGTCATCTACTGGTGATGACCAACCTGCATACTAAGTTTGGTGAACCTAGGTCAAAGCATTCTCTAGTTATTGATCGGAAGCCATTTTTAGGATGAAGGTCCCTGTGAGCTTGACCTTTGACCTAATGACCTCAAAATCAATAGGGGTCATCTACTGGTGATGACCAACCTGCATACCAAGTTTGGTGAACCTAGGTCAAAGCATTCTCTAGTTATTGATCGGAAACCATTTTTAGGATGAAGGTCCCTGTGAGCTTGACCTTTGACCTAATGACCTCAAAATCAATAGGGGTCATCTACTGGTGATGACCAACCAGCATACCAAGTTTGGTGAACCTAGGTCAAAGCGTTCTCTAGTTATTGATCAGAAACCGTTTTTTAGGATGAAGGTCCCTGTGATCTTGACCTTTGACCTAATGACCTCAAAATCAATAAGGGTCATCTACTGGTGATGACCAACCAGCATACCAAGTTTGGTGAACCTAGGTCAAAGCGTTCTTTAGTTATTGGTTGGAAACCGTTTCTACGTACAAAGTCAATGTGACCTTGACCTTTGACCCCTTGACCCCAAAATCAATTGGGGTCATCTACTGGTGATGGACAATCATCCTACCAAATTTGAAGTTCCTAGGCCTAAGCGTTCTTTAGTTATTGATCGGAAACCGTTTTTAGAGTCAAAGTCTTTGTGAGCTTGACCTTTGACCCCAAAATCAATAGGGGTCATCTACTGAAGATGACCAACCAGTATACCAAGTTTGGTGATTCTAGGTCAAAGCATTCTCTAGTTATTGATTGGAAACCGTTTTTAGGATGAAGGTCCCTGTGACCTTGACCTTTGACCTAATGACCTCAAAATCAATAAGGGTCATCTACTGGTGATGTCCAACCAGCAAACCAAGTTTGGTGAACCTAGGTCAAAGCGTTCTCTAGTTATTGGTCGGAAAACGTTTTTAAGATGAAAGTCTCTGTCATCTTGACCTTTGACCTAATGACCTCAAAATCAATAGGGGTCATCTACTGGTGATGACCAACCTGCATACCAAGTTTGGTGAACCTAGGTCAAAGCATTCTCTAGTTATTGATCGGAAGCCATTTTTAGGATGAAGGTCCCTGTGAGCTTGACCTTTGACCTAATGACCTCAAAATCAATAGGGGTCATCTACTGGTGATGACCAACCAGCATACCAAGTTTGGTGAACCTAGGTCAAAGCGTTCTCTAGTTATTGATCAGAAACCGTTTTTTAGGATGAAGGTCCCTGTGATCTTGACCTTTGACCTAATGACCTCAAAATCAATAGGGGTCATCTACTGGTGATGACCAACCAGCATACCAAGTTTGGTGAACCTAGGTCAAAGCGTTCTTTAGTTATTGGTTGGAAACTGTTTCTACGTACAAGGTCAATGTGACCTTGACCTTTGACCCCTTAACCCCAAAATCAATTGGGGTCATCTACTGGTGATGGACAATCATCCTACCAAATTTGAAGTTCCTAGGCCTAAGTGTTCTTTTGTTATTGATCGGAAACCGTTTTTAGAGTCAAAGTCTCTGTGAGCTTGACCTTTGACCCCTTGACCCCAAAATCAATAGGGGTCATCTACTGGTGATGTCCAACAAGTATACCAAGTTTGGTGAACCTATGTCAAAGCATTCTCTAGTTATTGATTGGAAACCGTTTTTAGGATGAAGGTCCCTGTGACCTTGACCTTTGACCTAATGACCTCAAAATCAATAGGGGTCATCTACTAGTGATGACCAACCAGCAAACCAAGTTTGGTGAACCTAGGTCAAAACGTTCTCTAGTTATTGGTCAGAAACCGTTTCTACCTACAAGGTCAATGTGACCTTGACCTTTGACCCCTTGACCCCAAAATCAGTAGGGGTCATCTTCTGGTGATGGACAATCATCCTACCAAGTTTGAAGTTCCTAGGCTTAAGCCTTCTTTAGTTATTGGTTGGAAACCGTTTCTACATACAAGGTCAATGTGACCTTGACCTTTGACCCCTTGACCCAAAAATCAATAGGGGTCATCTATTGGTGATGGACAATCATCCTACCAAGTTTGAAGTTCCTAGGCCTAAGCGTTCTTTAGTTATTGGTCGGAAACCATTTGGTCTATGGACCAATGGACCGACGGACCGACCGACAGACAGACAAATGCAAAGCAATATACCCCCACTTCTTTGAAGAGGGGGCATAATTACTATTACATTTTAAGCCTTAGTAACTTACATATGCTGATTATCACTTTCAATCAGAATGATCATTTTGAATAAGCATACCACTGCAAATTCCTTCCGGGACAATGAGTACCAAATTATGAAACAAACTTTCAGTGTTCATTACTTATTTCCTTAAGCTGGGCTCCCACTGCCGATCAGATCAACTCGATCAAGCCCGATCAAGCGATCGGGTACTGGTCCGGGTCGGTCGGCATGATTGATCGGGAGTGGTCGGGGAGGTCTACCTTGGTCGGCATCGCTCGGGCTTTCTACCCGAATTTTTTTGACATGTCAAAAAAGTTCGTGTAGCGATCGTGTAGCCAAGCGGTCGAGAAGAGCTCGGGAAGCAATCGTGTATTGATCGAGCTGAAGATCGAGTTGATCGAGAAACAATCGTGTAGCGATCTTGTTTGGTCGGATTGGCATCTTTAACCCGATCTGTACCCGATCATCTCGACTTCTACTCGAGTAATATACGATCGCATCCCGATTAAGTAGATCTCTGTTCGATCTCTTGTCCAGATTATCTAGACTGCTACCCGACTACTCCACGACCACACACGACCGCACACGATCAAACCCCGATCACTGTTCGACCATACACGAGCTCACGTGACTAAAGCAAGAAAAGCGTGCTGACCAGTGTCTCATAAGTTGTTTGGACGCTGAAGATAAACCATCAACCAAGCTCTAACCATCTGGCCCACAACTGCAACTGCTCAATCTCCATAAATATTTATACTATGCTGGACACAACATATACTATGAAGTTTCAAGATGAAGTGATAATGATCAACACTGTTTGAAGTTTTTATTCTAAAAGTTTTGGTACACGACTGTTCACGACCTTCTACGACAATGACGATCTGGTCGGGGAAAGATCTGACACCATTCGAGCAGAGATCCAGTAGGTCGAGTTGAGATCGTGTAGGGATCGTGTAAAGGTCGGGATGATCGAGCGGAAATCGGAAAGGTGGTCGGGTTGACGTCGTGAAGGAGTCGTGAATAATCGTGTGGGAATCGTGTGTGATCGACAAGAGGTCGAGAAGAAGTCGTGTATACGCCTTTAGTCGAGCTTGGTCGGGCCTGATCGGGGAATTTGGGTGATCGGGATGATCGAGTTGATCTGATCGGCAGTGGGAACCCAGCTTTATGTACAAGAATTAATTGGTGTATTTCGATTTTTTTCTTTCTTTTTTTATCAAGTCTGGGTATCATAAACCCAATCAACCGAACAAGATTTGCAAAGCAATACACCCTCACTTCTCAGAAGAGGGGCATAATAATCTGAGCAATCTTTGTAGAAGTCAACCAAAAATGCTAAATATCAAATATCTAAGTGACCCAGGCCCCTGGGTGGGGTCAATTTTTATCCAAGGGATAAAATCTGAACAATTTTTGTAGAGGTCAACTATACAATGCTACACACCAAATTTCTTAAGTCTAGAGGTTATTGTTTCTGACAAAAATATGTGAAAGGATTTAATATTTTACATAAATAGGGCTCAAAGTCAAAATTGGCCACAGGGACATTATTTGAACAAACTTGAAAGCGGTCCACTACACAACATATAAAATATCTAAATATTAAGACATACAATACAGTTTCAGACAAGAATATTTTTTCTAAGTTTCTCTTACACAACTCAATGTTAAACAACTCAATTTCAAAACTAGATCAATAATTTATGCAATCTTTGTAGAGGTCAACTAAACAATGCTAAATACCAAATATCTAAGATGTAGAGCTTATGCTTTCTGACAATAAGATTTTCACACAAATAGGACCCTCAGAGCGGGATCAATTTTGATCCAAGGGACATGATTTTCTCAGATTACATATTTCACAAAAATAGGGCCCCCAGGGTGGGGCCAATTTTGCCCCTAACGATATAACTTCAACGAACTTGACAATGCAATAAACAAAATATCTAAGCTCCAAGGCTTAAGACAAGAAGATTTTTTAGGTACATCCCTATATATTATAAGCCTGTGTAAAACAAGTAACCCCCATGTAGTGCCATTAATGATCCCAGGGGCATAGTTTGAACAATGCCCCTTTTCAAATTTGACGTAGAAATCAGACACTTTGACTGAAATCATGATGACTTCAAAATGTTGCCTCTAAAGCTTTAATAAGAGTTTCCTTGGATTTAAGCCAGTGACCTAGTTTTTGACCCCAGATGACCCATATTTGAATTTGACCTAGAAATCATTAACACAAACACTTTGAATCAAAATCATGATGACTGTCTTGAAAATGTGTCCTACAGAGCAATAACAAGATTTTATTTAAATTTAAGCAAGTGGTCTAGTTTTGGACCCCAGATGACCCAAATTTGGACTTCGACTCGACCTAGAAATCACCAACACAAACATTTTGATAAAAAATAATGACAACTGAATTCAAAATGTGGTCTGTAGAGAGTTAACAAAGTTTATTTTTGATAAAATCTGGGGACCTAATTTCTGATTCTTCATGACCCAGCTTCAAACTTCATCAAGGAAAACATGCTGTATCAAAATGTAGTCTCTGGAGCATTAACAACGTAAATTGTTGATAACGTACCTAGCAAGCCACACAACAACTGAAGAAAATGGACAACAGACCCATAACAAAAGCTCACCCTGTGCTTTGTCTTGGTAAAGCTAAAAACTTATATGACATCCTATGACTTACTGGCTGTGTTAAGGTCAACATTTGTGCCAACTTATTTCAAAATCCTTCCTCACACGAGAAACTGAAAAATACGGAAAACCTTGAAGTGTGACCTTGACTTTTGTCATATAGGCTGATAGTTGTATCTTAACATTGTTTGATTAAAAGTTGAGCTAAGTTGTTTGAGTATCCTGCAATCTATGGTGGAGTTTGAGCAATGAACAAACGCAAGCAAGTCAAATCGGCCCCAAGTCAAATCAGCCTCAAAATAAGTCAGATCGGCCCCATTGCATTTTTTATACGTCAAATCAGCCCCAAAATAAGTCAGACAGGCCCCAAGAAGATTAATAAGATATAATTGTGTTTAAATCATTAAATTAAAATCAGCTTTAATGTTAGTGAAAATTGTTATTAACATAATTTTTATTGTGTAATCGGTGTGACTTGACAACATCATAAAAACCTCAACTTAAAAGAATGTTTCATATACACAATATATATGCACATACAATTTCAAAATCTAAAAAAGGTGATTTTCATTATGATTATGATACTGTTTTGATTTGATGTGATTAGTGGAGTTAATTTTGTCATTTATATAGGTGTTGATTTGTATTGTATTTTCCTGCACTTCATCTTTAATACTCGTGAAGTGTCACAATAGAATTGCACGAAACGGTGCTTAGTTATAATACACAACATAAGATCAAAGCAACAGTACTTAAGAGTGCAGAAATATAATCATGTCATTTATACAGGTGTTGATTGGGCATTGTTTATTTACTGTGCTCCTTGTGGAAAATGATATACAGAATCATGTTCGACACAATGTCAGTCCTCAGAATGGACTGATTCTAGAACTCTGCAAGTTTGCGGAAAAACATAGGCTGCCTTCGAGAAACGTTTCTAACTGGTTGCTCTTAATCTTTCCACAATGCTTTGATTGTAGTGTGAAAACACTTGATTCTCGAGTATCAAGAACAATTGAAACTGAGAAAAAATTCAAGAAAAAGAAAAAAAAATGCAACATTCAAAAAATTTGAAGAATTTGCAAATGCTTTATTCGTGGTAAATCCTTCTAGTAACACTGTCAAATCCATCCAATCTGAGAAGAATGAAATTGGTATCGCAATCACAGATATTTCACTCCGCAGTGATACAGATCGTGTTACATATCCAACATCTGAAACAATGACTCAAAATTACCCTCTTACAGTCATGAAAGAAAATATGTGCATACAAAATTACCCAATTATAGAGACAGAGACTCATACTTTATTGCCGCCCCCTCAGTCATCAGAAATAGGAAAAGAGAAAGTAAGTGGTCCATGTTCCGTGAAAGAGACAGTGACTCAAAATTCAGTATTTTCCCCCCTTATAGTCGTGAAAGAAAATCTGTGCATACGAAATTCCCCAATAGAGACAGAGACTCCTACTTCATTGCCGAGCACACTCAGTTTCAGCTTAAGGGTTAACAGGTGTGAACCCAATTTAAAATGCACTCTTAAATTAGCCTAATATATGTGTATTTATGTGCTGATAATATCTGTTGATGTTTTTAGAGAATGCTGAATATGTTATAATGCTGGTATGGTGAAAAATTTTGACTTATGCAGATTGGTTTTTAAGTATTAAAAAATGGTTTGAAATCTTGATTAGTTTTTGTCTCACAACTTTGCTTGTAGTTGAGTTACACAAAAACTGACATTATAAATGGATTCTGCAGGAAAAGTTACATAAGACTGGTGATTTTGATGAAAATATGTTGACTCTTGAAGAAATGACATCATTTTTAAGGAAAAAAAGTCTTCGGAGAGTTCCGCGATAAGCCTTCGGCTTTCTATATACAGAATGGATAAAATGTTCCAAAAATCGGAGCGATTTTCACGACTTTAAAATTGTGTAACTTTGGTTCTACTAGTGGTATCTCAATAATTTAAACTGTTCTGGAAAGCTCTTTCAGAGACGTTTTCAATGATGTCATATTCTTTATGATTTGATATACTTTCAAAACCAGTGTGGGGTTGCTAATTTAATCCATGACATAAGATCAAAGCGATTAATTGTATATAATTGATAATGATTTATCATTGTCTTGATAATGAAACAAATTCGCAAATATCCTGTGATAGGGCAAAGATTAATTTGAGATTCGCCGCAGGCATACAAAATTATACCATTAAAATATGTTTGATTAATAAAATGATATATAAATAAATGTAAATGATCTTCTGTTTCACTTGAATGCTTTGTAGGGTGAATTCACAGAAAAAAAATGTTATACTAAAACATAACTTTTTAAATAAACTAGATGGGTGTTCACACTTGTGTTGCCCTTGGGTACTCTGTTAGAATAACTAAAAAGGTAAACAAGAGCCTGCTGGAAAAGACAGTATGCTAGTCAAAGTACAACAAGACCTGTCCACAGACAGCATGCTCCACTTTTCTCAGTGCTGGATAATTAATTATAAGCCAAGTTAAACAAGAGGCCCAAGTGAAAAAAAAAATTGAGTGGGGGAGGGCAAGTACCTAGTCAAAGAGTCAAGTACTTATGTATTTAAAAAAAAAAAAAAAATTCGGGACCGGGGGTTTGGGGGGATGGTGAGTCAAAGTGGGGAGTACTTACCCATCTCACGTCAAGTTTTTTTCCTATATATAAGTATAACCAAAATCAAGTGACCCCTGGGAGTAGGGCTAACTGTGATCCCAGGGACATGGGTACAAGTATTCCAAGCTTGAATGGAATATCTTTGACACTTTTTGAGAAATGGACATTAACAAAAAGGTTAACCAAGAAATTTTAAATTGAAAAAGGAGCATAACATTGCAAAAATAAATTTGAGGGTTATCTGCCCTTGAGAGATGGTGTGATATAATTGTATAGCATAACATAGTTATAGCCAATATTAAGTTTTCATGAAAAAATCCATGTACAAGAAGGTGCATAACTCAGTCAAATGTGATATTGATCTAAAGATTTTGGCATTATCCCGACCCTGTTGTCATAAGCAATACAATTAAAAAGTTTGATAAGGGAATGTTAAGAAATGGCAAAGTTATAGCCAACGTTAAGTTTTCGTGACGGACTGACGGACAAAGTTATCCCTATGTATCGCCGTTTCTTCGAAAGGGCGACACAAAAACTGAGGCCAATATGACTTGAGGCTGATTTGACTTAGGGCCGATTTGACTTTTTTGTGGCCAAGTTGACTTCGGGCAGATCTGACTGTAATTCTACACAAACATACAAGCAATCTGGTTCTTGCGTACAACACACTTTGTCATCAAGGCAGATATTTGTCAAAAGGTTTTTGAAAATCCTTCAATCCATAGTGAAGGCAGAGCCTGCAGAAGTTTACAAAATACTCTGACTGACCGCCCATCCAACCGACAAAGAGATTCCAGTCTAGACCATGCACCCCCTCCCCCACCCACCCACTACCAGTAATAAACTACATCATATAATACTACAGTGTGTGCGTTTTACTTATTTTCTTATATCAAATAACACTGGGCCTGAAATGAAAAAGGTACATGCTAAAGTAAGAGCAATGGCCCTTTGTGACAATGAAAACTTGACAGTGTCAATTACACTGTCATCTGCTGACTTTTAAAATCTCAGTCTACAACTCATTCACATTTGTTGAAGTAAAACTTTTTTACATGCAGAAATAATCATTTTGTTACACGGATATGCCTTTGCAGTCGAATGATATTAGCCAGTACCTTAGAGTTTTGAGAATATTGGTTCTTCCGTGATAAAAGATGCTACAAAAAAGTACAAGTACGATTTGTCTTAAGTATCCAGTAGGAATCGAAAATAATTCAAAGTTTGACTAATCACTACTTGATATATTAATTATCCGTGAAGTATCATAATAGAAATATCTCGCGAAATCAAGCCTTAAAAACTCCGGAAAGTTTGTCCGAACAAACAGACACTTCCTAAATTTCTAGAACAGAAGGACGACGAAGACCCTTCTGACGCAGACGAGGACAGACATGTTTATCTGTTTATTTCTTTCAGTGGGCATACTTTGAAACTTACAGAAAGATTTGTCTTTGTTGTAAAATAGCTGAAGGCAGAACATTTAAGTTAAGGTTGCTAGTGAAATCACATCAGAAATTGAACCATAAAATTGGTGTTGATGCCGCCAGGTAAACGACATTTTGGTCCGAAAAATGGCGTGTCAGAAGCGAGATAACCTACTATAACTTCAGTCAGTTGTTACTTCCCTTGAAATTAAAATTGCATTTTGAACACATCTTTTGCAAAAAACACTTGCTCCGTTTCTAAATTAAGACTTTATAGTTGTTCTTTCGAATTGCATTTCGGTTTGTATGGATTTTATTTTGAATTGATTTGGCTTCTGGTGACTTCTTTTCTTAGTTTAACCTGCTAATCTATAAATGAAGAATTCTGTTCGTAAATTGAGGACGGGGACGAATTTTATATGCACATATATAAATGTTTTGCACCAGGGAGGGGGCGGCGGGCTGACCCAAAGGAATGTGACATTTTTCCTTTTCTGGAGTCTAAATCCTAACACTAGAGCAATGAAATTCGTCAAAATCCCCACAGTGGCTTTACATGTCAAATATGAACTTGAATCTAAAATTCTGCCAAAGTCTATTTCCCGGGACTCATAACTATCTTGTCTGTCAAATTCCCGCCTGTCGGGAATGGTTGTCTGTCAAAAGTCCCGTGTATGCCCGCCGCCCCCACCCTGGGACAAAACATTGATATAGGTGTATCATATTAATGCCAGTCGAACGGCACACACTGAATACTGGAAGATTATATTTAAAAAAAATAAGCAAATATCATTTGAAATCGGTATTAAAAAGTCAAGTAATTTAATATGCTTATAAGAATTATGATGATAATTTATGTTAGTTATTGACGAGTATTTAATCAACAAAACAATAACAAAAAATACAAATGAAGAAACATTGGTGTATTAAGAAATATTTTGACAGGTATTGACTATTTGATTGAAATGCTTCAAGAAAGTCGTTGTTTGGGGAAATAGATTATTTTACTTCTTTTGAACCGACCCGAGTGCTCGGTAAAATACATGCATATTTAGGAGAAAATAATTATGAGGACTACACTGGTGACAACATAAAATCACTTTTTTGTATGTATGTCATGTATTTTATCACAATCAACCAAAAATAGAAAATACAAATAAATACAAATACAAATACAAATTTTATTTAAAGTCGGTTAAGTTAATAATACAACATTAGCTATGTATAGCTATTGACCGACTTATTAAAATACTATTAAAATACTTTTGTTAACTGGGTGTAACTTTAGTCGGTGTTATATTTAGATTTCCATACATAGCTAGAGACCTAAAACCAATATTCAGGTCATTGGTACGTAAAGGGAAACAAGGAGTACTGAAATTTAATTACGCTTAAGATTTAGTGTGTGCTATAGCTAGTTCTGTAGCCAATAAGATAACAAAGATATTACAATTTCATATAGATTTATCTGTTCTCCACTTAATTGATTAATTGTTCTATTTCTTACCTGCCAACTATGGAGTGAAATCTTCAGCATTAAAAAACTTGGTCGGTCGTCACGCTTTAATGCTGAAGATTTCATTTTATAACCTCGAAGAGATCAACAATATACTTATATTGGTCTCATTATGAAATTTGAAGTTGTTTATTGTTGTTTTGTTCATTTCTTGATATTGTTGTTGCTAGTTTTCACCCTGTGCGACATGTGTGCAAGACATAAATGAATGCCTCTGTGATATACCGGTATATATTATATTATCCAGCAGGCGAGGAGAGTGAACTTTTTATAATTGTACATAAAAAACAATGTGAATCTGAAATGTTTTCTACAGTAAAACCCTGGAAGAGTTACGATTCGGATTAGTTGTACACCACCATCGTTCTAGCGGTCAAAGGATATAAAAAACGATCCTGTAAAAGCTGGCATTTACCTTTAGCTTGCTGGTTGCAACTGTTTACGTCTCTAAGACCAGTGAAGACCATGTTTAAGTCCGCACATCCACATAGTCTGGTCATGATTTGATCTGTTCATTGTCTTTCTATCTGTCTGAGTTTATTTACCATCGCTACCGATTTCCCATATGACCGATGCGCCAAAAAGAGTTCAGATTTATGAGGGATAGTGCAAGCAACAGAAAGCACCCGATTCAAGGGTGTACAGCACTGATTTATGAGTATTATAATGTCTCATTTGAAAGACAATTAGTATTGTTAGTGGAAGAGCAGTGAGTTCAACGTGTAACTGGGTTACAAGTCCCGTGCCTTACAACGAGACAATGGACCCATCCCTTTTATGTATGAAACAGTACACTTAGGTGGGATGAATAGGCGTGTATGTTCATTTTTTCTACTATGTATATGGATCATGGGTAGTTTAGTTTAGACTCATTTATTTTTCATCGATAACGATACAACTGACAACTTTGATTCACCACGCTCGATAACTGCTTCCTGGTTCCATACCAGTATTTGCGCAGCAGTGAGGAATGTGAATATCGTGAGAGAATCGCGCCTCTGAGGGTCGATCCCGCGACCTCCGGATCCGGAGGCCTGCGCTCTACCCCTGGACCATTGTGCCTCCTCAATGGGTAGGTTCATTCTAGACATTTATCAGGTTAGTTTAATCTGGTACTACGTACTGTTTCCGTTATCTGGAATTAATGTACTGTTTTAACAAAGGATTCAATAAGAAATTCTTTCCGATATTGATTTATAATACAGCCTTGTTAAATTTATCACAGTCCAAAACAGGTTCTAGAACGAAGAAAATGGTCCGTTTTGTTTCTGTTTAGTTTCGTTCATTATATAATTAAGAATTCTTTGTGTGGACAAGCACAGAAGTAGCTCCTTTCATCAGATATTCTATGTCTGATCTGCTTTCATCGAAATAAAAATATCAATAGCAAGGTGAAAATTGGAATGCCCAACTGACCGATGGGCAAGCCATTGTATATACATATTTGATTAACGAATGGACAATGTATAAAGATCGATGATTTAAAATATGTATGCAAGTTGCTGATGTTACTTTGTTTTCAGACACATGTTTACATTTGATCAGGGGCGAACTTACGTATCTTTTAGGTCGTAAATACATGTAAATACTATTTCAGCACAAAGTAAGATCCAAAGGTGTACGGCAGAGAATATTGCAGAGAGTACAGTTACGTTACCTTTACATTTTCTGGTTTAGAAATAGGCTTTTTTTGTAATTTGTCACTTTTATCTTAATATTTCTAGCGTGAAGTTTAACTTTTTGAAACATTCGATGATACTTCAGTGATATCTATGGCTTAGAGTTTACGAGACTCAAAATGTAAAGACACTTCGTTTTGTATGTCCATCCATAAAAGTTCTAGCAACATATCCAGTCAGAATTAAGAGATGTGGATTAAGACGTATATCTATTGCTGTAAAGAAAAGAAACTGTTTTGTTTAGCCTAATTCATGCTATATAAACTAGGTGGAAATTCAGAAGTTCTGACCAATTTAGCGGCATCATAAACGTACATTCGTTCCGTATATGACGTCGTAATATTAGTGACCGAGGTATAATAAATCCCCAATAAAAGATTTATCACGGCTGTGTAGTAACTGTACAAAGACTTTTCTTAATGAATTTATCCAGTCGTTTCAGATTCTGTTAAACAATTGTGCAAATACAACTAAACGACAGATGTAAGACCAGGTGGATTTGACGCTATATGATATTTTGAGATGTGGTACTTGACGAAATGCCGGGGATACTTTGGTGCAGAAAATTCGAGATCCCACGAGTCAGGACGGTGCGAACTCATTAATTAACAAACCAGAAAGACGTAAATAGACTATTGTGCAAATTTTAAACAGAAAATGTTCATGAACTAGAAGGAAAAACTTTCAGATGTTTTTTTCCCGCCGCAATGGCTTTGGATATTCTCTACATGGTTATTGCCCCTGTGGAAGTGAAATTGCTACTTCTGGCGATGTGCTTCGGTCTGATGGTCGATTTCCTAAGTAACTGGAGGAAACGTTACCAAGCAGAAAGGAATTACAGAACGGAACGAAGAGAGGAAACAAAAATATTGTGATTGAATATGTTACTTATTTCCCATACTGTAAAGAGAAATATGAAAACGGGAGAAGCCGTCACCAACACAGTGACTTGTTGAGGAATATTAATATTTTCAAACGGTTATTCTATTTCTTATGTGTTGTTATAAATGTCAGTATTACCGACGGATTAGATTATGACAATTATTTACTTACAAGTTTGTAGACTTCAAATAATTGCTTGCTGTTGAACAAGAAAACGTCAAACGTATATTATAAATGTATTTTCGTTGACCATGTGGACATATCTAAGCAATCCTAAGTAAAAAGAATATTTCTGTAGCCATCATTTGGTAACATCTGATCTAATCTTGTTATGAATTAAGGTCAGCATTGATCCCTAGACACAATTCACATGCATGTTTTTTGTGGGTTTTTTTTTGCTGATTTTGTCATAAAAAATAATCTCTAAAGTTCACTATGGTTCACTCAAACGGACTTTTTATAATGTAACAAATAAAACTATATTCCGACAGTTCATGGAATTATTGTAACCGTTCCCACTATTCATTACAAGGGAAATCTTAAGCATATTTGAGTCATTACAATTTTTCTCCCAATAAAAAGACAGAAGGAATGAAAGAAACATAAATACTTTTTTTGTCAGTTATATTGCATATGTTTGTATCTGTAGCTAATAATCTCAAAATAATTATTCATATAAAACGATATTTTTTTATTTTTTTCTTTTGCCAAAACTTGTAATAATTAAACGTGGTTAAGCTGTTATCTATTAACTAGATATAAAATGTTCACACATGTAACTCGATTATACATGTAGTAATAAAGCTGACATCAACCTGAAGAAAATCAAGTTATCTCCCTTGGCAGGGAGAATAAATTCAGATTTTTTTCACCAGGTAGAAAAACAACCCAAACACAACTTTGTTTTACATGTAGCTGTTAAAGTCTTCAAGTTTACAACGGTGGCCTTTAGCAAACTAACAGCTGCAGTTTAATGTACAAATTACAGTCATTAACAATAATAATAAACATCCTATATTTAACAATACAACATATATATGTATGTACATATTTTATACATGACAATATGAAAGACATAGGTAGATTTTGTGCAAATAGTAAGATTACTAGTGTTAAAGCTGCTGCAGATCCTGTTTCATATTTTGGAGGTGTGTGTGCAAATAATTTCTAAAATGAAGAAGCCGATCACGCATTTTTACAATCACTCCTCGACTTTCGTCACTCACTCTTAACAGTAATCTCCAATGTATTTCTTTCACACATGCATACAAACATACACACACTTAAAGCATTAACGATATCCTATCAAATGCAGTAGAGGCAATAAGAGCTAACAAGAGCCAATTGTTTTAGAAAATTCTTCTAAAATAATTCAAATGATAGTGCTATACATGAGCACTGCCTGCAGGTGCCAACGTTTGGCTGTCTCAGCTGTAGCAGATATCTGACCAAACGACCTCAAAAACAATAAGGATCAGCTACTTAATATGGGGAACCATCCGATAAAGTTTGAAGAATGTGGGTGAAATGAAACTCAAGTTATTGAGCAGAAATAGATTTCAAAGTCAAGATCACTGTGACTTTGACCTCAACTTACTGACCACAAAATAAATAGGGATATTCAGCTTAATAAAGGCAATCATCCTATCTAGGATCTAGGTCAAATGGTATTCCAGTTATTAAGTGGAAACATTTCTCATATTCAATGTCACTGTGACCTTGACCTCTGACTTACTGAGCAAAAACAATTCGGTATTTCTACTCAATCAGGGCAATCATCCTGTGAAGTTTGCAGGATGTGGGTCAAACAATACTTAAGTTATTGAACAGAAATGAAGTGTGACCGAGAGACAGACAGACAGACAGAGAGACAGGGCAAAAACAATATACACAGCACACTATAATGAATTTTAAGTAATTTTCAAAGTTGAAAAAGGGGCATAATTCTGAATTAAAGAAGACAGAGTTAATAACTTGAGGTATTTATTTGGGGTATCAGAACACGTCGTGTGAGTAAGAACAGAATATGTGAAGTAATGGCAGATATATCTGAAAAGTTTTTGCACATAGACAACGAAGGAGCTATAACAATACCTCAATATTTTTTTCAAAAATAGCTGAGCTAAAAATTACCGCTTTGAATGATAATTGAAAATAAACCTGAACACATAAAAAAGTTATACTGATAGAAGTTCATAAGTTAAAATCAACTATAAAAAAAATTAACATTTTGCTTATTTACTTTCAACCGACAGGCCTGGTGCCAGAAAAGAATAAAATTTTAATCACCCACTATATACATACACAACACAGGGGTTTCATGGGCCATGTGTGGTGGCAGCAATTACTGTACCAAAGGGAAAGAATCTGCAGTGTAGAGACAGTACTCTGCCGTGTGTCGTGTACAATTCATTCAAATTAATTCAGAGAAAAACATGTATTTTTACTTCTGTAACAGACTGTGCACCAGTCTTCTACAAAGAAAATACCCTTCCTGTAGCACTTTCTATTTTTCAGATAACTAGTCTACAAGATGATGCTGACTTTGTTTAACATTATCACAGTAATTTTCAAATTCAAAATGGCATCCAAGTCTGTAAGATAATGCAGACTGTATCAGGTATATTCACAAAAATGTCCACAACCTGTAGGACACTCAGGATTTCTTGAGAACCAGTCCTTAACATGCTGTAAATGACCTCCATGTGAGCACCCTTGGCACCAAAGAAACAATCCTTTCACTGGAAGGTGACTGTAAATGATGAAATGGTATATTAATTACCATAAGAATGTGAAAGTATTCCTAATCATTTAATCCTGTAAAAGCTGTCAAATATTACGTATTTTATTCTAAAATGGACATGCTAATCATTCAATTTGGACATTCTTTTCTTGAGATATTAACCAAAATAATGAAAAGGGAACAGAGCAGAACATGTTTAGACAGCGGTGTAGGCTGATCCTGGTATGCACTGGTAGCTAAGGTAACACACAACTGAGACCTTTAACCGGTGTGACCTTTTCTTTACAATTATTGAGGCCTTGTGATTATGATACTTAATAATGATTTTTATAGGACATGAAGTTGTGTTTGAATGTTGTTTTTTTTTTTTCTTTTTTAAAAGTTATGGTTCAGCTACAGAATAGAGCTGGTAAGATTAAGATAACTTGTAATAATTTACTTATCGCAAATGCTTACCATATACAACACTGATTAGTGATTGTTTTACATCTGTCACACAGCCAGCCAGATCGATGCAGAGGCCTTTGGCATACATTACAGTTGACATGTATAGAAGTTGACTGTTGATTTAGGATGGACACTTGGTGAAGATTGCTAAGTTTTATCACATAGTTGGCTATCGTCCACAGCTTAAATCTACCTAACAATTCTGAAATAGCAGAAATACACTTACTTTGAATTTTCCATTTTCTATTGAGAACCCTTTGAAAGTACTTCAGTTACATAGATGGAGTGGTTACCTAGAACTGTATGATAATGTTATATTTTCAGGTTGGAATTTTAAAGTGAGAAGACGAAACTCTAAGCCCTCTACTTATGAAGAATTACAGTTATAAGAACATGTCAGCATACATATATACTCTGCTGAAAATGGCAGAATGGGAAACGGCATGACTGTTTCACCTTACATTTTCGATACTTTATGCATTAACAAGGCAGGATGCCTTATAGGAGAGCAGAGGCAATATTAGTAAAGCAGTTTTTCTCCATTATGAAGTAATGACTCATTGAAGCTAGTGACTCCACCTAGTGACTGCACCCTTATATGACATAGAAGCTAAAGCTTGATACTAATTTTAGAGCTAGTAGTAATACTTTCTTTCAAGGACAAGAATAAACCAATCAGAAGTGACAAATTTTCAACCATATAACAATACGTTTACCATGAAGTTTTCTTTGTGGTAAAAACAAGAAGTCCAGGAGACTTATCAGAATACTTACTATTCAAGTCTTGATAGAAAACCCAATACCCTGATGAATGCATATTAAACAATGACAATAAAGTTATGACTGACTATGGAAATGATTGATTTTCCAGTGTATACATGTACCTATGTAAGAGAAGAACCAGTCCTCTTGTAATGCAGGTTCTATGTATTGTCGAATCTTGTCTTTGAGCACTATCAACATACATACTGGTGTCTGCACATCACCCTACAACATTCAAACACTGTTAAATACTAGCAGACATAAGAAATATCTACAGAAAATTTGAAACAAATAAGACAAAACGGCTTCAAGCATGAATGAAGACAAATTTCATTACTGCTATTTCTTTGAACCTTATATACAGTAAAAACTCACGATGCGACCAACTCAATATACAGACCAACTCAATATTACGAACATTTTCTTCTGGTCCCGATTTTTTTACTATATATTCTATTGTTAGTTAAACTCAGTAATAAGACCAACTCAATATTGCGTATTGCGACCGCAATTTCCGGTCCCGAATGAAAATACAAACCTTTTTTGAACTTGAAATTACGACCGCGACCAGAACAGAACAAAACCGGCAGCTGTTGACTTTAGCTATTCATCAAAGGTCGAGGACGGCAAACTTGTTTACACAAACATCCTCATGTTAATCGGTGTTAATTGATAATTTGACAGGTCAAAAGGATCCAGGTGTGGATTATTTACTTTAAGGTTGGTAGTTATCGGTTTAATTGTTTATGACACCCTTATTAGAGTAGACTGCGGCTTACTGCACGATAACTTTTCTATTGTTATAGTCACTGATTGATGTGCAAACGAATTAATGCAACACTAAAATTCAAAATTTTGTGAGATTTACGTATCACTTTACATTTTTATTTTGATTGATACACATTGTACAAGTAAATATTCCTCCTGAAATTTGACTAAAATGAGCAAAAAGCGGACAGAGCTTTCTCTTAAAGAGAATATAAATTTGATAAATGAAAGCAATGGTCAGAGTCAGAGAAAGTTAGCTGAAAAGTACGGCATTGGGAAAACTAAGGTGATTAAATTTGTATTAGTTTCTGGGCTTATTAAAATATGATAAATAGCATGTTTTGTTCTTTTATTAATTTATGTTTTATTGAATATGATCTCTTTAGTTAAGAAATACAAACATGATAGCCGAGCAAAAGTTACCTAACAGACTGAGAGAAAAGTATACCCAAACAATATTTTTTGCAATTTATATAGATTTAACCATAATTATATTGACCATTATTCTGATCAAATCATTAGTTATCAAAGTAAGGACAAAAAAAAAACAAATAAGTTATGCTGAGTGACACTACAATTGACGCAAAACACACACTGGGTCGATAAATCTACCATACACCTTCATGTCATCATCTGAACTCAATTTTAGGACCAACTCAATATTAAGACCACTTATTGCTGGTCCCAGAGGTGGTCTCATTATTGAGGTTTTACTGTAGTATTTAAAGAATATAAAAATAAATTTTGTTACTAAAAACTTGAATCTTTTAGTTTGTATGAGAATTCAACTGTTTGCTTACTGACGGTTTCTAAAATATGTGATGAAAACTTGACCTATAAGGTTAAGGGACTGGTTGCCTTGGACATGAGTCAAGGGTTGCACTGTACTTGAGTCAATAGCTGTTAACGTTCTTCTTTTTTGTAAAGAGAGAAGTAAAAATAGCTTTACTTAACTAGACATAGCTGCAAACCACTATCAACAAGGACAGCTATATCCCCTTACGCAGAAGGACATTGGAATGGATAACAAGTGTGACGAGAGAAGGTTAGACCTCTAATATGACATAGGATAATGATTTCTATGGAAAATGGGCAACTACATTTGGACCTCACATTTGTAGCAGTTTGGAGCAGATACAAAATGTGGACTTTTTTTATACATGACCTTTAAGTGTGACCTTGACCTTGAGGGTAGCGACCTGGTTGTTGCGCTCTGCACATTGTCTTATACTGGTGATCATTTGTGTCAAGTTATTTTAAAAAATTTCCATTAGTTTAAAAGTTATGGAGCAGACACGAGGTTATGGATGGACAGACTGACAGACGGCCATTCCTATAATCCCCTCCCCGCTACATGGCAGGGGATTAATAACCTGGTTATAAAATGAAATTGGCTTAACTTTAAAAGTAAACCAACAGAACTGCAGCTACATTTTACAAGAACAAAACCTATTGTTTGCATCACTTTGAAAGTAGACATACCTCTGCTGCAAAATCTTTCAACATGTTTGTCAATATAGTGACAAACTGCCAGTCTGGGTTCTCCATTAGTTGTAGGTCTGCTGTCAGAACATTGTTTGTATATCTCTGGGAAGTCTCTTTCTCCATCACATCGTCTGTTAGGTCATTTTCTAAGGCCTGGCGAAGCTGCGTCTCTTTTCCCCCATTTTGGAAATTTTCTAACGGTGTCTGACGGTCATGAATTTCGTGTCGTGGATGGAATGCTTCTGAAGGCAGGATCCACTCCTATAAATGCAAGCAGTTTTTGACAGAATTAAACAAATCTGCACAGAAAATTGTTGACAAATGATGTTTTTTAACACAGTCAGGCTAGCTGTAAATAAATGAAATATACTGCAAAAGCATTATCCATACTTTTTGCCAGGAAAGATGTTTTTGTTTTTTTAGTGGAAAATGGGATTCTAAATAGAAGACGTTCAGATTTGTCATAAGTTCTAAAAATTGAGTTTAAAAAGTTTGTTCTTTCCATATAGACCTTTGTTTCCTTTAAAATATTTGTATTTTATAAGAATATATTTTAGATACATGTGTATGTTTAGTTAAGTTAATATTTTGCATTTTTTAGCTGTTCAACATTTCACAAAAAAAAACCCTAATTACTGACATCCATTTTTTTAATGATAATCATGTTTTACTTTTTCATGTAATGCTGTGACCTTACATGTAAAATGAAAAGCATAGAATATCATGAAAATTAATGTTACAGCTGAAAATAGTAACAAGGTGGCTTATTCATAAAACTAGCAAAAATTGTAGAATTTTGCTCCACAGATTTTCACTAAAAACCCATTATGGCAACCTGTCAACAATCTTGAATTTTATTACAGAGAGTGTTATGCTACCTATTTAAGTAACTACATGTACTTCTCCATTACAAAGATCATTTGTATTAGGTCATTACCTGTTTGGTTTCACTGAAGCCATTTATTCCTGTCAAATCATATACACCCGTTTCACCATCCAAAAAGAATATATCCCAGTCGGGATTAACCTGTCCACGTGCAATATTGGATAACTTTGCATCATACGGTTCTTTGTCGTATATTTCTTCATCTGAATTGCCTGTTCAATGTAAAAGTGAAAATGCAATTTTTTTCATAACAAGAGCCACCGCAAGTGGGGGGCCACGCTCGACTTTTTCCTATTTCCAAAGGCAAACACATCAGAGGAAGCACATTGTGGTGAAGGGATTTCAAATGAAACATCATTTGGAAATATAATTATACATAACAAAGTTATGGCCAATTTTAGCAACATTCAGAAATTTGACCTTAAAGGTCAAGGTCAAGTTCAGTTTAACCTTCTTTGGAGGTATTGTCTAAAAGGAAGTTATGTCCAAGCATGAAGACACTACAGCCATTAACAACAAAGATATAGCCAAGTTAAGTAATGTCAAGGTCATTTAAAGGTCAAGATAATGCTTGAATTGTTCGACACGTTTGTTTTATTCTCAGTGTTGTTTTGTCCCTGTGAAGATCAAATCCGTCCATAAATAACACAAGAGGGCCATGATGGCCCTATATCGCTCACCTGAATATGACTGCTTTTAACAAAGTTGCTATGGACCTGGTTAATTGACCCCAGATGACCCATATTCAAACTTGGCCTAGAAATTATTGAAACAATCTTTCTGACAAATTTCAAGGTTATTTGTACTGAAAGTGTAGCCTCTAGAGTGTTAACAAGGTTTTTCCATATTTGGGCTCTGTGACCTAGTTTTTGACCCCAGATGATCCATATTCAAACTTGGCCTAGAAATTATTGAAACAATCTTTCTGACAAATTTCAAGGTTATTTGGACTGAAAGTTTTTCGATATTTAGGCTCTGTGACTTAGTTTTTGACCCCACATGACCCATATTCAAAGTTGAGCTGGAAATCATAGAAGCAACCTTTCTGACAAATTGTCAGGTTATTTGGACTAAAAGTGTAGCCTCTAGAGTGTTAACAAGGTTTTTTACATATTTGGTCTCTGTGACCTAGTTTTTTACCAAAGATGACTCATATTAGTACTTGAGCTAGAAATCATCAAAACAACCTGTCTGACAAATTTCCAGGATATTTGGACTGAAAATGTAACCTCTGGAGTGTTAAAATGGTTTTTACATTTTAGGGCTCTGTGACCTAGTTTTTGATCCCAGATGACCGATATCCTAATCTAGGCTAGAAATCATTGAAACAACCTTTCTGACAAATTTCAAGGACATTTGGACTGAAAATGTAACCTCTAGAGCATTAACAAGTATTTTCTACTTTTTGGCCCTGTGTCCTAGTTTTTGACCCTACATAACCCATATTCAAAACTGAGCTAGAAATCATTAAAACAATCTTTCTGACAAATTTCAAGGTTATTTGAACTGAAAATGTTACCCCAATGCATGTAAACAAGGTTTTTCCATATTTGGGGTCTGTGACCTAGTTTTTGACCCCAGATGACCTTTATTCGAATCTGAGCTAGAAATCATTAAACCATTTTTTCTGACAAATTTCGAAAATATTTGGACTGAAAAGTAGCTTCTAGAGTGTTAACAAGTTTTTTTCTATTTTTTGGCTCTGTGACCTAGTTTTTGATTTCAGATGACACATATTCAAATTTAACCTAGAAATCATTGAAACAACCTTTCTGACAGATTCCAGGTTATTTGGACTGAAAATGTTACCTCTAGAGTGTTAACAAGGTTTTTCCATATTTGGGCTCTGTGACCTAGTTTTTGACCCAAGATGACCCAATTTTGAACTTAAGCTAAAAATCATCAAAACAACCTTTCTGACAAATTTCCAGGATATTTGGACTGAAAATGTAACCTCTAGATTGTTAACAAGGTTTTTCTATTTTTGGGCTCTGTGACCTAGTTTCTGAACCAAGATGACCCATATTCGAACTTGAGCTAGAAATCATAGAAACAACCTGTCTGACAAATTTCCAGATTATTTGGACTGAAAATGTTACTTCTCCTTCTACAAGAAGATTTTCAAAGTTTTCACTATATAAGCCTATGTAAAACAAATGACCCCGGGGGGGCCAAATTTGACTCCAGGGGTATAATTGGAACAAACTTGGTAGAGGTCCACTAGACAATGCTACATACTAAATCTTAAGGCTCAGGGCCTTGTGGTTTCAGACAAGAAGATTTTCGAAGTTTTTCCTATATAAGCCTATGTAAAACCAATGACCCCACGGTTGGGTCAAATTTGACCCAAGAGCTATAATTTGAACCAACTTGGTAGGAGTCCACTAGACAATGCTACATACCAAATATCTAAGCTCTATGCCTTACGGTTTCTGACAAGAAGATTTTTAAAGTTTTTCCTATATAACTCTATGTAAAACAAGTTACCCCTGGGGCGGGGCCATTTTTGACCCAGAGGCCATGATTTGAACAAACTTGGTAGAGGTCCACTAGACAATGCTACATACTAAATCTTAAGGCTCAGGGCCTTGTGGTTTCAGACAAGAAGATTTTCAAAGTTTTTCCTATATAACTCTATGTAAAACAAGTTACCCCTGGGGCAGGGCCATTTTTGACCCAGAGGCCATGATTTGAACAAACTTGGTAGAGGTCCACTAGACAATGCTTCACACTAAATATCTTAGCTCTATGCCTTACGGTTTCTGACAAGAAGATTTTTAAAGTTTTTCCTATATAACTCTATGTAAAACAAGTTACCCCTGGAGCGGGGCCATTTTTGACCCAGAGGCCATGATTTGAACAAACTTGGTAGAGGTCCACTAGACAATGCTTCACACTAAATATCTTAGCTCTATGCCTTACGGTTTCTGACAAGAAGATTTTTAAAGTTTTTCCTATATAACTCTATGTAAAACAAGTTACCCCTGGGGCGGGGCCATTTTTGACCCAGAGGCCATGATTTGAACAAACTTGGTAGAGGTCCACTAGATGATGCTTTATACCAAATATCAAAGCTCCAGGCCTTGTGGTTTCTGACAAGAAGATTTTTAAAGATCCAACTTTTAAAATCTGTTTTTAGCTCATGTGACCCAGAAATGCAATGAACCGGAACCATTTGAACAAACTTGGTAGAGCTTCATGCAAGGAACATTCTAGGCAAGTTTCATTCAATTTTGCCCAGTGGTTTCAGAGGAGATGTCGTTTGAATGAATTGTGGACGACAGACGGACGGACGGACGGACGGACGCCGGACAATCAAGGATCCTAAAAGCTCACATGAGCATGCTCAGGTGAGCTAAAAAGTTTGGCTATTTTGACAAAATGCAATAATTTGAACTTGACATTAAAGGTCATTTAAAGGTAAAGGTCATACTTGAATAATTTAACATGTAGGTTTTGTCATGAGCATTGTTTTGTCCAAGTATTAATAAAAAAGAACTAAAAATGACGTTATGGCCAATATTAGCAAAATTCAATAATTTGAACTTGATGGTCAGGGTCATTTGAAGGTCAAGGTCACAGTATAATGATTCAATGTGTCAGTTTTGTCATAAGTGTTGTTTGGTCCCAGTATAAATCAAATCAAACCATAAATAACAAAAATTTGGCTATTTTAAGCTAAATTCAATAACTTGACCTTAAATGTCAAGGTCATCTAAAGGTCAAGGTCATACTTAAGTTATAATAAATTAAAATGTCGGTTTTGTTGTTTTATCAAAGTATCAATCAAATCCATAAATAAACAACAGTTATGACAATTTAAACAAAATACAATAATGGGACCTTGACTGTAAAGGTCATTTTAGGGTAAAGGTCATACCTGAATTATTCAACATGTAAGTTTTGTTAAAAGTATTGTTTTGTCCAAGTATGAATCAAGTCTAACCACAAATTACACAGTTATGACCAATCTTAGCAAAATTCAATAATTTGATCTTGCTAGTCAAGGTCATTTTTTAGGTCAAGGTCAAACTTGAATCAAAATGTTGGATTTGTCAAAAGTATTGTTTTGTCCAAGTATAAATCAAATCCATCAATTGATCAATAAATGACAAAGTTATGACAATTTAAGCAAAATTTAAACATCTGACCTTGATGGTCAAGGTCATTTTTAGGTCATGGTCAAACTTGAGTTATTCAACAGGTCCGTTTTGTCACAAGTGTTGTTTTGTCCAAGTATAAATCAATTCCAACAATAAATGACAAAGTTATGACAAATTGCAGCAAAATTCAATAATTTGACCTTGAAGGTCAAGGTCATTTTAACATAAAGTTCATACATGAAATAATCATAATGTCGGATTTGTCATAAGTGTTGTTTTGTTCAAGTATGAGTAAATCCATAAATAAATACAAAAGTTATGACTATTTGAGCAAAATTCAATAATTTGACCATGACAGTCATGGTCATTTTAAGGTAAAGGTCACACTTGAAAAATTAATCATGTCAGATTTGTCATAAGTGTTGTTTTTTCCCCAAGTATTATTAACATCCAACCACAAATAACAAAATATTGGCCAAGTTTAGCAAATTCTATAATCTGACCTTGACTGTAAAGGTCATTTAAAGGTCAAGGTCATATATGAAAGAATCAAAATGTCGGCTTTGTCATAAGTGTTGTTTTGTCCAAGTATGAATCAAATCCATAAATAAATGAGAAAGGTATGACAATTTAAGCAAAATTCAATCATCTGACCTTGACGGTTAAGGTCATTTTTAGGTTATGGTCAAACTTGAGTTATTCAATATGTCGGTTTTGTCATACTTGTTGTTTTGTCCAAGTATGAATCAAAACCAACCATAAACAACTAAGTTATGACAATTTAAGCAAAATTTAATTATTTGACCTTAATGGTCATTGATATTTTAAGGTTAAGGTCAAACTTGAATAATTTATCTTGTCAGCTTTGTCATAAGTGTTGTTTTGTCTATGTCTGATTCAAATCAAACCATAAATAACAAAATTATGGCCAGTTTTAACAAAATTCAATGATTTGACCTTGACTGTCAAGGTCATTTAAAGGTCAAGGTCAAACTTGAAATAATCATAATGTTGGATTTGTCATAAGTGTTGTTTAGTCGAAATATGAATCAAATCTATAAAAAAAATGAGAAAGTTCCGACAATTTAAGCAAAATTCAATCATCTGACCTTGACAGTCAAGGTCATTTTAAGGTCATGGCCATATCTGAGTTATTCAACATGTCGGTTTTGTCATGAGTGTTGTTTTGTTCAAGTATAAATCAAATCCAACCATTAATACTAAAGTTATGGACAATTTAAGCAAAATTAAATAATTTGACCTTGAATGTGAAGGTCATTAATGAGTCAAGGTCAAGTTGAGTCTTGTTCACTTGAAGATCTTGTCCAAAGGGTTGTTGTATCAAAGTATGAAGACAATCCACCTATTAATAATTAAGTTATAGCAAAATTTAGCAAAATTCAGTAATTTGACCTTGAAGGTGAAGGTCATTTATAAGTCAAGGTCAAGTTTAGTCCAGTCTACTTGAAGATCTTGTCCAAACGGTTGTTGTGCCCAAGCATGAAGAGAATCCACCTATTAATAAACAAGAGGGCCATGATGGCCCTGGATCGCTCACCTGAGTACTTTGGCTGTAGGTTTGCTGCTAAGCAGTATTTCATTTTTTAATTGAAAATATGTAAGTGCCTACAAACCAAATATGTAAAATATCAGTCAATAAATAAAGGCTCTGACAGAAAGTAGAAATATCTATTATAAGCTATGGTGACCTTGACCTTGACCCAGTGACCTCAAACCCTACCCATGGGTAGACGTCCATGCAAGGAACCTATATACTGAATATCAAAGATATTGGTCTATAAATGAAGGCTCTATGAGGTACAGTAGATAAATCTATTTTTAGCCTCCTTGACCTTTAACCTAATCTAATAATTTCAAAAAGCTTGATAAAGCTTGCTTCAGGCCAAATTTTAAAATTCTAGGCTTTGTGGTTTCAGGCAAGAAGATATATAAAGATTTTTTTCTATACTGCTATTTAAAACTTATGACCCCTCGGGCGGGGCCAATAGTGACCCCAGTGACATTTTTCAAACAAACTAGGTAGAGGTCCACTAGACAATGCTGCATACCAAATATCTAAGCTGTAGGCATTGAGGTTTCCAGTAAGAAGATTTTTAAAGATTGCCTTTTTTACATATTAAGGGCCCCCGGGGCGGGGCCAATTTTGACCCCGGGGCCAACATATAAACAATACTGGTAAAGGTTTTCAACACAATACTCCACACCAAATATCTAAGGTCTAGTCCTATTAGTTTCAGAGAAAACTGATTTTTCATGTTTTTCCTATATAACTATATGTAAACCAAGAGAACCCTGGGGCGTGGCCAATTTTGACCAAGGGGACATAATTTGAACAAACTTGATGGACATCCACTAGACAATGCTGCATACCAAATATCTAAGTTGTAGGCATTGAGGTTTCCAGTAAGAAGATTTTTAAAGATTGCCTTTTTTACATATTAAGGGCCCCCGGGGCGGGGCCAATTTTGACCCCGGGGCCAACATATAAACAATACTGGTAAAGGTTATCAACACAATATTCCACACCAAATATCTAAGGTCTGGTCTTAGTTTCGGAGAAAAATGATTTTTCATGTTTTTCCAATATAACTATATGTAAATCAATAGAACCCTGGGGCGTGGCCAATTTTGACCCAGGGGACATAATTTGAACAAACTTGATAGAGGTCCACTAGACAATGCTGCACACCAAATATCTAAACTCTACGCTTTGCAGTTTCTGACAATAAGATTTTTTAAAGTTTTTCCTATATAACTCTATATAAAACATTTGACCCCTGGGGGGAGGGGGGGCATTTTTTACCAAAGGGGCCATGATTTGAACAAACTTGATAGAGGTCCACTAGACAATGCTGCACACCAAATATCTAAACTCTAGGCCTTGCAGTTTCTGACAAGCAGATTTTTTAAAGTCTTTCCTATATAATTCTATGTAAAACATGTGACCCAAGGGGCTGGGCCATTTTTGACCCAGGAGCCATGATTTGAACAAACTTGGTAGAGGTCCACTTGACAATGCTGCACACCAAATATCTAAACTCTAGGCCTTGTGGTTTCAGACAAGAAGATTTTTAAAGTTTTTCCTATATAATTCTATGTAAAACTAGTGACCCCTGGGGCAGGGCCATTTTTGATCCAGGGGTCATGATTTGAACAAACTTGGTAAAGGTCCACCTGATGATGCTTCATACCAAATATCTAAGCTCCAGGCCTTGTAGTTCTGGTGAAGAAGATTTTTAAAGTTCCAACTTCGAAAATCTATTTTTAGCTCCTGTGGCCTAGAAATGCAATGGACATGAACCATTTGAACAATTTTGGTAAAGCTTCATGCAAGTAACATTCCTGCCAAGTTTCAGCAAGATTGGCCCAGCAGTTCAGGAGAAGAAGTTGTTTGAAGAAAAAGTTGACGAAGCACGCACGGACGGACGACGGACATCAGGCGATCACAAAAGCTCACCTTGAGCACTTTGTGCTCAGGTGAGCTAAAAGGTTATGGCCAATTTTAGCAAAATTAAATATTTTGACCTTGAAGGTGAAGGTCATTTAAGAGTCAAGGTCAAGTTTGGTCTGGTCTACTTGAAGGTCTTGTCCAAAGGGTTGTTGTGTCCAAGTATGAATAGAATCCACCAACTAATAATAAAGGAACGGCAACAGCAACAGCTATGACACCATGACTATAGTAATAACTGGAATTTTTTTTTCAAAAAAAGTCGAGCTAAAAATGACAAATGCATCGTCCAATGAAATTAGCTACAAAGAAAAGATATGTCATATTTCTCTTCAGGGCCATAATAGCAATCATGTATCATGTTTATGAAATTTTGTAAAAACTACTTTCATTTTTATCTCATGCATGCACAGCCAAGTCAAATAGCACATATAAAATTGGAAAAAAAAATTTATTACCAAAGTCTCAGTTGAAATTCCAAATAGATGGGTTAACTTTTGTTTCAAGTATAAATATACACAGTACATCTGAAAAATAAGTTACTCGTAGCCTCCCTTACCCACCCTTTTTTCCTCCATGTGAAAAACAAAATGCTACCATAAATACCTAAGATAAGATAAGATAAGATAAGATTTATTTTGAGTCGGCAAGACATATACAATTAACATAAGCTATTTAGAGCTTTTTTAACCGACTATATAACACAAGTATAATTTTAACAAATGTAAAACAGCTACAAATAAGAAAAAATAATTATTAAATATAAAAGCTAGATACCTGAAGTACCATCTATATTTTTCTCATCCACATCTGTGTCTGCTTTTGGTTCCTTTGTTTGCTTGTCTGTAATACACGAAATTTACATACCACGTAAGCTAGGACACACTTGTTTGAAACATACATTGTAAGAAGCAACATATACTCATTATAAATCATGCATATCAAATTAATAATGACTTCAGGTAGTCTCAGATTTAAACTGGAGCTGATCAAGCAAAGTTCAGCAACTATGATTTGTTGATGATAACAAACTAAGCTTATACAGGTCACATTCCACATTAAATATAATACTTACATCTGGATCGTATACTGTGATCACTATGCAGAACACAGTTTTAAATCAACCAGTTTGAGCCAATCATTTTTGTTAGTAACAAATGAAACATTATACCAGCTGATTTAACACATTGGGTCTACTATCTTATCTAGTAACAACTGAAATATTATGCAAGCTAATTTAACACTATGGGTCTGCTATCTTATCTAGTAACAACTGAAATATTATGCAAGCTAATTTAACACTATGGGTCTGCTATCATGGTTTATGTTAACAATATCTCTTAAGCAGCTTCAATAAAAACTGTATTTTCAATAGCATAAAGTTTATGATTTCCTATTAATAAAAGTTAACGAGAAGTTCATGTACAGATTAACTAATTATGGATATCCTTTGATTTCTAGAGATAGCAAATCAAACTGGAGCTATCAATAAAATGTGATTAATACCCCCACAAGACTGCTTTGGAACTGAGGAAGTTTTTAGTAACAGAATACTTTGTAAAAGAATTGAAATAGAGTTATGGTTGTGGGCAATTAAAGATAATTGTGGTTCTTGTACATTGCATTTTCTGTCTCTGTGCTTGACCATTGTAAGAAGTTGCACTGAATTCAAACCATTAGTTTTCAGGTTATGCTCCAGACAAGGAAAACCAAAAAAGAGCAATAACTGTGCAAATAGTGAAGATAGGTTACAGCTCTTGTATACTGCACATCCACTCATTGTGCTTGACCATTGTATGAAGTTGCACTGAATTCGAACCAGTATATTTCAAGTTATGCTCCGGACAAGGAAAACAAAGGGCAATAACTTTGCAAATATGGCAGATGGAGTTATAGCTCTTGTACACTGCACTTCCTGTCATTGTGCTTGATCACTGTATGAAGTTGCATTGAATTCCAACCAGTTGTTCTCAAGCTATGCCCTGGACAAGAAAAACGGACAAAGGGCAATAACTCTGCAAATAGTGACGATGGAGTTATGATTCTTGAAAACTGCGCTTCCTTTCGTTGTGCTTGACCATTGTATAAATTGCACTGAATTCCAACCATTATTCTTTAAGTTATGCTCCAGAAAAGGAAAACAAACAAAGGGCAATAACTGTGCAAATAGCGAGGATGGAGTTATGGATCTTGTACACTGCACTTCCTGTCATTAAGCTTGACCATTGTATGAAGTTGCATTGAATTCCAACCAGGAGTTTTCCAGTTATGCTCTCGACAAGGAAAACAAACAAAGGGCAATAACTGTGCAAATAGTGAAGACAGAGTTATAGCTCTTGTACAGTGCATTTTCTTCCGTTGTGCTTGACCATTGTATGAAGTTGCATTGAATTTCAACAAGTAGTTTTCAAGTAATGCTCCCAACAAGGAAAACCTGAAAAGGCATTAACTCTGCAAATACTGAAGATGGAGTTAAGATTCTTAAACACTGCACTTTCTCTCATTGTGCTTGACCATTGCTTGAAGATGCACTGAATTCCAACCAGAATATTTCAAGTTAAGCTCCCAACAAGGAAAACCAACAAAAGACAAAAACTTTGCCAATAGTGAAGACAGAGTTATGATTGTTGAACTATGCACTTTCTCTCATTGTGCTTGACCGTTGTTTGAAGCTGCATTGAATTCCAACCAGTACTTTTCAAGTTATGCTCTGGACAAGGAAATACAACAAAGGGCAATAACTCTGCAAATAGCGAGGATGGAGTTATGGCTCTTGTACAAAGCATATCCACTCATTGTGCTTGACCATTGTATGAAGTTGCACTGAATTCCAACCAGTATATTTCAAGTTATGCTCCAGACAAGGGAAACAAAGGGCAATAACTCTGCAAATATTGCAGACGGAGTTATAGCTCTTATACACTGCACTTCCTGTCATTGTGCTTGATCACTGTATGAAGTTGCATTGAATTCCAACCAGTTGTTCTCAAGCTATGCCCTGGACAAGAAAAACGGACAAAGGGCAATAACTCTGCAAATATAGAAGATGGAGTTATGATTCTTGAAAACTGCGCTTCATTTCGTTGTGCTTGACCATTGTATAAATTGGACTGAATTCCAACCATTATTTTTTAAGTTATGCTCCAGAAGAGGAAAACAAACAAAGGGCAATAACTCTGCAAATAGTGAAGATGGAGTTATGGCTCTTGTACAAAGCACTTCCTCTCATTGTGCTTGACCATTGTATGAAGTTGCACTGAATTCCAACTTGTAGTTTTCAAGATATGCTTCTGACAAGGAAAACGAACTAAGGGCAATAACTCTGCAAATAGTGAAGATGGAGTTATGGCTCTTGTACACTGCACTTCCTGTCATTAAGCTTGACCATTGTATGAAGTTGCACTGAATTCCAACCATACGTATTCAAGTATGCTCCAGACAAGGAAAACGAACAAAGGGCAATAACTATGCAAATAGTGAAGATGGAGTTATGGCTCTTGTACATTTCACTTCCTGTCATTAAGCTTGACCATTGTATGAAGTTGCACTGAATTCCAACCATTATTTTTTAAGTCATGCTCCAGAAAAGGAAAACAAACAAAGGGCAATAACTGTGCAAATAGCGAGGATGGAGTTATGGATCTTGTATACTGCACTTCCTGTCATTAAGCTTGACCATTGTACGAAGTTGCATTGAATTCCAACCAGGAGTTTTCCAGTTATGCTCTCGACAAGGAAAACAAACAAAGGGCAATAACTGTGCAAATAGTGAAGTTAGAGTTATAGCTCTTGTACAGTGCATTTCCTTCCATTGTGCTTGACCATTGTATGAAGTTGCACTGAATTTCAACAAGTAGTTTTCAAGTTATGCTCCCAACAAGGAAAACCTGAAAAGGCATTAACTCTGCAAATACTGAAGATGAATTTTGATTTCTTGAAAACTGCACTTTCTCTCATTGTGCTTGACCATTGCTTAAAGATGCACTGAATTCCAACCAGAATATTTCAAGTTAAGCTCCCAACAAGGAAAACAAACAAAAGACAATAACTGTGCCAATAGTGAAGACAGAGTTATGATTGTTGAACAATGCACTTTCTCTCATTGTGCTTGACAGTTGTTTGAAGCTGCATTGAATTCCAACCAGTACTTTTAAAGTTAATCTCTGGTCAAGGAAATCCAACAAAGGGCAATAACTCTGCAAATAGTGAAGATGGAGTTATGGCTCTTGTACAAAGCACTTCCTCTCATTGTGCTTGACCATTGTATGAAGTTGCATTGAATTCCAACCAGTAGTTTTCAAGATATGCTTCTGACAAGGAAAACGAAGAAAGGGCAATAACTCTGCAAATAGTGAAGATGGAGTTATGGCTCTTGTACAAAGCACTTCCTCTCATTGTGCTTGACCATTGTATGAAGTTGCATTGAATTCCAACCAGTAGTTTTCAAGATATGCTTCTGACAAGGAAAACGAAGAAAGGGCAATAACTCTGCAAATAGTGAAGATGGAGTTATGGCTCTTGTACACTGCACTTCCTGTCATTAAGCTTGACCAATGTATGAAGTTGCATTGAATTCCAACCATCAGTATTCAAGTGTGCTCCAGACAAGGAAAAGGAACAAAGGGCAATAACTCTGCAAATAGTGAAGATGGAGTTATGGCTCTTGTACACTACACTTCCTGTCATTAAGCTTGACCATCATATGTATTTTTAAATTGAAGATAAAACTAAACAACTTCTAGGAGAGAAGAATTTGTGCCATAAAGAGAATGGAAAAAGCTCTTTTTTCCAACAAACAAGTCCAACAGACAAATAGACAAAATAGCTCACTTCAATATATACATGTATCTTCACACCATAACTTTCTATAGCAGTTTTCAATAAAAAAAAGAATGTGCTTTTAGTATCTTAATTGGAGAATAACTCAAGGTACTGTTAAAATTTATTTTAACAAGTTTTACAAATAATTAAAGAAAGTATGCTGAGGTAGAAAAGTCCATGACCAATGACACTTACTTAAAAGTCCATGACCAATGACACTTACTTTTATCTAGATCAATCTTTTCAGTGAGGGTAGACGATACAACAGATGAAGTCCGGTTAGGATGAAGGGTTTTTGGTTCCATAATCTGAGTACAATATAATGTAAGTACCATCAACCAGGCCTGGGCAACCTGAAAACAAGAGTTTTCTGTTGTTATCAAATGACAAAATATGATTGATATGATCTTATTAATTTGGATATCAAGTGATTAAATCTGGCTATGAATTAATTAGAACTGTTTTACTGATTTAGGTTAACAGCTTGTTTTATAATCATTTCTGGGCAATACCAACCTCTAACCCTCATCCTCTGTAATCAGTGATCTTTCTTATCAACTTGAAGCCTGTCTATAGGGCATGGGTACTCCTACTGTGAGATATTTGTCTGAAGAATGCCGTCCAAACATTTTACCATGAAAAATCTGAACAGTTACCGCTAAAAAATCTTAACTGCAACAATGGAATAAAAACCACCACAATGGAACAAGAACTACAAGAAAAACCTCACCTGTCCTCTGTGTAGAGACTGAGCAACTTTGGCATTGTGCTTACAGAGTTCTTCCAGAGAATGTCCTGTCAGTTTGTAATTTTTTGCTGATTCAACCATCCATGACAACTCCTAAAGACAGAGAAAAAAAGAATGAGCTATGACAAATTTTTTTTTGGTCATCAAAATGTTTTTGAAAAAACCGAAGTATTATTTTTGAGTGGTGGACAAACAATACAGTCTTCTAAAATCTTCTGTGTGCGGACAGAACTTCTGTTCTGAAATAAGTCATACCAAATGGTTTTTATGCAAACTGGTGCCAGAATTTATGCTCAAAACTGGAATTCATTGAAATTTCTGGTAAAAACAAACAAGAACCACAACTGATAACCACCAGAAAATCCCCGCTTTGAAGATTATTTCTGACATTTTTTACTAAATGCAAACAGAAGACAAAATTCAAACAAAACTTGTTTGTATTTTGGAACAAAATTGTAGGAAGAAATAAATTTTGAGTAATATCTACAGGTATGTGAGTTTTAGCTAGCACTGTTTTACAGACCAGTTTTCACACGAAGTTTGTGCAATGTGTAAAGGCAGATCTTCACTCCCAGTGAAGTTGAACAAGCAACCTCCGACAGGGTATTTAACATTCTTCCCCCCAAACCACTGATTCACCTGTGTGTTTAAATCAACAGAACTGTACTTCATTTACTTTGAGACTTCTTACCACTTATGGGCATGTTTTATAAAATCTTACTGACTGAGTGGCCCATTATCAGAATACCTGGATATGCAGACAGACCATGATATTACATGGATATTTTTTGGATATGCAGGCAGACATTGTTCAGAATAATGGATATGCAGGCAGACCATAATCAGAATACAAGGATATGCACACAGACCATGATCAGTATACATTGATAAGCAGACAGACAGTATTCAGAATACATGGATATGCAGGGAGACCATAATCAGAATACAAGGATATACAAACACACCATGATCAGAATACATAGATATGCATGCAGATCATGGTCTGCAATGAGTGAAATGGGCAAAAAAGGTAAAAGTACTATGTGCAAACTCTTGATTACCATTCACTCATCATTAAAGTTCCAATTCCTTAACCCTTAAACCTGAAGTTTTAGTATGAAAACATTTCCAAGGTGTATTAGAATTATCACCGTAGTTATTTCTCTCCCTCACCCCCATCCACCTAAAAAAAGCCAGAAGCAATATTGGAGTTCCATATTTATCAAAGTATAACCCTTACCTGTCAGGTATGCTCTCTATAATGAAAACTCATGTGAAGTTTTTAAAATTATCTAATTTGATTCATTTATTTTATTCATATTTTAGCTTAAATTTCAGTTCAATTAAGAAAATGTCGAAAAAACATCTGTCAAACTGACCCTGACTAGTATACTGAAAGACATATATAACACTCAGTTTGTGCAAAGTAAACTAAAAATAATTTCAATGCATTGGTGGCAAACTGATAGACAACCATAAACAAACCCCTACCAAACATTTGACTGAAGAAATATGATTAAATCCTGCATTCAGAAACTTTCTTTCAGTGGTGCAATATGTTTGTGTTGTAAAATAAAGCATTTTAAGAGAAGGTGGATCAAGCAATGGTTTTAAAAAGTCTAGTTCTTTAAAACTAGTTTAAGCAGAAAGTTAATGATTTTAAGAATATAGAAGAAGTGCTCATAATTCAACAGTGATAAAAGATAAAAACTTAAGTCAGAACACAGATGAGAACAGGTTTAGTAGCAGAATACACCTCACCTCATGGCAATAAAAACATGTCAGATCTTACTATCTGCAAGCATGGTGTCCATCATTTTTTATAAATCAGCAGATATGTAATGAGATCACAACAAGATAAATATGTTCTACGTTTTGTTCTTTTTTTTGCAGCTGTATTTTCATCTTTTGAGCCCTATTTCTTTAAAATTGTAACTAGAACTGCCACTGTCATGGCGTGAATACCCCCGCATAGCGCATTGTCAGAAACAACAGGGGTCATTTAGAGGTCATGGACAACCTCCCTGCCAAATCTGAGGGTAGTAAGCCAGTACATTGCTTAGTTATGTATTCTACATGTTTTAAGTGGCAAAGATCAAAGTATCCATTACCTGTGACCTACTACCTCAAAACTGAAACTGCCATTGCATGACTTGAACCCCCCTGTGGGCCAAAGGATTGTTAAGTTATTGGGCGGACAAGGGAAATCTGACGGACGGATGGACAGACAGACAAGTTGATTCCAGTATACCCCCTTACAACTTCGTTGTGCGGGGGTATAACAAATTTTCTTTTTATTACATGTTTTTTAATGGATTTAAGTCTTTTTTACTCATTTAAGCCGCGTAACTGGGAGGTCAAGCTTTTGAGTGAAATCCACTGTAACCATGACCTTTGACCTAGTGACCTCAACATCAGTAGGGGTCATGTACTAGTCATGACCAACCTCCATACCAAATATGAAGACTGAGGGTCAAAGGATTCTTCAATTATTTGGCCGAAGTTATTGTGCGGACAAGGAAAATCAGACAGATGGACAGGCAGATGGACAGACAGACAAGTTGATTCCAGTATACCCTCCTTACAACTTCGTTGTGCGGGGGTATAAAAAATTTTCTGTTTATTACATGGTTTTTAATGGATTTAAGTCATTTTTACTCATTTATGCCGCGTAACTGGGAGGTCAAGCTTTTGAGTGAAAGCCACTGTAACCATGACCTTTGACCCAGTGACCTCAAAATCAGTAGGGGACATGTACTAGTCATGACCAACCTCCATACCAAATATGCAGACTGTGGGTCAAAGGATTCTTAAGTTTTTGGGCAGACAAGCTTTTTTTAGTCAAGGTTCCTGTGACCTTTGACCCAGTGACCTCAAAATATATAGGGGTCATCTACTGGTCATGACCAACCTCCACACCAAATATGAAGACTGTGGGTCAAAGGATTCTCAAGTTATTGGGCAGACAAGTTTTTGTAGTCAAGGCCCCTGTGACCTTGACCTTTGACCCAGTGATCTCAAAATCAATAGGGGTCATCTACTGGCCATGACCAATCTCCAGACCAAGTAAGATGACTAAAAGGATTCTTAAGTTATTGGGCGGACAAGGAAAAACCGTCGGACGGCCGGACGGACGGATGGACGAGCTGATTCCAGTATACCCCCCACAACATTGTTGTGCGGGGGTATAACAAATTTTAATGCTGCTTCCATTTTTTAAAACTTTGAAAGACGACCATACAAGCATCATTTCTGTAAAGTTTAATTGCAATTGACCCAGAGGTATAGGAGATGTTGTTTAAAGTCAATTCTGGATGATGGATAGATGACTGATTAAATAGCATACTAAATGCTACACCTGACCTGACAAACTAGTGACTTAGGAGGAGAAATTGGGCACCCTAACCATTTATCATTGCTCCACAATATTCGAATAAGCACAGTTCAGTCAGTTCTTAAATTCTATGGATTTTTAAGGGTAAAGGTAAAACATTTAACTGAAAAGAATAAATCTAGTAATACATGTTAACATTTCAAAGAAATACTGTTATTTATTCCGGCAGTATGTAAGGCTAATGAAGTTTATCATTTATATAGTTCAAAACAATATATCTGCTGTTTAGTGGTATGCAAAACTTTCACTTTTATCTTAAGAGTTTAGAGATGCACCTATACCTTTTTAGATTTATAGAGAATGGATTCTTTTGTACTTTGTTTTCACATTCATGGCCTTTAAAAAGCCTACAAAAACAGTTCTGCATTTGAAAATAATGTGTTTGTAAGTGAAATTGAATTCAACTATAATATATAACAAGAGGGCCATGATGGCCCTGGGTCGCTCACCTGAGTACTTTTGCTGTTGGTCTGCTGTTGAGCAAACATCAGAAGCAAAATGCTCAGGTGAGTTAAAAATGATCAAATGTATGAAAATAAATCTTATTGCGATCTCAGTGAAGGTAAGAGAAGCAGTGTAGTGGTGTACCTCTATAGGAACTACCTGTCCGGTATCCGAGAACACTTGCATAAACGCTGTCACATCCACGAAATGATCGTTGCGCTCTGTACTCTTTTTGTTGAGCAAACCAGACATTATTCCTCCTCCGTCTGTAACTGATCTCAATTTGCCTGCAAAACAGGAGATTTTGCTGATCAGTGTAGGAATATCAACTGTTCTCATGACCTTCTGCTTAACTAGTGCAATTAAAGAAATATCGGTGAAGTAAAAGATGGTGTTCGTCTTTCTATAATAGAATCCTTTCACTTAAAGGTTCTCACCATTAGTTTAAATATGTATTTTTCTGTTTGAAATTCCTACACAAAAGGTGTAATCTTAGTTCTGTTTGGAACATGGTAACAAGTTTTCAGTTATTAACCAGATCATTCTTCCTTAGGTATACCAATACTGGACCCATTCCCTTCTACTTTCACAGAGTAAGAATCAGGTTGACAGACAAACTTGAACTAGTGACTTCCATTAAACAATTCTCCAATCAATGTAATCAGCCATCTTTACCACAGCAACACTGCTGTGAAGGACACAGAACTATTTGCTATCTCATCTATAGCTATATAATTTGCTATGGTCTCTGTTTATATACTACAGCTTAACATATCTATTCATCACTTATTGTCCAACAACCCTGATCAGTTCTTCCACCAATGTGGAAAATAGAACCAGTTATGGCCATACTGCACTATAGGAACTGGGGCCTGCAACCTCAAGGTTTGAAGCCAAACTCCCAACCCTCCACCAATGAACCACAGAAGTTTTGAATTATATACCTTGTTTATCACTATTAGCATGTCCAACAGTGCCATACACGCTGAGATCTAAACCTGCTGGTACAAGTTCCTCTCCTGGCCTCTTGGCATCCCTAAATACATGTTGATACAAGTAGCTATCCTTGCTGCCACTCAACATCACATGAGGGTCCTTGTTCTTAAACACCATACCTGCAGTAAAAAAAAAACTATGGCAACTTTCACATTAAGCCTACTAAAGAAACTGTGAACAATCAAAGGAAATAATACCTCTCACAAAAAAAGTATGTGATGTGTTAATTTTCAAAAACTAGAATGCGCATAGGCAGCATGTCGAGCCAGCCAATGGAAAGCCACCTATGGGGATGGGACAGTGAAATGGAAAGTGTGGGAAGTTAATACAACTAGTGGACTGTCCAGGGAAGAATGGGACTATATAATGGACATAGGAAGACAAGTGTCAATGGGTAAACCGCAGACGTCACACCTTCAAGTTGAAGGTCAGAAATGGCTGTTGAAATGTACTGATGTTGTTTTATGGGAGAAACAAGGCAGGCCTATATGATGTCTCTTTCAGGGAACATAACAAATGTATCTGTGTCTTGCACATGACACCCCATCTCATCAAGGTGAACAAATGTGCCAAGGTATTTCAAAATCCTTCCATGCAGGGAGAAGTTATCACCCGGACAAGGTCTATCATCAAATTTTGGACCTTTGACCTGGCACTGTGACCTTGACCTTTGAGCTGGGAACTTGGTTCTTGCATGTGACACACCGTCACATCAAGGTGAACAAATGTGCCAAGGTATTTCAAAATCCTTCTATGTACAGAGAAGTTAAGACCTAGACAAGGCGATCTGGAAGGATGCACGCATGCACTAACACACACACACAAGTACATACACCGAACTGTGGTGCCAAATGTGATGACTATGTAAAGCTATCCACAAGCAGGCTCGACAATAAAAGTAAAACATGCATGACTAAGGAGCTCAAACATTCTGAATGACACTGAAGTTTGTCGTAGTTCAAAGTAATATTCACAGAAAGAAACTTAAATTCAACCTCAGTAAAACACTTTATCATTTATCATTTTAATGAAAAATTGTAAATACCTTTTCTGCTTTTTCAAATTTAAAATAAATACATGCCACAAGTCTATCATATGCTGTTCTATAACTTTTAAATCAGAAATAATTAATTAACAAATAAGATATTTTCCTTTGATTTCCTATGCATGCATAACTTGACTACTATAAAAGTTCAGCTTTGCCCGGTAGAAGTTACTACATTAAAGTTACTATCAGGTAAAGAACTTACTTGTAGTGACATCTTTATGATTATCAAAGGTAGCAAATGGAACATAAGGTCTGCGAATATCCCAGATGTTAATACTGCAGTCCACCAGCAGGGAACATGAGGCTATATGAAACCTCCTTTGGGGCCTCCACCTGATTCTGGCTACAGACGCTATACTGTAGATAGTGTGTAAGCACTTCTGTCTGCTTATGTCCCAAACCTGTCAGAACAGCCAAGCATTTCATTCACTGAACAATGCATGGTGTATGGTCTAAAATCACGATAGTTTGAAACTTACCAGTACATGGTCTTATTTGAAAAAATTCTACTCTTTTCCAAACTTCAAATATTAAGTCAAAAAAATGCCTACTGCTAGTTTTAAACAGTCAAGTGACATGATCTTGTATAGGAAAAGAATTACAGAGCTGAACTGCTTTCAATTACAGTCATGGAGTAATCGCTTTAATTGCAAGGCAATTTCTACTTGATAAACAGGGCAGTCTGTTTTCACTCAAAATATAATTATGCCAACTAAATAACTTACAAAAAAATGAAAGCAGACTTTTATTGGTATAGCAAGGAACATACCCTTTTTCAAAATATGACCACAAATCATGTCATTGAGTTTCAGGCTATCTTTATAAGAGATGTTTTTAAAACATTTCTGCAAACATAACATCAAAAAATATCTAACCTTAACCGTTCTATCACGGCCTGCTGTAGCTAACCAGTTTTTCTCCTCTGGATGCCAGCTGACACTGAAAACGGGGCCACTGTGAGCAGGAAACTGTTTCTCACACCGATCAGGCCTTCTCATGTCCCAAATCTGTATTATATACAGTAAAATAATTCATACTTAATGAGCATGAACATTTGAGCAAACCTAAAAAATTGGGCTCAAAAGATAAAGGTCATAGTCATCATATCACATGTATTTTGCCTGTTTGTTGTGTACAGTATGGTTATATATGCAGTTGCATGCTGCATATACACTATTACAATAACATTAATACAAAATACACATCAGAGGCCATCAAATTTCACAGTAATTCTACCTTATTTCTAGAATGACGTACTTTTAAAAGAGACAAAGACTTTATGAAATTTGTATATGTTTATACACTCAGAATTTCAAAGTTTCTTTGAACACCTTTTTTCAATAGTAAGAGAAAATTATGTTTTAGATCCATCTATCAGGAAAGAAAATCTTTCTATACAGTACTGTGTTTGTCATATGTTTAAAGAGTACATGTCACTTCACATCAACTTGTTAAGACAACTAACAACGAATGAGACCTGATGAACAACTACCAAGTTGATAAAATATTTACACCAATATCAACATACCATCAAATTTCCACTTTCATCAGCTGATGCAAAGCCGAAGTAATTGAGGTTACAAGGGCAAAACATGATATCCCTAACACTGGTGCTCCCCATAGAAAAGTTAAGACTCACTTCTTTCTTGCGTAGATCCTGAAATAATACTGCAGAATATAGAACTGAAACTAAATGCCTTGTAGTAACCAATGTAGTGTGAATAACAGGCTCGCACTGCGTCAGTACAAGCTCACCATGAGTTCAACATTTCTGCTTTCTGTGTTTAACAGTCACAACTTCCGAAATCAGTCATCAAGTGTATTTCACATAAGTTGAAAGAACTTTCTGTAGTAAGGTACAATCAATTTAAAATGAAACATTTTGAACCAAGTGCTGAAACCTGTAACATATTAGTAATGTACATTTATTTCATTAACATTTTTTTAAAAATTTCAAACTTATTTTCAATATATTTCAAGTTTTTTAACGAATTAAACATTATAATGACACGTTTCTCAAATGTGTAATTATACTGCAGTGAAAATATGACTGAGCGACTAGCAACAGAATGAAATACAGTATGCTACATAAACATTCTTCTATTCTCTCCATATCTGATGCTAGAAACAAAAATATGAATGCACAAAAAATGTGAAAAAAATTATCAGTTCTGTCAGGGTGCCAAACATCACATTAAGACTGGTTTCTATTTCAAGGTGTGAATGTGAAAAAGAGTTTAAAAGATATAAAATAAAGAAGCAGATGGCATTTGTTTGCATTCACCCCTCAAATTCAACTTACAAAAAGTTTCATGGAACCATCTTGTGAAGCACTCAACAGAAGTTTACACTCGTTCTCGTGGAAACACACTCTGTGTACAGTACGCTTATGTTCTTGGAATATATACTCTGAAATATATGATTCACCATGGTTAAATGACCAACACAGACAGAAAAACAGCTTCTTCTTACTTATCCTGCTAACAGCAAGCATTCTGTCATTTTGCCCATCAGACAGTCCTGCAGTCTGATCACACTCCGTACTGTTCACTATTTAATCAGTAGATTTTCAATATAAACCATTCTGACCCTAAATGGTACAGTCCATATTAAAAGACAGGCAAGTTGTTCTAACAAGAATGCCTTAAGCATTTTCTACTGCACTCAGACTCTTTCCAGGAGTGTGACACAGTTTACACAACTTCAACACATACAGAATAATGCCATAACTCTAACTGAAGTCTAGTAAGTCTGTGAAGTGATAAATTTGTTGAAAGTCTGTTTATGTCCAAACCTTGTTTACTGTGAGATGGTCTACTCAGATCCCAGATCACAACAGCTCCATTTGTTGCACCAGTAGCTAAGATATGATCTACAAAAAAAAAATCAATACTAGATAAATATCATGAAGTTCTACAGAAGGGTAAACTGAGAAGTAATTATATGAGGAACACACATTATTTAAGAAATAATAAGTATCCAGGCGTGGTTTATCATAGAATAACCCACCTTTTGAGTTCTTATGTGTAGGAATATAACACAAAGGCCGTAGGCCTGAGTGATATATTGTTTCGCATAAGAACGAATCAAATGCATGAAAGTATGTTTAATACAACAGATAATCAAAATATTACATGCCTATTAAGTGGGTTTATGTAATAAATAAAATATTCATATGTAATATAGATAAATATCTTAATTTTCAATAGAAAGGACAGGCTTATAAAATGCACCTTGCTGTGTGATCTGTCAGACTTGACTAAAGTTGTATAGGTTCTGTAAGTTCAAAAGTAATTGGAAGAAAAACATTCAAGAGAATAAACAATTTGCTATATTTTCTAAGTAAAAAGGGGCACAATTTTGTCAATATAAGGGATAAAGTTATACAATGTATTGTGTAAATTAATAATAACACCAATAAAGTTTGTATAAAGTCTCAATCAAATGCATCTATAGGTTCCAGAAATATTCAAGGAAATGTAGATATTTGAAAATTTTCAATGTGAAAAAGGGGGATAACTTTGTGAAATCAAAGCTCAGAGTTATGGGACATGACATGTGAACTGGTCTTTAGAGTATCAAAACATGTAGCAAGTTTAAAATGGATATCTATAGAGCTTCAAAAGTATATCACCATTATTACAATATTTCAAGTCTATTTGTTGCCAGAGCAACCAAATTTCTCAATATAGGAACAAAATAAAATGATGTGCATAATTTCCATATTGCCATCTATCCATGTTTTAATTTTATGAAAATACTCCAAGCTCTTTTTGAATTATCAACTGACAGACAGACGGCAAACCTAGAGTTCCCCAATAGGGGACTAAAAATATATTAACTCAGAACTTTACAAGTGTCCAATAATCTTGTGTTTAAGTTTCTAAATGATAGAAAAATAGTGTTTTCATTTAAGTAAGTTGTAAAAAAGGAGTTAAAAATTCAGAATCAACTAAAGATGTGCCCCAACATTCCGCTGTATTGTCACAAAAAGTCCTGTACAATTACAGGGGCATATAAACATTCTCCTTAACATTAAGGGATCTAAAAATGCTATTTTTTGCTTAATCAGGGGGCAAAAGTTTGCAGATCTCCAATAAATCTGTGCCAAAATACCAACATGCATAAGTTCACATGCTGGCAACTATTCTTAGAACATTTCATGGCTCTTCCAGTTATACATTTGGAGTTACACATTACACAAACCAGTCAACATATGGACAGCATGACAGTGAGACAGCGTGATGGGACAGACGGACCCCCAAAGTGGTGGGGGCATAAAAGCAATTTTGTCTGATCAGATCTAAAACCTTTGAAAATAAAATACCATCTGTATGGTTCCATGCTATGTCTGAGGCACAATAGTTCAAGTTCACATGTTTTCCTACACGCAGATTATGTTTCTCTTCAAAACATTCCTCCTCCACATTGTATATTTTGAATACTGTAAAAGAACAAAACATCATTTACTACCACTTGCAAAACTGATTAGAGTTTACACTGTTAAGTAAAGAATGAGACTCGTTAGTACACCTGTCAAAAATCAATTAAAGCGCCGCCAAATATGTTTCTTTCAAACTCCGCCTTTTACCGGTCAAAAGTGTCATTTGAGTGAAGATTTCCGGCAGCAACACAGCGACAATTACGACACAGCAATGTTGGCGTCACCCAGGCACATTTTTCTGGCTGCGGGTAGATTGCAAGACGCAGTTTTATTTACATACCTGAGAAAACTGCCTCGGTGTGATTGGATGATCAGTACAGTTTAAGCTACAGAAATAAACACTGTAACGTCACTTTTTATTGCGCTCCGAATACATGAAACTCTAATCAGTTTTGCAAGCGGTAGTATATAGCTTAAACATGCTATAAAAACTTAATTTCTCTATTCAAGAGGTCAAGAAAAAGAGCAAAATGCCTCTATACAGGGGCAGAGTTTTGCACTCCTAACTCAGAGGTTGCATGTCTGAATCCCTTCAGAGGAAATTTTTGTGTGACTTTCTTGTTTCTTCTTCCAGCCTTGATACTCATCAGAATACAAAGGAAACTGTCAAGGTAGCTGACATTAAATGTAGTTTACAGGAGTTTTAAGAACTTTTCCTAAAGTCAATGTAACATAAATGGTTAAAAGTAAAAGAAATGCCCAGTATAAATCTACATCTCTACAGAGAAGGGTAATTTACCAGTACATATAATTATATACCTGTCCGTCCACCAACTACCACCTGTGAGGCATCTTTGTTCTGTGCAATTGTACTCACACCACCTCCACAGTCAATACACATTGTCTTTAGATTACTTGAGGTCACTGAAATTGAAAAAAAAGGCTACTGTGCACTTCAATGTTAATTTAAACCATTCATTTTAACTTCTGCATTCAAAATGTACATGTCAGTCTTGTTAAAAAGATTAGTATCATATAGATTCTATAAGCTGAACTCACTTTTAAATGAATTTCACAGTTTATTTTTGAAATCTTTTATTCATTTATAGTCTCTTAATATGTAAACGTAACAACTACTGTACGGCAACAATTTTCACAAGCATGTTTCATATCAATATCTCAAAACACTTATGAGCTGCTTCCAAACATTACTGTAGGTTATAGTACTCCAAATGCTAACTAATACCTTAAATCTGGTAGTGTTTGGTCAATGTAAATTACAGTTTAACTTCTAACACTGCCTACATTTAAAGTTTAATAATCTTACAGATCAGTATATTTAGCACACTGAGATACAAATCTCAAACTTGCAACCAGGTCTGGATTCTCGTAATGGAAAAGTCATAGCATTTACCTCTGTCATGCACTATCTTGGTAACTGTCTGCATTTTTAGCGTTCTGTTTATCTGTCAGCACTAAGCAGCTATGGAGCAATTCCTGTGACAACAATAAAGAATTTCTATATTATAGTCCTTGTAATGTTCTTTCAATAAAAATGGTAGTTTCTCTTTGTCAAATTGGTATTTTCTCTGAAATCATCTGGACAAAAAAAACTTACAATACAATAACAAAAACACGTAAAATCATATTTTCTTTGTTGTTATTTTTCTAATGTTCCTGACACGCGCCTGCAAGTATAGGCAGTATTGACCTTTGGCAATAGTAAGTTGAAGCTGAAGTTAAAAAGTGAAAAACTCTTAATTCTGAGATAGACATGATGGTCCTTGATTCTGAAAAGGGAGTAAAAAAACCTCAAGTTCAACTCACAATCTTTCTTGAGTACAGAGATATTGTTGCAAGTACAACGGTGTCCTTTTACAATGTATTAAAATGATGATAGGCAGCTGGTTGCACTGTAAATTACGCATTACAAAGCAAAACTAATAGGCACCCTATAGTAGGGTCGAATAACACATGGGATGAATCTGAAATGTGCAGACTGTGTTACAAAATTATCGATGTTAAGAACACGAAAGGGCGAAAATTATGACGTAAATCGGGTCATGTTGGAACTACTTTCAAAACCATTTAATAAAATCGTTTATTTTTTAGCAGTGATAATAAAGTGATAATTACAAATGCAAAATATAAATGTAAAGGTTAATGACTGTAGATTGTGGCGAATTTCTGACACTCAGCACAGTTAGGACAATAAAAAGGCATTACAGTATCGTCGAGTGCCCATGAGTCGTCACTGCCCTTGACCCGTCACCATATTGCAGTTTGTTTACATCTCGCAAGATTTAGCATAGCGCATGCGTAGACCTTGGGAATAAAATTTACCATCATAATTATTTTCGCGCAGCATGATTTTTCCGCAAATATGAGAAAAAGCAAGTAAAAATCATTTAAATTGAATATTATCTAAAGAGGTGATGCTTTCTTCTACCATCACTGTAAAAAAAGAGGAATAACTTATAAAACTTTTATGATTGTCTAATGAACCTCTACTATGTTATGAGTTATATAGGATTTTTAAAATCTTCTTATATAAATCATGGCTTTTCGGTCAGAATTGGCCCGAACCCAGGGGTAACTTTGATTTTACATAGACTTATGTTGGAAAAACTTTTAAAAAATCTTCTTGTCAGAAACCATTAAGGATTAAAATATTTCGTTTGTACCATTGCATAGTGAACCTTCACCAAATTTAAACAAATCATGGCCCCTGGATCAAAATTGGTCCCCCAGTGGTCACTAGGTTTAAATTGGATTATATAGGAAAACGTTTTAAAGAAAGTGAAAGGCTTTGAGACTAGATACATATAATGCAGCATTGCCTATTTAATTAGATGAACTTTGGAAGATATTGCCCCTCACCAGGGTACCCAGCTCCCACCCACCTCACCTTGGTACAACCACCCCCTCCGAAAAAAATTATTAGATGGGGTAGGAAGGTACTTAACCTTCATCCACCTTTGTCCTTGACCTTGACTGACCTTGACCTACTGACTTATTTTCTTTTTCTTGAAAATAAGTCTTTGAAATTTTAACTTTTTTATATCAGTTTGCATACAGACTTCAAATTTGACTTGAACTATTGACCTTCTTTCTTGATTTATTTTTGTTTGGTTTTGATATCTAATGTGGTATTTGAACTGTCAGCCATTTGATACAGCCCTTAGGTGCCCAACCCCTACTCCACATTTGTTTGGTAATTTCTTTTCAAGTGAGCGAACTAAGACCATCTGGTCCTCTTGTTTTATGTTGAAATTACCATAATTATTTGTATAAAATCTTTTGCTAAATAGTGTTTAAAGAAATCAAAACATACAAAGGTAGATAATCATTAAGATCTGTACTTTTTTTATTTCATTTGGGTTAATCTTTACTAGTCTCCATCGAAAGATCACAAAGAACCCCAAAAGACCCTAAAGATCCCCCTCTAAAAAAAGAAAAAAGAAAACCCATAATGAAGTTTATCATAAAGGAAGAAGTCACAAAGAAAGAAATAAACGAGTGAAAGGACTGATGAATAAAATAAGAAACAGACACAATAAAGAATGGAATTACAGTAAATGACGGGAAAAGACTGAAACAATCATTTAAAAACAGACAGGCTGAATGGGGACACCATCAGTACCTGACTGGCGAGTCGAGCCACGTCGTGCCAGACCTATTTGCCAAGACAATTTAAACGAATGTTTTCGTGACTTTTTCGTTTAACCACAAATGTTTAATGTGGCTTAGTTTTTTTCTGAATTCAACAAAGGCAAATACCTAATTATCATTAAGATAAAATATAAGTCAACATTTCTTATGAAAAGGGTAGGTATCGCATTTGAGAGTGTCTTCGCCGTGGATCCAGCATTCGACCAATCTAAGCGGAATATGTTTGACTGAAATTCAGATGATGTATGACTCAATTATTGATACTTAATTACTTGAGCAAGTCTACAAAGTCTGCCTGTCCATATGTACTCAGTGTCTATTTCCTCATCAAAACATCGGCTTCAAATAGTAGAAAACATAAAAAGTTTTAAAAACTTTAATTCAGTAAATGTTTAACTTTCACAATCTGCATGAAACCAATTTTGACAGGCTTAGCAAAAATGTGGAAGTAGACACACAATTTTGCTTACATGAACCACAAGGCCGAAATGCGGCTCTTCTAGAGCGCGTAATTATTTCGCTTTTTAGGCATTTTAGGAAAGTCAGTCTCAGTAACTTGAGAAAATGATGACTTAAATCTCAAAATTGAGGTAAATATAGAAATCTACACATTTTTGAGAAATATGAACAACTTTGGGTGCAAGTACTTATCAGTGTTATAAATATGCATCATTTAAATCTTTTTTTCTTAGCTCATAAAATTAATGGAGGAAATCTATGGAACGCCATTTCTGCCTTAATATCACTATTGTTGATTTATGCAGTACATTCATCAATACGTTTCACCCAGCCTTATATACGTTCGGTACAATCGTCATTATTTGCAGTAGCTAGTGCATTTCGTGCTGTAATAACATCTTTATTTGCAGTGGTAACAGTATAACATGCAGTTGTATCGTCATTATATGTAGTACTTACATCATTATGAGCAGTAGTTACAGCATTACATGCAGTGAAACAAGTATTATGTTCTTTCCAGTATTCCTTATACCCGGTACATTCGTCATTATGTTTGGTACTTACTTTATTATGTGCGGTAGTTACAGCATAACGTGTAGTGAAACAAGCATTTTGTTCTGTCCATTATTCCTTATACCCGGCACATTCGTCATTATGTTTGGTACTTACATTATTATGTGCGGTAGTACAGCATTACGTTCAGTGAAACAAGCATTTTGTTCTGTCCATTATTCCTTATACCCGGCACATTCGTCATTATGTTTGGTACTTACATTATTATGTGCGGTAGTTACAGCATTACTTTCAGTGAAACAAGCATTATGTTTTTTCCAGTATTCCTTACGCTCTCTACATTCGTCATTATGTTTGGTACTTACATTATTATGTGCGGTAGTTAAAGCATTACGTTCAGTAAATTAAGATTTATGTTCTGTCCAATATTCTTTACGCCCGGTACATCCATCATTATGTGAGTTACTTATGCACTTGCAAGCGGTAGTTACAGCATTACGTGTAGTGAAACAAGCATATGTTCTATCCATTAATCCGATCTGCATCTGATAATGCATCGCATATATATAATTTGTCAATATTTTCTTAATGAAAATTAAAAAAATAGCTTTGCATCTCGATTTCTTTCAATAATTCTTTTACCTCCGCCATCCTCGTGCGTAATCAATTAAGTCATACGGTGTCAGTGACAAATGTTCCAAGATAAATAAATCTTCAGAACGAAAAGACGAAACTACCGAGCATAATGTTGTACAAGCAGAACGTAAAGAAAATTGTACAGCAAATTCTGTCAAATATACCGATCGACAAAAAAGATTGTACAGTACCTAAACTCTACTCACTGAACGTAATGTTGTTAGAACTGCACTTCATATTGTAAGTACCAAACATAATGACGAATATACCGGGGGTGAGGAATACTGTAAAGAACATAACGCTTGTTTCACTGAACGTAATGCTGCATCTACCACACATAGAGATAAGTAACAGACATAATGACAAATATACCAGGCGTAAGAAATAATGGACAGAACATAATGCTTGTTTCACTGAACGTAATAGTGTAACTACCGCACATAATAAGGTAAGTGACAAATATAATGACCAATGTACCGGGCGTAAGGAATAATGGAAAGAACATAATGCTTGTTTCACTGAACGTCATGTTGTAACTGCTGCTTGAAATTGCATAAGTAAGACACATAATGATGGATGTACCGGGCGTATTGAATATTGGACAGAACATAAAACTTACTTTACTGAACGTAATGCTGTAACTACCGCACATAATAATGTAAGTACCAAACATAATGACGAATGTACCGGGCGTAAAGAATACTGGAAAGAACATAATGCTTGTTTCACTGCACGTAATGTTGTAACTACTGCTCATAATGATGTAAGTACTACATGTAATGACGATACAACTGCATGTTATACTGTTACCACTCCAAATAAAGATGTTATTACAGCACGAAATGCTCTAACGTCTGCACATAATGACGATTGTACTCAACGTATAGAAAGCTTGACAGAACGTATTGATGAATGTACTACACACATCGACACTAGTGATATTAAGGCAGAAATGGCGTTCCATAGAAATCCATTGATATTTGTTTTGTTAAAGTGATCTAAACAATGTTCATTAACATGGGTTTTCCGGTTAATTTGGTTTTTTGGGGTTCTTTTCTTGTTCTCTAGGGATCTTTGTGGGTATTTTGTATTTTTCGGTCTTTTGATCGAGTCTAAACCAGTCTATAATTTAGCTCATTCCGTTTCCGGTAATTTTATTTTTTTTCGATTTTTGGTGAAAATTTTCAAAATAAAGCAGCAGTATGGATTTTATTCCTTTTAGTGATGCATCAACAAATAGAAACAAAACTTCTTCTCCACATAACTTTAAAAATGTCTCCCAGAAAAGTTCACCAGGCTCAACTTTACAAAAATCACTATCGTTTGGTAGTCCAGCGCTCAATTTACCTTCTTTTGGGAGCCCCGCTGTAAATTTTGGGGCTCCTTTCCAAAATAGCGGACTTAATCGGCATAATAGTACCCCAAGTCCAAGACATTGTAATCCTCGACATTCTCCTGGGGCATACCCTTACATGTCAAATCCATTCCACCAACATAGTCCAAGAGGGCAAAGCCCACAGCAGTATTCACCATATGGAAATAATAAACAATCAAATAACAGTTTTAATCTGTCAAGGGAAGGAAGCGGTTTCAAAACTCCACATCAGTTTTCACCTAATCGAGGGCGAGGGAATGGTAGAAAATCTTTTAACAGGCAGTTTGGACAGGTGATTAGCACATCTTTCAATAGAACTTATTAATTTTGAGTGAAAGTTTCTGCAAGAGTTTTGCTCACATAGTATCATAATATATCTACAAAATAATTTGTTTTTTAGTAACAAGCCCTTGCCATTATGAAGGAATTTCTTGTCTGAATGACAAGAAAGTTATAATTAGTACTAAATTACAAAATACTATTGTACAGCATAATTGTCTACATACTGTAATGCTTTATTCTATTTAATCTCAGAAAATGTACAAATTATTTGGAAAGACACAAGCTCAGAACTTTTTTATTATACACCAATAAGCAGCTAAATTTCTATAAAAATGACATTTTTAATTTTATATTTGTTCTACTGGAAATAAAATTACACATTTTTTATTTCACAGACACCTCGCTTTGATAGTAAAACAGGAGGAATTTTAAACATTGAAGATTATTATCACCCTAGCATGATTGAAGACCCATGGCGCTATTCAAAACCAGTTTTCATAAAGACTTGATAAATGTTGAGGCCAGACTAATAATTATGGAATGGATACCCTACTTGTGTTTAAGATCATGATTACAACTGCCAGACATTCTCTGGAGCTAATGTGATTGTTTTTACTAAATTAGATAAATTGTCTGCAAACTAGGGAGATATATCAGGGAAGGCCTATATATTAGGTTAAATCTGTTGTTGATGACAAAAAGTTTCAAGTGGATTTATTGAACAAAAAGGCAGCATATGATGTTTATGATTCTTTTCAGGGATGTTATCAAATTCATTGTTTCTTTTCAGTTAAAAACCATTCTTTAAATTACAGAACAGCTTTTGATTGTTGAAGAAATAGAATCTATTTCACTATACAAATGTTTCCGTAACATTCTGGAATGTAGCCTTTAATACTTTCAATAATTCAAATTAGAATGTGATTGGGCAGTGTGCAGGAATACAACATTTTTGTTGAGCCTTGAAAATAATATAGTGAAGTGTTGTTCTTGTGAAAGGGATAAGTGAGTATGGATAAAAATAGAATATACAGCATAGATTTTTAGATGCACAGTTACTTAGCATTAAATAATGTATATAACATTGTAAGTCCAGATGTAATTTTCACTTTAGTTAACTGGTGCATTTTTCAGTCACAATTTGATGCAATCCTGGATGTTTAACCTTAGCAGCAATTCAGAATGGTGTAATTCAAAATCTCTGATAAAGCAAAACTGGAGCTTTTTCTCTGTACAAAAAATGCTCAGTTCTTTTTTTTTTTTCATTTTAAATACCAAGCCCAACTCTCACTATATAAGAGAACTTATTTATTTACGATAACAGTGTATGCTATAATTTTGGTTACAGGTACTTGAAAGGATCATTTATTGTAGATGTCTGTCTTGGTCCTTAAATTATTTTGTTCTATTTTTACAAAAAAGCAGGTATCATTAAATAACTGTATCACGGAAAAAAGATTTGTGTTTTGGTAAATGACAAAACTTTCAAGTTTAAAGAGGCATACCCTAAAATTAAGAGTATTTTGCTTTCTTTAAGATCATGTAAATGTGAATGATAATGAATAAATTAATACCTCATGTCAAGGTAGCAGTAAAATATTCCAAGTACAACAGATGGACTGGAAAGATTATTGTAAGTCTATAATGTAGAAAGTTGTACTATTTTTGGTTGGATAGACATTTATTCCAGATGAACGCATTCTTGGTGTCAATGCCTAAAGAAGTAGTTTTTCAAAATTATTTTTCGTCTTATAGTGAATAAGCATCTGATACTAGTAGGGTATGTCCCTTTAAATGAAATCAAGAAATTTTTACCAAATTAAATTTCAATAATTTTTACCATTTTAAACATGTTCAGGCTGTAATTACATGTGTAGGACAAATAAAATTAAATTGATTTCAAACAATAAGGTGAAAATGGCAGCCTTTTATCATGTACTGTTGTTTTATATCCTGTCGTGTCGTTGTCTTTTATCATTTTATATAATTTTTTTTTTTTTCAAATTTGTAAATATGACTCTTCTGACCAGAGATAATCTTGAATTCATTGTTAAAAACATCAACATTATTAAAGAATAATTCATTCTTAGTTTGTTCTTTTTCTGTTTTAGTGTTGATGTTAGTTTTTTTTGCAGAATACGTCTTACATGTAGCTAGTGATCTGAAAAGATCATGATGTATTATATATTTTATAGACATTCTGATAATGATAATTCAGAGGAATCTTACAGCTGATTTGGCATAAACAGATAAGATTCTACAAGAATTAATATGTTTTTAAAGTAATAGTTAATTTTAGAATTACATGACTCAATGGTAGAAAAATTTAAGTACACAAAAAATGGATTTTTTGCTAAGACAAGGTTTACAACAGCCTCTTTCATTGAGGCAAAACTGGCAGCTGTTTAAGAGATACCAAGCTTTCAAAAACAAGCCAAAAGACCAGGCTCATAGAATCTGTTCTTTTTTGAAGCACTATCCTGTAAACTTTTAGGGTCCTGAGCTCGGGTGTCATTAAGCTATTGATCAGGAACTTATTTTTGTACAAGCCCCAGTGAGTTTGACCTTTGACACTGTGGGACCAAAACCAAAAGCAACATCTTATTATTAAGGTTTGAACGCTCTTACCTGTTTTCCTCAAGTTATTTTTCAGAGACCGTTTTCAAATGCAGGCCCCTATGAGCTTGACCTTTGACCCAGTAAGCCCAAAATTGAGTGTTCATCTGATAATCATGCTTGATGATCTTGTTTCGTTTGAGGGTTGTTGGTTCAGTTGTCCTTGGGCTATTGAACTGGAACCCTTTTCTGGGTACAGGCCCCTGTGTGCTTGATCTTTGATCAAGTGAGCCAAAATGCTATAGTGTTTTCACAACTTGCCTACCATCCTGTAAAATTTAAGTAACCTTTATTCAGTTGTTCTGAAGAAGGTGTTAATCAGTAACTGTGAGCTTGAACTTTGACCAAGTGAGTCAAAAAATCAATAGAGGTCATCTTTTCATCATGCCAAATCAATCTGTAAAGAGTGAAGGTCACTGGTTTAATTGTTTTTGTGTTATAAGTAGGGAACTGTTTTCTGAGAGCAGTCCTGTTTGAGCTTAACCTTGAACAACTGAGCCCATTATCTAAAGGCATCATCTTTTCATTATGCCCAACCATCCTGTAAAGATTTAAGTCTTGGTATAAGTTATTCGAGAGTTATGAATCTGTTGCCATCATCAAAGTGCAAGGACCTATGAGCTTGACCTTTAAACCATTGAGCTCCAAATCTGACGTCATTATCATCTCATTATGCCCAACCATCCTGTACATGTAAAGTTTGTGAGTCCTGGAATAAGTTTTTCTACATTTACAAATCTAAAGCTGTTTTCAGTGATCTTGACCTTTGACCCAGACTTTCTTTTGATATAAGCTGACCTATGTTTTTTTTTAAACTCACTCGTTCAAGTTTCAGAGGCAGCCTAGAAATCATAAAGACAAGTGTACTCACCAAATTAGTTTCTTTAAGATTTAATTTTGATAAAAATGTGACCTTTTAAGTGGTAAGAATGTACCTTTTGATCTGAGCTGACATCCACTTCTTAACCAACATGACCGAGTTCCTAAATATTGTTCGAGATCATTGAGAAAAACAAGAAGAATGGTAGGATTAACAGAAGGACCAAAATGGCCCAATATCACCTACCTGATCATCAAGTGAAACATTTTGTCAAAGACTGTTAAAAGGTTTTTCTAGAATTTGACCTGCCGACTACATGTAGTTTTTGACCCAACATGATCTTTAAACAAAAAAATTTACATGTCTTTCGGGAAAAATGGCCTGTAGAGAGTTCACAAGGTTTTTGTAGGATTTGACCTGGTGACCTAGTTTCGGACCAAACATGACACATATATGAAAAGGACCTACAAGTCATCCAAACAATCGGGATGTTTGTATGGAAAATGTGGCCTCTAGAATTTTTCTATAATTTCACCTGGTGACCTACTTTTGGCCCAACATGACTTATATACTGTTCACAAAAAGTACGGGGTATTGTAGATAATACTGTTATTGTGAGTAATTAAGGAAACCCTTATCTTTTCATGTTTATTTAATCAATTAAACAAATTCATTAAATAATTTATAAAGAAATTAACAAACTAACTCGTATACTGTTCACAAAAAGTATGGGATACTGTAGGTAATATTGTTATTGTGAGTTATTAAGGAAAACCTTACCTTTTCATGTTTATTGAATCAATTTATTTGCACATTTTAATCGAAAATTTAACTTCTTCATGACATATTTACGTACTTTAAACAGCATCCAAAGTCGTTACGTTATCTCATTTTCACATGCCCTCACAAATGTGTCGGACCACCTTTGTTGTCACAGCAAGCTATGCAACAACATCTCATACTCCCAATAAGACAACTGATGGTGTTCTGAGGGATTCTTTCCAACTCTTCCTGCAGCGCTGCACTGAGCTCAAGGAACGTTCTGGGTGGAGGATCACATCTTAAGACACATTTTCCAAGAATGTCCCACACATGTTCAATAGATGGTAAGTCCGGGCTCATGGCTGGCCATGGTAAAATATGTTGCTCTTCCAGGAACTCGGTGACAATTCTTGCCCTATAGGCCCTAGTGTTATATCATCCTGGAGGATGAATTCATGGCCATAATGTTGAGCAAACGGGACAACATGCTGAACCAACATGTCACGGTAATACTGGCTAGTCACACTGCCATTGCACACAATGTAGCTATAGTCATAGTGATGCCATCCCATACCATAATGGACCCACCACTAGCAGCATCTGTAAAACGTTCACCTGGGTGACATCAAACTCTTCTTCGACCATAACAAAAGTCTAGGTTGAATCTGAATGCGTCACTAAACATCACATGACCACTGGTTAATATTCCACCGATGCCGCTGTCTACACCCCGCCAAACATTCATGACGATGCCTTGCTGACAACGGCAAGACCACTTGAGGGCGTCTAGTGTTGAGACCGTCCGTGTGAAGGTGATTTCTGTTTGTCTCAAGACATTGACCCCTCTGGCATGTGGAAGGCGTTGTTGAAGGTCTGTGGCCATCAGTGCTCTGTTACGGAGAGCTTGAGTAACAACATAGAGATCACCTCAGGCATTGGTACATCTTGGACATCCACCTTTATGGATATCAATCATGTCACCAGTTGTTGATAGCCTGACCTCAATTGACAGACAATGTACTGTGAAACATTCAAGTCAGCTGCAGCCTGGGCCTGTGTACTCTAATCTGGAGCATACAAATGGCCCTCCTACTTGACAGTCAGTGTGACGTCTCATAATTCCAATTGCAAATTTGATTGACATCTACGCAACACAATATTCTGAAAGTTTTGTCCAACTAAAGTCACACTTACCATGATTTCGGTCAATGTTAAAATCCACGTGCTACCCCTCATGTCTTTAAGTTGCAAGTGCAGCACAAGATTTCTATACTTTAGTGACCATGCTATCTACAGATGAATGACCATTGTAAAAATATATACATGATGATTGCCTATAAAGAGTAGGTTTCCCATATCATAACAAAATACAGGGGTATAAGTGACAGAAACTGAAAATACTGAAAAATTAGCTAAGGGCTATCAGTGTGTACAGGGCAATGCCCTGGCCAGGGATCCAGGAGGCCGGAGGCCCACTGAAGCTACTGCAATTTAGTGATTTCTGAAACAACTTCAGATATATTCACAAAGACCTTTTATTTTCATCAGAATCAGATGTACTGGTAGCTGATTATTACTGAACACACTTCACAGAAGGCATTGCCCATTACATTCAGTTTCTTTAACCAAACATCCCATTTTCACCCTTAGAGTCCTTTTCTGCCAACCACTCCCACCTCCACTTGTTTTTAGCACCCTTTTCCAGTCCGTTTGTATTAAAACCAGGTGGTAAAAACTTCATTGTATTTGTCGTATTTGTTTACGATGGCACCTATATTTGAACGTAACTACTGAACGATTTCATTCGCAAAAAACAATAAGGACCAATCAAATAATTATGATCTTGTAAAACTTACAGCGATTTTACATCGGCAGTCCCCATAAGACTTAAATTTAGAACTGTGTGCCTTAAATGAACGTAAAGTAAATGCACACTGCAGCCCCCACATCCCCTTCTCTCCCCCAATGATCTAAGAGATCACCGAAAAACGGAATTCCGTCATGAGATGGAAAACTCTTACCCCTGAAAATAACATATTATCGCCTACCTTTTGTGAACAGTATATTTGAAAAGAGCATAAAGTAATCAACACAAACATTTTGACAAAGATTCATGATCATTAGTTTGAAAAAGTGGCATCTAGAGTGCTCACAAAGTTTTTCTAAGATTTGACCTGGTGACCAAATTTTTGACACAGCAGGGTCCATATACGAAAAAAGAACCTACATTCAAGTCATCCAGACAAATATTCTGACAAATTTTCATGATCTTTTTATGGAAAATGTGTCCCTTAGTGTTCAAAAGGTTTTTCTATGATTTGACCTTGTGACCTAATGTTTGACTCAACATGACCTATACATTAAAACGTCCAAGAAGTTATCAAGCAAAACATTCTGACAAAGTTTCATGATGTTTGGATGGAAAGTATGGCCCCTAGAGTGTTCACGAGGTTTTTCAATGCTTTGACCCGGAAACCTAACATGACCCATTTATGAAAAGGGCCTAGAAGTCATCACACCAAACACACTGACAAAGTTTCATGATGATTGGATTGGAAATGTGGCCTCTAGAATGTTCATAAGGTTTTTCTGATTTGACCTGGTGATCTTATTTTTGACTCAACATGACCCATACATGAGAAGAGTCTAGAGTAGAAGTCATCGTGTTTGGATGGAAAATGTGGCCCCTAGAGTTTTCCTATGATCGAATTGACCTGGTGACCTAGTTTCTGACCCAACATGCCCCATTTATGAAAAAGGCCTAGAAATCATCACACCAAACGTGTGACAAAGTTTCATGTTTGGGTGGAACATGTGGCCCCTAGAGTGTTTAAAAGGTTTGACTATGATTTGACCTGGTGAGCTAGTTTTGGCCCAACATGACCTATATATGAAGAGCATAGAAGTCATTAAGCTTAATATTCTGACTAATTTTCGTGGTAATTGTATGGGAAATGTAACCTCTAGAGTGTTTATAAGGCAAGTGTGGACGGATGACTGACGACAAGGGGTGATCACAATGGCTCAGCTTAGAGCACTAAGTGCTTAAGTGAGCTAAACAAGGCAAACATTCTGACAAAGATTCATGATGACTGGATGTGAAATGTGGCCTCTAGTATGTTCACTAAGTTTTTCTAGGATTTGACTTGGTGACCTAGTTTTTGAACCCAATTATGAGTATGACCTATACATTAAAAGAGCCTAGAAGTCATTGAGCCAAACATTCTGACAAGTTTTCTTGACATTTTGTTTGAAAATTTAGCCTCTAGACTGTTCACATACTTTTCTGGGGTCTGACCTGATGACCTAGTTTTTGACCACAAACAACCCATGTATAGAAAGAGCTTAGGAATCTTTAAGGCAAACATTCTTTCTAATTTTCAAGATATTTAGTTTGAAAATGTGGCTTCTAGAGTGTTCACAAGGTTTTACTTTGATTTTACCTGGTGACCTATATTTTGACCCTACATGGCCCATAAAGAAATCGAAGCAAGAAATTATTAAGACAAACATTCTGACAAAGTTTCACAGTAATTGGAAAGGATATGTGGGTCAAAATCAGAAAAAAAAGGTCTCTGTCATGTTCACTAGTTACATAAAAATTATTAAGCTCTTAACTAAATTGTTTCTTGTTTGCTAGATTATCAGGACCTCAACCTTGGAGGGATCAAGGTCATCTATTTATCATGAAAAGCTTTCTGTTTGGTCCTTGGTTCAGTTTTTCTGGAATATTTTACTGGGAAAAGATCACTATTACAATGACCATTGATGCGGTGCCTTCAAAATTAATAGTTCACATCTCAGTTTGACCAACATTCCTATACAAAGATCCAATGCAGTGTGGCCGAGTTGTTGGTCTGAGATAATGGCAAAGACAAAAATTCTGACAAAGTTTCATGAATATTTAGTATAAAATGTGAACTAAACTATTCACAAGGACTACCACTGATCCAATTAGGGACCTAGTTTTTATCCCATATAACTGCTTCAAATTCATCCAAGATGTATGCCAACACAGTCTTGAAGATTTGGTAAAAAGTGTATGTCTGTTTTGTTCTTAAGGTTATCAGTCTGAGCCAAGACCTAGTATCTTTCTTGATCCAGTTTTAAACTCTTCTTTTAGATCAAAGGAGATGAAGTTTCACTAAGATTGGGGTAAAAATGTGACCTTTAGAGACTTCACATGGTTTTCTTTTTATCTGAGCTGGTGAGCTAGTTTAGACCCTACATGACAATATTTGAACTCTTAGTGAAACTATGGAAAACCATTTTAACTAGTTTTATAAAGATACTGGAAGACAATGACCGGTAAGATTTTCAGCTCATCTGAGCCCAATGCTCAAGGGTGAGCTGTAAGGAAGGGCGACTATCCGTCATAAAATTTTCCTTCAAATGATATCTACTCCTTAACCATTGGGCAAATTTTAACTGACCTTCATGATTATGAATGTTCCTTGGTCCATTTTTCAAATACCTTAAAATTAAATGGTACCTTAAAGAATTCGTTTTCAATGCAACCATAAGGAAAACTTTGAAAACCTTTTCTGCAGAAACCCCCAGCTGAATTTTATAGTAATTTCACAAATGGTGCCTAGGTAGTTCCTTCAAGCCATTTTAGTCCTTCAAAAACATGAATTACTGAGGGTGGGGCCTGTTTTCACTGTGTGACTATATGAAGACTTGAAAATCTCCGCACTGAATGATTTCAAAATAGTTTGTATGCTCCTAGATGAGGGGGCTTATTGTTTTGCAAATGTCATTTGGTCGGTTGATAGACACTTTGTTTTCAATCAATATCTAGAGAACCCTTGGACCCACCTTCATAAACATGAATTACTGAGGGCGGGGCCTGTTTTCACTGTGTGACTATATGAAGACTTGAAAATCTCCGCACTGAATGATTTCAAAATAGTTTGTATGCTCCTAGATGAGGGGGCTTATTGTTTTGCAAATGTCATTTGGTCGGTTGGTAGACACTTTGTTTTCAATCAATATCTAGAGAACCCTTGGACCCACCTTCCTTAAGCTTGGTATATAGGTTGGTCATGACAGTTGAAAACCCCTACAGTTTTTCAGGTCATTAGGTCAAAGGCCAAGTTCACAGCGACCTTGAAAAGCAAAACAGTTCGTGATCAATAACTATAGAACACTTGGGCCCAGGTTCCTCAAACTTGGTATGTAGGATGATCATGACCAGTAGATGACCCCTAGAGTTTTTCAGGTCACCAGGTCACAGTGACCTTGAAAAGCAAAACAGTTTGTGATCAATAACTATAGAACGCTTGGGCCCAGGTTCCTCAAATTTGGTGTGTAGGTTGGTCATGACTAGCAGATGACCTCTATAGTTTTTCAGGTAACCGGGTCAAAAGCCAAGGTCACAGCAACCTTGAAAAAGCAGTTTGCAATCAAAAACTAAAGAACACTTGGACCCAAGTTCCTCTAACTTGGTATGTAGGTTGGTCATGACCAGTAGATGACCCTTATAGTTTTTCAGGTCACCAGTTCAAAGTGACCTTTAAAAGAAAAATGGTTTCCGATCAATAACTAAATAACACTTTGGCCCAGGTTCCTCAGACTTGGTATGAAGGTTGGTAATGACCAGTAGACCACCCCTATAGCTTTTCAGGTCATCAGGTCAAAGCCAATGGTCACAGTGTCCTTAAATAGCAGAATGGTTTGCAATCAGTAAGTATAGAATGCTTGGGTCCAGCTCCCAAAAACTTTCAAAATAATAGTAATGGCCAGTAGATCACCCCTTAAGTGTTTAGGATCACTAGATCAAAGGTCAAGGTTATATTAAACATAAACTGACAAATGGTTTCTGATGAATAACTAGATGCTTGGGCCTAGGGTCCTTAAACTTGCTATGCTGGTTGACAATGACCTGTAGATGACTTACATGGCTTTTGGGGTCACTTGGTCAAAGTTCAAGGTTGAAGTGACCATTGACAGAAAAGTGGTTTCCATTCAATAACAGAGATTCCTCGGGCATTGGCTTCACAGACTTGCTATGCAGGTTGTCTGTTCAGGAGATGACCCCTACTGTCTTTGAGGTCTCTAGGTTAAAGGCCAAGGTCACAGTGGCCATACACCATGAAGAGGAAAACAGATTCTGATTTGTAACTGGAGAACCTTGCTGCCTCAAAACTTCCTACATACCCGACCTCCCACATTACTACCTACCTATCTACCCATGCAGTTCCTATACTCTCGTGTTTCTCCAGTCTTCAGTAATTCAACTTTATACATTTTATAACCAAAGTGTCATTGACATTATCTACAGTTCCTCTCATTCATCTACTTGCCATAGCCAATAGCTTTTGATATCAGAAGCACCTGTCATCCTCCCTTTAATTTACCAACACAAGTCCCTGTCCAACCTTTCATAGTTTTATGGCCGCCTCTAGGGATACATGTATTGCACAAGCAGGACCGATATATGTTTTAAAAACATCTCTTGTTGTCAAAGTCTTGGTTATGACTTTGGTCAACAGTGAAAGAATAATGCGCAGGAATAAATTTAATAAATGAACAATGAAGTTGAGAAGGATAGATGGTATCTCAGGGGAAAATGGGGAAATAATACTGCCAGACTCGGGTTCAGTGTTACTGTTTACCTGAATATTATTCAAATATAACATGATTAATCCTAATTATTTCAGCTATTTCATTTACTGACCAGCCAAATTCATGAATCTGTATTTTTTCTCCCTAGAATAAGTTCAAGACATAGCATGGAACCCATACAATAAATTGGTAGCCATAATGAGTCTTAGCAATATACATGTATTCCAACACTAGATCATTGGCAAGACAATTAATCCAAAAAGATAAAATCTTTTCTAAAGCAAGACAATTTATTCTAGAATACATCCATTTGTATTACATAATTATGAAAACAGCAAAACAACCAAATAAAGTAAAGAATAACATCGTAAATAGCATCTTTGTTTGATTGTTTGCATGATGTAGACAAAAGGTAACCTCTGATGTTTCCTAAGTGGACTCCAAATATTTTTAGAACACAATAATATCCTCAGCACCCATCCCTCATGTGTCCATCTAAGCTGACATATACTCAGATAGAGCTTAATAAATTAAGAAAGGGCATACAAAGAACCACTTCCTTATATTACTATGAGCATACCCAAGGGCAGTTACAAACTGCAACTTGCTGAAAGAACTGAGAATGCACTCACAACTTGATCTACAATATTCTAAAATGGAATGCAAATCAAATAAGGAGACATTTTAACAACACTTCTAACATGTAATTACATTTGTACATGCACTGTATTTTTTTAGAGGGATTACCCTTAGAAGAAGAATAATAGAAAAAAAGAAAATTAAAAGCTATCAAGGCATTTTTTAGTTATGGTACAGGTTAATACACTCTAAAGTTAATTTGTGACCTTGTCCCCAAAGATGTGACTTGTAAACATGGTTTAGCACAATCTATGGTGATCACTGTGGTAAGTTGTTCAAAAACTTCTTTATGCTTGTTTAATACCAGACCCAGAGTGAAGCTGACAGACAAACTCCAAAAATATCTCTGTTTTAATTGTAGGAGTAACTAAAAATCCATCTAGCCCCTAATGCCCTGGTACTATCTAGGGTATCTAAAATCATATAAGTAAACAAAACTGTTTCAAATCTAAAAAACGATTTCATTCTTCATTGCAAAATAATTAACTGCTTCTAAATCATAATTTCTTTAGAGTTCGAGTATCTTATCTAAAAAATGCCTTGGTAACACACTTAGGTAAAATAAAAGTTACATCAAATCACAAAAAAAGTAAACAAAAAAAAGGCTGGATGTTTCTTATATCAAATTATCTGCTTTTACATGACATCAAATACATTTTTTTTTTCATCACATGATAAATGAAACAGTAACAAAATCACATTATTAGTATGCAAAGCAGCCATTCACCCGTCTATATTTCACATTTGCTTCCATTTACACTTATCACATGCAGAATTTTATGTATCAATGAACAGAAATATATTCTCAAGATCATTTCAATGTTCAACTGTACTGTAAGGTAAATTGTCCATTATTAATATAATTTCAATACACAGTATTCAGTGTCATCTCACATTAGTCATGACAGCCATCTCCCAAATGCCTGGGAAGTCTGACATCTTATGTAACTAACTTACCAAGTATATGGAATGTTGAGATAGAACTATATTAAAACTTTATTTGCTACTGGAAAAAGTGGGTGGGGAGGAATACAGGACTTTATGGCTTATTCACACGAGGAATACTTTGTTAACATAAAAACTTGTACTTTTTGATCACAGAATCTCTCTGACCCTTGCCCAAACACCAAGGGACTGTAACTAAAGTCCGTATACAGTAAAGTCAAAATATCATACAACTTTTTATCTATCTTGACATAGATAAAAACCCTATGATTTGCTAGTAGCCTAGAGAGAAGGGAAACGGAGTATGTGACCTAGTATCAGTAATGGCAACAGTATATTAAAGACACCAATCATCTCTCTTAAGACTGACCTTTAAAGTTCTGTTACCTTAGGGAAACATTTAATATATCAACTTATTGAAATAAAACCGTCAAGAAATTTTTACATATATAAACTGCTATGTAACCTTAACCCTGCTTCTCTTCATTGGATTTTCTTTTCAAGTGCCTGTTTGGCAAGTTTTTAATTGATATATTAGTGATAAATGGGTTAGCCCAAACAAGAATGTGGCCTAACAAAAGAATTCTAATCATCGTCTTGATATAACACGTGAAATAGGCAAAGATTTTTGCTGAAATTATTTTCACCATAAAGTTATATCCTTTGCTGAGATATGGTCAGGTGAGTTACAGGAAATTTCAAAGGGACTTTAAGCAAGTTTTTGCACATGTACTGTTTTTCACAGCCACTGTAACTGGACCAGTGACTAACAAAAGAGTAAAATAACAGATGTGTTAAAAAATCATTTTTAACAATCTGCCTTAGCCAACATACCAGGTTCTCTTTCATACAATTCATTCACACAAAATGCACCAATATACACAAATCAACAGAAGTATTTAATAAATTTTCTTTATGATTATAAACATCTATAAATCACCTGCAAGCATGTTGTTTACTTGATGCAAAAAAGTGTATTCACAACTGACAACCTATTCATTAATACTTCATCAAGTACTATGAACAATACATACGTGCAAACATTTGTACAATTCACTACAGCTCTGCCATTAATATCCTATATGCCACTGGAGTACTTGTCATCTGACAAATAAATAAATGGTCACCATCAACTCTACCTCTCACTACCTTGGAATTTCTGTTTCATTATGCATTATCAACTGAACCAAAGACACTTCTGTATTATGATACAGCATACAATAAGTCTGCTCAACTTTTCCTTTTTCAGTAAGTCCAACATTTGGAACTTTTCAGTAAGTCATGCTACAAGACATTAAAAGTCACCACCTTTCTGTGTGTCGGGAGTGTAACTTCAATTTTACATAGCAGCTCTGTTTTAATATTCCACTTTCGTGGAAAACACTTTCTACCATTTCTCTCTGTAGCCTCCTCTACCATTGTTATGCCCTCGGCCTCTTCCAGAATCAAATGACATTAGGGGTCTTGGACCACCTCTACTAAACTGTTGACCTTTATAGCCCTGGGGCTTACTTCCATATGATCCAGGGCCCCTTTTTAACTTTCCTTCATCTGAAGACTGGAGTCCAAATCCGGGCCCAGGACCAGCTCCAATCTGACTGTCTCCTGCATTTCTGAAAGGTGGAGAGCCAATAAAACCCCCAGAGGCCGCAGGGCCAGCATAACTGGACGAACTAGAGTTTCTATGAGAACCTATTTTTTGAGCACCTTCGCTGTCACTATAATCTGACCCATATGAATACTGTTTCTGAACACTGCCTGGCCTAGATTCTCCACTATTGTATCTATTTAATCCTGCTGGATGAATATCCGAACTAAGACCACTTGATATGTTAGAATCATGACTATATTCACCGTAATTTATAGAATCAGGTACATCTGTTCTATTTTGTGAATCTGTACCATATGCACTGAAATTCTCACCTGCTATACCTTTATCAGTGAATGAAGTATCTGACAACTCGACTGAGGTATCTAAAGGCCTATTATCATAATGAGAATATGGGTCCCTAGTATCACTATAGTATAAACCACCACTTGGATCCCTTGTCTGAGTAAAGTTGGGATCCTGAGACCTGTAGTCTGTAACTACCTGCCCTTGTTGCTTGGTCAACATTCGATTAAGAGCTATCTGAACCCCAGTATTATCTCCAGCTGGTGGCTGATTTACACTGTTAATGTTTGAATTATTTTCACCTGCCGCAGAGAAACTCGCGTTACTGTAATCATATGTTTTACCAACACCCTCTTGGTTAGGCACTGCCGAACCCTGATTTACTGCGGACTGTTTAGCTAATGCTGTAGCTAAATCAAGCTGTTGTTTTAATGTAGTAAGTAACTCATGGGTCTGCTCATCAAGTTTTATATTCATTGCTTTAGCTACCTCTGGTATACTGAGACCCTGTTGTAGCATTTGAGTCAACTGATTCATATCGGGATTAGGATTTGATACTGGTGCTGCTGCCTTGTGGTGTTCCTCTTCACCTTCCAAATCTTCAGGCGCTTTGAACTGAGTTATATCCAAATACCGAGTGGGCAATGTTGGATCCTCTGGCGGTGTAGGTGAGCGAGGTTTTGGGACAATCAAAGGCTTCACAGGAGATGCTTCATGCTGGCCAAGCAATGCACTTGTAGACATTGACTTAGACAAGTGAGCTGGAATCCCACTTGAAGGCTTTTGAGGCAGCATTCCTGCAAGAGATGATGTTGAAGCAACTGAAGGCAGCGAGGCACTCATACTTTCTATTTTAACATTTTTGTCCTTAGATTCAGGTACAGAAATTTTGTCTCTGTGATTTGCAGACACACTGCTATTACGTTTCTGTTTGTCTATGATCTCTTTTGGTGGTATCCCCTTCTGAGGACCTGCTAGTTCTCGGGCACGACTTCCTTCTCGACTTGGTGGCTTTACTGAAACAATGGAAGAAAGTGTACCAATACGAATAAAAACAATAAATAACTTCAATGTTTAATTAAAACTGCAGTGTTTATTTCTATATAGAAAAAAGTAAAAAACCTTACAGATTTCATAATGTTAAAATCAAAAATAGGCGACAACTCTAGAAGTGTGTTTTCGTCGTTGATCATTGTGCTGGTTCTGAACACTGTCATAAGGAACAAGTAAAACTCATAAGCAAAATCAAAGGTATTTATAATAATAAGAGTTGCAAGTTTCTACTGATGGGTAGTGTATCTTGATATCATTACGCACATTAAGCACTAGGGGTGAGTATCGTATCATGTATCAGATCGAAAACCAGTTTGTCTGACTGATATGTATCGAACATTTCGGTGACGTACTGATCAAAACAAGAACGTTTTTAAGTCTTCCGTATTTAGGAAAATTACCCTTGAAATTCTTGTTTACAGGCAATCCCTCTTGCTTCTGAATGTGTATTCTTTACATACTGTCTGCCAAGAGGTCTTGTCTGATGTAAACTATCTTCTTGAAATGGAGATTAAACGTCACAAATTATGTACATCAAATTCAACACCTACATAACTAAGTCAAACAGCTAAATTGTTGAAGATTTTCAAGTAACTTTATTTCCTGCAGTTCTAGTAAGAATCAGTGATGTTTTGTATCTGTACAAAGATACTGATGCTCACCCCTTAATGAACACTACTTCTCAAACCCCTCTCCCTGCCCCAAAAAGGCATGATTCTATTCAATTTAACATACAGCCAGCATAAACTGCTATAGTAAAGTTCCAATTGTAAGACAATTCAAACGTGGTTACTCTCAGAAACTTTGAGTCCGAGTACATTAAATGTGCAGCTGGATTTCAGCCCTTTATTGACTTTACAAGTACTGGTAACTTGCATGTCAGATTTACCCTTTACTTCAGAAAACTCATCAGATTTCAAACCTCCAAAGGTAGTCAGAAGACTTTGGAAGTTTCAATAACAATGTTGATTTATGCTTAAGAAAGTGTGTATGCTTTATTTGATGATGTTATACACTCTCCAGTTCCATTTCGTCGTTAAATTTCACCTTCATTAACGGCACATTTTCTAATACTAACGTAAGATTTACTGCTTGTTAAAAATTATGTATGTTATTAGCTCATTCACTTAAAATTGAAACAAGAGGGCCATGCTGGCCCTATATCGCTCACCTGAGTATGACTGCTTTTAACAAAGTTGTTATGGACCTGGTTAATTGACCTCAGATGACCCAAATTCAAACTTGACCTTGAAATTATAGAAACAACCTATCTGACAAATTTACAGGTTATTTAGACTGAAAATGTTACCTCTAGAGTGTATACAAGTTTTTTTTCCATATTTGGGCTCTGTGACCTAGTTTTTGACCCAAGATGACCCATATTAAAACTTGAGCAAGAAATCATCGAAGCAACCTTTCTGACAAATTTCAAGGTCATATGGACTGATAATGTGACCTCTGGAGTGTTAAGAAGGATTTTCCTTATTTGGGTTCTGTGACTTAGTTTTTGACCTAGATGACCCATATTCGAATCTGAGCTAGAAATCATCAAAGCACCCTTTCTGGCAAATTTCCAGGATATTTGGACTAAAACTATAACCTCTAGAGTGTTATCAAGGCTTTTCCATACTTGGGCTCTGTGACCTAGTTTTTGATCCCAGATGACCTATATTCGAAATTAACCTAGATATTATCGAAACAACCTTTCTGACAAATTTCCAGGATATTTGGACTGAAAATATTACCTCTAGAGTGTTTACAAGGTTTTGTCCATATTTGAGCTCTGTGACCTAGTTTTTTTAACCCAGATGAGACCGATATTGGAACTTGAGCTAGAAATCATTGAAACAACCTTTCTGACGAATTTCCAGGATATTTGGACTAAAAAAGGAGCCTCTCGAGTGTTAACAAGGTTTTTCCATATTTGTGCTCTGTGACCTAGATTTTGACCCCAAGTGACCCATATAAAATTTGACCTAGAAATCATTGAAACAACCTATCTGACAAATTTCCAGGATATTTGGGCTGATAATGTTACCTCAGGAGTGTTAACAATGTTTTTCCATATTTGGGCTCTGTGACCTAGTTTCTGACCCCAGATGACCCACATTCAAACCTGAATCTGAACACATTCAGATGACCCACATTCAAATCATCAAAACAACCATTCTGACAAACTTCCATGATATTTGGACTAAAAAAGTAGCCTTTCGAATGCTAACAAGATTTTTCTATTTTTGGCCCATGTGACCTAGTTTTTCATCCCAGATGACCTATATTCGAACTCGTCCGAGAAATTAATGAGACAAACATGTGACCACTAGAGTGTTAACAAACTTATTATGGATGTACGGACAAAAGGTGATCACAAAAGCTCACTCTGTCACTATGTGACAGATGAGCTAAAAATAGCTGATAAATTAAAGAACAAGCATTCGAAAAAAAGTTCTTTAAGGCATATAGTCATATACACATGTTTAGAAAAGTGTACATTTGCTATAAACTGCTATCCCCCCAAAAAATTTGTACAACAACAATTCTATATAGAGACTACTATTAATACATTCAGTTTAGCTGTAGTAATTAGACTTTTTGACTGACACCTTTACATCTGTTAATAATTGTTCTATATAATTCAGATATTTAGAATTTTGTTGGGGATGGAAAACAACATTTAACTTAAACATGTACCTCTTTAAGTCATCCTTTATATGCAACTCCTATAGCTTACAAACCCTCAATTGAAATGCCCACCAAATACGATCGTAGCATTTTCACAACCATGTAAATACTAAAGCCTCTTCTATAATAGTGTTTCGTAATCAATAAGAAAGTTAGCAGAGATCAGATACTGGACATCTGAGTACTATTCATGTTATTCTAAATTCATGACCTGTTTGAAGTTTAAAAGTATTACCATTTTCAGAAATAGTAGAGTTTTAATGAATCTTAAATTAGCTGACCTTACTTGTTTTAACTTTGATACTTCAGTCTTCAAATAACCCATCTGTCCTATGCCCAGGACAAATAAATCTGCCATAATACAAGTAAAAATTACAGACGACTTATCCAATACGACATGTGATGTATTTAAATCTATTTTTTTTCCTAACTTAACCCTTAAACTGAATGTTCATAACTTGCACCTTTATTGTAACTGCTCAGTTCATCAATTTGTATATATCAGACCAATACCTTAAATATTATAGATGTTGTTGCTTTTTTCGGACAAGTAAAATCTACATGTATTTCAGACAAGTGTTTATTTAATTCTACCGGTCAGAACGATATGAAGAGGTCTGAAAGAATATAATTCAATGATTTATGTTTTATTCTGTTAAACACCTGATTTTTGCCTGATTATTAAACATATGGTCTTACAGGTGGAACTTTACTGTACAGAGGACCCAATCTTACCCTGTTCTGGTAATTTCCCCATTGGATCTTCCCCTCGATTCTTCATCTCTTTTAAGATTTTCTTACGATTCTTACACCACATCTCATGACAGTCTTGGTCTTTCGGCAAGCTGAAGGTAAAAGAAGATCATTATTATCAAAATCTCACTTAACCCGCATTGCCAAGTAAGTGTCGAGTTTTCTCCTTCTCAAGCAACCGGTTTTAGTGACTATGTCATATATGAAGAAAATAAGTAATTTCTGTGTAGACAATTAACAGTAGCATGTACAATCTATGTACAGCCACACATAATTATGTAAAGCAAAAGGGAATTCACCTTTAAAAACTTTACACAATAATTTTTTTTTATATAGTTTACAAAGAAGCAATATAACTGTGTAATATATTGACAGGTCAGATTGAATTAACCAGTAGCTGGCAAGCTCCATCTCTCTTCACCTGTTTTATGTTACAGCTAACTGTTGTATACATGTAATTTATTATCAAAATAGATTTTATAACGAACAGGTCTTATTCAATTTTTGTAACCAATACTTGTAGGACATTCTATATGTAAATCAAACTCATGCCCCAAACACAACAAAAATATCACAGAAACATGTTGGGTATGATGGCCCTGAACTGCTCACCTGAGAACAAATGCTCATAAGAACAGTTTCATAAAATTCATATGTTTCTATGAAAGCCCTTAGGTAAGAACAATGATGACCCTGTATAGGTAATTTTCATATGATTTTTATATACACTTAACTCCCATTTTCAACATGTTAACCCAAGGAATAACCAATAATGACCATATGATTTTAATCCTCTTTGTAAAGGTCTACTATGCAATGCTACATCCCAAACAAAAAAGCTTTATGCCAAGACGACTTTTTAGTACATCTGTATTTTTTTAACATACCTCTAAAAAGAGTAAGATGCTCTTGTACTGACAAAAGGGACATTATTTTTGCAATCTTTGTTAAAGTCCACTGGACGATGCAACATGCTTGGTATGGAAGCTTTCGGCATTATCATTTAAGAGACTTCACGGACATAATCAAACAATCTTAGTGAAGTGACAACTGCACACCAAATTTCATCACTGTTCTTTATTTTTTCTGTATTTCTGTGGTAAAACAATGACCCATGAGTTGGGGATTTAATTCCAATTATTTTGGTAAAGGTACACTAGACCATGCTACATGCTAAATATGAAAGCACCAAGTAGTGTTGCTTTCAACAGTAGATTTTTTTTTAAAGATTTCCTATACATTTCAATGTTGAACGTGTCACCATTACAAAGGGGCAAAAACTGACCCCAGAGACATAAACAATCTTGAAACAGGCCTTTTGTTTATAGAAAAGAATATTTTAGGTTTTCTTTCGGCTCTCTGTGATATTTTATTCTTTGAACAATGTTGTTTAAAGAAAAAGCTGACGAAGCATAGTCAATGTCAGACAACTGGTGATCACAAAAGCTCACCATCAGCAAATTGTGCTCAGGTGTGCTAAACAAGACCAACAAACTTAGGAAAAATTTACGTTTTGGAACCTGAAGCCAGAGAAGCAGATACACTTCCCCTGGAGTTAATGTCTGGTTTACAAGAATATAATACTTACTCAGGTGGAGTTACAATCTTGATGTCTACATGTTTCAACCAGGGTGAGACAAGAGCTTGCTCCGCACTACATCTCTTACTTGGATCCAACTCTAACATGTTGTCCATTAAATCTAATGCCGACTTTGGTAGGCTGAAAACAGTTATTACAGCTGACATCTATCAAGCTGGTGAGCTTGTACAAAACAACATGCTAGCTTTAGTCTCGATATCAATTTGGGCTAGCAAGAAAATGCAAAGCTTTGCTTGAATTCAATTCAGTAACATGCTAGTCTTTTCAAAATTTACAAATCTGAGGACAAATCATTGACCAAAAAGGCTGCAATTACACCACTGCCATCCACAGGAAAAAAGGTTTTACAACTTAAGAATCTTGTAATCTAGATCTTGAGAATCTAGAGGCAGAAGTCATGGGGAAGAACAACCAGCTGTCGAGCCACAGTTTGCTCATTCTAATCTCAGCAAGTTTCCTCTGACTTTCCGCATATGATGCAAGTACTTGTCTGAACCCAGGAAGCAGTAACTGGGCAGGATTATTAAGGTAAGTTAGCGAAACCTACATCATCCACGTCATACATGCCGTTCAGGGTTGGATCATTAACAGGAGGTTTGTGGAAAATCACCAGCTTTTTGGACATCACAACAGGAAAACCAAAAACATGGTTCTGACGTCATACATGGTACTTTATTCAACATAGTGTAACAACAATCAGGCAAAAATGATGTGTCATTTTGTTGCAAACATCAATCAGGTGCTAAGTATTACCCCGGACAATGACCAGATGTTACTGACAATTAACACTAACGCGCGTAAGAAAAAGCGGACTTTCGTCACATAATCAACCAATTATGGATCTCGCATGTCAAGGTATTTACTTTGTATATTCAAACTTGGACTTCTGTGTATTCAACGATTTTTATGGATTTTTTTTTCTTTCAAGACAAAATGTTGATTTATCAGGAGTTTTGGGTGCTTCGCAGGGGCGCCGGGTTAAGGGTCTAAATTTCGGGAGAACCCGGCAAGTAACGGGAGACGGCATGTATGATCCACGCTGATGTACAGTAATAGTAAACTAAACTAATCCTGTTTCTCAAACTTCAATTAGCAAATTCATTACTTACAATGAGAATTCTTCCCTGAGTTTACGCCTGTATTGTTTCTTCGGTTTAAAAGTATGGAACAGAGGCAGTTTAATGACATCTGGCCACACAGCGGGACATGGTGAACCACATGTTTTACTGATCAACTCCAGCTGTGCAAGCTCCTGCTGGGCTTGGAATATAGGTTTCCTAGTGAACAATTCTCCCAATATACATCTGTAATAAAAATCATCTTGGTATACTCTACCACCACTTATTTTAGAATATGTGTACCTTCAATATATATGTTAATATTACAGAAAAATACCATAAACCTCATTTCTGAAATCTGTGAATGTTTAATCTATACATAATTTCCAATTATGGTGGACTTTGTAAGAATTTGCAAGTTACAAATATAAAGAAGACAGCAAAATATACCTGAAAATCTCAAACAAAATGCTTCAAGAAAATAACTTGTGACTTTTCACAGGATTTCTATGATGAATGAATTGCTACTTCAAATATTCTACACAAACATACCAGTTCATTAAGTACAATGACACTAAAGGAGCCCTACCCTATACTCCATATATCTATAGAAGGTCCGTATCTTTCCTCTCCGAGTAAAAGTTCTGGTGGTCTGTACCAGAGAGTGATCACTTTGTTTGTATACAGTCTTTCTTTGTCCTCGGCATCATACAGACGTGCCAGACCCCAGTCTCCAAGCTTTATCTGACCTCTGAAAGGTAATGTTTCATTTATCTACTTATGTCATAAGTAACCTCTGCAGTTTTAAGTTTGTTTAGGCTAACATCTGTATTTACAAATGCATCAGTATTAAGTTCATAAATTTTTAAATCAAACAGTCTAATTTTTACTTGCTTTCAATTAGGAAACCACTACTGAAATAATTACTTAATTTTGCCTTTCTGGGATGGCATACATGTTTCACTGGAACAGCCATTACATAATGATAAAGGACTGTTTCTACACAGTGAATCTGCCAAAAAGTGTCCATATATAAAGTGGTAAAAACATATGGAAGACAAAGCCTTTGTCATAAAGTAACTATTACTACCAATACTCCAAATAACAATGCCAACTTACTTGTTATTAAGAAGAATATTTGAACACTTGATATCTCTATGGAGGAAGTTTTTTGCATGGCAATATTCAAGCCCCTGCAGAAGCTGTTTCATGAAAGACGCTATGTGTATCTCGGTGAAATTGACGAGACCAGACTCCAGGATTCCCATTAAATCATGATCCATGTACTCAAACACCAAATAGAAAGCCCCTGAAGATGTAAACATACAGCGTTTGAAAATCAACAAAGTAATACTGAAAGAGCTATATTGTATTTTATGCATCACAACAACATGAAAGGTCATGTTCTCAGCTTGAACAATAAACACTATCAATCCATAAACAGATCAAAGAATAATAGCTGACTAAACAGTGTTTGTTAGCTAATGGAACAATCTAGTCAAAGTTTGCTAAGCACCAAGAATATAGCTATACAGAATGGATAAAAGTAAGAATGTTATGGTGTAGATGGGGCATGCGTCAGCTAATTTAATAGTGAATGTCGAATTCAGGGGCTGATTAAAAAATCTGTAAGCATTCTGCTTCAGTTAGATGTTGCCTTTATTTTTGCAGTAGAATCTTTAGATAGTTCTTGTTCATGAACAGACAACTGGATAATGTAGAGGTTTTATACAAGCTAAGTACAGATTACCATATATGGTTTACAATGAGGACCATGTCAATATGTTAATGAATCAAAGTAGAATACGAATGTACCAAGAAGTATCACATCATACACAACATTATGCTCTAAATATCTAGTGCTAAGCAAACTTTGAGTATTATAATATAATGTACAAGGTGGAACGAAGAACTGTATCACTGCTAGATACGTTCCCAGATAGCCTTGTCAATTTCTATAGGAAGACAGTAACACAAGTACAGCCAGACCTCGGCCAACCCTTTGTTCTGTGCTTCCACAACATAAAATCATCTTGTTACAACTGCTCAAGAAAATGATAAAAGCCTAGCCACCTAAAAGGTTACAATTAAGTTATGTTTAACAGAAGCTGTTGAGACAACATCTGGGGACTTAACAGCCCCTCTTCCCCAAAACCCTGGAGAGGTGTGTTAGAAGTTGTTGTTTATGTTTAATCTTCTATTATATGTTTCTTCCAGCTCATTTACTATGAGGTTAAGCTCATCACACCATTGACTTTTTGTCTAATGATAGGTGTTACCAAGCGATTAAAAAAAATCATTATAGAAACTATGATAACAGTGAATTTGGTCTCTGATGCAGTGACTGCAATTCTAGACAGAAGAAGTATTCATCATGACCAATAGTGTGCCTGTTAACTTAATGTGCCCTAGGCCTGTAGGCTCTTCAGTTACCATTCTATAACGACTCTGTCTACGAATTTCAAAAGGACCACCCAACAGACATTTGCAAAACAATGTACTCCCACTTCCTTTAAAGGTTAATAAAAAGTCGATTTAAACCTAACACTGCAAGATGAACAAATAATATTCGAACGTGTTGCCTTCATTCTGAAGCAGCTGTTAAGATCTACAACTGTAAATTCAGAAAAAGGAATCACATTAATTTACCTGATTTTCTTTGTGACTGTCTCCAAGATACAAGACAGTCACTCGTTTCTGTCGGGATAAATGTACTGACACAAAAACAAATAATGCTATGCTTATCTGTTTAATAACAAGAATATCGGTGACACCAATGGATATGCTGTTTTGGCAGGGCAAAAAAAAAAACACTGGCAAGTAAGACTGAACAGAAACAAACTGCGGTCATTTGAAGAATGGAATTTAGCTTATGTACATGTAGCTGAGGGATATTCATCCTTGGTACACTTTCATTTCAATGACAGGGAGACATGTATCCTAATCCATAAAACACTGTGATCACTGAAGTAAATAAGCAGGATGTCAGTGAGTATACCATCATGTCTGTTGAAGTAAATTTCATCAGCAACTAAAAAATGACTCAAGACTTAGTGACCCGAATTGTGCACACATCTTCATGACATTAAATGAGACAAACATCTGTGCTCATTTATTCTAAATCCATCCATCCATGGCCAAGAAACAGCCCAGAGAAGCAGAACTGTAGCCAGTTCTGACCTGTGATTAATAAGTGTGACCTTGACCTTTAAGCTACCGTGTGGTTCATGTGTGCAACTCATTAAGGCAAACATTTTTGCCAAGAAATTTTGAATTCCCTGCAACCAAGGCCAACTTCCAACCTGGCCAAGCACAACTGTGATGAAATGACAGATTGACAAAGAAGCCACTGTATGCTTCCCCAAAAATTTTAGGAACATTGGGAAACATTAAAAAAAATTCTGTGCAGAGACCCCTAAGCCTTGTCCTCTGAATTGATGACACCAAGATTACTGCAAAAAGCTCTAGGCCTGTCAGATTTTTAGTTACTGTTATGAAACAACCCTGTCTCTTGAAGGACAGACACTTGCAAAACAGTATACCCTCACTTCTTTGAAAAAGCCAATTCAAGCCTAACACTGCAAGACAAACAAATAATATTTGATCACGTAGTCTTCACTCTGAAGCAGCTGTTAAGATCTACAACTGTAAATTCAGAAAAAGGAAGCACATTAATTTACCTGATTTTCTTTGTGACTGTCTCCCAGATAAGAGACAGTCACTCGTTTCTGTCAGGATAAATGTACTGACACAAAAACCAAAAATGATTTTAAAAAATGTCAATCTGTTTCAACTGTTAAAATTCTCTGCACACCCTTAAGCCACTTCCTCTTTTGCAATGACATTTATAAAGATTACGTAACCAAAATTTGTGAGAGGCAAGCAAAAGACAACTTTAAACTCTTAAAATCTTTAATGACTAACTTCTTGAACTGTCTATAAGACCATCTTACCTCTGTCTTTTCTGAAGTCCACTGCATCTTGCTTGTCTGTCACAATTTCCTTCAAGTTAACAATACTACTGTGATTCAACTGACGCAGAATCTTTATCTCCCTCACCGCTGTTATAGGGAACCCTTCTTTCTCATTCTCCAGTCGTACCTTCTTCAGGGCAACCAGTTCATCTAAATTTGTACAAGCACACACTTGATGTACACTTGTATGAACATAGGTAAGTACAGAATTTATTATGGACTTCTAGTAGCTAGGATGGTTATAGCAGCTAAGCTGAGTTCTCTTTTTTCCAAATCAAAACTGCAAAATCTTCGATTTTCTCCTACATCCCTTTTAAGTATTATAAAAATCTAACAGTTTAAAATATTGTTATTTTTATTCATTTTCAATATTACCCGGTATATATCATGAGACTTTTGAAAACGCATTGCCCTTTTTAGTCCGAGTACTTGCCTTTCCATTAATTATACAAATTATTATTTTAAAGGGACATAGCCTTCAACTAACTGTTGTACTCGGAATTTTCGACTGACTCCTTTTACTGGAAATTATTTGTTCAATATTGATATCAAATTTGTATGATTTTGTAGGAGACTGAATGCCCTACATGTTATGGTATGCCTCTAAAATAGGTCACATGCATACTAGTCTTTTTTCCAAACAAACTTTCTTTAACACTGCTTTGAAAAATCTACATCAAAAATTTTAACTAAAGACCAGATTTATTTTGGCCCTTCAAAGTTGCCAATGCATCTTGAAGATTCTTCTCTCCAAAAACTTTCTTAGCTTACCTGTGAGTCTGTCCTTTGCTTTATACACCTGTCCATAAGTTCCCTCTCCAATAATCTCGATGATCTCAAACATTTCTACACACCGTTCGCCCCAGGCTCCCTTGATTCGCTCATTATGTCTCCTCTGCAGACACAGCCTAAAGTGTTCCAAATGTTGAAGAAATCAAGTCGGTGTACTTTATCAGAAATGAAATCCTTTTTGCCTCTATCACGTGTGAATGAAATCAACTATAGTTTTTTGAAATACAATGAATGATAATTTAACATAGACCTCTTGACTGACAACCGATCTGAACAATAATGGCTACTAAAACTCGTTTAATGGTGATACAAAATGAATGAATATAGCAATGAAATAAAACTCATTCACTAACATAATTGATCACTTTTCAGACAGTCCTTAAATCTTGTCCAGTGCTTATAAAACCTGTTAACCATTCATGAGAATTTCAATATGAAGACATTCATATGTATAATGCTAACTCATCTGGTAATTGACACTGGGAAGTAAGAAGACAAGATCCTACTTATAAGACAATGCAAACTTTCTCACAGTGGCAGGACAATCTGCAGGAGATGGCTATATCTTGTGACATTAAATCATTCACTTGTTTACAAACTTGTAAGAACCCAGACCCCTTTCCCTCCATGACCTCTCCCTTTAAGTATAATTTTAGGTTCTGGGTTTAATAACAATTTATAAGACTTTTCTTTATGAATTATTCTGCCTACTTACATGTAGTTACCATTACTAATGGCTTTTTTACAAACTGAAAGTTTGCTTACGTTGGACGCTTTGGTCTGCCTTCTTTCTTGTCAATGTCAGAGTCCCTGTAGTCAAGTGGGGAGTTCTCGTACTCCTGTTCTGGGTCTGGTTCATCAATAACTGGCGGCATTGGTAAATCGGTTATCCTTCTTTGTCTTTGAGGACTCGGTGGCCTGTGTTCTCTGTGGAAGAATTATACATGTTATAAAGAGATGAGGTCTAATTTGATTTTTAATATACATGTAATGTACATGTTCAATATAAAATCTAACTTTACCATGATTATAAAGAGGATATTATCTAAATGATATCCCTATATCTTGATTTTGGTTTCATTTCTATCTATCCTGCAAGCTTTAGAGTATTCTGTTTTTCCAAATCTTTGGCACATACCTTGGTTTGCTTTTAGGATAGTCCACTGTCGGAGGCATTGGCAGGTCAGTGATTCGGTGCTTCATTGAAGGTGGTGGTGGTGTTGTTTTTTTCTGGGCTTGTTGAACACTACAGAGAAATATACTCATGTTTCAATGGAAAACAAATGACATATTGTGATACACCTGAATTCCACAGTTACATTCAAACAGTTATTTATACCACAGAAATCTCCTTTTAACAGTTATATTAACAGTGCCTTGACAATTTGCCAATGAAAAATATATTCCAGCGCATAAAAATGCCAAAATAGATATCATGTATTACCTTTGTGCTGGACTTGGCTCCACGTCACTCACATTTTCATAACCTGGGGAATCCTTTGGCAAAGCTATACCTGGTTTCTCCTCAAATCTCTCTGCTGGTGCAGGAACACTTTCTAAATCATGACCTCTTTCTAACATTTGTCTCGTAGGAGAATAAACCGATTCTGAAAGTCTGTTTTCTGGAATACTGCCATGATTGTGCTGTATATTTTCAACCTTAACAACAATGTTTGCTTCACGAGCATCTTGTAATCTCTCCTTTCGAGAATATTCTGGTTCTTTGCGCACTGGTTCAACACTCTTACGTTCAGGAGTTCGTTCCTTCTTAATTTTCACATCCTTTTTCATACTGTCAAGGTCAGTAACAGACTTGCGCAGCTTGGCTGCAATTTGAGCATCACGTAAATCACGCATTTCTCTTGCTTTTCTATGTTTACTCAGTTCCGATGCTAAGCTGGTAGGTGCGTATTTTATTTTACTACTACTTGATCTATGTGAAGATGTTCTTGCCGTCGGACTAGCTGGAGGGGTAAGTCGTCGTTTTAACTGCCTGGAATGGCTGCGAGATCGTGATCTGCTCCTTCTAGACCAGCTGGGAGGACTACGACTGCGAGACCTTCGCACACCTTTAAACCTGTTTCTTGACCTGGAAAAACAACTTGTACTTAAGAAAAATCACATTCTACTTCAGACATATCTGCTTTGAATATTACAGAAGTTTATTTTTCAACAGAAAAAGTTTAAAGCATTCTATGAACAGGGTCACAAATATCCATGGCTTCTAGAAGAAAATCATTAGCGCATTTCAATTCCTCATGAACAAATAATACTTATTTTAATTGATCTAACAGGACCAGTACTATGGTGACACTATAGAAAGCAGATGGCAGAGAGTCAGACCTACACGCAAAGGGTTTCAGATTTGAGTCATCCCTAGATACATGACTAGTCTGAACTCCACAATATTTACATTTAAATCAAAATGCATTCAGAGTCTTATTTTCTATGATGCCTTACAGATTTTGGCACCATCATGACCTTGTTGTCTTAAGCAATATTATTTGAAAGTTTGATGTCGAAATGTGAAGAAATGGCAAAGTTATTGCCAAAGTTAAGTTTTCATGACAAAATCCAAGTACAAAAAGGGGCATAACTCTGTCAAATGTGACCTTGACTTAGAAATTTTGGCATCATCCCGACCCTGTTGTCATAAGCAATACAATTTGAAAGTTTAATAAGATAATGTTTAGAAATGGCAAAGTTATAGCCAACGTTAAGTTTTCGTGACAGACCGACGGACAAAGCGATCCCTATGTATCGCCTTTTCTTTGAAAGGGCGACACAAAATAGCAGGGTGGACACATCACATTGTAAATGTCATCATTTAGACTGTCACAAGCAGCATTATTTTTGCCTTGATTCGGAGGAGAAAACTGCTCCAGTACAGTACAGCTCCCAACACATGTACAAATTTTGCGCTTCCTCCGCGATTACGGTCGACACAAACCTCCAAAATCTGCGGAGTTTCTCCTTGAAAAATGCTCAGAATCTCAGTGATTTAAGTTTACGCACAATCGCCATGTTTTTAAGAGGTTAAGAGTGTTCCCCTACAGATTCTCTGCGAATATTCTAATGCTTCATCACCAGAGTTTTGACAAACAATTTCCCATTTTAAATGTGCGAAAAAATAATCATAAAATTTATTCACTTGAAATGCTTTCATCAAGAACATACAGTACGTAATGTGTAATGAAATCACCATAATGAAATGGTACATTTTACATCTGCCAATTATGTGACTGGTAAAACAAGAGCCATGTTACACATGGTTAATCCCCCCCTGCCGGGAAGAAGCTACCTGACAGTTGTACTTTCGAACACTCAATGTAATAATGTTTGAAGAAAATCCCACAAAAAATAGGCAAGGTAGAGTTATTGTTCTTGCAAACTGCACTTCCTACCAATGTGCTATGTCAGTGTATTAAGTTTGAAGAAAATCGCTCAAGCACTTTTAGAGTTATGCTTCGGACAAAATTTTCAATTAAATCTGATAAAGAGGAATAATTCTAAAAGTAGGCAAGGTAGAGTTATTATTCTTACACATTGCACCTCCTCCAAATGTGCTCTTTCAGTATATGAAGTTTGAAGAAAATCACTCAAGTACTTTTGGAGTTATGCTCCGCACAAAACTGGAACGGACGCACGCATGGACGGACAGAGACCATTTCTAATATCCCCTCCGCCTTTCGCGGGGGGATATAAGTTCAAGAATTAGATATACATGTATATGCTGGGATTTTTAAAATGTAAACAAGTTAATCTGATAAATGGGAATAACTCTAAAAAATACATGTGGGCAAGGTAGAGTTATTGGACTTGCACACTGCACTACCTACCAATGTGCTCTGTCAGTGTATGAAATTTGAATAAAATCCCTCAAGTAGTTTTGGAGTTATGCTCCGGACAAAATTTATCAAGTAATTCTGATAAAAGGGAATAACTCTAAAAATAGGCAAGGTATGTTATTGTTCTTGCACACTGCACTACCTACCAATGTGCTCTGTCAGTGTATGAAGTTTGAATAAAATCCCTCAAGTAGTTTTGGAGTTATGCTCCGGACAATATTTATCAAGTAATTCTGATAAAGGGGAATAACTCTAAAAATAGGCAAGGTAGAGTTATTGGACTTGCACACTGCACTACCTACCAATATGCTCTGTCAGTGTATGAAGTTTGAATAAAATCCCTCAAGTCGTTTTGGAGTTATGCTCCGGACAAAATTTATCAAGTAATTCTGATAAAGGGAATAACTCTAAAAATAGGCAAGGTAGAGTTATTGGACTTGCACATTGCACTATCTACCAATATGCTCTGTCAGTGTATGAAGTTTGAATAAAATCCCTCAAGTCGTTTTGGAGTTATGCTCCGGACAATATTTATCAAGTAATTCTGATAAAGGGAATAACTCTAAAAATAGGCAAGGTAGAGTTATTGGACTTGCACACTGCACTACCTACCAATGTGCTCTGTCAGTGTATGAAGTTTTAATAAAATCCCTCAAGCAGTTTTCGAGTTATGCTCTGGACAAAATTTATCAAGTTAATCTGATAAAGCGGAATAACTCTAAAAAAAGGCAAGGTAGAGTTATTGCACTTGCACACTGCACTACCTACCAATGTGCTCTGTCAGTGTATGAAGTTTGAATAAAATCCCTCAAGTAGTTTTGGAGTTATGCTGCGGACAAAATTGTTTCGGACGGACAGACGCACGGACGGACGAAGGGCATTTCTAATATCCCCTTCGCCTTTGGCGGGGGGATAATTAAAAACCAAATTTCAAATACATTTGCTGCGTAGGTTTATTGTGTACTTTTGTTTTTTACCTTTTGAAAATGCTTGTTATTATACAGCAAAATAGTTCAATAATTTTTGCCAAGCGCCTGAACGATACATATATCGCAGCAGTGTTTATGGTTTCTTAAAATAGGAAAGCAGTTTAACACGTGTTGGTCGGAAACCAGCCGATTCATTTTCTGAAAATATGATCAGCTGTTTCGAGAAGCAATTGCTTTGAATTGTCATTCTTTGCGTAAACAAATAGGAGCATGCATCAGAATTAGAGTGCATTTGTACAAATTTTGACTGGTTAAATTAGATCTATAAACTTTTTGCAGTTTGACTATCATTTGTAATTTATTTGCGAGTACTTTATTTTTGAGTGGATCAACGCAAGCGCGGCACAGATTAATAGATATAATAATACAAACTGAAAAAATTTTAGTATGCATATACTAAATATATAAAACGTTACTTTAAACACTTTTTTTCATTACAGTGTGAACTGGTTAAATGCCTCCTTAATTTCAGGGACTAAGGTTTTTGACAAAATCTTTCTTAAGTATATAACTTAAAACCTGTTGATACACCGACATTTAATGAAAGCAAACTACAGTTATTTGTGATACCTGCTTCTGCTCCTACGTCTTGCATATGGGCTTGTTGGAGATCTTGACCGATGTCTCTTTTTCACACCTGTAGGACTACTATTCCTGTAAGCACTTTTTGAAATTGGCTCCGCATACGCTCTTGGAGTTGCATATGCTTTAGGAGGCTCTACATATGCTTTAACTTTGGGTTCAAGTTCTTTTGGAATTTCTGGTGGTGACCTCTGCCTTTTCTTAGATTTCCTAGCACTTTTTTCAGTTCGATGAGGACTAGATTCACGTATCACAGGAGAATTGCTATGACTGCGTTCATTCAAATATGATCTTATTGCAGAAGCTGGGGATTGGTCTCTTTTACTACGAACAGAGTCCACTCGACTAGGTCCAGCTGGTAAACTTGGTGTCCCAGACACATCTGATAAAGAACCTGCTGATTCAGAACTTACATCCTCATAATCAACTATACTTGTACGTCCTAGCACCTCAACAGGCGGATTTTGAGATGCACTCCTGTTTTTACTCCTATCTTTCTCACTTTTATCTCTGGATCTCTTGTGTGATTTGTGCTTAGACTTCTTTCTTTTCTCATGCTTTCTGCTGTACTCATGAGGCTGTTGGGCATTCTGTCCAGGAACGAGATGGGAATATGCCCGGGCGTCAAACTCGTCATAAACCTCATGCTCCCTCTGCCTAGGCATTTTATCTCGTTACAAAAAACACAAAAATCACTTTCTATATTGCCACATGACGATCCAAGCTAAAAGAGTTACCTTCCCTGAAGAAAATTTTCAACCAAAAGATGTCGCCATTAATCTGTCACATATTTGAAGAAAATTCACAAATATAGTTCCATAGTCACTATAATATCCTATTTTTGAACAAACAGCTGAAGTTCTTTACAATTCCTGTAAGAATGATAAATGAAAATCCGCTGATATGGTCACAAAATGTCTAAAAACGCAAGTTTCGATAAAGGAAGTTGCCGGTTGTCGGTTAAGGTGTATTCGGCAAGGTTAAAGCCGCTTTATTTGTTTTAAGATTGTTTAGCGACAAAAATATTTAGCTAAGAACAAAGAATAGACATTTGTTTTTCAAAATCTTTATTAAAATTTCGTTTCTTTTTGTTGTTAGGTAAGATTTAAGCAGATATTTTTGTGACCATTAACAGTTACATTCTACAAGAATTTCGACCTAACTATCAACTTTACACATCACATGATGACGTAGTACACAAAGCCGTACCTGGAAAAACAAGGAAGTGGAAGGTGAATGGCAAAATTTTCTTCAGAACAAGGAAAAACAAATATATGTTCTTTGTAGAATTGTTATATTAACAGAAAGAATTACTTAAGATCATTTATTTCTAACTCTTTTACATTTAGAAAACAATATTTTCACTAGTATCCGCATTGTCACATAATTACGCGATATTGGGCCAATTATTTTTGGCCTGGATTCTCCAATGAACTCTTAAAGTTTAAACAAAACCAGATAAAAAAATTACAGTTTTTCAAGTCCTTATCTCATTTCACCAGCTAATGAAGATGTTAACTGCCAATCTATTGTAAACCAAAAACATGAATTTTATGCTCTGATAAATGAGCACAAACCAGACATAGTTGTAGGAACACAGTCATGGCTGACCGCTGAACATACAAATGCTGAAATCTTTTCCCAGTCCATGGGCTATACACCATTTAGACATGATAGACCTGGTTCTAAAGGTGGTGGTGTTTTTATTTTAGTCCGTCAAACCCTGACTGTTACAGAACAACCTGAATTAGCCACTGACTGAAATTCTTTGGGTAAAGCTTGAAATGGCCAAGTCTAAACCAGTTTATATCTCTGCATTCTACTGTCCGAGGGAGTCTGACATTCAATGGGCTGACAGTTAAGGCTATCATTAGAAAAGACAAGACATTTAAAAGGTACATGTAACATCTGGGTTCTTGGTGATTTTAATTACCCTAGTTTTTCCTGGGATGAATCTCATAACCCAGCCATTAAACATGGCTGTCAGTACCCTCAACTATATGAAGATTTTATAGATCTCCTTTATGATTTCAGCCTGGTCCAAATGGTTTCAGAAAGCACTAGGATAGATAATATCCTTGATTTATTCTTAGCATCAAATCATGCACTTACAAACATCATCTGAACTATTCCTGGCATCTCAGACAATGACATTGTAGAAATAACTGCAGACATAAAACCAAAAGTAAATAAGCAAAGCCTAGAAAAATACACCTTTACAAAAAGCTGATTGGAACAAATTTGAATTATTTATAGAACAAGAGAGCCATCACATAATAAAGGATCATGATTCTAAATTTGTTAAGGACATTTGGGTTGGCTTTAAAATTCTTCTTGAAAAAGGTAGTTCAAAATTTATACCAACTAAACATATCAGTGAAAAAAGATCTCTGCCCTGAATAAGCATAGAAATTAAAAGATTGATTAGAAAAAAGAGATAAATTATTTAGGTTAGCTAAACATGCAGGAATGGGACATTTGACTAAAAGACATCTAGCACTCAAACACTGAATAAAACAAAAAATGAAAGCATCCTATAACACTTATTTAGAAACAATCCTTGGTATTAACAATGAAAATCCTGAACAAAGCTCATTCTCAACAAAAAAAGATATTCTCACTAATAAAAAATGCAAGACAAGACACCCAAGGCACCGCACACTTATTTGAAAAATCCAGTGGATCACTGAAATATGAAAATATTGATAAAGCAAACATTCTAAATGACCAGTTTCAGTCTGTATTTACTCCATTAAATCCCCTCTCCCTCGGACAGTCCTGTATGCATACCATCAGGGATAAACTATCTGATTTTGGTCTCCCTTTTTATCTTAAAAGTAAATACCCCATAATGTCAGTCAGACATCACTATAAGTGTTAATGGTATCCTCAAATTGTTGTCCACTCTTAAAACAGATAAAGCTGCTGGTCCTGACAACATTAAACCAATTGTCCTTAAAGAACTTGGATATCAGATAGCACCTATTCTCAAACTTCTTATTCAGAAATCTCTTGAACTGGTGAAGTGATTTTTAAGGAAATATTGAAAGGTCTCACTATTGTGAAAAAATGTTTTACAGTAATGCAGAATGGTATGAATAATAAATTTGCATCATCCACCTAAAAATATTGATGAAATAAAGCTTGGAGAGATTGGTATACTGCTAACTGTCTTTATGTGTTAATCCTGTAACAGAGCCATCAAATAACAAACATAGTTGTAACTATGGGAATATTCTTTATCAATATGGAAAGAGTGTGTGAAATTTCCAGTTAAAAGGTGGAATCATATGACTTTTCCTGGGCTCTTAGAGTTCACAAGTTAAGAGCCCAGCTGACTACTGGCTTTGAAAAGTTAATTGATATTGCTGAAAAGCCTTCCAGCTTAAACCAGTGTAGATCTAATAGTTTTTATTCTTAAGTTCATGCTCATGATCCTACAATCTTTATGTTTTTTTCTCTCAAATATTGTTTGTGACACTGCTGTTAGATTATAATCTTTAGATCCCATAACACATGATGAAATTGACTGTCTTTCTTTTGAGGCATTGGTTAGAGAATAAACTGACTTAATCAGAACATGTTCCAGCAAAAATTGAAGTTTTTTCTATGAGCTAAATACTGTGGTATATATTTGGATTTGATGAAAAATAAATTTTCACTGACCCTTCTTAAACATAAGAAAAGACTTATACTATGAAGTAAATGAATAATTAGTGAGTGCCTGGTGAAAATTTTAAAGAATGTTAAGTTTATCAGTATCAAATAGAGTTAATGAAGAATTTAACAATCCAGACACTTGTATGTATAAAGGATTGCTTTCAAGCCTTTTCTGTTAAAATCTTGACAGTCAAGACATAATGCTAAAACATGTGTTAATCATTTTTCTTTTCAGGATGAAAATCAATGTCTTGTTGGATGCGTTGATTAATGTTTCTGAGAAAGGAGCAAATATAGCTAGGATAATTCGCTCTGAGTCGTCACTACTAGAACTGCTTGTACAAGAGAAAAAGGGTGATCAGAAGAATGAGAGATTTGTGAAGGATTTTAAGACATTAGCTGATGTTCTAGTACAAGAAGTTGTTAGATATGATCTTAAAAAGAAAGTAAGTGAGACGAAAAAATATTTTTATAGTGGATCTGAATTTTGTTTGTTTTGTTGTTGTCATTTGCCAGATACCTATCACTTACCTTTTGAAATTCTTTTACATGTATACATATATATCTTAAATTTGTTTGTGAAAAAATTATGGAAGTAACTTGTGAATTAATAATTTAAACCATACATGTAAATGCAAACATAATCAATTATTTGACTCAAATCAAACTGAATAGAATATTGATTTGTTCATGAGTTTTCTGCTTAGATTGCAGTGACAGTTAATATATGTCAGTTTTGCTGTCTTATGTAGTTTTACACAAGTTCAGAAAAGATAAAAAGATTTACATCCACTGTGCTATGATACAGTTTCCAGGCATGGAGGGCAGCATATATGGAGAAGAAAGTAACAAGTTTACTAATATGTTGGGAGACAGTGTGACTGTAGAAATACAAGATTCTTCCGAGAAAACCAAGAGATTACTCAGTGAGGTTTATCTTTTTAGTTCATTTTTTAAACATTCCTTTGGTACTTAGATAGAGCACACTAAATGTTCCTAAATATTCTCTGATGAAATTTGGTACAACAGTGTCCAGAAAAATAACTTAGCCCTATTGAAAAAAATGAATATATGCCAGTCGATTGTGCACAATAATTTATAAAAAGTAAAATTTGAGTGCAGGACACTTTTTTTTAAAAAACAGTCCCCATGGTAGGGCTGATTTAAATCTTTACCAAAACTCTTCACTGATAGTAGTATCTTATCAGAATCAGGAAGTCTTGGTACTTGTCCAGGTGTTCATTAAGTATGTTAGAGTTAGAATTCATAAGTTTCAGGCAATTTACCATTGAACATTTGTGACTGTTGTCAAGCATCTTTAATTGGAGGCTGACACAATTTTATGACTGCCTCTCTGCTTATACATTTTACCATTTTCATCAGAGAAAGTGGATGGGGCCATATTTGTAAAGCATCTTCAGTTTTTATGTCCCCCATCTAAGATGAGGGGTTTACCGTTATACTGTTTTGCAAATGTGTGTCAGTTGGTAGACACTTCATTTCTGATCAATATCTAGAGAACCCTTGGACCCACCTTCCTCAGACTTGGTATGTATGTTGTTCATGATCAGTAGATGACCCCTAAGGGTAAAGTTTTTCAGGTCATTAGGTCAAAGGCCAAGGTCACAGTGACCTTGAAAAGCCAAACAGTTTCCAATCAGTAACAATAAAGAATGCTTGGGACCAAGCTCCCCAAAACTTCATAGGCAGGTTGGTCATAGCCAGTAGATGTCCCCTATAATGTTTAGGGTCATTAGGTCAAAGGCCAATGTCACGGTGGCCTTGAAAAGCAAAACCTTTTCTGATAAATATTTAGAGTATTCCTTGGCCCAGGTTTCTCAAACTTGGTTTGTAGGTTAGTAATGACCATTAGATGTCACCAGTAATTTTTTAGGTCACAAGGTTTAAGGCCAAGGCCACAATGACCTTGAAAAGTAAAATGTTTTCCAATCAATTACTATAGAATGCTTGGGCCCAGGCTTCTCAAAACTTCATAGGCAGGTTGGTCATGGCCAGTAGATGACCCCTATAGTTTTTAGGATCACTAGATCAAAGCTGAAGGTCATATTGATCATTCACCAAAAATTTGTTTCTGATGAATAACTAGGGAATGCTTGGGCTTACAGTCTTAAACTTGCAAGGCAGGTTGATAATGCCCCATTGATAATGCCCCGTAGATGACTCATATTGCTTTTGGGGTCACTTGGTCAAAGTTCAAGGTCAGAGTGACCATTAACAGAAAAATGGTTTATGATCAATAATTAGAGAACCTTTGGGCATTGGCTTCCCTATGCTATGCAGGTTGGTCTGTTCAGGAAATGACCCTTATTGTCTTTGAGGTCACTAGGTGAAAGGTCAAGTCATGGTGACTATAAACCATAAAAAGGAAAGCAGATTCTGATTGATAACTAGAGAACCCTTGGGCCTTGCTGCCTCAAAACTTCCTACCTACCCATCCTCCCACTCTCCTACAAATTCCTATACCACTGTGACTGCCTCTAGAGATAAGGGGCTAGGGGGGCATATATGTTATACACACATCTCTTGTATTAGATAAGTTTGACCTCAATCGAAATTTTCCAACCATTTTGCAGCTGAATTGTTTATTGCATAAATGTAAAACTTTCAAACAATGTTCACAATATTTTTAAGAATGGGAAACATAAATGTTTGTTTAAATTCTTTTTTTTGTCTATTGAATTGGGATAATAAATTTATTATTAAGAAAAAGAAAATGCTATATGAATGTTATGAATCAAGGCTCTTGGTACTTTGACCGATGCAGTGACAGCTAGGTCATATTAGAATCCTTATAACTCTGTATACTTATATAAACACAGGCCAGGTGCTGGATGAAAATGAGAAAGCAGCCCACATATTATCACATGTGATACATCAAGATGTACAAGTGATAGAAACACGTGACACAGCCAGCCTTGACTTTGACCTTGCTGTGGAAGATATTGGTGTCTGGATAGATCCTATAGGTAGTGTTACCGACTAATGATTCATTTACACTGTGTTATATTTTTGATAAATTATGATAAACTCAGATGAACTATGAACAAGGTATTTTTGTGACAGTGTAGATTTATACTTTGAGCTTCACGAACATAGTTATGATGTTCAGAATTTAGTAATTAAATTTGTTTCCTCGAAATATGCTCATAGAGTTTTTGCGTCTTACATCTGCCGAGTCTGTTTCAGTATAAGCTCTTGGAAGAGTGCTCACATTCAGCAAATCTTAAGCTTTAATTATTGATTACAGATTTTTTTTAATGTTTTGATTTCTTCTGTTCTATGCTCTTTCTGTATTGAAGTAATGAAAGAATGCTATAATTATTCTGTGATGAATTACTACAGATGGGAAACATGAAATGGATAAAGAGCAGCCAACCAGTTACACTTTGTCTACTGTTTACTTCTTGTCTAAAATTCAAATGCACAACATGGGAGAAGATAATAGGCGTAAACTGTAATTTTGAAAGGTTATAAGAGCTCACAGGCCAGGTGCTGGAATGTCTTGAATGATTTAGCTGTTTGTTAAAAAAAAATGAAGAGAAAAATATAGCAAATCTGCAGAATATCTCAGTATTTTGACAATTTTAGATTCGACAGCACAGTATATTCAGGGTGAGGTTGGTATAGTAACTGATTCTTTGGTCAGTGAAGGCTTACAGTGTGTTGTTGTACTGATTGGTGTATATAACAAGAAGTCCGGACTGCCTCTCATTGGTGTTACAAATCAGCCTTTTTATCATCTTGCAGGTTCAAGGTTGGTGGCATGGTGTTTAGATAATTATACTTTGAAAAGAATAATTATTCCAGAATTAGGTAATAGATTCACCTCAGGAAACTTACTATTTTTGTGGAGTAACCATTATAGGTTTCAACAGACCAAATTTAGATATTCTGGAATTTAAACAGTACAGATGAATTTCTTGTATTTTTAGCTTCCATTTTTTCAGGAATTGTGTTTAATTTATTTAAAGTGGGCGGGGTTATTTGACCCAGTGTCATGTGTGGTTTATAATGTTAGTAACTGATTTATGAGTTTATTTTTGTTCATTAAAAAAAAGCTGTATTGTCATGATTATGTTTCATAAAAAAAAATACCATTATGTCATCCATTCAAATATTCTATGCAATAGTGATGTTTCTGCCGGTCTTAAATTTTCTTCAGTCAAGCATTTACCTAATAAGATAAAACCAGTTTTGATTTTGGTGTTTGACTTTACAGATGGACTGGGAACATCACATGGGGTGTGAGTGTAGGTGATGTTAGAGCAAACTCTTTACCAGATGCCAACATATCGCAGAATGGACCAGCTAAAACGGTACTTATCAGTTCAAGTGAATCACAGGAAGTCAAAGATGCTTTAAGTTCCACCTTCAGCTTGCGCGACATCTCAGGGGCTGGATACAAACTTTTAGGAGTCTGTCAGAATGTAGCAGAAGCATACGTTCTAACCAAAGCTAGTAATTACAAGTGGGATTGTTGCGGACCGCACGCCATACTTCGTTCCGAGGGGGGAGGAATCATCAAGTACTCAGATTTGTACGCTTTAGCCACATCTGGTAACGAAGATTTTAGCGAGCTGGAACAGGTTAAATACCATAAACCAGATGATGTGGACAGCTCCGGTGCACAGAGATGGTGCAATCAAGGTGGAATAGTAGCGTATAAATCTCCCGATGTTTTGAAAAAAATTGCTAAGGTTATCAAAGAAACATAAAAGACTCTTCACTTGTAAAAAAAAGGCCTCTTGCCAGTTTATTTCGTCTTGCTTTTCAAAATTAAAACATTACTCTAGATTTTACATGAGAAGATAGTAAATGTGAGTGAGTCTGACATTTTGTTGATGGGTAACAGGTTAGACTCAAAAACCCATGACCTTGCTGTCCTTGTCTGGAACAAAATTTCTAAGGTCATCAATGAAATGTAAAGTATTTTTTTTACATTCTTTGTAAAACAAAGACACGTCCTTAAAAATAAGAATATTGGTGTAGTTAAGGACATCTTCAATATATATGGATTGAAGAGGAGTTAGATAAGTATTATTGATAGTATTAATTAGTACTATAAACTTGTACATCTCAAAGTATCTAGTAAAAATTTATGAGTATTTATGTTTTAACATTTAAGGGGATAGACAAGTGATCTGTTTGCAGTTGGAAAGTTTGGAGTTAAGACGCTTGCCATTGGCTTTATTAGAAAAAAGGTGTATAGCTATTCCTCAGCTGGGGGGATTATTTTAGTATCTATGTTAAGAAAACTTTTTGTTCTCTTACATTGAAAAATAGTTTTGATCAAATTTTCTGTGTTCTCAGAAAATTATATATATATATATTGTGAAGTGTTATATGCCATATGTTTTCAAAGCAGAGTAGTTATTCAGAAAGTGTTCTTATTATGTCTCCAGAAGAGGGCATATAGAAATCACATTGTTCATATGTATGCCCTTGTACAATTCAAATGCACCATGTAAATCTGCTTTTTTTATGAAGATGAGGAGATATATTGTTTTGAAAATGTCGGATAGTCAGTTGGTAGACACTTTGTTTCCCAAGCCTTGGATCCACCTTCCTCATGACCAGTAGATGACCCCCAAAGTTTTTCGTGTCATTAAGTCAAAGGCCAAGGTCACAGTGACCTTGAAAAGCAAAATGGTTTCGGATCAAGAACTGTAGAATGCTTTGGCCCAGCTTCCCAAAACTTCATAGACAGGTTAGTCATGGCCAATAGATGAACCCAACATATTTTCGGGTCATTAGGTCAAAGGCTAATGTCACAGTAACTTTGAAAAGCAAAATGGTTTCCGATAAATATCTAGAGAATCCTTGGGCCAAGGTTCCTCAAACTTGTTTTGTAACTTGGTCATGAGCAGTAGATAAAACCTATAGTTTTTCAGATCACTTGGTCATAGGCCAAGGTCATAGTGACCTTGAAAAGCAAAACGGTTTCCAATCAATAACTATAGAATGCCTTGGCCCAGGCTTCCTAAAACTTCAAAGGCAGGTAGGTCATGGCCAGAAGATGACCTGTAAAGTTTTTAGAATCACTAGATCAAAGGTGAAGGTCATATTGCTCATAAACTGAAAAATGGAGAATGCTTGAGCCTACGGTCCTTAAACTTGCTATGCTGGTTGACAATGACCTGTAGATGACTTATATGGCTTTTGGGTCACTTGGTCAAAGTTCATGGTCGAAGTGACCATTAAGAGAAAAATGGTTTCCAATCAATAACTAGAGAACCTTCGGGCATTGGCTTCACTGACCTGCTTTGCAGGTTGGTATGTTCAGGAGACTCCTTTGGTCTTTGAGGTCGCTATTTGCAATGCAGGTTGGTAATGATTTGACACGTATTGCTTTTGGGGTCACTTGGTCAAAGTTCAAGGTCAGAGTGACCATTAACATAAAAATGGTTTCCAGTCAATAACTAAAGAGCTGTTGGGCATTTGCTCCTCAGACTAGCTTTGCAGGGTGGTCTGTTCAGGAGATTACACATCTTTGAGGTCACTATGTTAAAGGTCAAAGTCACTGTAGCCATAAACCATAAAAAGGGAAACAGATTCTAATTAATAAACTAGAGAACAACCCTTGGGCCTTGATGTCTCAAAACTTCCAACCTACCCACCCTCCCACGTTCCTACCTACCAGCCTACCCAAGCAGTTCATGTACTCTTTCATGTTCTCCAGTAATTGAACTTTATACATTTTATAACCAAAGATTCATCTGCATGTACTTGCCATGGCCAATAGCTATTGATATCAGAAGTCCCTGTCATCTGCCCTTTAAAGTACTGACACATGTCCCCGTCCTTCTTCTACCTTCCTATTCTTTTATGGTTGCCTCTAGTATTAAGCGCAAGGGGGGATGTATGTTTTAAAAACATCTTTTGTTTATCTAACAATAATCACCTAGAGTATTCTGTTACTGGAATGTCTGTAGCAAGTAAGTAGGTCATTTGCTGACCATAAGTAGGGTCAAGTCTGATCAGGCCATTGATTGGTCCAATATTCTTTAGTTTTGGAATAGTTATCAATGATTACCATATTTTATACATTGATAATATATAAAACAGTCATTCTGTGCCATTTGATCACATTGTCAAATATATTTAATCTCTTCTCATGTGAACAAAGGGGAAATATTTTAGCTGTAACCCTGCCAAATATCGAAAAATGGAATATCTATCAATATCAATTCAGTTTTGACTGTGAGACCTATTAACATTGTATTATTTATAACAGCATTTATTGAAACCGGACTGACCAGCAGGATAAAAGATGTACAAAGTTGTAAAATGTTTTTACGATTATTAGGGGAGAAGTTTACTTTTATTTATAGAAATGTTTTTTTTACTTGATACAGTAAAAATGCAATAATTGCAGGAGCACAGGAAATTAATCTTTTGATCAGATTGTCTTGAAGCTGGAAGTGTTAAGTGATGTACATTTGTACATTACTAATTTCATTACTTTTTCATTTGCTAAAACACCAGAAGGGTCTTTCAATACATTGGTGTATCAAATTAGTTCTATTATTAAGTTTATATTGCACATTCTGCAGTTCAAAAAACAAAACAAAACATAAATTAATCCAAAAATAGAAAAGAAAAATTGAACTTAAGTTTTTTTCATTTTTTACAGGAACACAATTTTAAAATCTGGCTAACCTCAGAATTAATACTCCGTTCATTATGGGATGAAAGTACAGTTGCTATGAATAAATCACCAGTTTACAAACACACTATTTTGGTATTTCTTCTGAACACTTGTACTTACTTCTTATTATTAATGAGTTCTCTTCACTGAGTGCTTCAATTTCAGATCTTGTAATTAGCATCTTTTAAACTAAGACCTGTATTAGTAATTAGTACACCATGTTAACTAAACTCTATGGATGTCCTGTAAATTATATCTTCAAAAAAGTGTTTACATCCATCACAGGGTCTGAAAATCTGGTTCTCAGATTTTACAAATAATTTAAGTAGAAGAATTTGGACAAAGGGACTAACAAACATGCCAATGTAGTTGGACTGTTCAGTTTTGAAAAAGTCCATGAAATTACTGATAAAGTAATTGTTATTTAGCTGGAACGATAGAAAATGTTCAGATTACACCAGGTACAATATTTGATAAATGAATCCTCAAATTATTGCAATTTTATTTTTTTCAACAAATGTAAATAGATTCTATTACCAAATTTTTATTATATATCTATCTAGTCTGTATTTATTATCTTCTTGTTCTTAGGCAAGGCCAGTGTAAAATGTTGTTTGGTATTCTTTTAACTGTCTATGCCTGTTGTTAAAAAATACTGTTAGGTTGGCTTGGTTCATAAAATTTCTTTGATGTTGGTATGTGTGAAGTGTTGTACTGTTTTAAGTATTATGTCAAAAATTAAGTTTATTGCATGAACAAAAAAAAAAAATACTTGAAGTCTGTACTATTTCAGAAAGTATTTCTATCTAATGCAGTTAGTTCCTGTTGATTATGATATCTGTAACCAGAAACTCTTAAATTCCTTCTCTAAGGAGGGAACTGTTCTCCTGTTGCTCAGTGCAATGTTATTAAACTAGCAAATTAACTGACAAACTACCGGTAATGGGATATAATTTCAGCCCATAATTAATATAGTTTCTGTCCCTTTGCTAAAACAAGGTTTAGGGGAATATTTCTAGCTGCTTTATTAACTCTGATAATTTAAACATTTAAATTTAGTATGTAGGTTTGTCATGACCAGTAGATGACCCCTGTAGTTTTTCAGGCCACCAGAACAAAGGTCAAAGTCACAAACCAATTAGAGCAATGCCAGTGGTGTTACTTATCGATTAGATTCAGTTTACTGATTAATTTTTCAAAACTCTTGTCTGAGAATAAGTCAGGATACAGTTTAGACTGAAAGTATATTTGTTAAAATTCTACCACAAGTGTCTACATCTGTCTTTACAAGACTGTGTCGAAAATCCATGACTTTTTTGGTGACCTTTACCATGCTAATTTTCAAAAATTCATTATTCAACATGGTTGGACCCATTCATTGTTTATAAGGATGGTCATTGAAATGAACAAACATTGCACACCATGATCAAACTGTGTTGATGTGAAGGCTGGTCATGGTCCGAAACTGGTTACTTTGGCAAACACCTTCACCACAAAATCAGTTTATTTAACAATGCTGTCTCTGTCAGTATTACGTGCTCAGTACAGACTTTGTGTTGTTGACATGTATTAGCTACTCAGCTGGTCTGAGAGTCGAAAAATATTCAACACATTTCACTTGCTGAATTTAAATGAATTCTGTCCACTTTAATGATTAAATGTTTGATTGTTACATTGCATATTCATTTTCCAGCTTGTTTTGTTTTCCCGCCTGTGTAGTACATAGGAGTCAATTCATACATGTAATTTGAATACATGTATTCTACGTGTATGTACCAAAAAATAGGCTTAGCCCAAGTGTGATGTTAGCAAGTATTTATTTATTTTTTTTTTTTATCTTTACTGCATTTTTTATCTTTACTGCATATGGAAAAAAATAACTATTCAGAGTTTACTGTTTAAAGACTTAAATATGCATAGATAGATGCTTGACTTCAATTTGCTGTGATAAGTGTTACATGAAAAAAGGTATTCTAGTGTCGGTTCTGTTATAAAATACATATAATAATGACAATCAATGAAAAAAATGTTATTTTCCATCATCTAAATGAGTGGAAACAATCATTTGGTGATTTTTGACAGTCATTGCGAGGACAGCAGTTTATCCTAATACCGTAAACGCTCGAATATTGTACGCTAGCGTGTATAAAACGCACCCCTGGTCTGGCCTCAAGATCTGGGAAAAAAAGCTTGCATTGGAATATAATACGCACACAAATTTCGTCTGGAAATAGAGTTACCATTTGTCCATGTTTTTCGTTCAGGAAGCGGCCATTGTCGGTGCGCGTAAGTATTACATCGCGTGAATATCGCTACGGTTGCATTTAACTATTTATTTCATTAAGGACAATTAGCGCTAGAAACTATTTCTTTCGGAAATATCGAATAAACATGGCATTATCTCAAAGTGTCAACACCTTCTCAATACCTTTTGGATGTGTTAACAAACATCTCGTAATTATGGCGATATCAAACGACACTAATTATTATGTTTGTTGAACAATATACGGACGACTCCTTTATCAAATTAATTGGTCGATAATTGTGTGAGTGCGAATATTGACAGGCATAATACCGGTAAGCATTGATTATATGATTGAATCTTTAGCAGTTATACATTTAGAGAAAAAAAAAGAAAGAAAAAAGAAAGAAAGAAAAAAAACGGCGTTATAACGACTTTTACGATACCGTAGTTTCAGTACTGATGACATTGGTTTTCTCCCCTTAATAACGCTCTCCAAAAAGAAGGTGCACCAAAAAAGAAAACATGATCATTTGGACAGAAATTAATGACTTTTGGCCGGCATTTTACGGGATTTCAAGCTGGAAAAAAATTGTCTGACGGCCCACCCTCGTGTATAATACGCACCCCTTTGTGGATTCTGAAAATTCTTGAAAAAAAGTGCGTATTATATTCGAGCGTTTACGGTATTTTTGATGTCATTTCCAATCTGCTGAATGAAAAGGCAGTTTGAATAAAAATTCTACATGGAAACAATCATTTGGCAAGATTTAGTATATTTTTTCACAACTATTGCCAGGACAGCTGTTTATTCTAACAGTATTTTTGCTTTCTTTTTTTTTTAAATGATACCTGAAACAAACTATGAAATCAACATTTAACAAAGATAGAGGCTATATTTCTAATGAAATATGCAAGTACAGAAAATATACCATATTAATTTTACTGCCGGTTTAGGCTAAAATAAATTCTGAAGTACATTTCAGATGTGTGACATCATTTTTTGAGCATATTCCTTTCAGCAAGATCATGACTTTGTCTGCTTTATACAGGAAGCTGAAATTTTCAGCCATTTGTACTTAAATATTATCTGGCTTAGATCTGTAAAAGAAATGGTTTTCTAAACACAATATGCTACCAGCCTTCTTCATGTGTAAGCCATCATTTTATATTTCTTTTGACAAAGTAATTGTGAACATATTTTTTTTATTGATATTGACTGCAAAGATATTAACCTAGTGTCATTTGTTATTTGAAATTTATTTTCAATGTTCTTTACAAGTAAACATTTTTTCCCCATTTCAAGCTTTAACCAGCCTGTCAAGCCTTTTGCTTGTGTGACTGGAAATGTTATATATTGTTCTAGTATTACCAATTATCTATATAGTACAATGTTATTCATGTTGTTAACAGTCTGTCCTTGTTATGTAATGAGGAATTTGAAGTTGTAATTACTATGTAAGTGTACGTAATTTTGGCATAGTTGTTGTATTCAGAATAAAGTGTTTTACTTTTTGACACCATGTCAATTGTATGTTTTCTGGTGCCATTAAATGTCCTTTCTGTCAGATAAATGTCCTTTCTGTCAGATAAAATAAGTGTAAATTAATGATTCACTCATGCACTCATAAACCTGGATTCCAATGCAAATCTCATTGGAACAAAAGCCTTCAACTGTTTTAATCAGAAAAGTATCCCTGAAAAAAGTAATAAACTGTACCCAATACAAAAAATGATGTGTCATATCACTTAACAATTTTTAGGACCGACACTCGCCCCTAATTTCATGACAAATCTACAAAGGATAGATATTTATAGAAACTACAACATGAAGAAGGGAATGACTGCATTAAATGAACTTCGATAAATTTCATAACTGATGTAGAGTTTTACTGTAAAAATTGGTTAATATACTTTATAATTCTGCCCTGGAAACAGACTGATACTTCTCTCTTCACATAGCCTCCTACTCGGGATAATTAGAAAAAGTTACATTTGTGTTGTTGACTGTATTGTCACTCTAGACTGCCATTTTAAGTACTGATAAGTAGTTCTAACATTAAGCAGACAAGAATAGGTTTTTTTCTTATTCCAGAATTTTAACTTTGTTGTTACTGGTTCCACAGAAACACAAACTATTTTTAGCACGTCTTCTCAGTTACCAGCATTCCTGTAAATTTTTGTTAAGACAAGCAACAAATAGTATCAACAATAATATAATACTTTTTTTTCCTATTTCAAAGCCAGTAACTGTGTTGTTATTCATCTGGCACAAAAAAAAAAACCTTTCTAGCAAAATTTCACATGCCTTCAAACATTTTTTTTTTACATCGTGACCAAAAACTTACAGTAAACAAGACACAAGATGAAACCTGCTATTTTTTCCTGTTTCAATGCCCGTAACTACATGTATGTTTTCACTGACTTTATACGAACAAATTTCCTTCATGCATAAACGCATTATCTGTTTAAAAATACTGAAAAGTTTCATTTTTCTAAAACAAGTACTTCTAGTATTACAAGAAATATAACATTAACATTCACAGACAAGAAGGACAAATCTATATCCCTACCAAACTGGGTGCATAATGACATAAGGTGCACATGATGTTTTACAATTCTTGGAGGACTACAGTAGTTACTATTGGTAACTTACTGAATCTGGCTGTTATACTTAGTGAGGCACACACATCACAAAAATAATTAGTCACAATTACCTGCATCTGCATGGTACATCTGGCTGTTATACTTAGTGAGGCACACACATCACAAAAAGTATTAGTCACAATTACCTGCATCTGCATGGTACATCTGGCTGTTATACTTAGTGAGGCACACACATCACAAAAAGTATTAGTCACAATTACCTGCATCTGCATGGTACATCTGGCTGTTATACTTAGTGAGGCACACACATCACAAAATTTATTAGTCACAATTACCTGCATCTGCATGGTACATCTGGCTGTTATACTTAGTGAGGCACACACATCACAAAATTTATTCGTCACAATTACCTTCATCTGTATGGTACATCCACTCAGAAACCCAAGATAAACAACTTTACATATTGCTAACAAATTCTGTGGAGTTTAGCGAGTAACATTTTAGTTACACATGGTCGGATACAAGCAACACAAAATTTAAGTTGATGGACAGACACATAGACAGACAAAGCCCCCTCACCCCCACAAAGAAACGAACATTAATATGTGTTGTACTATAACTGTTATTTCTTATTTCTAGAATCATTACAAAAAAATAGATATCAAGTTCCAAGAGATGTCTTTATTTCCTCATACTGGAATATTCTCAACTGATTATCAGCTCCTCCTGACATCATCAAATTTGGAATCGACCAATCAACTGCCAGAATCTTATCTGTATGACCAACCAGATTGTACAATGGTGCTTTTGGGCTAAAAAGAAAAACAGATTTAATATTATGATTCTTTTCTTTTAATATTACTAGTTATTCTTAATAAGTCTTGGTTCTTTTAGGCAAAGATAAATCTACACCTTTTGGCAAGAATGGTATCAGGCCAGATAGGCCAATATACATATATTATGTTTTAGATTCTATTAACGACACTTCTCTTGCAGTCTGTATTTGTTACTTGAAAATTAAACATTCTGAATTTCGACTGCCTTTTATTTATAGATTATTTTACATTAACATTAACAAATTTTCGCTATATATACATGTATGTCAATAAATCTCTTTCAATGACTGCTTCTTAGGTTCAAACTAGTACTTGCACTAAAAGTGTGTATCTATCTGCCTGTGTTTATTTATTATCGGTATCAGTTTTCCCATATAACTGGTCCCCCAAAAGAGTTTATTTTAGGTTGTGGGGGATAGTGGAAGATAAAGAAAGCATCCCATTCCTGAGACATTCCTGGTTCTTTTACATGCTCAGTGTATAGCACTGATACATGGGACTTGGGTTTAAATGTCTTGTCCACAAGACATTTAGTAGTATTGCTTAGTGAAGTGAAACTCACAACCCCTGGCAACCTCTGGACAGTACACATAAACTGTGGACCTTCTGTGTTGTAAACAGTGTTAATGATTCAACCTTGCATGTAAGGTGTAAGATCAGGTAACCTTTCACAGGTACAAATGCCAGATGGCATAATCAGGTATGCAAAAAATATTCTATTCTAAAGTTTACACAACTTCAAATTGTGATAACTGTATTTCTAAGGATGATTCAATCCAACTAATTTCAAAAGGTAGTTTTAATAAAGTGGACAAAAAGTGAATGAAATGAGTCTCAAAGTCTTCACAGATCATAATTATTACCTTCTTTTATCCCAGAGTTTCATTATATTGTCATATGAACCAGACAAAAACTGATGTTCATTTGTACTTGACCAAGCCACACTGGATACCCAACCATTATGAGAAGTGTAAGTACATTTAACAATGGCTCCATCTGGAAACACAATTATAGAATTTATTTGGAGCTGTCAGCATTTTTTTTTCATTTATAACACAGTTTTTCATATTTAGCTATATCAGAGAGAAAGGGTCATCATTTAAATGCTAAGCTTCCTTGATATTTAAGGTTATTATATATATGTAAGATTATGCAGTATTAGTAATTAGTTTGTTAAATGTGTCATAATACACAACAAATAACTGTGTAACTAAAGGTTTTAAAAGGAAGTAAATCTGGAAAAATCTTATTATCCCTGTATTTTTATCAGGAAATAAACTTGGTTGCTTGGTTAAACAAGATACGTAGACCTAGCAAAGCAATTCCAAAGACAACCTAGATACTCAGTAGAATAACAACTGTAAAAGTGTAAATGCCTTATGGCAGGAAGATGCACCTAAATTACTCATTGGTTAGGATTTTAACTATCTTTCTGCAAGGTCCCAGGTTCAAATCCTAGCCAGAGCACAAGATGTGCCCTCAGGTAAAGACCTCCAACTTAAGCCATACAGACATCAGTCCACACAGCTGTAAAGTGATGCTAGTCATAAAAGTTAGTGGCTCCTGTATTAGTAATTGGTTCCATCATAGTGATTCAAATTTAGATAACTTTTAATGCAGTCCATCTAGAACAAGAAGTATAAAGTAAATGAATAGAAGGAAACTATTAAGAGTACGTTTACCAGAAGTTCTGGGGTCCCAGAGTCGTACATGTCTATCAGATGAGCCAGTAACCAACATTCCATTCAGCTGAGAGTAAGACATATCCAAAAACACTTTGTTGCCTTGCTATAATATAAAACATGCAAGTGTAAATATATATATATATATAAACAAAAATTATTTAAATATATAGAGGATATTTGTTTGTTTTTGTGGAAGATGAGAATTTATTTCATCGAGTGAACACCATATGTGATATTTTCACGAGTGGCACAGCCACGAGTGAAAAAATAAACATATGGTGTTCACGAGATGAAATAAATTCCCATCTTCCACTAAAAAACAAACAAATTTTCTTTTTATTTTATGCCAACATGTCAAAAATGGGTATTTTATGACATTTTTACTCAGGGCTTTCAATAAATTCCCCATGGTGAGCCCCAAATCAGTTAATGCTTACTTTGGTTACTCCGCACAAAAAAAAGTGCAGACAATCTCCAATACATATGATAACTTTACTTCTGCTGAAATAAACTGAATACACTTTGATCAAATAACATTTATTTTTCTCTACACAGTTTATCAATATTTATTGAATTTTAGCCATACATACTTTAATTATAAAAGCGGATTAATACCGAGTAATATTCAATCAATTGAATTGAAAGTCGGCCATATTGGATATTGTCCATGTGAGTTATGTAAACAAATCAGACATTTTAAATAATTTATGGCGAATTTCATCATTGTTCACAACTAGTTAGGCTCAGGAATTCAATATTATAACTGGATTTAACAAGGTAAATAAATTTCACTCGCTGTCACTGTCTGAAATACAGCCGATTCTCTTGTATTTACGTGGTGGGGAAAAGTAGTTCCGGAACAAACAGTGGATTATCAAAATGGTAATTTCACTGATTCAAAACAGTGGATTATCACTTTTATCTCACTGATATTTCCCTATATTTCATTGGTAGGCATAAAATAAAAAGGTATTCAGACTGACAGCTCTTAAGAAAAATCCCTATTAATACATCTGAAAAAGATATTTAGCTTTTATGCTTAATTAAATATTACAATACTATTTATATTTTATATATAATTATATATCATATATAAAATATGACTTCTATCTGCTTGTGATTTTTTAGGCCTGACACATAGTTTGCTTCCTTTGGATCCAGTTCATGAATAAAGAAAACACTACACGAATTAGTTCTGAATCCTCTGATCACTCTTCCGCTACAAAAATGCTTTCCAAATGCCATCTCCACTCAAGTAATCTAATCTGTAAACATTTAGTGAACATTAATAACCATACAGTAATGAAACAGCTTTCTTAGAACAACTCAAAACTAACCAAGGATGATTTTTGTTCTGCCTTTTCCAGATCCCATAACCGTATGGTGTGATCCCATGATGCTGTGCAAACTTCCTGTTCCTGTAGCCATGTGACTGCTGAGATGCCCTCTGTATGACCTGATAATGTCAACATGGGTACTCTAGTCTGTACTTTATGTCCAGATGTCTTCTTCTTTTTCTTTGGGTTTTCTTCCTCCTCCACATCTTCTTCCTCTCTGTCTATAACTATAACACAAAATAACACACAAAATTATTGTCTATAACTATAACACAAAATAACACACAAAATTATTGTCTATAACTATAACACAAAATAACACACAAAATTATTGTCTATAACTATAACACAAAATAACACACAAAATTATTATCTATAACTATAACACAAAATTATTGTCTATAACTATAACACAATATAACACACAAAATTATTGTCTATAACTATAACACAAAATAACACACACAATTATTGTCTATAACTATAACACAAAATAACACACACAATTATTGTCTATAACTACAACATAAAATAACACTAAAAATTTATTGCCTATAACTACAACATAAAATTACACTAAAAATTTATTGTCTATAGCTATAAGACAAAAGAACACAAAATATTATTGTCTATAGCTAAGCCACAAAATAACACACACTAATTTTTGCCTATAGCTATAACACAAAATAACACAATAATAAAAATTTTGTATAGCTACATGTATAACACAAAATAACACACAAAAATTATTTACAGCTTAAACACAAAATAACACAAAAATTATTGTCAATAGCTATCACAATAAAATAACACAACAGATTGTTCTAAAGCTTCAATATCCATTTCTTACTATAAATTTTATATCTGCTTGGAAATGACTTTAACAAAAATGAAATATTACAGTTTGTGGACCTGAGAAGTGTAAATCATTCAAGTTTGTCAAGCATTTACCGATTAGTGAAACATTAAACAAATGTTAATCTGTTCTACATTTGTTTGAAACATGCACCTCTGTACTTGACCATCACACAATGAAGAACCTGTCCCAGACCTCTCTATCATGCTTAAACACAAGGAGATGGCTTCTTCACCCCAATTTTTCTCAAAGGGTTGTTTACATAATCTTACAATTGTAAAATATCAAGTAAAAATTTAAACATGATACAGCTTATATTTACCGCTACATATATACAATCTCGAGGAAAATGTATCATCGGATTGAAGAATTCAGTGCATAAATTAATTTCTCCTTACCTCTATATACTCAATCCAAATCTACTCTGCCATTTTGTGGCTTGATGTCAGCACTATTCAGATTAATACACACACATCTTTTTCTACTGTAGCAATTACATACTTCCTAGCATGATGAGACAGTAGTTGACCCTATTTCGGAGGTCACAGTAGTAATAATCACTCAACAACAGCTAAAGTGTCAAAACTAATCATACTTACTGGCTGACCAAAGTTTCAACATTTTGTCCCAGGAACCACTGCAGAACTGAAAAGACAGGACATTGTACATATTGTATTTCATGTGATTCAAAATGTATAATAATAAAAATGTATTTAAATGATGAACTTTTTTTTTATTAAGTACCAGTTTTTGCAGTGTGAGGTCCAAACAAGAGCTATAACTGGATAGGACTAATACCCCACCACATCACTTTGTCAATTTCTTGAATAAGAAATTATGTGTAAAACAGTGGTTATATTTTTTACACAAAAACTGCTGTAGATCAGATTATTTTGCCAGAAACACATTTTTAGATGTATAGCTTTGGTTCCCAACTGACCTGAGAATGTTAACACAAAACACTGTTATTTCATTCTATTGCAACACCTTCGATCATGGTCCTATTGTATAATGAGTATTAACTCAAATTAACTTTCATTACTATGTATTTCAAGACTTTTCTTTTATGCTCTGTACTTCATCTGTTGCCCTGTTTGGATTTTTGTTGCATGCATTAATCACTGTATTTAACCTCTTTATTTTTCATGTGTGATAGCAAATATTTTTCCAGTAAGCAATGCACTTGTATAAACCACATGTGTACAAAATTTGAATGATACAGTCTTTGTGTAAGATTCTAACAGTATATACTATCTACTTCACTGTTACCTTTAACTCACTTCTTAGCAAAAAGTTTTGATCATGTGATTTACCCTTTGTCCAGACTGATCCACAGCTACACAATCTACACTTCCAGCATGACCACGACAGGAGTGGACACAGTCTACTTCATTCTTCTCCTCATCCCACTGCCATAGTAACACAGTCTGGTCATGAGACCCAGACATAAAACTACATTTATCACCTGAATCTAAAATAAAACCAAAGCTCAGCCCTTACTGAAGATTTTTTCTCCTGAAATCTTTTGTAGCTGCATCAAATTTCAAGGTTTTGATATTTATGCACTATCAAACTACAACATTTTGTCAACTTACTGACTTAATTTTTAGCCATCTATTTGGCTATTTTAATTTTCATAACTGGCTAGAATGACTACTTGTATGCAATATTTTTAACAGTCTATACATGTTTTTGCTTAGAACACTAATACCAACATTAAATTTGTAACAGAAAGATGCAAAGCATCTTGAAAATGACCATTTAAAGTGGGATTTGAACTCAGATCTTTCTGTATCGAAAACCAACACTCTAGACCACTGAGCATAGGAACTGATTCTGTAACACAGTTGTCAGAGGTATGCACTGGACCATTACAACACGGACTAACATGATCACCTCCAAGTTCTGAAGGATCCTGGGAATTAATTTTAATATTTCTGTCTGGTAAATTTCAATCGCTTGGTAATTTTAGTTTACAGGCATTCTTTGCCATATATCTAGTATCGCATGAAGTATTTTTCTATGAAAAAGCAAAATCTATTAATATAACTTGCTCCTCTTTCACGTGATTTGTCCCATTATGCATTGCTGAGATAATAAATCTGCATTGCTAGCAAGCTAATACAAATTATCATGAACTTCATCTGTGAACATTAATAGTAAGATCAACAGATAAAATCACCATGTTTTATCCAGGAAACACATTTCACTGGCTGAGTATGGCCTGGTATAGTTAGTACAGGATCCCCTTTTGTTGTCCATAATCTTACTGTGTTGTCATAGCTACCAGTCAAAATTCTGAGAAAAAAGAAAATATCATCAATATCTAGAAATCTCGTAAACACATTCAACAGTCTAATATGTGCCAGCTGTCACTTTACAAAGCAGCAGCAATTACACCTATGTCCAATGATATATTTTACATATCTCAAAGTTATCTGTATTCATGCTTCACCTTCGATCCATGAACAATAGCCCAACAAGCTCTAATATAACTTATTTGAATACAATGTAAATGTTAAGACAACTTAGAAATTAATGTTCTTTGAACACTTAAAGTTGAGTTTGAATCCTCTAAAGACCAGGACACCACCTTTGTGTTACAGATGAAGTTGGTAAGACACTAGAGTCCTGACAATCTACAAGTATTGTAGTGGTCAACATTGTAAGCTTACATATTCTGTGAGGTATGCACACAGCTGACCCAATCGTCATGGTTTAGTGAATCCTCTGGTTTTGGAGCAGGGTGTCTCTCTACATACTCTATTTCTACAACGGTTTCCTGAAAAAAACAACATTTGTGTAATCTAACTACCTTAGACTTTTCCAAACATAATACATACAATTCTTCATAAAATTATGTCACTTCAAAATATTGTCATTCACAAAGTGGCATTGTTCACTAGATACCTATTTATAACACTACAGGCATTTAACAGCCACTACAGCACTTATGATCAAATAAGTTATTAAAACTGCTACCATTCTAATAAAGGGTGGTCCTTCATTCAATTTGGATTACCTTGTTTAAGAATTACCAGTATATGGGTATAAATTCAAAACAAAAGACAAAATAGAAAACAGTGCAGACCAAGACCAGCCTACATGCCGCTTTGGTCCAAAAAGCTTAAAGCATTGTAATCAGCAGATAAAGTTCAATTACATAATTATATAATAAATCTTAATTCTCTTATAAAAGGCAAGCTCAGCAGCCCTGATGCTGACCCTTTTTATAAGACTGATACTATCATTAACACAGACACTTAAAGGTTGACACTTTTCCTGATTGTTTTCCTTTTATAAGAATGACATTAATTCTGGTACAATGTAGCTTATCCTTTAATAAGGTGGTCACTCTCCCTTGAGGCTGACCCTTTGCATAAAGAAGACACTTTCCCTTGAGGCTGACTCTTTAAGTAACTGGAGACTGACCCTTTAAATAAGGGTGCCACTTTCCCTTGTGGCTGACCCTTTACAATGTAAAGTTTACATAACAGTGACACACTCATACATTTGTAATTTCAGAAACAAACACTACATACCGTAGATATATTTTTTTGCTCAAGGTGTTGTTCTAGAGGAACCCGTAAGAACTCTCCTTCCACAAGGAAATCAAACTCTAAACTTGTTTTTTCTTCCAAGGATTCTAAAATGTTTAAAACAAAGATGCAAAGAAACATCATTTGAGGACAGGGCTTGAGACTAAAGGTTTTCATTACATTGTTAAATGTTCACAGATGATTTTATCTTTTATTTTAGTGTTTGCATTAAAAAATGACATCACAGGCAAGAAAATGAGGCATTACCTGTTTTTATGATATAATGTAGCTCAATAAAAATTTCACATACACCATTCTGATTTTTTGGGTATGCTGAATGACACTCATGAAGATTGTTCTTATGAAATTACAACTTTTCCCGTGTAAATACAGATTACAGGCCCTATTTGACATTGTGGTAGCCTACTTAAGAAAATTATGGTCAATTATAACAGTCTGGGTTTTTTTGCTCAAATCATTAGAGGATTCTTTAAATCACATTCTAACACTATCCGCAATTTGCAGACAATAAACAAAATGGAATTGAGCTTGATATATCATAGGCAATATAGCATGCTGAATACAAGCGCGCGCCCGCTGACGTCTCTGAGAACGCCACTGTTAAATAGTGCACATATTTACGTCCCTTATAAATATACGTACGTGTCAGAATGGAAATAGATTTTAACATTTTCGTGATCTACCGTCGTATATATCACGGATTCTCGTTCATATGCATAATTATTTAATCACTCTGGCCTACGGCCTTCGTTATTTAATTACTACGCATCTGAACTCGACACCGTGATATATCAGACGGTATATCACTCAAACTTAAAATCTATTTCCTAATTTAAGTATTGCATTCTGAATGTCAAAGTATGTTTACATAAAGTATAGATATATCTATATTAGCTTTACCAGTAGCTAAAATAGCCACTGGCTACCAAATTGACAACTAACAGTTAAATTTGTGACTTATTTTAACAAATTCTGACAAAATTATTTCCAAATGACAAGTATTTTTGAAGAAACTGGGAAGTCTGACTTCTAAGATTAACCTAGCATATCATTAATTTATTCAATAATAATGTAAGAGAACTTTACCACAGATAAGACCATTTATAAGAGCACTTAAGTCATCTGTCTTTACTGAAGCTGGAACTGAGAACTGAGAGTCTGGTACGGCATACCTGAAATAAAAACAGCACAGCAAAAAGATTAAGAACAAAAGCTGTCACTGCAACTGAAAGGTATAGTCTGAATAAAATGCCTGACTCGAAGCAGTGCTATTATAGTGAAATAACAAACCTGGACAGACATCCATGTAGGTGGCTTGAATGAAGGACAGAGAGAAAAAAGCAAAACCACATAACACACTAATGAGTTACAGAATAAACACAAACAAACAGGTAGGAAATATTCTTCATTATTTGGTGGTACAGATGATGGAAAGATGGATTCACAATAAACTACTTTATGGAGAACTTTTTTTTTATTTTGCTTATATCCTATACTGTACAGTACTGAGGTACAGAGCTAAACAAATATACAGGCAGGCATATCATTTGGTGGTACAGACAAAGTACAGATAAACAGACAAATTGATGCCTTGCTTCAACCTGGTAATTGACTGCAAATTGGTTTTAAAATCCTGTAATGTTCATGAGTAATAGAGCCGACACACTCAACCAGGCATTATTCTGTATTTGGCCGTGAAGACAGGCACATAGTCTGACACACTGTCTCAATTTAATGATTCAATTTAAATCCTGTCAAATACCAATAAGTCATGAGAAAACTGGAATATATTGGTAGGCAGTAAATTTTGTACTGTATTGTTGTCAGATTATGGGATGAGTTTGTCTGGTATGAGTTGTATTATTATTTGGCAGTACAGAAAACAGACAGTCAGACTGAGGGTACATTGTAAGTGACAAATTTTCTGTACAAATTTTTACTTAACATAAAAAGAAATAAGACCTGTCCATGGACAGCGCCCTCTGCTTTTCTCAGAGCGGGATAGTTAATTATAAGCTAAGTCAAACAAGGGGCACAAGTGGGCCTATATTGCTCACCTGAGTAAAGGGAATATTGTATATAAAGGTCTCCCAAATTTGTTGATGAGAAGAAACAACACCAAAACATAAAATTAATACCTGTTATTAGAAAAGGGCCAGAATTCAGTCAAAATACAGAGTTAAAAACCTTATCAGCATTCTAAGATATTGCTCCCAAAAAATGTGAGAAGTGATAGTGCTTGCACAAATTCTTAGATATGATGCAAGACAGTATAATAAGTTGAAAAAAGGGGCATAATATCATGCAAAAATGCCCTTCTGAAATGCATTTAAATTTTGAAGGTGTTCAAGTACAACACATGCCAGAAGGAACTCACATTTTCTGTTTTTTTCATGAATGAGGAATAAATAATTCAAAAATCAATAATTTTTGCCAAGCTGCTTGTCTAGTGGATTAAATTAGTGGTAGCCCAGTCGCCCAGTACAAGCAAAAATTGAGCTGGGCTAATGATATTTAAAAGCTGATAGCCCAGCTTGCAAGCATTTTTTTGAGCCGAAAACTTTTGTTTATCATGGAAATACACATTGCACAAGAGCAAATGAACATTAAATGCCAAACACACTGTTCAGTAATGGAAATCATTGTTTTAATACATGAGTTTTACATAGTATTCTGAAAAGAAAATGTGAATACAAAAATTAAAACAGAGGGCTATTGTTGAGTAATTTTAAAACTAAATTGATGAAAATACAGTATGTGAAAATAAGTTTGACAACACAATATCTGACATATCGATAAAAATATTGTTAAAACAGATGCTGTAAGGTTTCCTCTGGTGTTTAAAACAGTTATCATCCAGTCTCTGCCTTTAAGAGCTGGGCTACCAGCTAACAAGCTGGGCTACCAAATTTCTGAAGCTGCTAGCCCAGCTGGCTACCAAGTGCAAAAAGTTAATACGAATCACTGAAGCACCTTGATGCTACAGATGAGCAGAAGAGATTATAGTTTCTTAAAATAGGAAAGCAGTTCAGCACGTCAATTCATTTTCTGAAAATATGATCGGCTGTTTCATGAAGCAATTGCTTTGAACTGTCATTCCTTGCCTAAATAAATAGGAGTGTTCTTAAACAAACGCATCAGAATGAGAGCTTTAAATGTTTATTTGATATTTTTAAAATGTAAAATTTGTAGAAATGCATGTTATATGGAACTATGGTGCCTCGATATCAGTAATTTCATGTGAAAAAATTCTCAGATCAATTTCGAGGACATCTGCTGCGATATTTGGTGACCATGTCCCCAGCAGGAATCCTTGATATGTGGATAACCAAAAAATTTTAAGTTGAGGGGCACAACTTTGCGAAAATAAATTTGAAGGTTATCTGCCATTTGATATGGTGTCAGTGATTTTTTTTTGCACAGAATAAAGGCAGAATATATGCCTCTTCCTAATTTATAAAATTGCTGAAAATTCCCAATTTTATCATGAAAATTTCCAAAAATTGTGAGGATTTTTCCTAATCAGCTCAACTATTTCAGCACATATGAAATTTTATGAAAAGCACAATAAACATGTTTATTTTCATCTGAATAATAAGTGTTTTAAATGGTTTTATAAAATATTCCCAAATTTCTATTGGTTAAGATGCTATATCTTCCCAATTTTAAAGGCATGGGCTGTATCAATAAAAAGTAAAAAAAAATCACTGTGTGTCACCTTTTTAAAGTGAACTGTTACACTCGAAAAGAGTTGGCAGTAACCAGAGATAGATAACAAGTATTCCAAATTTGAAGAGAATTGCTTTGATAGGTTCTGAGAAAATGACCTTAACAAAATGGTTAACCAACGCCGACGAGAGGGGCATGATAAGAGGTCCACTTTTTTCTTCGAAAAATGGAGCTAAAATGTCTTTCAGCTTCCTGTATCAGTCACAGTCTTCATCTAAATTTTTATCATAATGTCGCGAAATGTAGTTACAAATATACATCTCTCATTACTTGTACCAAAAAGAGATTTATTCTATAAAATAATAATATGGTAACAAATATAGGAATTTGATTTATTTACTAGACATGTAATTCAGTTTACCGAGATTGTTTTGTGAAGAATTTTACTTGGACGTGCGGCACGTTTGACTCCATTTTGAAATCTTGATGCTTGAAACGCTTTCATATTTTTGTTAGATAAATTCCGTAAAATCCGGTATTTCTGTACATTTTGTTACAGTATGAAGACACAGGTAAAACTCATTTGTAAAATTCAGAAATTATTATTTTTAAAGGCTCAAAAATTAAGCTTAATTTATTTGTGTTCTTTTCATTAGAAATTTTCAAAATACACAAATCATACATCGAATGTCAGACGTTTAAACCATTCTAGTTTAAAATTTTATGTTGACACTTAGACCTCCTGATGACACTTAGACTCCTAGTCTCAAAAGTTCAACATCGGGCTTTTTGTAAATGGTTGATATCAACTTTATTTTTAGACACTTAGGCCCTTTATTTGAGGTTTGAGGAAATTTAGAAAATGTAACGATTCGCCACAATAACGATTCGCCACTAACGATTCGCCACAGGTTCATATAACGATTCACCACAGAGTAATAACGACTCGCCACAAAGAAATAACGATTCACCACAAAGTAATAAAACAAACTATTTTTTTAACTTATGTTTTTCATTTATATTTCTTTGAATAGATATTTCAAAAGAGAAATTTTGGTTTTTTGTAAGAGTTTCATTATTATGAAATCTCGCACATTTATCTCATTATTGAAACGGAAAATATGAATACCAAAAATATCACATTTATCCGAATGATCAATCGGTTCGGTGACAAATCAATCAAAGTTGTATTTTTAATCATTGTACATTAAAATTTTAAAGTGATAATCATATTCTTTATTATTATTATGTTAAAAAGTACCTTGACTGAAAGTATACTATATAAATATACAAATATTCAAATATACCTTGCGCACAGTTTGTTACATAATCAGGAATAATGAAAGGAGCGTGCAATACGTTTCTTACTGGCGAAGTAAATGTATTTAGAAAGTGCAGGGACTATTTTCTTTGATTTTGTCGAAATCAAACTATTAAATTTAAATAGTGTCGGCCAATGACAATAAAATGTTCATTTAATGTAAGAGTTCTGTTTTAAAAAGGCGTGAACAAAATCACAAAAAAGACTCAAGTTATAAGACTTTAATTATATATATTATACAAATTATCAAAGGTTTTTATAGTAATTAATGTACAAATTATTTTTTAAATCAAAATAGGTCGTTGGTTTTTGTTTTTAAGATGATACTGCTTTCATTTGAAGGGATTAGTGAAGTTAATCAAATAACATTGTCATTTATATAGGTCTTGATTGGTACTGTAGTTTATCTTTATTACTCGTGAAATGTCACAGTACGACTGCTAGGGTGCTTAATCCTTGACGTAAGATCATATTTCTTTTTGAAAGACACCGGGCTAATTAAATAATCATGTCTTTAATATAGGTGTTGATTAAGCATGTATATCTGTGTACATATGTCATCCATCGGTGAGATTAAGGGGTAAAAACATAATAAATTTATGGACATCCGAGGACTTTTTTCTGCACTAGAAAAAAATGAGAGTTTAAAGGTGACTTAAATTTTTCATGTTATATTCGCGTACATAAAAACTAAAAAAAAGCAATTAATTTATTTAGCATAAATATAAATACAATTGGACACAATTGTGACAAAGTAAATTGCACACACACACACGCACGCACGCTTACACACATATCTACAAATTCATAAATTTGTAATTATTTTTCAATTTTGAAAACTGATTAATTGTTATATTATTTTGTGGCGAGTCGTTAATAGATTAAAATGTGTACTCCTTACACTTTTTGAAAACTGTGGCGAATCGTTATTACTTTGTGGCGAATCGTTAACTGACTTGTGGTGAATCGTGAATTCCTGTGGTGAATCGTTATTGTGGCGAATCATTATTGTGGCGAATCGTTACATATTCGAAATTTAGACCCTTTCCACAATATATAGCATGATTGATTTTGTTTTCCAAATTGTATGTTTAAAATAAATATTTTATTAGGGACTATCCATCGTCGGAAACCCACGTTCGATCCATTCCGTTTCACTCTATTTATCTACCGTGGGACAATTGGCTGGTAAAATTTCGTACTCATGAATAATTCATTACCTACTTTCATTGGTTTCCGTAAGATTTCCCTTGCGGAATCTCAGCCAATGAAATTACTTGTTACAATTTGCCTTCCGCGCCTATGTTTAAATCCTGTAAAATACGTCTTTTTTAAGTAACTTGTCATTATTCCTACTCTCCACACTGAAGAGTGTCTATTTGTAATGCGGCATCTCATTCGACGAAGAGTTGCATCCCTTTGCTAATAAATATTCATGAAAACAAATAATCAGCAGTCAATTATCCCACGGTACATAATGTAGTTGTGCGGAATATGTACCGGGGGTCACCGACGATGGGGACTATCATATGGTAATGATGACTGAAGCAATAAAAATATATACTAAATATTGGTATTTATTAAGAGATTGAAAAATCAACTCTGAATTTTGATTTATTTTATTTATTTACAACATTGAATCTTGCATTATTTATTCATTTGTGTTTAGCAATGCAACAATAAAAACAAGTATAGGAATAATAACGTGTTGGCATTAAAATAATTTTTTCAATGGAAAAAATGAAACAATAAAACTACTTAAATTTTAAGACTGTCCATGGACCTGTATATCCCCTTTGATTCCTAATAAGTTTCCCTAGCGACATACAGTAAGGTGAACTTGAATATCTACAAGCATGGTCTCACCAAGGAGCATGGGTATCAATGCATAGAATGGAAGGGTGCCTTTGCCTATCTTTTGATCTAACTTACTTTGCTAGCCCTCGGTATCATTATAGGTACAAATGGGCTGACAATATTCTGACTACTCTTCCACAGTCTATCCAATAGTCCTCCTATACAAAAACAGATCTCGAATTGGCTGGGAACTAGAGACGGGTAAAAGCACTTGTAATGCATCGAAATCAGCTGATGAACCATTGTTTGCTCTTCGTGTGATCTGGAGAGACTAAAGTCCTTCACATAACGCTGTATGGACTGAGCCCAGTGAAAGGAACAGCCTTTCAGTGAACAGTAAATAATTAGGCCCATAATTAGGTGAGTAATGGACTTCAAGTCATGGTGATGTTTTCAAAGTTTAACGCAAACTGGCAAAAACTAGTCCACTTTAAATAATCCTGCTAATTAAAGTACTGACAATCACTTTGATGTAGTCTTGCTAATTATGCAATAATTATTTACCCATATGAACCATTGAATTAGAATATTTATTAACGTTTTAAATATTATAAAAATTTTGAGACTGTTTTAACCAATTGCATAACATTTGAAATAACAACAACAACAACAACAATTTATTTCGACATAAGCTCACAACAAGCTTCTTGCCTACTTGGCAAAATATATAGCAGTACTTAGTGAATCACGTGAATAAGTAGTGAAACATATGATTAACAAATTTAACATATGATTAACAAATTTAACAAGGAGAAAGTTAAATATTCAAACGGAACTATGGATACATGTAAAACATAATAACATGAACTTACTAATCTGTATCATCTAATTGTTTTCTTAAGTTAAAAGCTTTGTAAATAAATTTTGACAACTTGAATAATTGAGTCGTATTTCGTACTGACATAAGTTGATCAAATTTATTAAGAGTTGGCCATCTGCAATAATAAGGTTTGAAAAATTCACGTCTTAATTCTGAATAGATAGGACATACAAGTAAAAAATGATATTCATTTTCTATTGCATTTAAATTACAAAATTTGCATTTTCTATGTTCCCTTTCTGTATTTGTATACCTTCCTCTTTCAATTTCTAATGTATGGGAACTTAGTCTAAACCTTGACAATGTAATTCTATGTTTTTTATTTGAGACATCATCTAAATATGTTTCGAATATAAATTCACTTTTATAACGACTATAAGAATTTAATCGTCTACTTAAGCTTAAACTTGTGCTCCAGGTTTGTTTATAAGTATCAATTATTCGCTGCTTTATTGGTTCTAAAGTAATATTCATCTCATTTTGGTTAATCCATAGATTTGTAAGACCCAGGTTATCAAGTTGGCATTTTATTTGAAAAGCCCAATTTTGTCCATTATAAGTATTTCCATTCTCTGAATCTTGTTTTAACATTAAATATATACGTTTTGCAAGAGACTGACAATTTAATTTAAGTAGTTTGATCCAATATCTAAACATATTAACTTTACGAATTTCAGATAAAGGTAGTCTACCAAGTTCTCCATAAAGACCTATTATATTTGTTGATTTATTAACACATAATAATTTCCTAAGAAATTTACAATGTAATATTTCTATATCTGGTGCTTTGTGATAACCCCAAATTTCTGAAGAGTAATGTAATACTGATAAAACCAAAGTGTCAAATAATTTACATTTTTCCCTCATAGTAAATTCGTAATTGTTAAACACAGAAAACAGTCGATGCATTGCTTTGGATGCATGTTCTGAAATGATTTTTTGAGTCCTATACCAACCTCCGTTTTTGTATAAGTTTACTCCTAAATATTTGAAATTGCTAACAATCTCTAATTTTTCATCGTATAAATAGAAATCGTGAATTGTATGTCTTGTGCTCTTTTCAAATATAAGAACTTTTGTTTTATTGACATTTATTTTTAGTTTCCAGTTATTACAATAATTTTCTATATCATTAAGCATAGACTGTAGCGTTTCCGGGGAAGTTGCAAAAAGAACTTGATCATCTGCGTAAAGTATCAAAAATAGTTTTAGCTCATCTATAGAAAATATGTCTGGGAGATCTGTATTAATATTTTCAAGAATATCATTAATAAACATCATAAAAAGAAGCGCAGAACTAGAATCTCCTTGTTTCAAACCGAGATGTGAATGTAGACTTTCTGAGACATCTCCATTATGTTTAATAACTACTCTAACTGTGTTATACATTGCTTTTAGTGCTTTTACTATTTTTGGGCTAACGTTTTCTATTAGTAACTTTTGCCAAAGAAAAATGCGATTGATTTTATCAAAACACTTTTCATAATCAATAAAAACACTGTAAACTTTTTTTCCTGAAGACAATAATTTGAGTATTATGGAGTGTAAAATGAAAACACAGTCGACAGTACTTTTTCTTTTTTGATATCCAAATTGTGAATTATTTATTTTGTCAAATTCTTTAGTCCAATCTGTTAATCTATTTAACAATATTTGGGAATATATTTTAGCTAGTATATTGTTGAGCGTAATTCCTCTATAATTAGATTTATTTGTCGGATCACCTCCTTTAAAAATAGGAACAATATAACCTAGCCCCCATTCATATGGATATTCTGCATTATTAAACATATTATTATAAATATCGTACAGATAGTTTGATATTAATTCAAATGAATTTTTAATAATTTCGGCTTTTAAACCATCCGGACCGCATGCTTTATTATTACTTTGTTTTAAAACAGCTTTTCTAATTTCCTCAACCGTTATTTCTTTATCTAAATCATCATCATATCTATGCGTAAACTGTATATCATCTTGTAAAGTATTTGGCTTTTCACCTAAGAGTGAACTAAAATGTGTGTACAATTCATCAATAGATATATGTTCATTCATTGATTGCTTTTGTCTGTAACATGAACTTACTGATTTCCAGAATTGTTTTGGGTGCTGTCTTGCTATATTTTCAAGCTTCTTACCCTCAGTAAGTTTATATTGTTCTTTTGCTTTTCTGCGTATCTTGTTATATTTTGTTCTTATCCTAGTAAAATAAACTCTATTTTCATTTGATTTATTTTTGTTAAACATATTACGTGCCTTTTTAAATTCTTTTTTTATGTTATAACACTGTGTATTGAACCATTTTGGAGCACGTTTTTTGTTATTATTAATTTTCGACTGATTATCTTTATTTACAACATAGTCCTTTCCATAGACGACAAGTGCACTATCATATATAAAGTCAGTTAAAACCTGAACCTTATCATTCAAAGTTAAACTTGTAAATGTGTTATATTGATTACAATATATTTGTCTCTCTAATTCTAATTTATATTCTAAAATCTTTGATTCATCGTATATTATTCTATGTTCTATATTAGAATTATTTTCTTCCAATATATTTTTTGAATATAAATGATCTTTTCTTAAAAAAGAAAAATATAATGGAGCATGATCTGAATAACTATTCCAGTCCAATATTTTAAAATCATATACTGTGTCAAAATCATCAATATGCAAAAGTAAAAAATCAGTGACGCTTAAACCTCGTGACGAGCAAAATGTAAATCGCCCTTCGATATCGTTATGAAAACGCCCATTACCAATAAAATGGCTAGTAGATTTACAAAGCGAGACCAATCTCCTCCCACCATTGTCAATAACTTTATCTTGGCTATGACGTTTTGGTAAATTACAAACAGTAATGTTTTCCTCTATCACGTGGTCTAAGTATCGATCGTATTCAAGCATATCAGATAATTCGGCACACCTTGAATTTAAATCACCTGTAACATATGTTTTACCTATCTGACTGTATTTTTCAACACCTTTTTCTATTTCGTCATAAAAATCAAAATCTTTATCATTTAATACCTGAGAAGATAAAGGAGGGATATATACATGTAAAATATAAATATCTGAGTTTATGTTTAATAATTGTTCATTAATTTTTAACCACATTAAACCATTTTTATTTGTTTCAACAACAGATATTTTATTTTTAAACTCAGATTTAAAATAAAGGGATAATCCTCCAGAATATCGTCCTTTTTTAACACCAATTCGTTTATTTCCCGGAATATGAAAACTTTCAAATCCTGAAATTTCTAAATTATATAATAGCTTTCCACTGTTCCATGTTTCTGATAATAAAACTACATCGTAATTCTTAATATAGTCCAATAAAGTTTCATCTGTTAATTTTCGTACCAATCCATTAATATTCCAGGCAACTATTCTTAACTCCCTCCTTCGTTCCTATTCTGTTACTTCCTGGAAGTTGTCACCTTCTTTGTCCCGGACTAGTAGCTTAGCGCCAACCCAGCGCAACTGTTTGCCGGCTGATTTTTCACGTTGGTAAATTTGACTCATTCGGCGTCTTTGATTTATGACGGCCCTCGTCTGCTGGATACCAACACCCATAGATGCATCTTTGAGTATTTGTGTTTTACCAAGTGCCGCCGTACGAACCTGTTCTCGTTGAGAATAATAATGAAATTTTACCACAATAGGCCTTTTTTTAGTAGCCGACTTTGAACCAAGTCTATGTACCCGATCAAACACCATTGGGTCTTCAATTTCAAGTTTTTCCTGGATAAACTGTTTTACTTTGGCACTGCAATCCTCATGCTCGGACTCATCAAACCCGAAAAACAGCAGATTTTCGCGCATACTGCGGGCCTCTAAATTATTTGTTTTATTTTCCAATTCCTCGTTTTGACTTTTTAAATTGTTTATAACAGATTCCATATCTTTGCATTGCTTATCAAGTTTTTTTATATCTGAATCAGTAGATTGCAGTTTTTGCTTTGTAGATTCATACTGGTCACTAATGAAGCTAGCACTTTGTTCGACACCTGCCACCCGGGCCTCAATCGATTTGACATTTGTCTCTAAATTATCTACTTTACTGTTAATTCTATCAACAGTTTTTTCTATTTTTTCAATTTTTGTCATAGACACTTTTAGACTTTTGATATCTTCCATTATTTCAAGTGCCCAGGGAGGTGGCACAGTAAAAGGGTTAGCACCCGGGTTCATCTGAGTTTGAGGAGTGAACGGTGGTGACTGTATAAATTGACTACCAAAGGGTGATTGGTAGCTCATATTGTTCATATTGTTCATATTTGTCGGGTAACTAGCAGATTGCGAAAAACTAAAAAGATGCTGTGAGGTTTCAGAGTTCACTTCATTATTATAAGATGTAATTTTATTACTCACTGTGCTTAATTCACTTGTACTGTCATTTTGTTTATCCACCTGCAAACTTGTTCGACCGGTTCCTGTACATGTATAATGGCGATTAGCCTCTAAAGGTGATACCGCTTTTCTTTTTTTTGGTCTATAATATCCTCCTACGTTGTTTTTTACACTTTTTACTTTTGGTGGCATGAAGGGATTTACCTATACTATCCACTGGTAACTAATTAATGCATTATATATCCAGTTTTATCATTATTAATCACCAAATTATACTCCTGATTTAAATCACACCTGTCCACTACAAAATCACGTGAAAAAGCATGAAGCATTTCAATGTGATACGGAATTCTCTTACTGTTCCATGTATTTCACTTCAGGCAAAGTATGTGCTCATTGCATACGGTAGGTACGGTATGAAAGAATTTATTCACATTGCAAACGTCCTTTGACTCGGACTTCCGTATATTAAAAAAAAAATGGGATCGAAAGATTGGTAACAGACGTAATAAAACAAATTAACTACCTTAAATTTACGTAGAATGAGTAGATTTCCAGGCCAGTATGGCCGTGGGAGACCACCATACAATACCAGTTCTTTCAATAGGCCCCATTATACCGATTTTGGATCGCAGAATGAAGAAGTAAACAGCTACTCTGAAACGCCAATTGAAGGGAACTCTTACGACCAGAACCATTATGATGGCGAGTCGCAGGATGTGCAGTATGGATACGAAAATGAATATGCATATGGGTCAGAATATGGTTATGAACAACAAAATGCTACAGAAGTAGAATATAATTATTATGAGAACTATCAGGAGGGTTCCTACACCAATCAAAATGATTCTTATACAGAGTCACATTATTACTCTGAGCCAGTTTCTGATTACCATAATTATTCCAGTGGAAGTTCAAACTTCAGAAACAAGGTATCAGGACCATCAGGAGGCTATTATGGTAAGAAGTGAAAATCTGCGTTTACATTCTTATTTAAATTAGAAGATTTCTGGAGAAAATGTGATTCAAAGACAAAGCAAGTCTATATGTTGGTAAAAGTGCATAATCAATCATTTAGTTCATGAGATCTGGATGTTTGAATTTTAAAAAATGGTAAATGAAATATCATGCTCTCTTCATAATATTAATACACGGTAAAACCCCTATAGATGGTTTTATTAAGGGCAGCATGAAATACGGAGATACATTAGGCCATACCAAATCGTTCTTTCGTTTAGCGTCCGCGGACGGATAGGTTTGAGCTTCTGAGGTAGGAAAAAACAACAACATTGTTTTCTCTTACGACCTAACTGTACAAAGTATTAAATGCTCTCCGATATGTTCGAGAATTTATACGTGACTAGTGTTGTTACCTCCTTTGCATCTTTACCCCCATTTTGTATTTATTGAGTCGTGTAAAAAAGTTCCATGCATGCATAAATTTGTTGGCAACGTCAGAAGAGGTTAGTTTCTGGTCAGTTATAATAAGATTTTAATGCCTTTTATTGTTGTTCAAGATAATAGCAAGTAAATGATTGTTTTATGTAAATTGTATGCATTGAAGTATTTGTTATATGTTTTCGCTATCAGTCGAATTTCTCAAGTGTAGTGTATACGCGAGCTGCAGCTAGAATTTGTTGATGAAGTTTAATGTAATTCAAATCGGTAGAGTCGAAAGACATTATTTATGACATTTCGTTATAACGTAGTTCACTAAGCAGATATTCCTTTTGTAACATTTTTGCTGACAATTCTTCTTTCATAAGGGAGACAAATTCATTAAAAAGAATTGTGTTATCTTCGCAGTGAAGCCAACAGACAGACAAAACAGATAGAGAAAAACAAATACCAGTAAAAATTATATTTTGGTGTTCAGTATTAAATGTTTAAGTAGTGTTTACTTTTGTATTTTTTTTTATAGTGATACCTCATTAGTTTTAGTGGCGGCATAGGATGGAAGGACCTGTCTAATAACATGAATGTGCATCAGTTTTATAGATTGTTGAAACTAAGTTGATATTTACAAGTTGACTCCAAATATAGACTCAGTTGTAAATTTACCTCATCGTCGGTGACCCCCGGTACATATTCCGCACAACTACATTATGTAGATAAATAGAGTGAAACGGAATGGATAGAACGTCGGTTTCCGACGATGAATTTACCTATGCAGAAATATATTTTCAGTTGAATTTATAGGTGGTTTGATTGAAAATACTTTAAGAAATGCATTAAAAGTCTCTACAAAGTGGAATATGAAACTTGATAATTATATCCTGGTGTAGATACTAGTCAGTATGACTTGTTTATTTTTTGGGGCCTTGTTTGCGTTTTCAGGATAGCTAGATAGGTTTTTGAACTTTGGGTGGACGCTAAACGAAAAAACAATTTGGCATGGCCTTACATGCATCGGGACTTTGACAACAAACACCTGTCTCCGCAATTTTACTGTCTGCGTTGAGGACCAAAATGACCACAGTGTCGTGTGTTCATTCATATAAAACACGGTGGTCAGCTTGGCCGTGTTGCGGTGATCAGTACCGCGTCGGGTCGCGGCGTCAGGTGGCGGGGTTTGCGGTGTCCGAAAAAACGAAGTCACGACACAATTTTACTTTCCCCAATTTTTTTTCAGATGAGTTACAAAAAACATGTAATTATTACCGGATGAAGTTGTTTCTTTTTCTTTTTAATACCCCATCCAGTTTAACTGTTATTTGTTGACGTTCGATGTTTGGTTGTATGATTAAGGGTATTTGTAGAAAAGAAACACACCCGATTATGAATAGATTTACACACCTACATTCCATCTTGTTAATTAACTTTATGCTGCAATTAATATATTTTCAAGTCTCCAATCGGTGCCACGCTTGGGTTAATCCACTACCAAATAAATTACATGCAAATAAATTACAAATGATAATCAAACTGCGAAAAGTTAATAGATATAATTCAAACAGTCAAAATTCGAACAAATCCGCTCTTATTATGATGCATTTGTGTACGAACGCTTCTATTTGTTTACGCAAAGAATGACCATTCAAAGCAGTTGCTTCCAGAAACAGCTGATCATATTTTCAGAAAATGAATTGTCTGGGTTTTTAGATCAACACTTGGTCAATTGCTTTCGACATCTGTATCGCTTAGGCGCTTGGCGAAAATTATTGATCGATTTTGCTATATAATAACAAGCGTTTTTCAAAAATTCCAAAAACGAAAGTACACAATAAACCTACACCGCAAATGTATTTGAAATTTGGTTTTAATTTGACCAACTGAAGTTAGCTACGAAATACATGTAAGTAAAATAAGTATGAGTAAAAAGAAAACCACGTACATGTACTGTACGCTGTATGTTTAAATGCTAGAACATCGCGTTCTGTCACCGCGACACGCGGTGATCATACCCCTCGGCGGTAGTCGCGGTAATTTCAGTGTGTTCAGTCCACCGCGACCGGCCACCCGGAGACAATACCACTAGAGGTGTAACGATTCATCGATGCATCGCGATCTGCTCTGTCCTCGATGTACGCATCGGTATAAAAATATAAGTACCAATATATCGCGATGCAATACATATTTCACCTCCCGATGCATCGATATGGCGGACAGATATCGCAATACACTAACATTGTTAGTAACAATATCTTCCAGGAAAATAAAAACAAACATATTTTTTGAAAGACAGAAGAAAAACTTTTAGCTCGGATAAAAATAATGAAGGAGCATGACTATTATCATATCGTTGTCATCTCGTTTCCTGTTTAGGGTAGCCCATGTCCACCGTAATATTACCAAGTTTAATTTCATATAAATGGGCTGCTGTTCTTTGAACTTTTTTATAAAAAAATGATTAGAGATTTATACGTTTTCAAGAAAATCGACTTACAAACATGAATTTGTAAATTTAGTCGCACTTGAAGTCGGATTAAAATAATGACGACAGCAATATGCTCATGTGATATTCGTTACTTATTTATACTATCATTTCCGTTGACATCATTTTCCCGTAAAAAAACCTAAAAAAACATGTCGACTGCAAAATATCTAGAAGAAGGGGAAACTTTAGTTAATCCGCCCTCGTCATTTAAGGCTAGAGTATAGGAACAAATCTTCAATTATTATAATGTGTTTAAAGAGTGAAACTGATACGACAGTTGTTGACCTAATTGTTAAACACTTGTTATTATGTTGTTGTTTTTTTACAAGAAAAGGCTTTAGTGGTGTATTGTTACTAATGTACGACTAAAATTGTTAAATTGTCATATTTACAGTAGTAGACTTTGGACTTAAGTGTTAGAATAGTAGATACTTGCTGTTATGGTATAATTAAAAATGCCTTTAACCCTTAAGTAATCAGTAAAGTAAATTGTTGAAAGATCAAAATTGGAAACCAAGTTCTAATAATAACAAGTTGAAGAGTTTAATATTTTCATATCATTTTCGTAATAATGCTGTAAACAAATGACAAGTTTTTATATAGATAAAGTCTTAAAGTCAGTATCATGATACGTATCGTATCGCAACATAAGAATCGCAATATGCATCGCATTTCATCAAAGTCTGCAATACATATCGTGAATCACATTGTTTGGAAATACAAGTATCGTGATATGTATCGTGACAGAAAAAATGGCAATGCACAGCCCTAAATACCACCCCTGCGACAATGTTAACAATGTCAAAGTCCGCGCTGAGTGTACTGTACACCCCAAGACACTTGAATTATGTTATCTGATCATCAAATTTTTAAAAATTTAGTAGGACTATGGACTTAACTTCAAATATTTGATGAGAAAATGTAAGTTTTATCAATTATTTTAATGTTATTATCCCCCCCATCGAAGATGAGGGGGCATATAGTTTTGCAAATGTCGATCGGTCTGTCGGTCGGTCCGATCAGTAACTAGAGAACGCTTTGACCTAGGTTCACCAAACTTGGTGTGCTTGTTGGTCATCACCAGTAGATGACCCCTATTGATTTTGAGGTCATTAGGTCAAAGGTCAAGCTCACAGGGACCTTCATCCTGAAAACGGTTTCCGATCAATAACTAGAGAACGCTTTGATCTAGGTTCACCAAACTTGGTATGCTGGTTGGTCATCACCAGTAAATTACCCCTATTGATTTTGAGGTCATTAGGTCAAAAGTCAAGCTCACAGGGACCTGCATCCTAAAAACAGTTTCCAATCAATAATTAGAGAACGCTTTGACCTAGGTTCACCAAACTTGGTATGCTGGTTGGTCATCACCAGTAGATGACCCCCATTGATTTTGATGTCATTAGGTCAAAGGTCAAGCTCACAGGGAATTTCATCCTCAAAACAGTTTCCGATTAATATCTAGAGAATGCTTTGACCTAGGTTCACCAAACTAGGTATGCTGGTTGGTCATCACCAGTAGATGACCCCTATTGATTTTGAGGTCATTAGGTCAAAGGTCAAGCTCACAGGGACCTGCATCCTAAAAACAGTTTTTGATCAATAACTAGAGAACGCTTTGACCTAGGTTCACCAAACTTGGAATGCTGGTTGGACATCACCAGTAGATGACCCTATTGTCTTTGAGGTCATTAGGTCAAAGGTCAAGCTCACAGAGACTTTCATCCTAAAAAGGGTTTCTGATCAATAACTAGAGAATGCTTTGACCTAGGTTCACCAAACTTGGTATGCTGGTTGGTCATCACCAGTAGATGACCCCTATTGATTTTGAGGTCATTAGGTTAAAGGTCAAGCTCACAGGGACCTTGATCCTCAAAACGTTTTCAGATCAATAACTAGAGAATGCTTTGACCTAGGTTCACCAAACTTGGAATGCTGGTTGGTCATCACTAGTAGATGACCCCTATTGATTTTGAGGTCATTAGGTCAAAGGTCAAGGCCACAGGGACCTTGATCGTAAAAACGGTTTCTGATCAATAATTGGAGAATGCTTTGGCCCAATCACAAGCAGTTAGGTGCTGCTGGGGGGCTTGTATGTTTTACAAACATTTCTTGTTACTTATTTGTTTGTATTCAGGATTCTTTTCATGCTCAGTGCTGTGAAACCAAAACCTTGTGATAATTACTAAGTAGATATTATTATATACAACTCCTTATATATAAAAAATATTCAACGCATAAAAAGAACTCAGAAAATAAGCTTAAAAATCTGAATGGAAAATGAGTTAAAAGAGTGAAAAGTTCGAACTACACAAGAATTCTAGACATTATTAAGGGAAACAACCTGCATTTATCATGTTTATAAGTGTTTTTCAGCCATTTATGTCCAAAACATGGCTAATATGTATGACTGAATATCTAAAATGTATGCTGTTGATTTTCACTTTCTAATTTTTTTGTGCATTGTAGAGACATACTTGACAATAATTATTTGTTAAAAACCTGTCTTTCATATTTATATTTCAAGTGTATTTGGGAATATTTGGATGTATTTGGGTATTTCGTGACACCATTTTATTAAAGATATGGGGGTCTGCATACTGGTGAAAGAGTACTATTCCTATATAAAAAAACCTAGACTGTCTTGTTCATGCCAATAACTTAGGTAGTTATTTTTTAGGTAGAGGGAAGGGAAGAGGAAAGTTTAATCAAAATAGTAAAAGTCAGTGGCAGTCTCAGAGAACATTTTCAGAAGGTGGACAGTTTGGAAAATTATCAGGCTCTGAAAGGGGACAGTTTGAAATTTCTGAAGATGCATACCAGTTTAGCTCTCAGGAAAACAGTGACGTTACATCATCTCCAGCTAAGAAAACTGATGAAGATGACAACAAAGGGCAGTTTGGACTACCTAAAGAATCAGCAAGACAAGAAACAGTTGCTGAGTATTCCATGGAAAATTCTGACGGTGAAAAAATGACAGTGAAAGAGGAGACAACAAATGAGAAAGCCGAAGAGAAAAAAGATGAGGGAAATAAAGAGGAGGAAGAAGAGGAGGAAGAAGATTCTTCAGACGAAGACACAAGCTTCTGTAAATACTGCAAACTGAACTTCAGCACTCCTAAGGTACAATTATTTTCTTTTTTGTCAGTAGTCATGTGTTTGAAGTAGGCATTTCCACAAACTGGTGCATGTGCACCTTGCATATGCAGATTGTATTTGTGTTAAAAAATGAAAACAGATTTATGACTTGTAAAAACTAAATCATATAAGTAATTAAGATGGATGTAAAAGAGACCTTTTTACTTCTGAATTTCGAATATTTTTGGCAGTTATTGGCCTTGTTTAAATTTTACTTAATATTTCTTATGTGCGCAACTCCTACGTTTCCCATGTGATTTTCACCAAACTGTAACAGAATAATCATTATCAAGTGCCGCAGCACATTAATTCCAGCTTTTGCATTTCAATTATTTTTGGCATAGTGATTGTCTAATTGTTAAAATTTACTTAATATTACTTCTGTGCACGACTCCTCCTATAATTCTCATATAATGTTCACCAGTCTTTCATATAATGATCATTATCAAGTGCCACAGTGCATATTTTCAGGCTTTTACGATTTGATTAATTTTTGGCATAGTTATTGCCCTTTGCTAAATTTAACTTCTTATAGCTTCTGTTTACAACTCGTACATTTCTCATGCAATTTTGATCACAGAATGATGATTTTCGAGTGCTGCAGTGCATATACTAAGGCTTTTGTGATTCAATCCATTTTGGTAGAGTTATTGCTAGCCATACAAATAGGTATTGGACCTATAATAGTCTTACCCCTTGGCATATGACATATGGGTACTTTGTTCAGTTCAGACTGCAACAAATTTTGGAACAAATGATAAAGGTATCATCAAATTGTGAGCTACCATGACTGTAATCATTGCAATGCTTCAGGGGCATTCATGTGACACATTCCTTGTTTATTAATTGCTTTTTAAAGGCGCTGGCCTCCAGATGACAAAAAAAGAAAGTTTTCTTGTATTATAAATTTCTTGTAATATTCATGATTAATGCTTAAAAACTAACTAACTGACAAAAAATAAGTGAGATATTCACATTATAAATTGATTTTTTTCCTATCATAGTGCTATACCGTAATGCGACGGTATACATGTACATGTAACTATATTGTATAACATTTGTAGTAAATAACTATAATTACACATGCAGCGATAGTGGTGACAGTAAATTTTAAAGCGTTGGTAAAATTTTGTTAACATGAGGGTCCTGAGTTCCAATCAGGCTGAAGCGAATATATTTTTTTGGGGTTCTGTTTTGACTTTTATAATCAGTTTTGAAGTAAAATATCATGTTGTTATAATCTCACGGCATCTAGATATTTAATTTATGTAAAAAATATTTTTATATCAAATCTGGAGTACAGCCCCTTTAAAGAACACTGATCAAGTCAGTATGTTTTCACTTTCTGTAGGCATACCATACACATACACGTGGATTGCAACATACAACATTAGTTATGGAAGCAAAGGCAAAGAAAGGAAATGTTCACTTTCAGAAGGAACAGGTGGATGCCTCAGTACTCAGTAGGTTTGATTTTTAGAATTGAATATTGTGAGCCACTTTTATATAATATGACCCACCTTTAAAAGGACATTATATGAGTGAGTCACCTTTAAAGGCTCAGTTTTAGTTAACAACTCTAGACATGTAGAAAACTGGTGATATTAATCTTTTTTATTGAAGAAATAATTGATGGGTCCCTGGCCCCTCAAATTTGCATTTGATTTAACAAAGAATTGTAATTATATTTTCACCACAAGTTTATAACAAAAGAGTGCATGGTAATGTTTGTGGGTGAAACCTGTTGTTATAAGATTTAAGAGTCATGCTGTGGATCCATGAATTAGTTAGTTTCTGTATAATTATTTATCAGTTAAAAAATATGGGTGGAGGAGGGATGTGTAGGAATTAAACTACAAGCACAAGTAATTTAATTGTTTACATCCAAATGACAACAAAGATTTTGTTTAGTGATAAAATAAAGAAACATATTAATTATTTTAATTCTGACCCCATGAACAACTCGTGAATTATGAATAAATTCAAGTGAAGCTTTAATTTGGTTATCTGTTGTTATAATGTTCAATTTATATCATGAAATATTCCTTCTTAAATAATTCCTGCTTTTTAAGAGTTATAGCTAAACAGCATGAAAACTGTGAAAGTATTATTTTCAAGAGAAATATCCTCTTAAAAACCATTGTGATCAGTTTATATAGCAAAAAGGATGAAATCATGATAAGTTATTTTCAAATAAAATAAAAATTAAAAAAATTGATGCAGGAAAATTTGGTCTGATATACATCCTATAAATTGAAATAGAGGTGGAATGTGCTATATACAAGCGAGTAAAACATTAAAAGATGTATTTTCTAGTAGAATAAGTTATAGTTACTTTCTTTACAGGTTTATGTAGACAGTGTCGCTTGTCATGTTAGAATTGTAAGAGAAACAAATCAGTTTTATTTGTTGTGATCAGAATCGTTTCTTTTTTAACTTACAGAGGTGAATATTCCAGCACCCAAACCCCCAGAACCAGAGGTACCAGTAGAAGACGACTTCGAGGAGAATTGGATGAACCTGGATGATGATGTAATCAGGTACTTGAAGGAGCGGAAAAATCCAGCGAACAGAGATCTCAACCCCAATGAAGTGGGCAAGAACCCATTACCAGATGATTTCAACTGCCCAGTAAGTATTTATACTCTGGCAGTAAAGTCAGCTAGAAACATCCTTGTGGTTTCTGCATAAACTCACCTTAAGGTGTATTTCACTGTTAAACAGTTACTTCTTGACCAGTTGAATATATGAGGTACATATAAATTATTATAATTATGTGTGATTGGAAATTGGAGTACTGGTCAGCCTCATTTTGAAATCATGTACACCTATACAATTGGCCCAAAGTGTGCTTTGCAATGAAAAGTATGATTTTATTTTTTTTTAAAGTTAACAGATGGTGAAAGATTTCATTTGAGAACTTGACTTTACAGAGCATATCAATCATTTTTGAGTGTTTCCTTAATATCAGCAGTTTAATGCAAATTCACAGTTAGCTTGCATCTGTATATATACATTTCAGTTACAACACCCTTTGAAAAAGATAGTTAAAAATTTTTAGTTCTGAAATTTCAAGAAGGCTGTATATGTTGTCTATTTCATGTGTGTAATGTACATGTATGACTGTATATGTTGTGTAATGTACATTTGTGACTGTATATGTTGTGTATTTCAGTTGTGTAATGTACAATTACACATGTGTGACTGTATATGTTGTGTATTTCAGTTGTGTAATGTACATGTGTGACTGTATATGTTGTGTATTTCAGTTATGTAATTTACATGTCTGACTGTATATGTTGTGTATTTCAGTTGTGTAATGTACAGGTCTGAATGTATATGTTGTGTATTCATAATGTAATGTACATGTCTGACTGTATATGTTGTGTATTTCAGTTGTGTAATGTTCATGTCTGAATGTATATGTTGTGTAATTTACATGTCTGACTGTATATGTTGTGTATTTCAGTTGTGTAATGTACGTGTCTGAATGTATATGTTGTGTATTTCAGTTGTGTAATGTACATGTCTGACTGTATATGTTGTGTATATCAGTTGTATAATGGTTATATGTGACTGTACATTTGTATATGTTGTGTATTTCAGTTGTGTAATGTGAAGTGTACTGGTGCGGGAGCCTTCAAGATGCACATCGATGGAAAACAGCACAGAAGTGTAAGTTGTCCGTCTGCTGTCAGTTCTGTACTGTTGAATAATTGAATTTGAATGTCTCTTCAAAAAAGATATTTGCAAAGCAAGATTGGTAATGACTGTTGAAGAAAGGTGTGTTGTTAATTTTCTTAATATTAGTAAACTGTACTTTTGTACCTGATTGGCAACATTAAAAGACAGAATGTTGGTAAATTCTTTCAGTTCAGATTTTGTTTTTCTGTAAGATTTATATATGTTTTCATGATTCATAACATCAGAAATAGGCAAGCCTAAGGTTTTTCTTTGTTACTGCCAGTGCAAGTGCAGTATCAGCCACACCAGGAGAAACAGCACCAACAACAGCTAGTGGCATTGTACAAACTTTCAAAGTCCTCAATATTTGAGGATTTAAAAGTGTATTTAAAAAATATAAAGGTTTATAGATCTAATTGTATGAGCAGTCTGTTGGTGCAGAGAAGTAATATTATTATTATTTATTTATTTTGGTAAAAGCAAACTCAACCTGGCACCAGCAAGATGCATGATACATGTACATACAAATAACTATAACATAATTGAATGACATGACATGAAAAAATTGAAAACTATGTAATGCTTCCCAATACCAGGATAATGCAAAAAAGAAGAAATGATTCCTCATATTATGTGGTATTCAGGTTGACTACAGTGTATTTTGAAAAAAAGCTTTGCTATTGAAATCATGGAATTTGATTTAAACAGATTTCAGAGGACTTTTCATGCTGAAAGAATAAACGACAGCTTCTGTAGTGGAGTGGTGTAAAGTTTTGACTTGTGAATTACTATTGCCTCATCGTGGATTTGAACCCTGCCATTTTGCAACTTAAAATAAAAAAAGGCAGTTTTTTTAAAAGGGAAATTAGAATTATTATAGCCAAGAATGGTAGTCAGGTAGCTACCAGCCTGTATAACTTTATAAGAACTTTATTATAACTTTATTTAAAAGTGTTAGAAAGATCAAAATTTCAAACACAGAAGAACATATATGTTTTGTTCCATCAGTGTTTAGCAATTACACAGAATGTTTGATATGAACGCATGCATTAATATCACACACAGACTTCTGGGCAGTTTGAACAGATGTTGGAGATTCGGTCTGACAAGATCTGGAAATCTGTCAGACGGAAACAAAGTGATTAGGAAGCTAGACCATTAGATAATCAGTAACTAGGGGGCTGAGCTGAACACTTCCACTTCCGCTCACCTCTCGGTATAAAAAAATCAACCTAAGGGAGAATGTTGCTTGTGCTCAGTTGCTATATTTAATAAGCAACAACTATAAATTCATCAATTGTATGAAAATCATAGAAGATTTGACAATGCCAAATAAAAAAAAAAGAATGATGACTTTCTCATAAATGAACTGTTTTCATTTTACAAATTTAATTGTCCAAAATTTAGTACAGTTTTGTTGAATATCTTTTGAATTTGAATATCTAACATCTTACGAATCTTTAAAATGCCAGGGTAAACTGTTTCTGGTTTACATGGATATGATCTGCTGTATTGTGTGTTTCACAGAAAGTTCATTTTAATTGTATAATTTTGTAATATCTAGACAAATCTTGCCAAAATCATATAGGAATTTATATGATATTGGTGAGAATTCAAATAATGCATACAAAATGCTTCTCAGATGCCACTGGGCTTTAAGCCTCATTTTCCATAAAATTGATAGTCTTTACACTATGCTATCATGATAACACTGGACAGAGAGATTGACAGATGTTGAAAAAACTTCTCGACAAAGTCTTGTTGGTAATGTCCATGAAACTGACAGCTTTCAGTAAATCTGAACTACTGTCAGTGTGTGAAACCGCATGGTACACTGAAGGATGAGTGCACATGTTTTGGTATTGGTCCAATATTATATATGTACCCCCGACAAACTATGAATGCGAGGGTATACAGGAGTCATCTTGCGAGCAGTTGGATTGTCCTTAGCAGAAATCTTGTGAAGAAAATTGCTTCCACAGTTCTAGGTCTGTGAATTTGAAACTTAGTTAGCATGTTCACCAATAAGTGTAGATGTGCATGACATGTTTTCCATGCATGCCAATGCCTCCTCTGAGATTTAACGGCCCATCATAGCAAATTTGGTGACATGAACTTCTTCCATATTTCTAGGACCAATGATTTGAAACTTTTTGTGGATGTTTACCAATAAGAGTAGATGTGTGTGACTTGAGTTTCATGCACTCAAATGTTCTGTGGTTTTACAGCCCATCATAGCAAAGTCTTATGACAAAAATTTACTTCCACAATTGAAATTTGGTTTGCATGTTCACCAATAAGTGTAAATGTGTGTGAAGCATTTTTCATGTGCACCAATGAGCACTTTTTTGTTTTACCACCCACCAAAGCAAAATCTTCTGTACATCCCTTTGTTTTGAAACTATGTGTGCAAGATCACCATAAGTATAGATATGTGTGACAGGTTCTATGTTTTCCTTTTTCCTCTGACAGTGCAGTATTGAGGGGGTATTAATCACATTCAGTAATAGCTCTAGTTACAAATGACATTGACATCAGGTGAGGAGAAGATAATTATTTCTAGTCGGTTTTATTAAAAGCTTTTGGAAGACTGTTTGAAACTATCCGAATAGCTGATATTATGAATAAAAAACTTGAAGCTTTATCACATAAGATGAGATATGAACATTCATCGCGTCAAAACAACAATCCATGCTTTTGAAACAGTTTAAGAATTGAGTTCTTAAAAGTTTCTATTTAGCATGGATTGAATTGTATTGGGAAAATTATGGAATGAACAGGTTTAATGCAAGGCAGATATAAGTGTGGATTATACAACATGAATGCCCTTGCTGTAAATCTGTTAAATATGTCTGTAAATTTTTACATCCAGTTTTGTTGTGTTTCTGCTCTGGATCTTATTCTTCCAGAGCAGATAGATAGCAAAAAAGTTTCCTTGCAAAATTGTTAGGACTTAGTGCAAAAAATGACTAAAAGACTAAAAACTTCTTGTCAGTATCTATGACTTTAATGTATTGACAGGTAAAATGTAACTATTGAACTTGTTGTTTTAGGAAATTTGGCTGAAGATGTATCCCCCCAAAAAAAATGAAAATAATTTCAAACAAAACACTCAAGGGAGGAGCCACTATGTATCCTTATAACTACAAAACAGCTTGAAGTTGATGACTTAATCTGTTAAAAACTCATTTTTTTTCTTATCAGTCTTTGTCCGTCGTCCGTCCTTCCGTCCGTCGTCAGCTTTCATTCAAACGACATCTCCTCTGAAACCAAAGGGCCAAATTTTATGAAACTTGCCGGGAATGTTCCTTGCATGAAGCTCTACCAAGATTGTTCAAATGGTTCTGGTCCATTACATTTCTGGGTCACTGGAGCTAATAATAGATTTTAAAAGTTGGATCTTTAAAAATCATCTTCTCCGAAATAACAAGGCCTGGAACTTTGATATTTGGTAGGAAGCATCATCTAGTGGACCTCTACCAAGTTTATTCAGATCGTGACCCTTGGGTCAGAACTGGCCTTGATTTACATAGACTTATACAGGAAAAACTTTAAAAATCTTCTTGTCAGAAACCACAAGGCCTAGAAATTAGATATTGGGTGTGCGGCATTGTCTAGTGGACCTTTACCAAGTTTCTTCAAGTCATGACCCAGAGGTAAAAACTCGCCCCACGGGGGAGTCATTTGATTTTACACAAAGAAATTTAAAAAAATCTGCTGCTCTAAAACACCAAGGGCTAGACCTTCAATTGTTGGTTGTTATGTCTCCCCTCAACCCCACCCTTCTGATGGAGACATATTGTTTTTGCCCTGTCCATGAGTGTCTGTTTGTCTGTCTGTCAGTCACACTTTGTTTCCTTTCAATAACTTGAGTACCAGTTGACCCAAAGCCTTCACAGGGTTATTGCCCTTATTGAGTAGAAATAAACCCTTTTGTTTTTTTGGGTCAGTAGGTCAAGGTCAGAGGGACCTCTAGAGTGAAAACCATTTTCACTCAGTAACAGGAGTACAATTTTACCCAGAGCCTTCAAACTTCATAGAAGGATTGCTTTTACTAAATAGAAGAACTGTATTGTTTTTGGGGTTAGTAGGTCAAAAGTGAAGGTCACATGGACCTGTAGAGTGAAAAGTATTTCTGCTGAGTAACAGTAGTACCATTACACCCAGAGCCTTCAAACTTTATAGGGTAATTATATTAGAAAAACCCTATTGATTTTAGGGTCCATAGGTCAAAGGTCAAGTTCACTGGGACCTGTAGAGTGAAAACTTTTTCCGCTTAGTAACTGGAGTACCATTTTACCCAGATCCTTCAAACTTTATAGGACAATTGTCTTTACTCAGTAAAAGAACCCTATCATTTTTGGGGTCAGTAGGTCAGAAGTCAAGGTCACAGGGACCTGTAGAGTGAAAACTATTTCTGCTCAGTAACTGGAGTACCATTACACCCAGAAGCTTCAAACTTCATAGGGTAATTATATTAGAAGAACCCTATTGTTTTTGGTGTCTATTTAATTCTTTATTTAAGTCTCATTCTTGCATTTACAAATAATATTTATCATAGTACATAAGTAAAAATCATGCAAGACCATTCTATACAGAATTATATGAGACATGAAATATATGTACATATACAATCACATATAACTTAAAATAATTCGCCTTTCTACTTCTAAGTAAAAGGTAAATAAAAATTAATTAATGCTACAGACCTTAAGAACTGAGAAGCTGGCATTAATCTAGGCTTATCAATATTAGCCTAAAAACTGCAATACAAGGAATTACTAAGTAAAAAACTGAAGAGAATACAAACACTAATGTGTATTATTAAAAAATAGTTTTAGAAAATCAGATATTACATCAGATCAGATCTGATATAAACTGATTAATACCAGCCTCTCAATAGAAGACAAGATGATGCTTTCACATGCAGTATTCATGTTGAAATATACATGTAGAACATAACTATACATTATTAAGTGGACATTTAAAATAAATATTAAGACATGTACATACAAATCACATTTACAGATTATCACAGGTATCTTTTGGTTAATGCTCATAAATCAACTATGCATTAACTATACAATATATTTGATCTACTTTTCAAGATCATGAAGCAGGTTTTGGCACTAATTTTAATCATGTTTTCATTTGATAGTACAAATATCAGTTTATCTTCATCACATAGATTATTAAAATTACTATTTAATTCACAAGCTTTTTCAGTAAGTTCATTTCTGAGGCAATGATAAGCACTACAATGAAATAAAACATGTATCTCGTTTTCAACATTATTTCTACAGATCGGACATAGGCGATGGTTTTCTGCAAGATTTTCAAATCTACCAGTCTCTAATTTCAGAGGAGCAACACCACATCTGAATTTTGCATAAGCAGCTCTATGTTTCACAGGAATGTGGGAACTAACATACTTTTCTAAAATAAAATCATGTTTAAAAGTTTTATAAGTTCTGAGCTTGTTTCTTCCTCTACCTGATGGACCAACATCACTATTAACATCATTTCTCCATTTGCTTACAAACTGTTGTAATGAAAATCTTAACACTTTTTCACAGAAGATTTTGGAGGTTAATAAATTACAAGTAAAAAGAGTATCTGAAAGTCTTATATCATTCATATATTTTATAAATCTGTCTGTAGGTTAAAGGTCGAGTTCACTGAGACCTGTAGAGTAAAACTATTTCTGTTAAAAAATTTGAGTACCATTACACCCAGAGTCTCCAAACTTATTGCAAACTTATTTAAACTTGTGAAAAATGAACACCCATAACAACCAATAACGTTACATGTAACAAGAGCAATGAGACTCAGGTGAGTGATTTAGGGCCATCATGGCCCTCTTGTTACAATAGAAGCTTTGGTTACAGAAAATAATATACAGTTTTTGAAAAATAATACTACAGGACAACATTTGAAACATATCTTTTAAGCTGAATTAAATAATAAAATTATTTTCACATAAAAAACATTGCCGTTTTCAAATTTAGTTATGAAATTCATAGTCGAAGGTTATCTGACAAAAATTAATTAAAGATTTAATTAGTATACTGAGAACAGTGTGGTAAATTGTTTAAGGTACATATATAATAATTTATATTAGCTGACTAACAATTAAATAGTCTTATATAGAGAAAACTTTTAAAATCTTCTTGTCTGAAACCACAAGGCCCTGAGCCTTAAGATTTGGTGTGTAGCATTGTCTAGTGGACCTGTACCAACTTTTTTTTCAGATTATGCCCTGGGGTAAAATTTTGTCCTGCCCCGTGGGTGAATTGATTTTACATACATGTAGGCTTATATAGACAAAATTTTAAAAAACATCTTGTCTGAAACCACAAAGCCTAGAACTTAAATATTTGTAATAAAGCATCAGCTAGAGGTTCAAATTATTCTTCTTTAGTGAGAATTGGGTCTACCCTGGGGGTCACTTGAATTCATATAGATTTATATAGAGAGAATCTTAAAAAACCTTCTGATGTTTGCTCAACAGCAGACCCAAAGGCAAAGTATTAGGGTGAGCTATCTAGGGCCATCATAGCCCTCTTGTTTCTTTTGTGGGGGGGGGGGGGGGTCTGTAAAATCTGATTTGGACCATTGCCTATTTCCTGGATCATAGACCACTTAGAGTAAAATAGCAGCTCTTGATCAATAGATTGGTCCAAAGAGTAAATCTTTAAGTAAATCTACAATGCAAAATTTGTCTGAAATGCATAGTTGGCCTTTAATATTCAGTGAGGTAGGCTTCAAGGAATCTTTTTTAACAGTTATAAATGTCTTTAAAAGTGCATGCGGTACAGTATGAATGTTGAATTGTTTTATAAAGTTAATACAAGTTTAAGAGTCATTTGCATAATTATGTAAAAGTTATGCAAATATGATATATTTAAATGAAAAACTATGTTTGAAGTTGTGGTCAAATTTTTCTACAGTGAGTAAACCTAGTCCTTGCCCCAGACAAGGAATTGGTTTCTTAAAAAATGTTTTTTTAACTTTATTTCCACTTTGAGATCATAGTTTGTTCAAACAGAATATTTTTAAACATGAAAATGTTGAGATCTGTTATACCAGCTTGTTGCTAAGGAACATGTTAAACTCTTACAGATTTGATGCAAGCTTGTTTTACTCTTTGAAAACATCTTGCTGTAGTTCTGTATTTAAATTGCTCTTACTGAGGTCGTACTTAACTAGCCTATACTGAGGTCATATTTAACTTGCTCATTCTGAGGTCATATTTAACTTGCTCATACTGAGGTCATATTTAACTTGCTCTTACTGAGGTTGTACTTAACTTGTTCATACTGAGGTCATATTTAACTTGCTCATACTGAGGTCATATTTAACATGTTCATACCGAAGTTGTATTTAACTTGCTCATACTGAGGTTGTATTTAACTTGCTCATGCTGAGGTCGTATTTAACTTGCTCATACCGAGGTCGTATTTAACTTGCTCATACCGAGGTCATACTAAACTTGCTCATACTGAGGTCGTATTTAACTTGTTCATACCGAGGTTGTATTTAACTTTCTCATACCGAAGTCGTATTTAACTTGCTCATACCGAGGTCATATTTAACTTGCTCATACTGAGGTCGTATTTAACTTGCTCATACCGAGGTCGTATTTAACTTGCTCATACCGAGGTCATATTTAACTTGCTCATACTGAGGTCATATTTAACTTGCTCATACCAAGGTCATATTTAACTTGCTCATACCGAGGTCATATTTAACTTGCTCATACTGAGGTCGTATTTAAATTGCTCATACTGAGGTCATATTAACTTGCTCATATTGAGATGGTACTTAACTCTGAATCCTTATTGTTGTTTGGATCATGGAAGATTTTTTCTTAATCGTATATGATTGATGCAAATTAAAAGCAAGTTTATCAGGACTTGTTTCACTGATTGAGGCAAATTAAAGGCAAGTTTATCAGGACTTGCTTCTAATTTGTCTTGTAACAAGGTCAAGAAATGGCATAAGTAGATTCCAGTTTGGGTAAATTGGTATGTATGTTATCAGAAACTATCAGTGTATACTTAATGTTACACATAGAACATAAATTAAACTTATGTATGTAAAGATGGACAGAAGATTATTAAAAATAGAGCATTTGTTATAATAAATAAACTCAGAGTGACAGATGTTTCTTACAATCATTGATGACCAGTGCGAACAGATTTTCTGCCAATATTAGGAAAATAATTAGATTTGCAAAGGCATATTATATTTTGTCATCTTGTTTTGTGTTAAATTTCAGAATAGAGGAGACTTGTAATTGGCTTGTAACTTATTGTGCATTTCATTTTTAAGCTGAACTGTATAAATTATCGGTATCTCTCTGTATCATGTTGGTCAAGTAATTATAAACACATTTCTTTCAAGAACCATGTTCCCTATATGATTATTTATAATGATCCAGGTTAGATTTGAAACTTTATGGGTTTTTTATTGATTGGAATTTTCTTATCTTTTCAGAATATAGAGGCAGCCAAGCAGGGTGGTAAGTAAAGCCTAAGAGAGCCCGCAAATTTATTCCAATTTCTTACACATCAAGAATTAGAATAAGTGAATTCTAAAGAGTATCTTAACAATTCTAAAGAGTTAATGACATACATAGTTCAATGTTTTAATTCAATTTGCAGCAAAGTCATTTTGTTATTATAGGAATTTTGATAAACTTTTTAGCATGCATTTAACAATTTTGAAACTATTCCAATCTTACTGTGGTCACTACAATGATGTTAAGCTAGTAAGCTGACTGCGGTGGAGAATGAAAATCGGTTGGTGATGCAGAAAGAGCTGGTACCAGGCTTTCTCAGGGAGCATCATAGAATCAGAAAATGGTTGAATTATGCAGAGGAAAATGAGAAAATGTCAGAAGTGTCGCAAGACAAAACCGTCCAGTACTGCAGTGCTTCATTTGTTAAAGACATTATCAGAAGGATGCAACAAAATGCTCCTGGAATCCACCAGAAAAGATGAAAAGACAACTTGAAAAAATAAAAACGTTCTAACATGATGTTTTGACAGACTTTAAACTGTCTGAGACAGTAAAGAGAAAAGTTGATGTCAGCAGTATAATACATCATTTCCTTGGAACTATCTATGATGTGTTGAAATATTCTAACATGATATATGGTGCAAAATCTCGTGTGAACTTACATTGAAAATAATGATGCATTTCTCAACAAAATATGAACAATATTTCAGTCATGAATTACAAAATATGAATGATTTTTTCAGTTTTCTTTATTATTTTGTTCAACAAGGTGACATTAAAACTTACGTAATAAAGTTATTTCAGGTAATAATTAGGTACTGTCAACAGTTTTATTTTGTATTCTAATAGTGATGCTTATTTTTTAGCTGGTGAAGTGGAGCTTTGATTCCATAGTGTACTGATGCTAAATAAGTAAACAAGCCATTTGTTTAGAGTTAGCAAATTTTCAGTCTATTGAAGTATTTAGAATGGTGAAAAAGCAATGATAAAATGAGTTTGAGCAGACATTTCTTTTGAAAGTTTGCATTATTTAGGGCTGACTGGTGTCATTCGATACTGATTTCAGAAAATTTGAAATTTTTGAAAACAGAACATGCAGATAAATTCAGTAATTATGGTAACCCTTGACAGTAATAGCATCATCCGAAATAAAGGATTTTATACTTCAGCAGGTGACTTCTTCTTGATACTAGCAAATGTTCAGTCGGAGGATGTATTGTGTATGTTTTCAGCGAAGATCAAGAGGAAGAAGCAAGTTCCTAGTGGTGTCATGGTAGAAACAAAAGATCGTCCATCCAAGTTGTCCGAAATGATAAAATCCCAAACTGCTCCAATGCTGGGTAAGTAAATTTAAAACTGATATGAAATTATTAGGGATGGCAACGAGTAACCGGTTAACCGAGTACCGAATATCGGTTAACAAAATCGATATTTGATTACTCGGCAAAAGTATATAATTTCTATTTTTTGCGATTTAGAAAGGTTGATGTATCCAATCAGTTCAGAAATTTGGAGATGTACATGTATCTTCATAAATACCTCTTAAATGCAATCAAAACATCCTTGCAGAGGTGCGAAAATGATATCGTTCATTTAACGAGGCGATCAACAGTTTGACACGCGCATGGGATTGAACACCTGTGTCGCTTACGTCATTCGACCTCTTATAATATTTAATTACCTTTAATTGTGTAAGAGTTTGTAGCCGAAACTTGTTTTAAGGTATATGTTTTGAAAACAGCAAATGGCCGGATTGCTATTATGATTGTTAGATTAAAGGTAGTAATTAGACCCGATTAAGCGTTTGTTTTTCTTTACTCAATAAAGGAGAGTAACTCCCTTTTCTTCTTTACGCATATAAATCCATAAATATCATTAACTTTTTAAATATTGATAAAGTTTTTGTTTAGAATAAGATATTAAAATTTCAAGAGTCAAAGTGCGGCCTGCAAAATCTGATGATTGGAAATATTTCAAACGCTGTGCTGATAGCAAGACTATTAAATGTACATTATGTAGCTGTGAAATAACGTAGATATATGAACTGTTATACATGTTTTAAACTTGATATTGCATTAAATAAAACGTTATAAAATATAATGTTGATTTAATTTGTTTGATGGTTATTCTAAGTTACCTCCCTTGCAGTCCTATTTATAGTTACACATCTATAAATTTAAATAGAAAACGAAAGTAGCATGCAGACGGTGTTAATATATTGTGATAAAACTTTGAAGATCATTAGAAATCATCCGAGTAACCGAGTACTCGATCGGAAAAATGACCGAGTACTCGAGTATTGATTTTGGTATTTGTTGCTATCCCTAGAAATTATTTTTCATTATCATATAAATGAAAAAACACTGTACTGTATATAATTCAGTGCTATTGATATTTTTGTATGCCCAAAGGGGCATATTATGTTTTATTATACCTCACGTAAACTGCCAATACTAAATTCCCATAGGCAATCGGGCTTTTAAAACTAATGTTACATTTTGCATCAGTTCAGAGGGTAACATTGTTTTTTCAAAAACCCTCCAGATGTTATTGTTTTTTTTGCACACCCTGCAGAAAATTCAAGCTTCTGATGAAGTCAGAGGCGCTTATTGAATATATTGACTGTAAGCGTTAAGCTGAGTTTGATTCGACTCGTTACCAAACGAAAACAGTCTTAAGGTATATATAACATGATCACATGTATGGTTCGGTATAATAAAATAAATAACACACATCAGCGAGGGTGTTATTGTTTTTTCGGGTTGTCAATATCCTCTATCACCCTCGCTGATGTGTGTCATTTATATAATGGTTCTGGGCATCCATCCGTCCGTTAGCAATTTGCTTTCTGGAGGATACCTTGAGTAACTCTTTGGCCTAGAGTCTTTTAACTTCATCTGATTATTGCCCACCTTGAGTGGATGACCTCTATTGATTTTGGAGTCAGTAGCTCAAAGGTCAAGGTCACAGTGACCTTAACATTGAAAACCATTTCCACCATTAACTTGACAATCATTTGTTATAGAGACTTCAAACTTTATATCATGATTGCATACATTGAGTGGATGACCCCTTTACATTTTGGTATCAGTATGTCAATGGTCAAGGTCACAGTGACCTAAATGTTTAGAATAATTTAGACTCTGTAACTCGACAACCATTTGTCATAGAGACTTCAAAATTCATATAATTGTTGCACACATTGAGTGAAAACCATGTACATCAGCATGAACATCATAACTGCTGAAAGACTGACATTTACACAAATTATAAAACCTAAAATTCAGTTATGATATAGGTCTATAAAACTCTAAAATTAAAATTATAAAATGTTAAAATATTATAAATCAAAAACAAAAAATTCAAAATCTAAAGATAATCATTTACAGAGCATAAGGTTTCCTCCCTTATATTTCCTCCCAAATGCAACATACTTAGGAAAAACATCCTTCAGGCATATAATGCTCTGCCCAGCTCTTGTTTAATCTGTCCTGTAGATGGACAACATGTATTTTTTGTATTGGGGAATAATCTCATTACATTATGGCATTAGCAGAAAATACTTAATACACTTTATTCATCAGATTTAAACTTACTTTTTTCGAGTACCGTAAGCTTAAGATAATTAGTTAACTTGTCTTAACAGTTATCAAGTTTTGAAGCAGCAGTCCATGGTCAGTTAAAGGTCTCCAGTTGGTCAGTTTCACCTTGGCTCTACATTCATTGTGTTTCTTTTTGTTGTTTTTCATTTCTGTAATTTTATTTAGGTCTAGAGTTTGTGACAGAGTTCCAGAAGACAGATGCGAAAGCAGCACCTCGATATGTATGTAATCTGTGCGAGGCTAAGTGTGATGGCATTTCTGTATTTTTATTTAGGTCTAGAGTTTGTGACAGAGTTCCAGAAGACAGATGTGAAAGCAGCACCTCGATATGTGTGTAATCTGTGCGAGGCTAAGTGTGATGGCTCAACCATCCTTCCACATGTTATAGGACTTAAACATAGATTGAAATACATGGTAATGTCAGTTAGCTGTAATGGAAACTTCAAAAATTTGTGACAAATTGTCCTAGAAAGAAATTGTTTGATTACAAGCAATTATGTCATTAACAAGTGATTATTAAGTAATGTTTACCGAAATGTTCTTTAGTTAAGAGGTGACTTGTGTAGTAGAAATATGGTATGGCACTTATTATCTCTTGACTATGAGCTGGTTTTTATGGCAGTAAGGAAGAGTTTCTGTTTTGTGACCTGGGATACCAAATAAGGATTTCCTTTTAGGACAAGTAGATTTTTATGCCTCCACAAAGTGGGGAGCATATAGCGTTGCACTTGTCTGTTCGTCCGTCCATACGGACGTACGTCCCGAAATCTTGTGAACGCAACTCCTCTTAAACCGGATGGCAGATTTTGCTTAAACTTCCAGGGATGAACAACCTTAATGTGTAGATGATAGTAAAGGAAGGAATTTTCGCTGTGACCAAATTTAACAGAATTATGGCCCTTGGTTGATTTTTTCACTATATACTAAGTAGAAATTTTGTGAACGCAACTCCTCTTAAACCGGATGGCAGATTTTGCTTAAACTTCCAGGGATGAACAACCTTAATGTGTAGATGGTAGTAAAGGAAGGAATTTTTGCTGCGACCAAATTTAACAGAATTATGGCCCTTTGTTGATTTTTTCACTATATACTATGTAGAAATTTCCAGGGATGAACAACCTTAATGTGTAGATGGAAGTAAAGGAGACCATACATGTGTTTCAAAATTCAGTTTTATTCAGACACTAATATTGTATTCCATCTGTAAAGAGACCAAATATGATGCCTCAAGAGTTAGGTGACTTTTTTATCATTAATACATGAATTGAGGAAATTTCAACTGAAATGCTATGATAAGAACAGAATTTTGTAGACATTAAGTGAAGCTGCTCTTGTTTACAAGCACATCTGCACAGTGGGGGCATCCGTGTCCTTTGGACACAGTTCTAGTTATGGGAAGGAAGGGGTGAATGTAGTAGAGGTTTGGTATAATGGCACTTCTCTTAGCTAGCTTTTATGGCAGTATAATACTGTATCTGATTTCAGTTGTTAAAAATAGCTCAGGACAGATGATTTTTTCCCTGTTACATTTGAAATAGGTTTTTCTTTTGTATGGTTTTATTGGAAATTTTGAAAATCTTTTGAGATTTCACAAACAGTGCCAAAGATAGCCTCAGTGAATTGTTCCTTTGGTGACCTTTTTCTCAGTTTATTCAGGTCTTTTCTGAAAAAGATGATGATTAAAAACAGTTATGCTAAGTGATCATTATCCACACAGTTTTATGGAACATTAATTTTCTTTGGGTGAGCATTCCTTGAAACAGATTCTGTCCTGGTTCATAGTATTACCCATAAGGTAGGCTTTCCTGAAATGAGTGTTGTCTTTATCAAACTTTGTCTTTCGTGTATGTGCAAATGAGACATGTTTTCTATTTATCAGCAAGTTAAGAAGCCAGTGATGTATGATCATTTGACAAAGTTTAACTCAAAGAAGAAGAAATCTGAGATGAATGCAAACTTAGAAGAGTTTGCTAAGGACATTGAGAAAGAGATTGGCAGAGGTGACATTAAGGTCAAGGTTGAACTGGAAGACTTTGAGGATGAGGATGAACTGAAGGTTATTTATAACATTATCATCATTCTATAATTATTTCTTTGATTTTGTATCATCTTTATGAAATAACTGGCTGTTTGATTACTGTTAGAAATTATTTATTTTCATCTTATCAAATTTACATCCTCTTATGTATGAGTTTTCCTAGGGTTTACTACAGAAATCACAGCCATTCAGAAAAATGCATAATTACAGGGTTTTTTTTCCCCTGAAAATAGAGATAGTTCAGAAGGGTTACTCTTTATAACTCGAGCTATTGCAAACTGGAAATTTACCAAATTCAGTGAGCATAAATTTTGATGAGATCATTTATACCAAGAACTCAAAAAGCTAATACCATGATCAAAATTGAATACTTCTGATATTACATTACTTGTATTTCTGATGTAGGAGTCAATGAAAAGGCATTCTAAGGAACTGGTGGAGAAAGTTAGGGAACTTGAGGAGGGAAGAGGTGGATCACTGGATGATGGTAACAAAGCCTCTCACCTTTCTAGTGTATTGCATGGCTAAATGCCTGTTAAATCAAACAGATACATGTAAGAAATAACATATAAACATTTGTTTGGGCACATATCCACTGTCTGAGTACTTGCTTGTAAATTCCAGTCCTTTTCAAAATCAAGAGTTTGTCCACTTACTCCGATGTCTTAATTAGGTTACAAAAACAGTTTGGAAATGAGAAGATATGCAGTATTTAAAGTAGAAGTCTAACTTGTTCCTTGTATTGTAGAGCCAGGTACCTTTGACCCACCAGTTAAGAAGCCAAGGATGATGCCAGGGCATGCGACTGATTGGAGGTTAGGTTTATGACTTTCTTTCTCGATTGTTCTGTCTGTTCCAGTAGCAGTCTTAAAGCAATGCATGCATCGGTTCATTTACAATGAAGATTGTGTAAAACTGAAAAAAATCGCTAAAGGATTCTGGTGAATTTTGTTGTAGATAATATTCACAGTTGGATAGACAAGATATGTTGTTGTAATCATGCTTCAGTTAGGATTTTTTTTTATACCTAAGTGACAATGTTGTTAAACCTTAGCATGTGTCTGAGTTAATAAAGGCTCACAAAGTGCTGATATTCTATCATTTTTCACAGGTCAAGATCAGACAATGATGGCCCATTGCGAGACAGGAGGGACCATTATGACTCACCTGGCCCAGAGAGACCCAGAAGACCACCATTTGCTGATTATACCCGACCCCCATACAGTGATTCTAGAAAGCCCCCATACGTTGACCCTAGACGGCCTCCATATGAGGACCCCAGAAGGCCCCAATATAATGACCCTAGAAGGCCCCCATATGATGACCCCAGAAGGCCCCCATATGATGACCCTAGAAGGCCCCCATATAATGACCCTAGAAGACCCCCATATGATGACTCAAGAAAGCCTTCAAATGACCTTAGAGACCCATATGGCAGATGGAGAAATGCAGAGGACTTTAGGGCTTCATACAGGGATCGCTTTGATCCTTACAGAAGTGATGACCCCATGTATGAAAGGTTAGATGATTTTCCTGATATGTTTTAATTTCAAGTACAGTCATTCCTCAATGGCCTGAAGTCATTGGGACCGCAAGAAATACTTGGAGCCTCGAATACTTTGAGCCATAGAATCAAATGTCATTGTATAATACTGGCTCATTATTATAAAATGTATATCTTCTGAATTAGTTTCTTTATCTTATCTGTTGTTATTTTTAAACTTTCCCAAATTTCATGGTCATTTCATGATTCTAAGTTTCTTTATAAAATATACACTTATATAAGAGTGATTTCTTAATTGCTAAATGGTAAAATGAAGATTCACTCCAGCTACACCACAGGCAAATATACCCAAAATATTGTTATGGTTTTATCATCAAGATAATGACTGATAAACATTTTATAAATGGTCTTTTTGTGTAAGTTTCAGTGACTTGTGACACTATTCTGTGGAGTCGTAAATTGCTTTTGACTTATTTATTTCTTCAAAAGACGAGATCCACCATTGTTATGTCATTTAAAAAAAAAACGGTTTAAAATTAATGTATATTGCTGATTTAAACAGATTTGACATTAAAAACATCTAAAGCATTGCAATTAAGCTGAAAATCGATTAACAGATCAAACTGTGAGACAGTTCACACCCCAGTTAGGAGTTTGACCCTCTGCCCTCGAGTTTATTATTTCAATATAGAAATAATTATAAGGACAAAAAATCAGGACCGAGCGTCAACTTTGAGCTATCAAGGAAGTCGATTGATGCGAGTTCGAGCCATCAAGGAATAAATGTTTTAAGTTTCTGAAGGCAAATAATGTTGCAGGAAATCAGGACATTTAACTATGTAATACATCTGTTGTATACAAACAACTGATTCCTCGATAACTAATGAGGCCTTTCTGCATTTGCTTGTGAGAAAGGTGGCAGTTCCTTACAAAGTATGGAAGACTGGTACTGTTCCCTCCCAAGGACTAATTGGTAACTGCCTGCCTGATATGACTATGATATATGGCATTAAATTCAGTCATTTGCTTAATTGTTCAAGTATAAAGAATATTGGATATGCCTGGCTTGGTCAATTGTAGGAGAATGTTTGATGAGAGAAGACGTCTGGATGGTTTGATGGGTGAGAGACATCAACTGGAGGATCCATACCTGGAACAGCGGCGTATTGATGATATCATAGCGCGTAGAAGGTACTTGGATGAGCTAGAGAGGGCGCGCTTGGAAGACATTATGGAGAGAAGAAAACGTCTCCAAGAGACGGATGTAGATTATCTGAGGCTAAAAAGATTCATGGACAAGTGAGTTTCACTCTGTATTGTCAATCACTGGTGCCTAGCATTGTTAGCTTACATAAAAGGGCTTGTGACTGGCACAACTCTGCTACTATTGTATTTCAGTTGATAAATAGTTGTTAATTTTTCATTTAAAGCCAGAAGTTGATACCTATTGTTTTGCAATCCAAGAATATTTTCTTTTGATTTAAAGACTTCCATAACTTGCATTAAGTTAATCAGTTTTTGTCTAAAGTCTGCTCGCATGTGTAAGTATAAATCAATACACATAACTGATATTTTTCTGCACTTAGTAACAAATTAGGCCATGTTAACAGTAGAATTGTCTAGTTGTATATATATATATACCAGTTTCACTTAGATCATACATATATATATTTATATATTCTAACCTCGCTCATTTTCAATTTCCAATATTTTTCAGTCATGAAAAAAATTAGCAGACGACAGTATTTTTGCATGTGATCGTCCACATGCGTACATATCAGATAGGCTCTACTTTGAATACACGAACTGACAAGTCCTACTTTTAATTGGCATTTATTGATGCTTATATAATATTTAGGGCTCCCCAGGCAGCCAGTAGCAGCCCCAGTCTGAGTACCGATGAGAGGAAAAGACTGGATGACCTGTTGGCTCGTAGGGAGGCACTTGCCAAGACAACAGAAAGTAATACAAGTAACCAGACAGACATACAAGCAATACAGAGCAAGTGAGTTGCTTATTGATACTTTTGGTACATGGGGTATAAATAGTTGAAACCTTGGAATTGTTATAATTGATAGTTTTATCTTTGTTTCTAAAATATGAATTGTAATTAATAGCTCTTGAAGTACAAGTTGCATTATTCTGTTGACTTAAACTGGCTTTAGATTTTTTCTGACAGCTGTTGATGACAACCGTTGATGACAGCCATAGCTTAGCTTGCCCTACACAACTGTTTAGATTAGCGAAAAATCATGCATTTTGCTCCCATCATTGACCAACAGTGAGTGAAGATTATGTAAATGTTTTTTCAGGTTAGCATCACATAGAAGTACCGATCCAACAATGGCAGCAAAACAGGATCAGGCCGTCAAAGATTTGCAAGAGGTCAGTCCTTGAATAGTTCATTTGTTTCTTAGGGTGTTTATATCTGTCCAAAATGTTTGTATTATTACTACAGTAGCTTTTGAAAGTTAAACTTTAAAGCATTGTTCTAAAAAATTAAAAATATTCAGGATGATCAAATGCTTTGAAAAGTATGCAACCCATTAATGCATAGTGTCTACAAAAGTAGACATAGGCAAACAATGCAGACCCAGATCAGACACAGCAGTTGCATAAAAGACTTTCTTCCCTAAATAGAATGAAATTGAAAATTCATACCAGAAACCCTTTTATATGAAAATGGAATCATCCAAATAAGAAGTATGGCATGTTCCATTGGGCAGAAATGGGTTAACTCTTTTACTGGATAAATCTCTTTCATGAATATGATGGTGTGCTTGGCTAGAGCACATTTGAACTGTGTACTGTTTCTTTACAGGAAGCTGCCAAAAATCCTAATGTAAATATTGGAGAAATCATGGCCAGTCTGGTACGTGTTCTTAACGGCTTGTTTAATTTTGAGAAAAAAGCTTGATTTATTTAAATCAGCATTAAAGTGAATAACTCTTTTGGCCTTTGGACTATTCATTTGATACAGAAATTTCTTTAAGACGCAGAAAACATTACTATTTGGAGATCTTTTAGCCTGAGAAGAGTGTTAGTTTGTACAACCAAAATTTCCATTAGTAGGATATGATAATGTTATAATTTTGTTTGACGTTTTTCAGTCAACTTCTATGATAGCGACAGAAGACGATGCTGCCATGGCATTACAGATCTCTAATGCTCTCACACAGGCTCTGCTGAAGTACAGACTGCAAAATGCTCCCAAAGAGGTAGGTAGTAAGTGTAGCAAAACATTGAACTGTAACCAAGAACTTACAGCCTGTTAAACTTGACGCTTGCAGATGTATATATATGTAGTATCCTGTGACTTGTATATAAATGCCAGTTGAAAAGAAATGCTCAGTAAGGACAATTGCTGTTAATTAGATGGATTGAAGTGACAAGGTTCACATATCTATTTGAACATGTCTAATAATAAACATTGACCACTAAAATGGATTTTTGGAAAATGGCAGATATTTTCATGTTGTCTTAGAGAATTGTTTTGAAATTTCATGTATTTTTACTAAATGGAAATTTTAGCCTTTCATATTCATTCCATAGTGCCAACCTAAATTATATTGAAATGCTGTTAAAGGGTACATCTCTTACATCTGTTAGCAGCTACTCTAACCTATCATGTTTAATTAAAGTTAAAGTTTAGGGTGCACTGTTTCTTCACAATCATGTAATTGTTAATGAAATTGAATGAATTCTTAACCAATGTCAAGGTGTCAGTGCAGCAGATAAACTGAATGTTGTACAATTTTTACATGGATAGCCATTTATTCCAAATGAACCCTTTCTGAGCATCTTAAAGGGGCTGTACTCCAGATTAGATATAAAAATATTTTTTACATAATTTAAATATCTAGATGCTGTGAGATTATAACAACATGATATTTTACTTCAAAACTGATTATAAAAGTCAAAATAGAACCAAAAAATATACATTCGCTTCAGCCTGAATTGAACTCTGGACCCTCATGTTAACAAAATTTTACCAACGCTTTTACTGTCACCACAATCGCTGCATGTGTAATTATAGTTATTTACTTTAAATGTTATACATTATAGTTATACCGTCGCGTTACGGTATAGCACTATGATAGGAAAAAAATCAATTTATAATGTGATTATCTCACTTGTTTTTTGTCAGTTAGTTAGTTTTTAAGCATTTGTCATGAATATTACAAGAAATTTAAAATACAAGAAAACTTTCTTTTTTTGTCATCTGGAGGCCAGCCCCTTTAATGCAAAAAAAGAGAAACTTTTAAACATAAGTTCTTTTTTAAACTATCAGCCAATAGCATAGATTTGCATTACATTTTGTTGATTAATTATAGGGTATGTCCCTTATAAATGGGGTTGTTTTTGACTTAATTTGAATAATGCATCTGACTTTTTTGCCTTCCATGCCTGCACAGAGCAAAAACAAAATGCATCAGCCCAGGCCAGTGTTCTGTTTAACAGTTTACCTTAGGTACAACCTTTTTAGCTGATAAACTGCATATTTATGCCTTTTGCAATATTTGTTGTGATATCTAAAAAAAAAAATAAAAAAATGTCAGCAGTCCATTTTAATAGTATGTATGCCTAAAATATCAGTCTGACATTCTCTTTTTCGTATCCATTTCAGTTGTCAACGCTAACCCAGACTGTAGGATCAGTGTTGGAGCAGAAACCTGCTGAGCAAAGCATACCAGGGTTTGGTTCAAGTACTTCATCTAGCAGTGTTCCAGCTTTTCTGCGTACATCCCAGCAGAGTTCTTACAGTTCAGATAACACTGTATCAAACAATAACTTGTATTCATACACACCTCAGCAGACTACAGAAACATTCCAGCCAGTGCAGACAAATGTTACATCATCCTTGTACCCTTCGTTAACAAGTGCGACTTCTTATGTACATGATTCACAACAGGTTATGAGCAGTGTAGCCTCAGCTTTGTCAAGCGGTAATCTGTCTGTATTGTTTGCTTCACAGCAAAGTTCACAGCCACAGTACAGCTACTCTCAGAACATTCAGAGCGCAGGGACTACTTTATATTCCACCACCTCGAACATACAGCAGATGGCTACAGCCCCTGCCCCAGTTCCTGCACCAGCTCAGGTAACAACAGCTGCTCAGGACCAAAAGAAAACATTAATAAACACGACAAACATAGACCAACCACAGAAGTTGTTATTAGAATCAATTAGAAAACAAACTGAACTTTTGAGGCAGAAAATTCAAGGGACATCAGGGGCTGCAATTTCAGGGGCAAGTAACTCGCCAGTGAATGTTCAGAGTCAGTCTAAACATATACCAGGTTCTTCATTGGCAGCAACATCAGTTGCCACATATACTGCCTCTACTAGCTCTGCATTCAACCCAGCTTCCACTGCAGCCAGTAGTTATAGCATGTCGTCCAATGGAACACCAGCTAGCTCATACAGTTCACAATATTACCAGTATAACTATCACACAACTCCACCAAACTTGGCCCCTGTGACAGTTCCGCCAGCTCCTGTGCCCCAAGTACAGCCCCCGTTACCAAGTGAACCAGCCCCTGCACCACCTCTACCAACTAATGATCTGCCTCCTCTAAGACACATGAAGCGTAGGTAGACATTTGTGACAGATATTTAAGAACAAATAATATTTAAAGTAATGTCACAGATTTTTAGCTCATCTGTTTGCAAAGAAAGAAGTTGAGCTATTATGGTCATTGAGTCGTCGTCATTGTGCAAAAACTTTAATGTAGCTGATTATTCATAAATGGGAAGGCTGAGAGTTTTGATATTTAGTGTGTAGCATTGTCTAGTCGACCTCTACCATGTTGGTTTAAATCATGACCCCAGGATCAACATTGGCCCCACCCTGGGGCTTATATATAGGAAAATCTTTAGTAGGTACTTGCAATTTTGTTTTTCAATTCCTTATTTCCTTCTTTTTTTTGTTTTGTTTGTTTTTTTGTTTGTTTTTTATCGGTAGGTATTTGCAAGCTCGTTTCCAATAAATAAAACAGACGAGTATTGATGCTGCTCTGCAGTGCTCTTTTTAAAATTTGATGTCACTAAGACTAAAACACTTGAGGAGTTGGCATCCTACAGAGATAAGACTGTATGAGGAGTTGGCATCCTACAGAGATAAGACTGTATGAGAAGTCTATCTGCTAGCCCATGTGTGAGAGGCTATACAAAGAGTCAGTAGATGTGATTAAGGTACATAAAAACATTAATTTTTCTATACTATACAAGACTATCAGGTTGTATTCTGTAATCTAAAGAATATTTCTATTGCAGAATTATGTGTTAAAATATTTACATGTTCATATCCATTTCTTCTGTGAAAATGATGCATCTAAATGTAACTACATTTTTACACTTAATTCTCTTATCAATGAGAAAATAGTTTGTATTATGTAGTTTTGGTTTTAAGTTTTAGCAATTAATAATCGTGTAAGTTTTTAATTACTGTTTAAGTTATGTGCAGGGACAGAAGGTTTTTAACATGCATTCTGTACTAAATAATTCTCTCATATTTCATATTTAAAGCTAGTCATAGATACCTTACCAGTAAGTTGTTACCTGATGCATAATGAGTACATTATTTCTATTGTCTAGATGTCTACTTAACACTTGAGAATAGCTTGTATGATCATTTTCTGTTTCCCGTTAACATACCGGTATTTCGAGATGTATTGCGTCATTAAATGTTTATTTATACACAGGGCCGTGTCTTGTATAATAATTAAAGGTCATATGTTATTTAGTGAACTCAAAAGTGAAGTTTACAAAATGCTTTTATATTTAGACATGTACTATTTTTGTTAATGCTGTTACTGAAGAGCAATCAGTTGGTTTCTATAGATACTGTAGATTTTAAAACACCTCTGTTGTTTCATGTTCTTAATGCCGTTTCGTGTTCTCATGCTGAGTTATATAAATGTGTATTATATCTGAACTGTGAAATAAAGATGTTGAAAAACTTGATTTCTTATATCTGTAACTTTAGAAATACAAAATCATCAACTCTCCTTACAAAGTATACATATGTACATGTATTTTTCTACATTGCGTTTATATTTCTCCTTGCATAAACAAGGCAGTAGATTGTTTAACATTATAGTCTCTACTTTGACCAGTCATCACGTTCATATAAACTATTATAGTTAAGTGATGTACACATGAACTATATCTTCAACTATTGAGAAAATACCAACAGTTATTGTAGCCTCTCTTGCATCAGAGGTGGCATAACTACTTGGTTACACCTTACATTGCAAGTCACTTCCATCAACCAGACAAATGCTATCCAGGCCTGTTTGCAACTTCAGAAAATGGTGGTAGTGGCTTAATACAGTGAGTGGCCAAGGGTAAGTGTGGTTTTGAGAAGGTCTCTCAACCGAAATCTAGATTTCTTTAACTCCTGTATTGTTGTAATAAACCTTTTTTTAGCTCACCTGAGCATGCTCATGTGAGCTTTTAGGATCCTTGATTGTCCGGCGTCCGTCCGTCCGTCCGTCGTCCACAATTCATACAAACGACATCTCCTCTGAAACCACTGGGCAAAATTTAATGAAACTTGCCTAGAATGTTCCTCGCATGAAGCTCTACCAAGTTTGTTCAAATGGTTCCGGTTCATTGCATTTCTGGGTCACAGGAGCTAAAAACAGATTTTAAAAGTTGGATCTTTAAAAATCTTCTTGTCAGAAACCACAAGGCCTGGAGCTTTGATATTTGGTATGTAGCATTGTCTAGTGGACCTCTACCAAGTTTGTTCAAATTATGATCCTGGGGTCAAAAATGGCCCGGCCCCAGGGGTAACTTGTTTTACATAGAGTTATATAGGAAAAACTTTAAAAATCTTCTTGTCAGAAACCGTAAGGCATAGAGCTAAGATATTTGGTGTGTACCATTGTCTAATGGACCTCTACCAAGTTTGTTCAAATCATGGCCTCTGGGTCAAAAATGGCCCCGCCCCAGGGTAACTTGTTTTACATAGAGTTATATAGGAAAAACTTTAAAAATCTTCTTGTCAGAAACCGTAAGGCATAGAGCTCAGATATTTGGTATGTAGCATTGTCTAGTGGACCTCTACCAAGTTTGTTCGAATTTATGATCCTGGGGTCAAAAATGGCCCCGCCCCAAGGGTAACTAGTTTTACATAGACTTATAAAGGAAAAACTTTAAAAATCTTCTTGTCAGAAACTGTAAGGCATAGAGCTAAGATATTTGGTGTGCAGCATTGTCTAGTGGACCTCTACCAAGTTTGTTCAAATCATGGCTTCTGGGTCAAAAATGGCCCCGCCCCAGGGGTAACTTGTTTTACATAGAGTTATATAGGGAAAACTTTAAAAATCTTCTTATCAGAAACCGTAAGGCATAGAGCTTAGATATTTGGTACATAGCATTGTCTAGTGGACCTCTACCAAGTTTGTTCAAATTATACCTCTGGGGTCAAATTTGACCCCACCCTGGGGTCATTGGTTTCACATAAGCTTGTATAGGAAAAACTTCGAAAATCTTCTTGTCTTAAACCACAAGGCCCTGAGCCTTAAGACTTAGTATGAAGCATTGTCTAGTGGACCTCTACCAAGTTTGTTCCAATTATACCCCTGGAGTCAAATTTGGCCCCACTCCGGGGTCATTGGTTTTACATAGGCTTATATAGTGAAAACTTTGAAAATCTTCTTGTAGAAGGAGAAGTAACATTTTCAGTCCAAATAATCTGGAATTTTGTCAGACAGGTTGTTTCTATGATTTCTAGCTCAAGTTCGAATATGGGTCATCTGGGTTCAAAAACTAGGTCACAGAGCCCAAAAATAGGAAAATCTTGTTAACACTCTAGAGGTTACATTTTCAGTCCAAATATCCTGGAAATTTGTCAGAAAGGTTGTTTTGATGATTTTTAGCTCAAGTTCAGAATTGGGTCATCTGGGGTCAAAAACTAGGTCACAGAGCCCAAATATGGAAAAACCTTGTTAACACTCTAGAGGTAACATTTTCAGTTCAAATAACCTGGAATCTGTCAGAAAGGTTGTTTCAATGATTTCTAGGTTAAATTAAAAAAAAAAAATGAAATCAAAAACTAGTCACAGAGCCCAAAAATAGAAAAAAACTTGTTAACACTCTAGAAGCTACTTTTCAGTCCAAATATTCTCGAAATTTAAATGTGTTAATGATTTCTAGCTCAGATTCGAATAAAGGTCATCTGGGGTCAGAAACTAGGTCACAGACCCCAAATATGGAAAAACCTTGTTAACACGCATTGAGGTAACATTTTCAGTTCAAATATCCTGGAAATTTGTCAGAAAGATTGTTTTAATGATTTCTAGCTCAGTTTTGAAAATGGGTTATGTGGGGTCAAAAACTAGGACACAGGGCCAAAAAGTAGAAATTCCTTGTTAATGCTGTAGAGGTTACATTTTCAGTCCAAATGTCCTAGAAATTTGTCAGAAAGGTTGTTTCAATGATTTCTAGCCCAGGTTAGGATATGGGTCATCTGGGATCAAAAACTAGGTCACAGAGCCCTAAAATGTAAAAACTATTTTAACACTCCACAGGTTACATTTTCAGTCCAAATATCCTGGAAATTTGTCAGACAGGTTGTTTTGATGATTTCTAGCTCTAAGTACTAATATGGGTCTTCTTTGGTCAAAAACTAGGTCACAGAGACCAAATATGGAAAAACCTTGTTAACACTCTAGAGTTAAGATTTTAATTCCAAATAACCTGAAAATTTGTCAGAAAGGTTGCTTCTATGATTTCCAGCTCAGCTTTGAATATGGGTCATCTGGATTAAAAAACTAGGTCACAGGGCCTAAATATCGAAAAACTTTATAAACACTCTAGAGGCTACATTTTCAGTCCAAATGTCCTGGAAATTTGTCAGAAAGGTTGTTTTGATGATTTCTAGCTCAGGTTTGGATATGGATCATCTGGGGTCAAAAACTAGGTGACAGAGCCCAAATATGGAAAAACCTTGTTAACACTCTAGAGGCTACACTTTCAGTCCAAATAACCTTGAAATTTGTCAGAAAGATTGTTTCAAGAATTTCTAGGCCAAGTTTGAGTATGTGTCACCTGGGGTCAATTAACCAGGTCAATAGCAACTTTGTTAAAAGCAGTCATATTCAGGTGAGCGATATAGGGCCATTATGGCCCTCTTGTATACAAAACTCACTCAACCAGTCTTCGAGTCAGTTCAGACTTCACTGTCTTACTAAAATACTTTTAAAGAATGCATAAACAAGGACATCAACTTTCACAATATATACCCATCTTTTGGTTACAGCATTGGATTGTGATTAGAAGCAAGTCAGAAGTGTACAAATGGTTTTAGTTCAAACCTATTAAAGTCTTGATATTAATCAACAGAAATGTATTTCAAATTCTAATGAAAACTCGACTACTTCAGGAACAAGCAAGGATAAGTTGGCAGTTTTGTATAATTCAAGGGACACAACTCTTGAGTGTCAAAAGTAATTGGAATGGTTATTGCACTTGGCCAAGACATGCTAACAAACATTACAGACAAGGTTGGTGCAGATTGGAAATTTTTTTTATAACAGATGGGCTAGGCTAATTTTGCCAATTTTGGATGATTAAAGGGACATTAGAGTGTCTGGAGGGAACTGAAAGGTTATCTAACTTAGCCAAGAAATAATGCCCACAAACGTTATCTGCAAGTTTGATGAAGATAGGATTAAAACTCTTGAGGAAGAAACAAGGCTAATTTAGCCAATTTTGATTAATTTAGGGCGCAAATCTCTACAAAGCCCCTTGAGGAATTTGTCTGGATTCAAACTTGGCCAAAATATTACACCTACAAACGTTATCACCAAGTTTGGTGAAGATGAAAACTCCAAGTCTCTGAAAGAAAAAAAAAAGTGAAAACCACCCAAACTCCCACTTGCTGTATTTATCAAGAATCTCATTTCCACCGTCAAAATCGCAAGATTTTATTACCAGCCACTATCATATAACATGGTTCTGGGACTGAACGCAGAAAATGTTTGTAACTGCACTTATTTACAACGGCAAAAGTGCATTTTTATGATCAACATCAGACAGTGTGCTAATAGATTTCTTATCTGCCTGTCCTCATAATCAGAAATTATACGACCAAAGCTAGTGACTGTCCCGTTTGTTTCTACTTTCACTGTTCAATCCTAGTACTGCAGTTTTGTTTTAAGTGGACTTCAGCAAGAAAAATCACACATGGAAAAATAATGTTAAAACTAATGTAAACAAATATTTTCTTTTTTTAATACTTTAAACATTATGTACACTTTAGCAATATAACAATAATATATACATAGTAAAATAGTTTTATCAAAATGAAGGAAAAGCATCTTATCTTAAACTTGGTATATCAAACTATGGAAAATTATGCCATACACAGAGGATATCTGAAAAGAGTAGATACAGACAACAAGGTAGTGCCAGGAACCAAATTAATCATGTTTAAAAATCAGAAAGAAAGCAACAAAACTAATTTGAAAGGTAATGATATTTCTAAAATCTGTAGAAGTACTGTTTTACCTACTAGTAGTTAATAGTTAAATCTAGGATGTTAAGTTACTTACTGAACAGACATACACAAAGTTGGTTCAAGTTTTCAGAAAAATTCAGAGTTGGCAAAATAAAACCTAAGTTTGAACAAGAAAGAACCCAGATTAAGATAAAGTGCTTTCCCTTGACAGAGATTTCAATTACTGTCATAAATTGCTGTCAAATCTTATAATTTCTTGTAGATATGTAACAAACATAAAATCAACATTTGTAACAAACCTGATCAATGTTACAAACGTGACCATCTGATTTTAACAAACACGACCAGCATCTGTAACAAACAATGATCAATGTCAGATTCTAACATGAACTACTGTTTGTTACAAACATGACCAAAATCTGTTTAAAATATGATCAATAAACTTGGCCAGTCTGTTACAAACATCTCCAGTGTCTGTTACAAACATGTCCAATGTCTGTTACATACAAGACCAAATAAGTTGAAGTCTGGTGCAAATAGGACCAGTGTCAAAAAAACAACAACACAACCAACCTTTGTAACAAACATGACCAATACCTGTTAAAAATTTAATAAATATCTGTTACAAACGAAGTCCTGAAACCCCAAAACACTCAAATAGTATAAAAATTATTAAAAACCTCTTTACGGTGTTTGAGTACTAGAGTAATACAAAACATGTAATGCTGTTCTGAGAATCAAGCCTTACTGTGTTCCGAAAGGTGACTTGTAACCAAGTAAAACTGAACGAAAATGAAACTGTAGCAAGGCTAGAAGTAATATCTGAATTAAAACCCAGCCAAAACTGGAAGAGACGAGTTCTTGAGATGAAAATGACAACAAGTAATCAATTCAATGATAAGCGAATACATTAAAATCGAAAACTATCCATAAACTAAGCACTGGGAAAAATGATGAAAAAATGAGTTAAAAATATTTCTGTTAAGATAAAAAAAAGATTCCATTAAAGAGTATCAGAAGGGAGAAAGGGCTGGCCCTTACAACACTGCAGTTAAGACATTATTGATCTTTTAATCTTGAATATACACTTGGTTTCCAAAAGACATGATTCTGTAAAGAAAAAGTCATTTGAAATAGAAACAGAGGTAGTTTCTTCGGCCCACTAAATGGAACTTACCATAAATAAGAATTTAGGTAAGATGTTTGTAACAGGTCTGCCTTCTACAAGTTTTGTACTTCATTAAATGAAAAAAAAAAATCTTTTTTTTTTGTAATGATACTACTCAACTTTTACATTAAAGTCTAAAGAATAAGATAAATAATACTGATATACAAGATTCCATGTTTGTTAATAAAAATGTTAAAGCACATGGTTGTGAGCTTGTGGTTAACCTAGGATGGTGGAAATTCGCTGTATAAATTGGATCTAAACAGGCACTATGTGCCCTATTTACAAATAGATGAAATGGTTTTTTTTAGACAAATGAATTAATAGGACTAAATGGTGTTAAAAATCATGTTTAAAAAACATAAAAATTTAATCTCTTGGTTTACTAATAAATTGCAAAACTGATCTACATGCGTTCTACAAACAAGGTATTAAAATGATAAAAATGTTTACAACCACTGTTAACAGAGGTGGTTTAAAATATTTTGATTGTCCGTCCATACAAATAAATACTAAGTTAAACATGAAAAGAACTGACTAAGTTCTACCACATACTTTTAAAAAAACATAAAAAAAACGACTTAAGTTTTCCCCGATCCCTTTTAAATATATTTTAGAATTTAAAATTGACACTGAGGTTAGAAAATGGTAAATATTGTTAAAACTTTTCAACCTTTGTACAGTTACCATAAAACAACCCAGCTACATCTTATAAAACAATACACTAAAATATTCTTTAAAAGCCGAGAGCAGAAACTAAGAACTCAGAATGCAGACATTTCAGTTCCTGTTGCCATTATTTTTATCTCTCCTTGACAAAGAAAGATCTGGTGAGCTTCCACGAAGACGTTCATTCCTCAGCCAAGTTAACATGCTACTGGTTGGTCCGATGTTACTGTTCTGACCAACATTTGGTCGTAGCTGCTCCCATGCTGATGGTCTGTGCTCCTCTTTTGGAAGAGCTTCAGATATTGCCTTCATATGCTCACTGTCGTTTGTTCCACCCACAGTGTGTCGGCGACGCTTCTTTTTTTCACTTTTTTTACGATATGTTGGGGGTGGTGAAGCTGACCTAGATTTTGAATTTTGAGGAATGTCTGCACCACCCATGGTAGAAGTTCTATTTTTGTCAACACTCTGAGACAGTTTAACATTCACTTCAGTTTTTTCTGACTTTGATATAGGTCTATATTCTGACCTATTTGGCGAAGAAGTCTGATATGTTTCCCATTTGGGTATATTGTGTGACTGTGACGAAGACATTACAGGCTTAGAAACAAACTGAGCGGCAGAATAGCCCCCACTTAGTCGACTGTCAGCCGACATCACAGATGGACTCGAAATTACCACCATAACAGAAGAAACCCGAGAGTCACTGTCTCCCCTCTCTGTAACCCTGTTATTTGCATTTAATATAGCACTATCAACTGAGTAAGTTACATCACTCTGTAAATTTAGACTGGAGTTACTGCTCCCAACTCTAGACACAATGTTTGGTTCACTATTCACTTCATATAATGGATTCTGAGTAGTCGACCTTTCAAATCTAGTAGCTAGACCAATTTTCATATCTGGCTTTGGGGGAGTCCTATGCAAACTTGGATCTCTATACTGTTTTGATGAGAGATCTATAGCATTATTCTGTTTGTTTATAACAGAAGATAAGGGAACCTGTGGTGGTAACCGATGCTGTACACTTTGGGAAGACCTTTCTACAGATGACTCGCCTGTGCTTACTGTATTTAAACTAGAACTACTAGAATTATAAGGAGTTCTTTTTGGTGGCGGAGGGGCCACAGTTGAAGGCTGGGCCTGTTTTGGACTAGACAATGTCTGCAGTTTTTGGTCAAATGTTGTAGTGAGGGCTGTTAACAGATCAAGTCCTTCATCAGAGTCTGTTGATGCCCAAGACATTCTACTGTCCCTCTTCTCAATAAGATCAATTAATGAGTCTAAAGACCCCCTTCGTACCGAACTATTTCTACTAAAACCATTGCTTCGCCGTTTAATTTCTGCAGAGTCTCTTTTCGAGCGGTCTTCACCTTTTCTAGCTCTGACATGTGCTAATGGTCTCCCATGACTATGCGACTGTCCATCAGCCATGTTTTCCAAAGAGCTGGTACGTTTTGAGTGAGGGACTAAGGATTCAACACTAGTTTGTCTTGGAGGTCGAGATGACCTCAAGGACTGGGTATTTCCTTTTACTACAAAGTATTTACCACCATTTGGCGAATCCCGTAAATATCTGTTACTGCTAGCACTACTGTGACTTGATTTATTTTTCTCTCGAGAACTTCTATATCCACCTGAATCCATTTTACGTTTATTTAAATAATCAGGATTTACTCCAAATTTCGAATAGTCAGTGGCGTTTAGTAAGTCTTCCACGCTATGTCTATCTTCTATCTCTAATTCTTGTTGAGTCTGTAATATATCCTGTTCTATTTTCTGTTTATCCAATTTTCTTTGCTCCAAGTCTCTTTGCCTCCGCTCTTCCCTTTCACGTAAGGCCCTTGCTTCCATTTCAATTCGCCTTAAACTGTCAATAGTTTCACGAGAAAGTCGACTATAACTGCCACTTTGTGTACTGTGAGATAGTTCTAACTCATCATTTCTGTCTAGCAATGAATCGTCAGAAAAATATCTGGTAGTGGGTGTAAGGTAGGCACTTGTGCTATCTTTTTCAGAATCTATAAAGTCAAAGTCAGGAAAATCGCGATCACAGAATTCCTGTGATTTTGCCAGTCGTCTGTCGGCAGATACATCTGAGGAAGACGGTTTTAAGACTTCAGCTGAACGCTGCATGGCTGCTAAGTTTGGGCTACTTCTTGATGTACTGTCGATTTTTTTGGTTCTACGTAGGATTTCCTGATCGATGTTGCGCTCATTAAATTTTGGCGGAGCTTCTGACACAGACACACTCCGTTTCTCGAGGATAACTGGGTGCTCACCACGTAACTTCCTGTTAGCTGCCTCTACAATACTGCTCACTATCTCTTTTGGATTAATATCTGAAAATATGTCAATTAACTGTAAGCTCTGAAGTCAACAAAACAAATGTTTCACTTAGCACCATAACTTCTTGAATTAACACAATTTATTGAAGAGTAAACATCTCGTGTCAGTTTATTGTTATAAGAAAAATAATGCTGTGAAGGAATTTTCTCAGGCAATAAGTCTGTTCATGTTGTAAAACATCACCTCTTATCCCTCTAGCAACAAGTATTTTTGCCTTTGTGCCTTGAATGGACTGTACCGTTCACTATTATATCCAAAAAGTTCCTTACATGTATTACAATCTCTCTGAACCAGAAATAGTATAGTCAAGACTGAAATCAGGCAAATCTATTAGTGGGGTTAAGAGTTAATTAAGTACATGACCTACCATTATCATCTTTAGTGCTGGCAGACACCAAGGACACACACTCGGTGGCATCATCATCGGTGGGTACATAGTTATCGTTCTCCCAGGAACCGAAGAACCACTCGTACTGAAATATATTGCAGTATAAATTTCTATGGTTTTACTGAACCACTCGTATTGAAATACAGTATAAATTCTCAGATGTTCTTATAGATACCTTTCAATCAAGGTATCTAGGTATCATTTTTACTGATAAAACGTTATTTCTTACATGCTGTGATGATGCATTATTGTGTCTACGAGAGCAATCTTCTTCATGAGGGAAGTTGATAGGTTATGTGAATCCAGTTGAAATTTGGTTTAAACAGACATACTTGGCAAAAAAGTTCCTAAATGACAAAAAAAATACTTTGTAGGACATGATGCTATTCTGTTGTCCTGTTTTTGTGATTTTTCCAAATGTACAAACAACACACAACCATTTTAACTGCTAAAGTCAGCTTGTAAATTAAATTAGAAACCTGGAAGTATAACATTAGTAAACTGACAAAATCAAAGAATGAAAGCCAACCTGCTCAAATGTCAATCTTACCAGTAAACTGTAACAACCTTTGTACTTCTTGAATTATATTCAAAGATCTCAATACTTACATGTAGAATAATGCTCTCTATGATCTTGCAATGATCAGACATATCTGTCACCATGGCAACCATATTGTCGTCTGCTTTTCGAATTAATGTTGGTCCAAACACTATGGCAAGATTTTTGGCCTCCATCTGAAACAGTGAATCTTGGTTTTAAAGTCTAAATTTGGAAAAAATTGTAACATAAACTTTCATCCCCAGTTTTTGTATATAGAAGTGCTTCAGATACAGACAGAATATGGAATCAATCAGGTTTTACTTGACTTCTATTAACGCTAAGAAAATTTTAACAATGTTTTCAATCTTTGAACTTACTCTATTGATATCTCCATATAAAGCAACTTTGTTCAGATGTTTTGCAAGATGTTTGAATGTTTCAAAGTGATGTTCAGGAAGTTCATGTATCAGACGTTTCAACTTCAACATGCGTCTCTCGGAGTCGTCTATCCGGTTTGCATCAATAAATGGCTGGTAAAGATCTGAAAAAAAAAATATATCTATATAGCCTATGTTTGATGGACTGCTAGAACAATTAGTTAAGTTTTATTGGGGTTTAACGCCCGTTTAACAGCTAAGGTGATATCCCAGCAGTAATTCCACCTAACCGTGTTCCTGGGTATCCAACCAGTTTACTAACCAATTTCTACGCAAGTGAATGACTACTTTCTCACTTGCATCAGAGGTGAGGGACAAATCACCTATAGATCAATTATCATGGAGAAATTTTGCTGGCCTGCTAGAACAAACCTCATCTCGTAGGTGCACACCAGGACCAATGATATAGAACACTACCCTAAGACCATGTCAAAACTTGTCTGTTGTGTATTTCAAGTGGCTTATAGACATCTGTAATATGCTCAGAATAAGAAATACCTATCCCTCTTTATATTTGTTCTAAAAGATAAATATCAAATCAGGTACTGTAAATGGAAGTGTTTTAACTCTCAAATTATCATTTCAAGAGCTTAGTGCAAAACTTTTAAAACTACATTAAATAAGAAAGATATACAATAGTTTTACATTGGCCCCTAAATTTGCTTTGCTTAATTGTAATTAACCCTCACAACATGTACAGATCATGAATCCACTGTACATCCTTGACTCTGACCAAGTTCTGTGCTGTTTTTATCAAATCTTTTGAATGATGAAAAATATTGTCCTGTCTAAAATAAAGTAGCTTAATTCAGAAGGATTTGAGGGACTAAGCATCCCTCTCAATAAGTTGACCTTTTTCTCTCATATTAAGGGTCATGTCTGACTTACCATCAGGTATAAGGGGTTCTGGTAGCTGCCTGAAGAAAGACTTGAGTAGACTACTTATCACGTTGACGTCGGACCATTTTTCGTGGTCCATGTTCATCAATTCTATACCCTGTAAAAAAATGTCATTGGTATCATACAGAAAATTATCACAATACTAAAATCAAAACTGTACATTATCTATGTACTATGTATCCAGGCATCACACATTCATTAACAGCCAATTTACATCCACACTTACAAACTGAAGTTAAAGAAGGCAGCCATTATAATGAACTCTGAGATACAAAATACACTAAAATCGGGGTTTTTTTTATATTTCAAAATCATGGTTTTTCTAACAACAGACAGACATCTGTTGGACTTTACTGCAATATAAATGTATTCAGATTTCATTTTTTTTTTTTTTTTTTTTTTTTTTTGTAAACAAAATTTTTTGATATATTCTTTTTATAAAATAACAATCATGGCATCAATTTAAAAGCATAACCTCTGGACTTTGTCATGTTGAGTAAAATTAACATCTAGCGATCTTAAGTATTCACTAAAGAGTCAAACAAGTAAATTTGTGAGCTAATGCTCACTAGTGATACCCCCGCTATCAGAAATTTGACTTTCATAATGTAATTTGCATTTGTCATATGTATAAAGAGTGTCAAATTTTTCCGAGTATTTACCTGAATTTAATACAACTTCATCCAAGGCACAGCTAGATGGATATGAAAATGGTCAGAATAATGAACAGGTATTACATCTGTGATTTCTGATTCATCGGTCTTTATTCACAAAAACACAATCAAGTGAACCTCCTTTCCTGTGTGTTGGTAACTTCTAAGTATTCGGTAAACAGGAAGTAGATGAGCAAGGAGCATATAATCGCTTTATACCATATGAGAATATAGGATAAAGCAATATGCAAAATATCAGGCTGCTGCATCTTATAGTTGCTGAGAAAACTGTGACGGAAATTGTGAATGTATGTCAACTATGTGTAAAAATCTAAGTATTCGGTAAACAGGAAGTAGATGAGCAAGGAGCATAAAATCGCTTTACACCATATGGGACTATAGGATAAAGCAATATGCAAAATATCAGGCTGCTGCATCTTAAAGTTGCTGAGAAAACTGTGACGGAAATTGTGAATGTATGTCAACTATGTGTAAAAATCTAAGTATTCGGTAAACAGGGAGTAGATGAGCAAGGAGCATAAAATCGCTTTACACCATATGGGACTATAGGATAAAGCAATATGCAAAATATCAGGCGACTGCATGCTCTAGTTGCTTAGAAAACTGCGACGGAAAATAAAGATGTCATTTGGTTGATGTAATTCACCTATATAGTGACAAAATCTAAAAATATTTGGTAAACAGGAAGTAGATGAGCAAGGAGCATAAAATCGCTTTACACCATATGGGACTATAGGGTATAGCAATATGTGAAATATCAGGCTTCTGCATGTTTTAGTTGCTGAGAAAACTGCAACGGAAATTTGTTACCGACAGACACACGAACAGACACATGAACAGACACACGGACAAGGGTAAAACAGTATACCCACCACTTCTTCGAAGCGGGGGGTATAAATATTAACAGTAGATAATGTTACATCAATAAAAGAGGTGGTCGACATGTTTACCTTGTTGAGTTCTTCCTGTAGAAGTGTCACAGCTGCTTTGTTACCGGGGATACGATACACACCAATCATCTCAAGACCTCTTGCCTCCACTATCTGGGTACACAGATCTACCACCAGAGGTACAAACTGTCGAAAAAAGAGAAATGACAATCTCAGAATTAGCAAAATTAGGAATGGTTTCATAGTACACCATAATTTTCAAGTTTGTGATTTGTTCCATCACGCTCCTACTGTACAACATTATAACTGACAGAATCAGAGTATGTCTAAATATAGCAATGTAATATCATCACTTCAGCTACATTCAGACTGTACAGAAACTAGATCACAAAAAAAGGGTCTGTACATATTTTCATGGTCAGCATAAGAACATTGAAACTAAACCAACATAATTTCAAAAAAATTCTTTCAAACAAAAAGTTTGAAAACCAACAAAATACAGCAACTGTATACATGTTGATTTAAACTTACCTCGTTATTTGGTGAAGGTGTGCAGTCCTCGAGTGGGACACAAAACATTCCTGTTGACTCTGGTACAGGTGTGATCCTGTCTGCACTAGATGGACTAGATCCGAACTGTTTCTTGAAACTTTTCCCTAATTTCCCTTTCCAAGTTTTAGGTTTTCCAGTTTCATCAACTATAGTTTCAGAACAGATTTCACTTGTTTTTATAGGAATTCAATAAATCCAAAATGCACTTGAGAAATCAGTATTTTAAATCATTACATGCAGTTTATATTCTATAACAATTCAGAAACCACTTTTGTATGCACTTAAACTCTCCTTAAAACTGTAGGTTAGACGATAAGATATTGTTAAACAAAGAACACTTAATGAAACCTCTTACAATATTTCTAAACAACAAAGTTATAAATGTAAAAAAAATGTTTTCTTCAAGATAAGTAACTGAAGATAAAATAATAAGATAAATATAAAATGCTTGAAATTTTGACTTTTCCATTTTAATGTCACCTGCAAAACTATGTAAAGGGGTGACTTGTCAAAAAAAAAAAAGGGGTTGATAGTCCCTTGGTGTTCCACTTACTGAACACTGATCTAACTGGAGAAATTAACTGATTTAAGGTTATAGGCACATACCAATTTAAATTAATTTTCTTGTCACTGTAACACTTATCTTTTATAATCCAAATAATACCCGATGTGATCCTTATCTGACTCTGAGAGGTTAAAAATCTCTCTGACATCTTCATTAAAATGACTGAATTACTATAAAAGAAAATTAACTTTCTAAATCTGCAATCACTGTAACCTTGACCTTTGACTTTCTAAAACAAAACACCAAAAGAGGTTATCATCTGCTACTCAGAGATTCTGAATAACAATGCTTTCTCATATAACATATAAGTCTCGATATAGCCAATATTATACTTAAGGAAGCTTGACTTAAAAGGCAATCAATATACATGTATCCTTGTCAGCAATGTACTTTACTCAATATTCAAAAACAATTACACCTTTATCTTATGTTTTACCTTTTTCACCTGAGGTAGTTTTCCTGCGTTTTAGACTAGGTGAGTGTGGCATTTTCTGTTTTATTGATAAGACAGACAGCTTTTTGCCCATCTTTTGAGTCTGTGGCGGTGATGTCTTTGTCATCACGGCTGTATCCACAAGTTCCTGACTCTTACGAATAATGAGCTCTGAGCTTGTCACTCGATGAGCCTGGAAGAAAGATACAGTGCATATAGATCTGTCAGCTTTCTTTTGTTTTCACAGTTACATTTTAATAAGTTAGCAAAGAATGACTTCTAACAAACCTGATGCTCTCAAAACTGCCAAAGAAGCAATACGATTCAAATATATTCACACCAATTCAACTTTTATGCAGTGATAATAAGAGTTAAAATTTCAAGAATGTGGCACAATTAATACATATTAAGAGAAAAAATTGATTTAAAGGTAAATATATATGATTAATTTGTCAAAATTGAACATCTACGTGTACATCTTTCACCATATACCATGTTTTAAATTTGACTTTCCCCAAAAGTTATCTTGCTACACTGAATAATCAGCAAGAGCAAAGATTTCAAACCGATTTCAAAATGGCATTCACAAGTTTTTCAGTCTCTCAATGCTAAATGCATCTTAAATCATACATATTCTTTCGAAGACTTACGTCAGAATCAGGATCGTTGTTTGTCTTAATACTGTCAATCCACGAGAGCATTTCATCCTGGTCCTCAGCCTGGAACAGGTACTCTGACCCATTATACGTCTTCACGCGAAACACGTTCTTACGTTTAGTGTAACTATGAGCAATGTCCACAATGCAGGACTTGATTGATATCGGCTGTTCATCATAGGCGAATATGTTCGTCTGCTGAAACAACACAAAAAGGTTAACTTCAAACACACAGTGTATGCCTTTGAAAACAACAGACATGTTGTTTTGTTTTTTTTTAACTTCCAACTTAAAATGCATGTTTTAACTGATATAGTTAAGTCACTTCACAAATATATTCCTTTAGCCACAAGAATATACCAGATAATATAAAAAGTAGTGAGTACGTGAAACTATAATATTAACAAAGATTCTTCCAAATCAAAGCCTCCAATGTGGTATAAACAGTTGGTATTATCATCCAAACACTATAGGTAAGTCTATGTTTCTTCCAACAGATTTATAATACATGTTTTCCTAGAAAGCAAGCAACACATCAAGCAACTCCTATCTAAAACCCTGTCCCAAGTCAAACCACACACAGATGCACCAACAAAATAAATACAAACAGAAAGTCCACTCTTCTCATTTGTATTGTCTTAAGGACAATGCAATTAACTCTTCTCAAATACATGTCACTTAGCTTTTCATTATTTTGAAGGACGTGACATACACACCAGGAACTTAACTGTCAACAATACAGGGCAATATTAGTCATATTTTACCAGTAAATACAGGGTAATATTAGTCATAATTTACCAGTAAAATTTTCTAGCTCACACAACAAAATGTATAACTTTTGTCATAGAGTTCACTTGTGTCTTTAACTCAAATATACTTCTACATCAAATTTTATCAAAACTAAAAGAAGATACGTTTTTGGTTAAGCTACGAAATATCAGTTTCAGAAGTCACCTGACAAAAAAAAAGAGTTACTTTTCAGTAAATAACTTTGCGCCGACAAATATCACATTTTTCTGAGCCAGAGTCATTATCACCCTGTACGAATAGAAATCCTGTTGACTCATTTAAGGAAAATATAATCTACCAAGATCGGATATATTCTATACAGAAAGTGTTCAAGTATCTTGCTACTGTTATCATTAATATTTCTGTTTTACAGCTGTAATATTCTATACAGAAAGTGTTCAAGTATCTTACTACTGTTATAATTAATATTTCTGTTTTACAGCTGTAATATTTCAAGGGGTAATTACGATAAAGTTCTAAGTGACATAATATAAATAGAAGCAGATAGCACTCTTTTGCATTCTCTCCCTTGATTTACTCTTCTCTAATAGAGTATTTCTGCCATTGAAACCAGTGCAGACCACGATCAGTATGCAAATACAATAATTCAAGGGTTGAGCATGAAACTGTTGTATCCCCTTCCTTACAATACATTTACAATGGTTTCCAACTCAACTCTTGAGTCATCTAGACTGAACAGGGTTTATACTGTAGGTTATTTATGTCATAAATTCTCATTGAAAACCACTTAAAACAATAGACGGAAATAACCTACGTGAAAAACAGGCTAGTCAATTTACTGGTAAGCAAGTCAGGGCAGTAGGGGTTAAAACTGTGTTAAAAAGAAAAAAAAAAAAACATTTTCTATTGTTTAAAAATCATGGAATGCTTTTCTGATCTGTCAATTATATACCTCCCCAACTCTAAGAAATACCGGTAAGCACTGTATATACTATACTATCGCATTTAACTGCAATTTTAAAAGCATGAATTAAGCAAATAAATCTTGCTAAGTTTTTAAACACCTTTTATATGCTAACTTAAAAAACAATTTTTTTATGAACTACAGTATTCAGGATATTGCATTTAATAAAAGAAAAGCAAGCAAGGAGAAAAAGCGCGGTTAAATGAAGCTCTGAGATACGGGGATTCAAATGTATGCAAAATTACTGTCACTCTGTTTTGCTATACACACCTGGTGAGACCCTGAACGCACTTTGACTGAGAGTGCATGAACAACATACTGCAAAAAGATTTCAATTGAAAATATTGAACTTTTCATAAAATAAGAGGGCCATGATGGCCCTTAATCGCTCACCTGCATCCAATTGCTAAGGGGCCACAACTCTAAAATCCATGATGGGATAATGTTGGTTTTGGGAAACAAGATGACACATATTCCAAGTTGACCTAATGATCATCAAGACAAAAATTCTGTCAAGTTTTCATGCCATTTGGACATAAAATTGGCATCTAGAGTGTTAACAAGCTAAATCTGTGTTTTGACTCAATGACCTAGTTTTTGATCCCAGATGACATAATTATATTCAAACTTTCCCTAGATATCATCAAGATAAACATTCTCAAAAAAAAAACATGTCATTTGGAAAGGAAGTGTAGCCTCTAGAGTGTTAACAAGGTTTTTCTATGTTTTGACCCTGTGACCTAGTTTCCAAAACCATATGACCCATATTCCAATTTGTCCAAGATCTTATTGAGATAATCATTCTGATCAAGTTTCATGGTAATTAAGTCAAATATGTAACCTCTAGAGTGTTAACGAACCAATTGTGGATGACGTACACTGGACATTCATGGATTCTGAAAGTTCAGCCTTAGCAGTGCTCAGGTGAGCCAAAAAAAAAAAAAAAAGGTCTTTTTCAATATATCTTATTTTCAGCTGATTTCTTTCCTGCAATGCTGAACAGGATTTTTAAATACTAACTGTAGTTGGTTTTTTCTTTAATGATCATGTTAACACTGACAGGTTACAGAGATAGGAACTTTCATGCGGTAATGACTTGCAGAGTAAAACAGTTCTATATTAGAGAAACAGACAAGCTTACAGTAACAATCTAAAAGTCTACCCTTGAAAGATCTAGGAAGTTAAACCTAATACCTGCAGTCCCATCTCGACATAATTACGGAAAACTAATTACACCAGTTATACTATGAAATAACATCACCATATTAGCATACCAATACATATTTTATATTTAAAAAGCCACCTCACAATATATAGGTCTGCAAAATTTGAATGCTGAATGACAGAATATTGGCTACAACTTAAATAATATTGATGCTGTTTGGTAGCTGTTTTTCTCAAAACCTCAACACCTACCCCACCTCCACATCTTGCTAAAAGTCATCTCAAATGCTGGTGTAGATTTTTGTAGGTACCAGCCAGAACTATGATGGTGATTTCTTTATAGATCTAACCCTAGAAACCAAGCAATCAGATTTTGCAGACAGATTTTACAATATAGATGGTATTCAAATGTTTTAGTTTACGTACATTGGCTGGATCCCTTCTCTCCTTGCACAAGTAGAGGGCATGGCCCCTCAAAACAGCCCAGACAGGGCGCCAGGATCTATCACTTGCTCTCTGTAAAACATGGCAACATATTTAAATGTTATAAAAGATGAATCATCCATCTTTATCAACGAGCTTCTGTAAAAATGATATGACATCATTCCATATAACTGAAACCACATGACTTTGAAAGCACCTGATTTCTTGAACAATGTTGATTTTCTAAATAATTCCGAACTTACGGCAGAGTACTATAAAATTCTTAAAAAGGAAAATCTTCAAATAATTCAGTTAGATTCAAATTTTAAGATCCTACTAGATTGTGCCTACATTCAGAGAAATAAGCCAATGGGACCACGCATACAGGAAACCAGTACAGCTTCCTTTTTTGAAACAGAATAAAACAAAGGCTTGCATTTTTTAGACAAGAAAAAAAACATAAAGCTATTTGTCCATCTATTTTTAAGAAGTTACCTTGCCATCGATCATGTCAACCTTGACCCCTAGACTGCCCTCTTTGGTCACCTGTTGTATAGGGCTGGCAGGGTCTGTGAGCTTTCTCTCAGTAGCTTCCACAATCTTGGGAGTCTAAAATGGTAAGTTACAGAAATTATTATATAAAGAGCACAAACATTTGTCCCGGTAAACAAAGCTTACAAAACCTTAACATTTCAAAATATCAAAAGGTCTTGTAACTGCAGAAATAAACTTCATAAAACATAGGAACCAAACTAAATTTTTATTGAAGTCCTAGTGAACAAATGACAAACATGAAGATTTTTTTACCTTTTCCCCAAAGAAATCCTTCAGTTTTCTCATGCTTTTATGTTTACTAAGAGTGGCAGGAGTGCTGAAAATAAAAACATATAAAAATTTCACACTACTTTCTTGTTGCTTGAAAACATGAACACATTAAAAACCTTCTCTGGAATCATTAGTTTCTGAGAATGAAGAACTGATTTAGGGTAAATTGTCTGAAAAAAATTCTACTAATGTTCAGTCTTTTTATTAAGTTCTAGATTTCAGGGCTTGTTACCTGAGTAAGATATCAATACACCTAAATAGAGATATTCTAACAAACCAGTTATCTGGTTACTTTATATCAAAATATCTTCTTTTTTGGTATATACTATCACTTGAACTAAAAAGCCTACGTATAATCAATAAAAAAAAACGAGCACTTTAAACAATAAATTAACAAAACACAAGATTACCTCCCTTTACTTTTACTTTGAAAGTAGATGTAGGCTTCCCAATATTTTATTTTGGAATCAAGTCTGTACTAAACTTACTTTGGATCTAGAGGTACAGTAACGGTTGGAGACATTTTAAGACTAACTGCTGATCTGTCGGGGGCTGTTGCCATTAGATACGAGGTTCTACGATGTAACTTTGTCTCGTAATCCTCTGCTGATACTGTAACATATATAACAAAGTTTTATAATCAAAGTTGAGATTGTGCAAAGAACAATGTCTACTGTACATGACTTTTGTTAAACTTTTTTGGTGCAAAATTAAAGTTTAGTATAGGCATTTTGTTTCTTTTCCATGGGAACCATTATGTTACGGTGTGTGAAAAGTAAGATTTGTAACTACTGCGTGTCCACATCATTACACTGTCTGATCTATATCTATATTGTTCGGCAGCTTAAACCCAAGTAAAATAACAGCTCTTGTTATAAGTACTAGTTATAGAATTTTCATACGACTCTTTTTACTGGTTTGTCACACAGATAGTAATAATAACAAGAGGGCCATGATGGCCCTGGATCGCTCACCTGAGTACTTAGGTTTGCTGTTAAGCAGCATTTCATTTTTTAATTGAAAATATGTAAGTGCCTACAAACCAAATATGTAAAATATCAGTCAATAAATAAAGGCTCTATGACAGAAAGTAGAAATATCTATTATAAGCTATGGTGACCTTGACCTTGACCCAGTGACCTCAAACCTTACTCATGGGTAGAGGTCCATGCAAGGAACCTCTATACTGAATATCAAAGATATTGGTCTATAAATGAAGGCTCTATGAGGTACAGTAGATAAATCTACTTTTAGCCTCCGTGACCTTTAACCTAATCCAATAATTTGAAAAAGCTTGATAAAGCTTGCTTCATGCCAAATTTTAAAATTCTATGTCTTGTGGTTTCAGACAAGAAGATTTTTAAAGATTTTCTTCTATATTGTTATTTAAAACTTGTGACCCCTCGGGCGGGGCCAATAGTGACCCTAGGGACATTTTTCTAACAAACTTGGTAGAGGTCCACTAGACAATGCTACACACCAAATATCTAAGCTCTAAAACTTACGGTTTCTGACAAGAAGATTTTTTTAGATTTTCTTATATAACTCTTTGTAAAACTAGTGGCCCCTGGGGCGGGGTCATTTTTGACTCAGAGGCCAGGATTTGAACAAACTTGGTAGAGGTCCACTAGACAATGCTACACACCAAATATCTAAGCTCTATAACTTACGGTTTCTGATAAGAAGATTTTTTTACGATTTTCCTATATAACTCTATGTAAAACAAGTGACCCCCGGGGCGGGGCCATTTTTGACCCAGAGGCCATGATTTGAATAAACTTGGTAGAGGTCCACTAGACAATGCTACATACCAAATATCTTAACTGTAGGCCTTCTTGTTTCTGACAAGAAGATTTTTTAGTTTTTCCTATATAACTCTATGTAAAACAAGTGACCCCGGGGCGGGGCCATTTTTGACCCAGAGGCCAGGATTTGAACAAATTTGGTAGAGGTCCACTAGACAATGCTTCACACCAAATATCTAAGCTCTATAACTTACGGTTTCTGACAAGAAGATTTTTTAAGATTTTCCTATATAACTCTATGTAAAACTAGTGGCCCCTGGGGCGGGGTCATTTTTGACCCAGAGGCCAGGATTTGAACAAACTTGGTAGAGGTCCACTAGACAATGCTTCACACCAAATATCTAAGCTCTATAACTTACGGTTTCTGACAAGAAGATTTTTTAAGATTTTCCTGTATAACTCTATGTAAAACTAGTGGCCCCTGGGGGCGGGGTCATTTTTGACCCAGAGGACAGGATTTGAACAAACTTGGTAGAGGTTCACTAGACAATGCTACACACCAAATATCTAAGCTCTATAACTTACGGTTTCTGACAAGAAGATTTTTTTAAGATTTTCTTATATAACTTTATGTAAAACTAGTGGCCCCTGGGGCGGGGTCATTTTTGACCCAGAGGCCATGATTTGAACAAACTTGGTAGAGGTCCACTAGACAATCCTTCACACCAAATATCTAAGCTCTATAACTTACGGTTTCTGACAAGAAGATTTTTTTAAGATTTTCTTATATAACTCTATGTAAAACTAGTGGCCCCTGGGGCGGGGCCATCTTTGACCCAGAGGACAGGATTTGAACAAACTTGGTAGAGGTCCACAAGACAATGCTTCACACCAAATATCTAAGCTCTATAACTTACGGTTTCTGACAAGAAGATTTTTTTAAGATTTTCTTATATAACTCTATGTAAAACTAGTGGCCCCTGGGGCGGGGCCATTCTTGACCCAGAGGACAGGATTTGAACAAACTTGGTACAGGTCCACAAGACAATGCTTCACACCAAATATCTAAGCTCTATAACTTATGGTTTCTGACAAGAAGATTTTTTTAAGATTTTCCTATATAACTCTATGTAAAACAAGTGACCCCGGGGCGGGGCCATTTTTGACCCAGAGGCCATGATTTGAACAAACTTAGTAGAGGTCCACTAGACAATGCTACATACCAAATATCTAAACTCTAGGCCTTGTGGTTTCTGACAAGAAGATTTTCAAGTTTTCCTTATATAACTCTATGTAAAATCAACTGACCCCTGGGGTGGGGTCAGTTTTGTCCCCAGGGACATAATTTGAACAAACTTGGTAGAGGTCCACTAGATGATGCTTCATACCAAATATCAAAGCTCCAGGCCTTGTGGTTTCGGAGAAGAAGATTTTTAAAGATCCAACTTATAAAATCTATTTTTAGCTCCAGTGAACCAGAAATGCAATGGACCAGAACCATTTGAACAATCTTGGTAGAGCTTCATGCAAGGAACATCCCAGGCAAGTTTCATTAAATTTGCCCCATTGGTTTCAGAGGAGATGTCGTTTGAATGAAAAGTTGACGACGGACGGACGGACGGACGGACGGACGGACTGACGGACGACGGACGACGGACAAAGACTGATCAGAAAAGCTCACCCTGAGCACTTTGTGCTCAGGTGAGCTAATAAGGGGGATGATTAGGCAGTGCTAGTACAAATGTAAACAGTTTTCATACAGGCCAGCAAATTCACCATACTTTTACAGTAACATTACTTCTCAGCTAACATCCATAACATTTATATAATTTAAAAAATCACTGTTCTGTAATTTTGTTCAGACAATTATCCCTCAAGTAAAAACTAAACACCTACTCTCAGGTTTGTTCCTCAATCTGACGGCAGATGTTGTCATGGGAGACACACTGAGGGAAGAGGAGGAAATGCTAACGGAACTACTCAAGGCACTCATGCTGGTTGGTGACATAGCTGAAAATGTACACGTCTATATTAATATACATGAAAATTAGTTTTTTAACAACCCTTATTTAGCCATTTTGAAGGAAGAAGACATGATTTCTTTAAATTACATAAAAATGAAAAAAAAAAAAACACTTTCTTTTACAATTTTCTCAGTGGGCTAGTACCCCAAAGTACCCCCATTACTGACAATAAAATGCAATAAAAAGGAACATTTCTGTACAACTTGTATACTGATAGCAAAACTTACATGATATCTTGTTCTCATTTTTTTCAATAACAATAACACTTGTCAATTTTTTTCCTTGCATATTCTGTTTTAACTGGCTATCTTAATATTCTGAACACTGTAAATTACCTGTTCCCATTCTAAATTACACTGACATTATATTTATAAGCCTATTAAGCATAAACTCAAGAAACACAATATTGCCAGTACGATGAAGAAGATAAGATAATCATGCACACGCTAGCTTTTCTATTCAAATAATTACATAACTCTTCAGTTTCGTTCAGTTGTTTTCTTTTTTGTCAAGTCATTATCTAAGACATTACTCAACAAAGTGACTTGCACAATTATATCAATCAGCACTGAATATCAATAAAGAAGCAAACATTTTTATTCTATTTTAGCTGAGCCAAAAAACTGATTTCACTCCCTTTATGCAACAAGAGAAATGATCTCGGCATAACTTATTTCTTACAGTGTATTCAAAGCTTTTGCTATAGTTTTCACTAACATAAAAGTTTAACTTGGTCACTCAGGGGTACTATAATGATTCTAATTGAAAAATACAACAATCATGCAAGAACAACAAATACCACGTGCAGGACTGGGACTCCTGGCTGACCACTGGAAATTGGTGGGGGTAGCACTTCCGTCCCGCATATCTCGGGAGACATTGGGTTTAGCTGAAAATGTACGGGACGATTTGGGTGTTACATCTGACTGTGGTGTCTCGTTCTCATAGCCCGTTTGTGGAAGGTCTAGAAATAGCACAACATCAATTTTTACAAAATCTATTACAAATGACTACACTAGAGAACAGAACAACATCAAGTTACAATGCTGGTGAACAGAGCAATTTCTAAAAACACGTCTTGATAATTTTTTAAGTAAGCAAAAAAAAAATTACATACTGGTGAAACTACAAAGCACAGAGTAATGAGGTTTAACTGAACAGCACAAAGAAACAAAATAATACATAACTAACTAAAAATGTGACTAAACAAGAGCTCCGTTGAGTGGCGCCAAGGGCCATAGTTATGGTTCTTGTGCACTACTCCTGAAGGAGGTCTATATAGCTCGGACGTCTCATGTCAAGATGTTGATATTGATCAAATTGATACCTTTGATCATTCAACTTACCGTAATAAGCATGTAAGTTAAAAAGGGACATAACTCCAAAAATATAGCTTTCAGAATAATGCCCTTTGTGTTACAACTGTCATGATAAGCAAGCAGTCTAAGTTTCATATTGATATCTTTGACAGTTTTGAATCATTCAACTTAATAAGCAATTTTGACAAAATTGTATGTTAAAAAGGGGCATAACTTCAAAATTATAGCTTTCAGAATAATGCCCCTTGTGTTACAAATGCCTCTTGTCATGATAAGCAAGCATTCAAGTTTCATATTGATACCTTTTAAACTGTTTGATTAACATTAAAGTTTTTACATGACGACAACAACAATGACGATAGCTTGACTTCTTCTTCGAAACAGACAAGATTAAAATGGTGAAAATGAAAAACTTTGACATTAAAGACCCACAAATCTAAGGAGTTTCAGGCAATCTACATGTCCATTAGTATGGCTGAAACAAGCAAGGAAAATAAAAATGAATAGTATTCTAAAATTATCTATAATAAACTTGTAAATCTGAACTAGTATATTCATCCTTGCCTTTTTCAGTCACTGAAGACATCATTCATAACATTGTACATTATTTAACAGTGTTTTAACTAAAGAGAAGAGTTAACAGTACCTATTGCAGATAAAATACCACAAAGAAGTTAACTTACATCTGCTGTAGGGAGCGTTCACTGCCGACAGGAAGGATGCTTTCCTGACAGGTTTCTGACCAGACTCAGAATCTGTCTGATCTCTGGCTTCCCTTGGAGAGTCGTTCTGACCAACGTACTGACTTTGACTTCTAGATTCAAGGTCATATGTTGGTTTTTGCATTGGCACGATTTCCACAATGGGAGACCCTGAGGTACTGGAATTTCCTTGAGAAACATAGATTCTGATTGGTGCAGAATCAGAGAAATTTGATTTGCTGTTTCCCTGAGAATACTGAGTATTTGCATTCTGATGAGGCTCTGGCGACCTCACTCTTTCCTGCGACATTTGCCTAGCTTTACTAATTGGCTGAGCAGAGACTGGCGTCTGAGATCTTGACCGTACTATGTTTTCAACATTATTAGGGTTTTTCTCATAGGTTGCAAGTCTAGCTTGAATTCCATCAAATTTTTTGAATGTTGTGATTTTTTCTATCTCAGTTTTAAATCTACTACTATGAACAGCACTACTAGTACTAGGTGGGGGAGTTACTTCTTTTCTCTCTTCAAACTGCTTCTTTCTGTGTGAAACTAGAATTCTTGGTTCCCGTTTCTGTCTTATTTCAATCTCCGTAGGAGCTGGGGACCGTGTCAATGCAAAAGCTGCTCCATATGAATGGTTACCTGCTTGACTCTGGGTCACATTTGGAGTGCTACTTCTCTCATGGCTATCTTCTATTTTCACTATAAAAGTCCTACTTGAAGAAGGTTGACTTTGATTTTGTTGCTCAGATGAATGAGGGCTGTTACTGTATGATGTACGAAGGTGATGTTCAGTATGAAAAATGTTTGACCTTGGATCAATACTATCTACACTAGCTGACATTTTTTGATTCTTTGAAATGGATGATTCATTAATAACTGGAACATACTGTCTTGATGAAGTATAGCTGTCCCGTTTGTTCGCTGAGCTTTCAGGTGTTGGGGTTCCATGATCAAACCCATATGGGCTATTTGTTTCACTATTCTTCCGAGTCGGGGATGTCCAGATTTGAACCCCAGAGTCGGGAAAGCTGTGACGTACTGAGCTCCCTGACCCATAGTGACTTGAACGGCCTTCATGATCCCTTGTCAACACTTCCTGTGACCGGAATCTTTCAGCTTTCTGATCTGGGCTTCCACTATGTCTGTATTCAATAGGCACGTTACGTGTTCTGGAAGGCTGTAATTTTGAAATGTTCTCCTGTGAATCTGTAGACTGTAGCACACTTTCTTTAGATCGCCTGATCACCACCGACCTGGATAAATTTTCAGCACTATTAACTTTTGAATCCTTTTTAGGAAAGTACAAGCCAAAAGAATAAGTCTTGGCAGAATTTGGATTAACATTTTCCTGAGCTGCGCGTGTTTCAAACTCCCTTCGCCGATCTAAAAATACACTTTTATTCATATTTTCCTCTGGCTGCTGTTCACGATAAACACTTAAACCTGATGTGTATGAAGTAGAAGACTTCAACTGTCGTCGCTGTAACGGTTCCTGCTCAAAGTAAGGAGCTGAGTCTGCCCCATCAAAAAAATGACTATCAAGGTTGCTGGTTGATAGAACTTTTCGATCACGATCTCTACTTGAACCAGAACTATATGAATTACTGTCCATTGAAGACTGGCGACTGTACGAATTTCTTGACTCCCTCAAAGAGTGTCCAGCTCCGAAGTCAGAGTCAAAAGACTGACATGAATTTTGGTATGCCTGCAAAAATAAAACAGATAACTTCAAAACCCACATTCTTTCATACTTCCATTAATGTTACAGTACCAGTTTTCCTTTGAAAGAAATCTCACAAATACAAATGTTGTGGAAAGATAAAATCATGTAACAAAATAAAAACTAACATTAAAAGTAACCAAATAAATCATACTTAATCTGGGTTTTTGACATGTTAATGTAATACATGAAATTCTAAGAAATTTTTTTTTTGCCTCTACAGATATGAACATTTTAATAATATTCAAGTGTATAAAGACCTTATGTACAGTAGAAATTCAGTGAAATCATTACTTTTCCACACTCTTTTCTCATATTTAACAAATATCAACTGAAACATTGAGTAAAGTCTGAGATCACTCATGCCCACCTTTCCAAAGCAACTGATAAGACTTAAAACCGACATAAGCCAGGCCTGCGTTTTTGAAAATTCAATTTCAGATAAACCTACTGATAGAATATCTTACATTGCAGATTTCCTTCAGTTTTTAAATGCATGCCTTATTTTAGTGTTACACCTACTTCAGTTGGAAAAACAACAACTAAAAACCACCTATCTTAATCAGGCATAAAATAACAGTTGGCTGTGCGGTTAGGTGGGGTACAAACAAAGTGACCCAGAATTTTGACTGACCCATAGCCTAACACAACAACCTGAATTTGAACAGCTGAATGGGCTTCCCTTAAAATAAACACAGTACCAATGTTTTTTTTTTTGGATTTCAATGAATTAAATCCTCAGCAAATATTCACTGCATCCTAAGTGTACATCCCATCGGCAGAAAAAAAACAACATATACTATAAATCTAGCGCAATATAAAGAGTAAAATGAGGTGTGAAAGTTTGAAGTGTTACAAAATAAAGAAGCAGATAGTTCTTTGTCACATTCATTCCTCTAAAATTAAGCTTTTGCATGACTCTGAAAAAATAAAAAAAAGTCTTAATATCAAGGATTGAGTCCGAATCTCTTGTAAATGCATATAAATTAAGATGACATTACAATAGTTTTACGTTCATCCTTCAATATCTAAACTCGGCTATAAAAGTCAAAATTTAACATCCATTATTTAATATGAATTAAAGAGATCATATTTCATTAAAATATTCCAATACATTAATTATATATGATTGATGAAACATTAAACTACTTCCCCGCCAATTAGAAGCAATATAATCACATTTACCTATTCTGTACCTATAATGAAAACTGAATATTTCACATTTAACCTATATTTAAGGTTTCTATTAACTGTTGTAAACAGTTACTTCAGTTATAAAATCTGTAACTTTTATGAAAATGATTGCATGACTAGAAGTATTTGTCGAAAAACTGAAAAATGGAAAAAATGCTTTAAACACCTTGGAGAAAATACCTTTGTTTATTCATACTTAAAAAGACCACATTCCTTGGGGTAATATTGCCAGTAGCAATTTTTATCTATTGTTCATCAAAATCAGCTGTAGATAGATAAAGAGCAAGAAAGTTACTTCTTTACCTCTTGTTTGCTGACACAAGGTGATTATTTCACAAATATTTGTATATATTATGGACTACAGCACTGATTATAGAGAACAAATTTCTCCATTCATATTCTTTCTCTTTTTTTATTTTTTCTTTACAAAGGAAGTCTGGCCAGGGCCTTATAATTTTGACTCAAAAAAAGTTTATGGAAATAATAACACATGACTTTAATGTAAACAAAATAGAATAAAAAATAAGCTTCAAAACTGCACCTTTTGCAAAAAAATAAAAAATTAAAAAAATTACTAACCAACTGAAGTATATCCTCCTCTTTCGGTACCACAAGAATTCTCAGATCTTTTGTTGTGTGTTGTATTAAATTGATCACTTGCCCGTATGACTTCCCTGTTACTGGTTCCCCATTTACAGATATAATCCTATCTCCAGGGTTCAAGCCCGCTTTGTGGGCAGGGCCACCTTCCTTGACATTTTTCACGAAAATTGTATCGAGAGGTTCAAGGCTGCCTTGTTGTACACGTTGGAAGTACAATTCTGAAATTACAGTCGCAATCATGAAACAAAACTACCAATATCACACACAGTTAAACAATTCAAACAGTGGTTAGAAGTTATAGATAAAATTATGATATAAGAAAACCAACAAAGGAATTTCGATTTGGGATCTGTTGTTTCTCGACCAATCAACTGAGATAGGAATGAGGTAAACTGTCTCTGCATTCACTTATTCACTGAGGGTTAAAACCTAAGTCATGTAGTAAAAATTTCATTTATAAACTAAAGTCATCAAAAAATAAAAACTATCACATTTGTCAGTAGGGGGGCTGACTTATGTAGTCAATCTAGCTCAAACAGCTAAGATTTTGAAATCATGGCCAACTACCATTTTCATTTCAGAAATGGTCAAAAATACTGAATCCAAAAATTTATTCTTATTTTTTCTTTTATCTTTCTACACATCACTGCAAATTTTATAACACTTTCAAACAATCCAACAACTGATTGAAAAGATAAGATGACAGGAGTGGCATGATTATCACTTGGAACTTTTAACTTAGAAACGTAATGTGTGGTCTAACCACGGAGCTAACACATAAATTAACATTTTCTCGCTGTAGCAGGCAAGAATATGATATTATTATTTCTGTACACACCTACTGCAGCACCTTTTCAATCCACAACTATTGATGCATTTTTTTTATATTTTGTTTGTTTGTTTAGAATAAAATGATGGATGTTCATATTTTTTGGTATTGTATATTTACTCTTGGTCCATGTTTGGACAAACACAGTATTTCATCATTAAGTATCATAGGTTTGTAATAAACTTGTACGATCACACATTGAATAGTGTATTGTTAGCTAATGTTACTTGACCATTTATATTTGTATAGACAATGCTGTGCTCTCTAATTCCCCAACATCCATCCCAGATCAGTAAAATACCATCAAAAAGCTTTCTCAACTATTCCTTTTATGTAAAAGACCTTTTATATCATTTAGAAAACTAATTATCGTACCATTTTCTTAAACACACCACTGAAGCACTAACAAGATGATTTATCACCACAAGATTTTAACATAATTATTCCAGTTTTTCTGCCTACTCCCTTGTTTTTTTTCCCTTTAAATCCTTTGTTTCCATTGTATTTTTAAAAAAAAACTGTGTACTATGGTTGTGACATTAAATATGATATCTCAATACAATGGACAAACCGCTATCTTATCAAACTTTATGGTCAAACTACATATTTTATAGCCACTGTCTGTAAACACTAGACACCAAAATATCTGTAAGTGACACGACTGTTACATGTTGTGGAGAAGCGAACAAAAAGCTACGCAAGACAACTATGTAACTTATTACAGACACTTTTTTTTCATAGCAAGTCTAGTATGTAATCAAACATGAAAGATGGCATTCTTTCGGACTTAGTTTCAAAACAACTCAACTAAACTTGACTTGAATCAAAACAAGCAACTAATTTTGCCAACAATTTCTAAAACAGACTATAATTATTCCCCTTTAAACATTTCATTTAAAATCGACCATGGGCAGATAAACAAGGCTGTTAACCATTTAGCTGGCAGCTAGATGTCAATGTCTCCATATTAGCTGATACAAACGGCATTTTGCTCAACAGTACAATAATTAGAAATAAAAATGTAACCATTTTGGCCAATTACAACAGGTGGATGCTGTATTCATTTTAAAGTAAGATATTTCCACTATACCATAGCAGACTAAAGTGAATATCAACAATTATCACAAGTTACACTTCAACTTAATACTGCCAAAAGTCAATACTGACTATACTAGGCAGGCGCGTGTCAGGAACATTTAAAATTTTAAAAGTTAATAACACACATATATATACACACTATATATCATACAAGCAGTGTAGTCACATGTTACTTCCTATACAAGTTTGTGTACTTAAACTTTGAATTCTCTCCGTTTGATATCATTTCATTATCAATTAAGGTAATTTAGTACACAGAGATATCAATTCATCGTAATGGTATCACTAATTACTATCAATCACCTAATTACTGGGTACTGATATTGAGTTAATTAACTTCATTACCAACCTGAAGAGTGTATCCAAGTCGGAAATTTTCATTATATCTTTAGAACTGTTTTTGACAGGAAATATTTTATCAGGAAGTTAAAATCATAATTACGACTGAAAAAAAAACAACTAACATTTCAATTTGTCTTTTAACTGTAATAGGTGAAGCATCTGAATGGTATAACCACAGTTAATCTATTTGTTGTATTACTAATGGAGTGGAAAATTATTCAAACACATAGTTACCTTCTGTTTCATCCTCATCATCACTTGTGTATTCTCTCTCCTGAAAAAAATAAAGTAAATATAGCTTACTTATCACATGTTCCAAATTCTATATGATTCAATAGTAGTATACTTAAGATACAAAGAAATCCTTAAATTGCTGGAACAGTCAAGCATGGAAAATTAATACAGTTTTCCAACCTCTGACATGGTCTCGCAATAACCAAGATAAGTCAATAACAGAAAGATGTTAAGTCCTCAGTGACCTTAGAATCAGAACACATGAATTCATGAAAGCAAGAGCATATTGTTCCATGGAAATACTTATTTTCAAACCGTTCAACCGGGTCTGCAAATGGCCCTTCATCCGCGAACAACAGCAGACTGTGTACATGTTGATATTTTGGTGATGGTGAGTATTTGCCTAATTTTAATATATTCCCAAAAGATTTCGACAGGAACAATTTTAGGTGATTCCCTATTATAAAAGAAACCCTTCTGTCAAAATCATGGATTAAACAGTGCTCTATTCAGCATGAAAATGCTTAAAAAGAGTACAAATTTTCGACTGAATAAGTCATTTGTTGAATCGGCTGAGGATTTTCTTTCTTATTCATAAAACTGAAATGCTTGAAGTATTCCAATATAAAGTTTGATCATTTCTCTCTAAATATTCCAAACTAAGCCTCCAGTCTGCATTTTCTGCAAAGTTATTTACTAATTAAGTGGACATATGCTGAGGATTTTGCCAATGACAACTAGTGAACTGCCATTAATAGAGAAACTGATAATGACGAATGCAGTTAGATCAGTGGATATGATAATGACAATGGCCGTCAACTGAAAAAATAATGCAATAGCATTTCAATGTAAATGTTGCTTTTTATTCCCCAGAAGAAGGGCATATTGTTTTTTAACTGTCCGTCTGTCATTCTATCCATCCGCACACACATCTGATACCTAAGGTGGTAATACAAAAGAAATCTATTGTTTTCATTCCGTGACCACCTAATTCTTTTGTCTTTTAACTTGTCATTCTTCTGTTTGAGAGCAAAGGACATACCCCTTAAGGTTCCATATTTGGGGGTGCCTGTGCGTCCTTCTGTCATTCCATCCAAGGACTTTAACGTTCGTCATAACTTTCTCATTTGTGAATGGTTTTACATGGATTTGTTCGCAATACCGGTTGACTGGTATGATTTTGTTGTAAGTCTATTTGTTTTTCAACCGAAAGTAACTTCAGACTTATGTTCAGTATATAGTAGAATTATATTATTCTATTCTATATATTTAATCTTAACTGAAATCTGATCTCTGTATCTCCCACCCCCTATGCCTCCATAAATAGTCTATTAATTTCTTTGTCATTTTAATGTTGTGTCATCTTTTGAAATATAAGAAGCATTAATTTGTAACGAAATTGGCAGTGATACTAAAAACTCGTAAATTTTTTTTTTTAGAATAAATTCCTGATTTTTCACGGTTAAGAATTTAATAACAATATGTATGCCACCCCAGTGTCTTGGAAAAAATATATTATTTCCTTGTTGAAAGAATAAAAAGATACTGAGAAGGATTAAATTTTTTGCATAGAAGTCCAGAGACTTACCATATCTAAGAATCACTTATAAGTTCCAATGTGATCTTAGTAAATCATTTTACAATGAATAGAGAACTTCAATTCACAAATATTCAACCACAATTCCACCAGTATCATTTGGAGCACTGTTTAAAACAACCAGAAATATCTCTTAAATCCATCAGTTTACGCAGACAGAAACAGTTTTGAATGAATTCCAAACAAATCTATGAAATCCTATCTCACGAAAACACACGCACACATCCTCTACTATCCTGTTTTCAGCCTTAAGCCGTGTTTAAATTGTGAATTAGCGATTACATCTGTGTACCTGTATACCTACGTTATTGTACCTGTTTCATTATTATTTCTCAATTTTTCTCATTTTGGCTCCTGTACCCATCCCAATTCAAAAACCACAGCCACCGAGTGAGACAGCATTTATCCAAAATATGTTCATTGTAATTTGATGCATAAATTGTTACATCATCGAAAACAATCAAAGTCCCGATCTTTTGATATAGATCTCTTTTTTTTAAATCTGAACAGTGTTGTACCTATCCAGTAAACCACAAGGCAGTCAACCAAGATTTGTAGGCAAGTTACCTGCATGATGTGAAGTGAACATGCATTTTTTTTCTCTCCAAAAGTCAAGCTGCAACTTGGCATAACTCAATTATTTCTCATCAAATTTGGCATACACTTGAAGCCTGAATAAGCCCCCTCTCACTTGTTTATGTCTACCAGTAACAAAATGAGATCTTAATTAGAAACTTGCTGTTTTTCTCCTCTCCCACCTGTATAAACCTGGAAGAGATTCAGACTAACAATGGAAATTTGATTGATGGGAGAACTATTCTCTGATCCAGGCACCCCAAAAAACTGTTCTGATTTATTTGCTGTTACACCATTCAGCAGATGTCAGCATATCAGATATATGTTCCACTGAATGACCTGCGTCTTGCTTCATTTTTGAATTTTGAAGTCTAACAACTGTACCGAATGGCTGTTTTTATGCATGTCGTTTTTTATACAAAAAGATACGGTGAACAGAATATTTAAGTCACAGCTTAATGGTTCAACTATACATATAAGAGGATCAACTAAAGTTCATTTTATAGATTTAGTCGGACAACCCTAAAATAAAGTTACTAACATCAATGAACATTTCCAGGTCACAGACTTTTGACACATTACATTTACACTTCCTAAGAATGTCTCTTTCATCACCAGTTAAGTGTAATTTATACAAATAAAATTTGTCCCGTTTCAAATCAAGATTTGTCACTCAGTAAAATATAATGGCAGCCTTCTCCCACCATTTGAATCATCTTAAGTTACAAAGTAATCCATGACACAGAATAACCACAGTCATTACAAGTGTAGAGTACAAAACTGTAATCAACATTCATACAACAATTTCCAACGTTGAAAATTTACAACGCACAATTTATTTCAAACAACAGTTCGACCGCATCAAAAGTGACATCACTGCTTACAACAATGAACAACTGTCCTCAAAAAACAAAATATCACTTGTTCATTACAACTGAAATATTTCTTTCTTTTCTTGTAAAAACTTCCTGAACTATGCCTTGTTGCATGTCAGTTAATGACATGATGTTATCATATTTATTCAATAGAAAACCTTCAAATAACACTGTTCTCTCTTAACGTGTCATTTAACAATGCACCCAATTTTGGTATTCGGCATGCAATAACAAAACAGAACCTATTAAAATAATTATTATCATCATTATCTAAATGATGATGAAGGTAATGACTATGATGATGATAATGATAAAATAACTACAGTTATAACAAGGAAACAATAAATAAACATAAAAAAAATAAAATTTCTTTAAAAGCCTTAAAAAAACAAAAAACCAAAACACATAAATAATATAGAAATCAAAGCTTGTATCACATGGTGATATTTAATCTGCGCTCTCTGGATTGTTGGATAAATAATTCTCTGATGACTTAAGTCAAATTTTTTTTCTTGAAACCAATGATCATAGAGAATTAAGCCTGTCCAGATTATCACAGAACACAGAACATCTCAGCAATGCTCAATACAGACCCAAACTTGTCCATCAATAATTACTTTCAGCAAGTCTGGACAATAATTTGTTGCATGTATATGACTTGTTTAGTTTCAGTTTTGTTTAGTTTAAAACTCATTTATTTTACATCGATTGCAATACAAGTTCTTACAACTTAGATACATCACGCTCGATGACTGCTTCCTGGGTTCCATACAAGTATTCACGCAGTGTGGAGGAATGTGAAGATCGTGAGAGAATCTCACCTCTGACGGGATTCGAACCCGAGACCTCCTGATCCGAAGCCCTACGCTCTACCCCTGGACCACGGTGCCTCCTTACAATGAATTAACCATTTCCTGATAATTTCATAAAACTCATCGTCATTCTAAGAAAATGTCTTACCTTAGACAAAAACACAAATTAAACTAACTTAAATTAGTATCATGAATGCTCACTTCAAACTAATTTTAGAAAATATTTCCAGCCTTAAACAAGAAGACATAAAAACACTCAAGTCCAACAAACTGAGCTATACATATTTTTGTAATGATGAACTAACTGACCACTGGCTGGCTGTAGATGACCTGTGGACCATGAGAAACCTTCAGCTGCTCACCGATATCAATTAATCTTTCTTGACCAGGAGGAAAAACCATTAAACTATCAAAACAAGCATGACCTTTAACTGCATTATATCTCACATCAGAATCTAAAAAATGAACTACCTACATCACTACATGACAGTAGCCTTGTTGTTGTTTGTATTTTTCCCCCCTTACAGATAAAATCACCAAGTTTGAAAACAATTTTTGTTTCTCAATTTACTATACATTACAGTGTAATTTACTAAGGGAAAACAGAATTTCAACAGAAGGTTGTTAACATTTGCAGGTAACTTATATTGTTGTTCCTGATAATGTTATCTTTGCACAGCAGCTGATGCAGAAAACGAGATCCATTTTTTTTTATTTCTATTATTGTCTTTTCGTAAGCTTACGCATGAAAATTAGCCATCATTGCCAGAAATTGTTAACAGTACAAGATCTGAACTGTTACAGTTAATGTAAAAAGGGGGAAAAAATCTTTCTTCTTTTTTCCTTTTTTTTTGTTCTAATTCTTTTGTCCTTTTTTTTTTTTTTTGGTTACAGACAGGTTCAAAGAAATTGAAAATATTTGTCTCTGGAAATGAAATTACTCTAGGAAAACACTAAGTTCTGTCCTTGGTGTTTCCTAATAACTTTGTGCAGCAATGTGGGTGATCTTTATGAACTGTTGAAAAGTGGAATGTGTTAATGAACTTTTCACATGGTAAAGAACAATGCTCTCACCAACCTCTAGCCTGTGTAATAGTGTAAGGCAACTGTTACATATATTGCTATATAATAGTGTAAGTTGGTTTAACTTGGTTGGAGCGGATCACTGTGGTCCAGTGGTAATGCGTTGGACTGGCAGCCCAGGGGTCCCAAGATTGATCCCCAGCTCCTCCACTAACATAACTTATTGTCTTTCGGATGAGACATTAAACCTAGGTCCTATTTATCAGTGCTGTACACTGAGCATGCAAAAGAACCAGGGGTGTCTCTGGAATGGGATGCTTTCTGTATCTTGCACTACCCCCACAACATAAAATAACTAACCTCTGCAGAGGGCATCAGTCATATGGGCAACCGGTACAGACGACAAATAAACCCAAATAGAGAGAGTTACAGACATTGCTATATAATGTTGCAGATATTGCTATATTATAGTAGTGTATTAGTCAATTGTAATGTTACAAGTATATAACCAAAAATCATGACAAATAAAAGTAACATTTCTCCAATGTTACACAAGACTGTCAAGAGTTATAACTCTGCTTATAGCATAAGATAGACAAACAAATTTATGAGAAGACATTTCAATTATACTTTAAGTACTATTTTTGCAAAGTTATGTGGTCACATCCTCATAGAACTATCAGGATCAGGATAAACTTTGTTGTTGTTGTTGTGCAAACTGAAGTGTTGTAGCCTTTAGTAACTACAGTTATGATTTGTTTTTCAAAATAAACATTTATTATAGAAATAAAAACACTCAACAATCAATTACACTGGGAACTGCTAATGTTTACATATCACTCAAATGTTAGTTGCAAATTCTTGAAATGCCTCAACTGCTGAAGTTAAAAATAAATTCTCAATTAACAGAGATTATAAACCAGGGACAGATTTACAAAGCATCTTCCGATTTTCTCTGCTTAATTTTTCAGGTACCAACTGGGTAACCATATCTATTGCAATAAACATGAAACTTTCAAAACATATTAATAACACTGTTAATGGGAAACAAAAAGAAATGATCTTTCTAATCAAGGGAGGAAGTGGTATATTTCTAGTAAAAATAATTCAATTTTAAGTAAACAACTAGTAAAAATAATTCAATTTTAAGTAAACAACTAGTAAAAATAACTCAATTTTAAGTAAACAACTTAAGTTGACGAATCGTGAAACTGACCTCAAGACTTTAGAAATTTCAAGCAATTTTCATTAAATGAGATATAACATACACCAGAATAAATGTATGTATTTTGTTACAACATAACCGCTGAAACAGTGTTTGTTTACATTGTACATACCAGCCCAGCCCACTCCAACATCTCTAGCTCTGGTTCTGTTTCATCAAATTCATCCATAGAATACATTTTTGCCTGCTTCCTTCTTAATAACTCTCGCTTAAAAATATTTCACTAAAAATTCCACACAAAAGAACTTTTCCTTACAGCAGTGTATCTTTAGTTATCTTTGCAAGACTACATGTTTTTACAAATCAGATTTCCATTCTTAACATCCACTTTTCCAGTTCTCAACCACGCACTTGCAATGTTAAGTATTATTCATTTCCAAAGAACCTATTCCATGAGCGAAATATTTTCAAAACTCTCAAAAACACCAGAAGAAGAGGCAAAGAACATGTTTTTTTCATTAACCTGGAAATTTAAAGAGCTTGTAAATGCTCTATAATTATCTTTAAATACCTCATAATTATACTGAGGATAATAATTCATATTTAAACTGTCAGTTTCTGTTTGTGAATCTTCACAATTCAAGCATTTTCAGAACATCATGTCTGCTTAATTTTATTCAAAATCCTGACCTCTCATCATTATTATATTTCTGAGAAAAATTTTAAACATCAATTAGCTATATGCTTCACAAATTTTCCTCTTTGTATATTAATAAAATCAGTTACTACCACACTGGAAACAGATTTGCAAGTCACATTTTATTAAATTTGAATTTAATATGCCATAATGTTTTTTTATGTAAGAAATCATGTACTTTCCAACTTGCTTGACAATTAAGCCATTTCAGAGTAATTCTGACATTTTTTTTAAAAGTTATAACAAATTAAAATGCATTTCTACAAACATTTTATTTAAATAAACGTAACTAGCTTCTGTTAATTATCCAATATGCTTGCAGTTATCACCCCGAAAGTTATCACTGATTCTATTCAAAGTAAAAAAGATTCTCCTTCCAAGTTATATCACTGTCGAAAAACAAGTTCTTCCTGCCGAAAAAAAAGCATGTTATGCAGATAGAGCAAATATCCACAGTGGTATTATAATGCATTTCGTAACAACACCTCATTCGAAAATAGTACAATCTGTCTCACTTGGCAGCACCAAGTGTGCCTGTTTTTCTGAACACAGGATGTTTTTGAATGACAAACTGTTATCTAAAATGTTTGTTTATTAGTTTGTCATAGAGCATGGAATCTCCCTCAAGTACTCAATACATGATATAACTTGGCACTACGCCTTGGTGAACAGAGGCTCTGACACTGTATCTACCATTCACATATTACTGCACTAATCTTTTTTACCTAATGGTTATATTCCTTCAGAAACATTCCTCAATGCTTCCTCCACAAAGGAAGGGGCAGTTGATTCTGATTCTATTGGTCAGTGCATTGTTGAACTACTTTACTGACTATGTGACCAGCTGGTATCAAAGAATCAAAGGAACACCGTCCGCTTCATCCTAGCTGAAGTTTAACTGAGGAAGGTCTGAAAATCAGTATCTTTATAGGTGATAATGAAAAATCAAATATTTACTTCAAACTGCCAGCAATTCTTAGATAATAACAAATTATATGTCACTTGCTTCATGCTTACAGAAAATAAATAGCATGAGATTTTGGGAAGGGGTGAGAAGATCAGTGGTTCAGTGATAATGTGCGGGACTGGTTATCCAGTGGTCAAGAGTTTGATCCCACACTCCTCCACTCAATTAATCAGTGCTTTATGCTAAGCATTGAGAAGAACCAGGGGTGTCTCTGGAATGGGATGCTTTTTTTATATCTTGCACTATACCCAACAACCTAACAGAACCAACAATAAACAAACTCAGATAGACATAGTGTTACCTGAACAGACTGTTAAAAAGATCACAATGCTTTATATAGAACATGGATGGGCTACCAGGAACTTTTGAGTCAAGCTGTCATAAAATCCTTCCCTCAGTAGAAATTTCATCCACCTGGTATTTATCAAAGACACATAAACATCAGTAGGTTAAAGAACTTAAACTGTGCCCTAGACCTTGATCTGAAAACCCTGAATCAATGCCATGCCTCTACGCAAAACAGTATGAATAAGTTCTCTCAAGTTTACATTGCATATTGTAAGGTATGGCATTAAGGCATTTTTCTGCACCATCTACAAAATGAAACTAGATCATTACCTGCCTAACATGTGGCTTCCTGAGTTTCTGTATGCTTCAGATAATGTTACATTAAAACAAGGAAAATAAAGTCATAATAGATCAGACCCCATTACGAACCTCACATTGCAATAACCCTCGGTGCTCACCCTCACAATAATTCCCATAATTCTTCACATCTTAATACAATGAACAATAAGCAAAAATATAATTCAAGCCAGTCAGGATAAAGATCGCAGCATAAAAACCACCTCACTCACAGGAATCTTGGCACTAGCTACTAACGACTGTTACTGAATATCATTTGCATTAATTATACACCACTGAAGTCACTACAAGGTGGAAATATGAATATTCTTAGAAAAAACTGTAATGCCACTAATTTATTGCAGTCGCTTTCAGATACTGGACAACAACGAGGATTTTTAGAAATTTACTACTGAAAGAGCCAATTAACTTACTTCTAGGCAATCAAAGATGTTTTTAGAAACACATAAAAAATCTTATTGGGAAGAATATTAATGTTTGTTCTTTGTTTTTAGTCTTTCTGTACTCTAACAACAGTAATAGAAAATCATTATTTCTTTTTCATCCTTATTCACTCCCACACATTTCTGACCAAATAGCTTCGGTAACCATCAAATTCCACGAAACAAGTAGTCACCTATTAATTAATTGATTAATTATTGCTTTCTGCGCTGTAATAAAACCTATTTACTATTGATGTAATTTTATTCCATATGAAAATCTGTAAACTTTATTGAAAGGCAATGTCTTTTTTTATGATTTACAAACTGGTGTTATTAGCCCATAGATGCTGTGTGGAGCTTTATTACTGTCCGTATAAATACTTGGAAAGCACGCAGCAGCAATATAACAGTTGTTTGTTAAGACCTCTCCAAGAATAAAAATTGGGCTTTCATAAGTGAAAACTGACAACTATAACTCTATGATATAATGCCATGTGAAAATTAACCAACTTCTATTACAATGCCATGTAAAAATCAACATACTATCTCTTATGCAATACCAATGTGAAAACCAACCTCAAACATCTTATGCTATACCAATGTGAAAAACCAACCTCTTAGGCAATACCAATGTGAAAAACCAACCTCTTATGCAATACAAATGTGAAAAACCAACCTCTTATGCAATACCAATGTGAAAACCAACCTCAAAAATCTTATGCAATGCCAAACGAAAACAACCTCTAGTGCCATGTCATGTGAGAACCAACCTATAACTAGAAATGGTTTTTGATTGAACAAAAACATATGTCTCCCCCCAGCCAGTTGCTGCAGGCAGTATTGAATCAGACGATTGTAAAATTTGACATTTAACCTCCAAGTGTGACCTTGACCTTGAGACACAACACCCGCAAAGTGGGTTCTGCATGTCGCCTTGATGAGATGAACATCTGACCCAAGTTCCATAAAAATCCCTCAAGGGCTTTTGAAGATACAGAGCGGACACCATTTTGTGGCATTTGACATTTAACCTCCAAGTGTGACCTTGACCTTGAGACACCACACCCGCAAAGTGGGTTCTGCATGTCGCCTTGATGAGATTAACATCTGACCCAAGTTTCATAAAAATCCTTCAAGGGCTTTGGTAGATACAGAGGGGACACGATTTTGTGATGGACAGACGTAGGACAGACAACCGGGGCAAAAACAATATGTCTCCACCGATGAGGTGAACATCTGACCCAAGTTTCATAAAAATCCTTCAAGGGCTTTTGAAGATACAGAGCGGACACGATTTTGTGGCATTTGACACTTAACCTCCAAGTGTGACCTTGACCTTGAGACACCACACCCGCAAAGTGGGTTCTGCACGTCCCCTTGATGAGGTGAACATCTGACCCAAGTTTCATAAAAATCCTTCAAGGGCTTTTGAAGATACAAAGCGGACACGATTTTGTGGCATTTGACACTTAACCTCCAAGTGTGACCTTGACCATGAGACACCACACCTGCAAAGTGGGTTCTGCACGTCGCCTTGATGAGGTGAACATCTGACCCAAGTTTCATAAAAATCCTTCAAGGGCCCTTGAAGATACAGAGCGGACACGATTTTGTGACGGACAGACGGACGGACGGACGGACGGACGGACGGACGGACGGACAACCAGGGGAAAAACAATATGTCTCCCCCATTTTTGGGGGGAGACATAATTATGCAATGTTAACAACCTCTTATGCAATGCCAATGTGAAAACCAACCTCACATACAATGCTGTCAATGTGAAAACCAACCTCTGATCCAATCCCAATGAGAAAACCAACCTCTTATGCAATGCCAATGAGAAAACCAACCTCTGATGCAATGCCAATGAGAAAACCAACCTCTGATGCAATTCCAATGAGAAACCAACCTCATATGCAATGCCAATGTGAAAACAAACCTCTTATGCAATTCCAATGAGAAACCAACCTCATATGCAATGCCAATGTGAAAACCAACCTCTGATGCAATGCCAATGAGAAAACCAACCTCTGATGCAATTCCAATGAGAAACCAACCTCATATGCAATGCCAATGTGAAAACAAACCTCTTATGCAATTCCAATGAGAAACCAACCTCATATGCAATTCCAATGAGAAAACAAACCTCTTATGCAATGTCAATGTGAAAACCAACCTCTTATGGAATGTCAATGTGAAAACCAACCTCTGATGCAATGCCAATGAGAAAACCAACCTCTTATGCAATGCCAATGTGAAAACCAACCTCTTATGCAATGCCAATGTGAAAACCATCCTCAAACTGCTAATGCAATGCAAAATGAAAATTACCTCTAGTGCCATGTCAAGTCAGAACCAGCCTATAATTGTAAAATGCCAAGTGACAACCAAATGCAAAGTCACGATACAAATTTATGTAAAAAACAACTTCCACAATACTTTAACAAAGGTTCTTGATTAATATGGGCACAACCTGCAGTTGTTTCCAAGATAGAACATTTGATATTGTTCACTAAGACTCTTGTTCACATATTCTGTATTTGGAATATATCAAAAAAATGTCTACAAAAATTTATATATTTTTTCTCTCTCTCCTGCCCAAAAAAGTATGATTCTAAGAGGATCTTATACCTCCTTACCTATAATGTTAGTCATCTTGCCTACCTGAGTATTACAAAACAAAACAAAAATACATAAATAAACATTATTATTACAAGGAACTGATGTCATAGAAACAAAAACAATATACAAGAAAAACAATACTGTAATCTGATTGGTGAATACCACTGATCAGAATTCCAGAAGCACTCACACAACCTTTATTAACTTATGTCACCCGATAACTGCTGCCAAATGCCTTTCATACGTGTGATATATCATGGGATAAAGCACACACACACACACACACACAAAAAAACAGATCTTTAAGAAAACAGAATCCTTTCCTCTACCTCAGATGTACTCTAGTTCTTCCAGACAGACATTACCACCTCCTTTGAAGAATCAATTAAATAATCTTTCAAGGTTTCATCAATAGCTGAAGACTCTCTTATTTGAGAAATCTTACTGTCTACTCGAATATGTCTTTAATAAAATAGCACTTCACAACTCCAACCTCTTTTCAAGATAAAGAATGCTTACTTAACATGGTGTATAAAAAAGACATCAGCTCAAAGCTATGTTGGAAAAATCCAGTATCCAGACTTAGTGCTAGTTAACTTGTCCTAGAAGCAGGAAGCTTCTCCCTATCTTTCTGACATGATTAATCACTTTAAATGCTGAACACAAAGCAGGGAAACTGGTGCAGTACCTTTTTTCTTACCTTTGACATGATAAGGCCATGATTGAACCTGCTACATGTCTCGCACAATGTCCATACTCCTTAGTTAACCTCTGAGCTATCAAGCAGATGCTTGTATGTTTTTGTGCATCTGTGTTTAGTCCATCAGTATAATTATTTTTTTCAATATTATGTAATAGGCAACTCAAAAATTTTACGATGACCCGCATCATGCACTGTGTCCTTTCTAGCCAGTGTTGTATAGTAAAAAAACTGAAACTATTTTTTTTATTATTCTTTCTTTTTACTTTCAACCATACTCTATCTCAAAATTTATTTATTAGACTGAAAGCTTAGGTCTTTGCATGAAATATGAGCACAGGAAAATGACCATAAAATGATGGATGAGTTTCTTTACCTGGATTCACAGAAAGTGCATTGTTACCTTTAACCAGACTTCAGGCTGATAAACAGTGCACCTTCATTTATTACCGTTTTATATTAATTCTGATCTGCTACAATTAACAAACTGCAGGTGGCAGGATGGGGAATACACCAAACTTAGCATGGCTTTCACTCATGCAAACTAATTATAGAACTTTTACAGCAATAAACTAATCCTCATCTGGAAGATAAAATGAAGGTGCCAGTGCCAGAAGGTGACCTTGACATTTCAAAGCAGTTCTGATGTCCTTCCAAATCTGATTGCACATATGCCATGATATTTTCATGAGATAGTGATACAGAAAGTATCAAAAGAAAATATAAGTATCAATTCACAGTTGCTGTTTCTTGCAAATGAAATCAGTGCAGTTAATAGTCAGAAAGACTTCATGCTTAAAATGTCCATTATCAATGCATTTGAAACATACTTCAGCAAGCTGCAACTTATACTATGACTATTTTTAAAAAAGGGAAATAGTTATCACTCTAATTTCATGAAATCAGGTCACAGCGAATTTTAGTGAAAGTTTGTACTGGGGTTCTATTTAAGTCAACATCAGATATGTCTGACCTTTAGCTAAAATGTCAAGGTCACAATTATATCTGTATATGACCTTTCTGAAAACTGTTGCTCTACAATCAAAAGCCTTTATTTCTTCAGAATGTAAAACAGAAACCACAAAACACATTAATTGAGCTCAGAAAGACCATAACCAACAAAACTGAAGGGACCACAAAATTCCCCAACTGCTTGTACAGGCTATACATATAGCATCTGTCTGGAGTCTTTAATCTTGATACATTCCTACCATCTCTATCCATCACTCAAACACATACGATATCTTATCTGCACAATGATTTGTCTAACTTTTCACTCTGTTTCTGTCTCAAAATGAAAAATATTGTTACAACTGCATTTTTGCCAAGAAACTGAAAAGTGAAACATTACAGGGTTTGACGTAGGACTGAAGGCTGTAATGCTTACTGTATAAAACACACAGAGTGCTGCCAGCTTTCACTTCACTTTCACATGTTATATCATTCAGATTGGATTCACCCTGTGCAGAATTAGACACACACCTGTATCATATCCAACCGACAGTCAAAGGAAGGGGAATAACTGAAACTATAGGACTAAAGCTACTTAAAATATGAAATGCTAAACTGAGACTGTGTAAATATTTCAGTATTTCTGATATCTGAAAATTAACCAGGAAGCATGTATATACACAGGACACAAAGAAATACTGAAACAGGAAAAGCATAATTAAGAGCTATGTAAGCTTATTTTGTAAGATTCCCAAGAGTTATGTTAATTTCCGTATTAGGTATCTATTATGGACATCAAAGGAAATACTTGAAATAATGGAAAGTGAGAAAAGGAATAATAAAAAAATAAACAAAACCATGTTAATCCATAAGTTCAATTGATCAAAGATATGCAAAAGAACTGTGTAATCATCCAAGACTGAGCGGGTTTTACAGATAAGCAAGTATTAACTGGCTACTGATTTCTAAAAATAGCTACCAAATCCTCATTCATTCGTAAAAAAACATTTACCACCTGTCGACCTTATTTTATCTATGAGGAACATCTAACCCTTTCCATCATTTTGAAAAACAGTGGCGGAAGATTTGTGATGAATTGCTGGAAACTACTCGTACTTTTCTCCTGTAAACATCATTATAATGTAAGCAATGGGCTCATGTGGTATTAGTTATAACAGTCTTCAAATAAACTCATCAACGCCAGTATTTTTCTGTTGTTTTTGCAGACGAGCTTTCTCTGTAAACAATGTAATTAGAACTAAAGCCTAGCATTCAGTACAAAACCATAACAAAGGTCTATCTTAGGAAACATCAGTTCAGCAAGGTACTTGTGTTTGGTACTAATAAAAGCTGCTCTATTAACCAGGTCGGACCACTGTAAACAATGCAAGCTTTTTTCTTATATATATATAAGCTGTACTTAATGTACATGTACTCTGTAATACTAACAAGCCATGTACTGTATTAAAGTAAAGTAAACTAAAGTTCTTAATTATCACTGAGTCACACCCTACTGAAAGAGCCAGCCTCCTGAAACACCTCTACTTTTGTACACATTTACTCCCGGATTCCTTATCCTACTGCCAGGCAGCAAGAAGTGAACAAAGTTGCCAACTTTTGATCCACTGTACGCTGAATCACGCTGAATCTTACTTAATTTGCTCTTAACCGCAGTTATTTCCTAACAAAACAAACATACCTCCACAACCTTTTCCTTGTATATGAAACAAGAGATGTGTCCATAGGACACGGATGCCCCCACATTCTGCTTTATTGTCACAAAAAATTCTGTACAATTACACGTGCATATACATGTAAACATTGTCCTTCAAATTAAGGAGACTAAAAATGCTATTTTTGCTTAATCAGGGGGCATAACTCTGTTAATCTCTAATGATTTTGCATTGAAATACCCAGATGGGTAAGTTTACATGCTGACAACTACTCTCAGAAAGTTACATTGCTCTAGCAGTTACACATTTGGAGTTACACAAGTCTGAAAATGTTATTTTCTGCTTAATCAGGGGGGATAAATCAGTCTATCTCCAATAAATTTGCATCAAAATACCCAGATGCGTAAGTTCACATATTGACAACTACCTTTAGAACATTTCATGGATCTAGCAGTTATATGTTTGGAGTTACATGTGACACAAGTCTAAAAATGCTATTTTTTGCTTAATCAGGGGCCATATGTCTGCCGATCTCCAACAAATTTGGGTCAAAATACCCAGGTGCATAAGTTCACATGCCAACAACTTTTTTTTAGAAAGTTTCATCCCTCTAGCCAGTCATACTTTTTGAGTTACATGCACAAGTTATAAGCATGACAGCGCGGCAGTGGGACAGGGGACGGATGGACAAGGGCAAATCTGTATGCCCCAACCAAAGAAATGAGACAATCTGTACCACAAACGCAAAACTTGAAAGATTATTATACTCTTACACTGAGAGCACTGATTTAGGTATTTTAACCTTTACATTAAGCAATATCTCTGTATTAGTACCATTAGAAATATGCATCTCATTTTTTATTGAATTCATACAGTTACAACTGATTATTAAATGTGCATCATATTCATTAAAATTCTGGTTGCTATTATTATAAGACATTGCATTCATTATATTGATATGCAGTAATGTTAACTCTACATGCAAACAATCATGATATTCTGCCCGAAAGGTAATAAACAATACACAGTTACCTCTAGCTAGAATAATGCAATTTAGTCCATACTTGAAACATGTCATACTACAAAATTTACAATACTGGTATGTAATACAGTCAGGTTAGCTGCTGAGTAGACAGAAAATATTTAAATAACTTGAATCACTGCATGCTTCCAAAGCTATAATTACAACATTCATTTTGCAGTTTCAAGTTTTGGATCCGATTTTGATCAGAGATAAAAGTTCCATTGCATGAAATTCTCTGACTGATCAAAAACTGTGAATTCTTGGCTCCAAAAGCATCAATACTTTACTTTCTAGGCAGGTAATCTACTCCAAAGGATAGAATTTTACTCCAAAGTCATTTAATATAATCTACCTCAAAGAGTTTACAGGTGAGAACAGTGGGCTCATTAAGTTATCAATCAGGAAGGCACACACCTGTTTTATTTCTGCCATAAAGTCTGGAAATTGGCTCCTATTAAGAGACCAATCAGCCTTTGGTACCACAGCCAGACTGATCATCAAAAGGATACCCTATCACATTATTACATACCACTCCCTTTATATCTCACCAATCCAGCCAGGGAGCCTTCTGTAACACCACCTTAAACCGAGCATATCATTTCTTGCTAACACCTTACAAAAAATAGAAAACAAAAGGGGAGAGAAATGATAAAAAGAGCCAATGAACTGAAATTTAAATATCAAAACTTGATGAAAATACACTTAAAGACGACAACATATCTAGTTATCTACATAACTTGTGAGCTGAAAACTTGTAACAAACAAGTACAGCAAACTGGTACAACACTGATCTCCCTTCTGACAACTCTCAAGCCTATAATTATATCGGCTGATAATTAACTTACAACTCAATAACCATACCTTCAGAAAGTCTTTTGGCTCTGGCGGATATACAATGAAATGTCTAAGAGTGAATCCAAATCCCCGATCTGTCCTAGGAATGATAACAGTTCTTGGACCCTTAAGTGGGGTCACACGTCCTTCACCCGATTTCCAACCATCACTCTGTAAGTAAAGAAAAAATTGCTTTTAATATACAAGTCAGCATCACATTCCCAAAGCAGGAAATGTTGTCACATTCAATGGCTTATTCTGCTCCAACCTCTCTACAAAAAAGTTTATGAAAATATCAGATGATTTCATTAAACTAAACTGCCCCAGTGGAAAAAGTTAACGAAATCCATGACAAAATAAATACATGAAAAGCACAATTTAGTTTTCATAAATTCAAACTAAATTCAGTAAGTTCTAATGCTAATTAATTCATCATTACCTGAGTTGGTCTGTAAACTAGAAAGTTCATTAGCTTCTATGATAGTCATTCTAATATTTTCTAAGCTACATATATCATAATGAAATAGCAACTGAACTTTCACTAAGATGTTTCTGGCGCTGCATAAAAACAATATATGTTTTCAAGCGGTGAATAGCAAAAATGTTCTATCTGCTTCTTTGTATAACAGTTCTAATAGAATCTTACTGCTTAATCTGCCCCTTGATATTTACCAGTACAAGAGACATCATTATATAATTCATATATCTGCTGATTTTTTATATAAAAAAAGAATCCATCTTTTCATATATTTACTGATTTTTTTTTATATATGAAAAACATTCTATCTTTTTAAATATATCTGCTGGTGAAATTATAGGGCTTTAATAAAAGCCATAAAATTTTAATGGATGCAAGCTTTATTACCTAAGACGTTATAATCTGAATGGAAATAAAAACACTGCATTCCTCTTACCAACGTTACTTCTGATAAATTCAGTGTTAAATATTTACTGGAAGAGAAAAGTAAGAAGAAAAAAAAATCCAGTTGACAAAAATTTTAGATTTCCTGTAAATCTGTTTTCATATATCTCTGTATTCCAAGGGAAAAATTCGATGACACAATTGATTTAGCATAAAACACAATAATCCACACTCCATGACATATGACAAACACTAAAATGTGACCAAAGGAAATCACAAGGTAAATATATTGTGACAAATTACATTGTATGAAGTGTCAGGTAGAACATGCAAGACAACTACAGTTTAATTAGGGCAAAAATTCGGTACTTAACCGCGATCTTTGCCATAGGGGACATCCATAATGATCAAAAATCGAAACAAATTTTCATGGTTTGAAGGCTTTGAGCAGCCCTTAGGGATAATTAATGTTATTTATGTACTAGTTAAAGAATGTTTGAATTATAGATAAAAAGTCACTCTACTGTGTTTGTTGTTTTTCTATCTTCTGTGTTTGTACAAAAATAACCTGGACCATAAAATGTTGTTGAATAATGAACTAATAGCAATATGCTTTACTATTTCTTACAAGCCAGTTTACTTGTCTCTATCAATCTAACAGAAATTTAATGACAGTTATAGAACATAAGCTACTTTTTTCACTACTGTTGCCATTAAACATTATTATTTTCACCTTACGCAATATTAATGCTCAGACCTGTTTTTTTCAGCTCAGTCTAAATGGAATCTGTAATAAACATACTTGGAAAAGCCTCAATGACAAAATATTAAATTGTTCAAACAGCCCCAAAAAAATTCATACTGACCAAATAAAATAAAGATTACACAGTAAGTTGGTTAAATCATATTAAATACAATCTTACTGGTTAAGAAGTGTTCTCCTCTTACTTCAAATATGGGACTTAAGTTGCAGTTTTCTGACTTTTTCTGTCAGCGTACCCTGCGGTTAAAATTACATGGGGGAGGGGGGGAATCATCTGCGATAACCCTTCATGGACTAAGGAATGAGAATCATAAAATGATAAAAAAATCTATTAAGTTTTTAGATAATATAATAACAAATAACTGACCATACTATTTATCAGAAATTATGTCTTTTTCAAGTGGGTGTGAGTTAACGTCAAGTGTTTAAAAGGCTATAATTGTATTAAAGTTAATATAACCTCTGACAACTGCATCAGGGAACTGATTCTAAATTCGCTAACTGGTTAGAGTGCCAGTTTTCGATGTGGGAAAAACCTGGGTTCAAATCCCACTCTGGCTGTTTTTTTTATCAAGTGCGTCTTGAAATCTGTTAAGACTTTACTATGAAAACTGTGATTCCACAAAAATAAACATGTAAGGTCCTGGCGCCTTGACTAAACATGTTAAAAGTTTGGAAAACATTAAGTCTTTCTCAACCACATACAAATTACTATTCAAATCACACAACAGGGAATTCTTTTCATTTAGTTTTTTATAATTGACTCATGTTGAAACATTGGTTAAGATTGTTTAACTAAGCAATTTTGTTGTGTTTTAAAGTTCAATGAATTTATTCAAAACTTTGAATACAAGTGTTTCACAGCTGATTAAGCAGAAAACAGATAGTGCTGTCTTAAAGCATTGGTGTAATTTTCATTTAACAATCATCTATTGGAAAGGAAATTATCATTACTGTTTTAAGGGGTGAATATGATAAAGTTATATGTGCTATGAAATGAAGAAGCTGCTAGCATCTCTTTTGCATTCACCCCCACTTGATTTTAAATGCTTACCCAGCTCCTTAAAGTATCCAACTATAAATCGCAGGAATCAAGTGATTTGTTAAACACAGAAATTAAAACTCCACACAACAAAATAAATGACGATTTTCTTTCACAAAAGCACTAGCAGCTATAAACATCCAGTTTCTTGACTTTTAACTTCCATTCTCACTCATAAAATGCATCTTTCATCTTGCCATGAATTAAATTTTTCATAACGAAAATCGATGTCTCCGTGTCTGGGAAATTCAGTATCCTTCAAACTGCTGACATAATAACCCGAAAACAGTAGCGGAGATCACTTCAGAGTTTGGGCGAGAGAAATCTTCTAATGATAGCCTTTATGTGCATATACTGTGAGGGAATTTGATCAGTACATCTAAAATGATATGCTTGACATATCAACAACTGACATGGACTGACAGCTGCAAGGGCTGAATAAAGACGGCAAGTCGTAAAAGTAACAACATGCCTGCATGAGCAAGTATTTTAGCTGTTCCCACAAGATAGCTTATATCATATATTTAAAATCTTTCCACAGCGTGTCAGTAAATGATTACTAGAATGTCTGTTAACAAAACTAGTATAACTAATATATACACATTAGCGGTGTGAAGTTTGGCGTGAAGTTCGGTGTGAAGTTCGATCATTACAGCCTTCTTTAAAATATGTGCTACAGAGTCCTGTGGCAGAAAGGAAATTAATGTCAAAAGATCTGGTCACACTTACAAATGGAAGCTTGAAATGCAATGTCCAGGCTCAGATCATGGTCTGAAATGAGCACCGACAAAAGGCTGATGGTATCAAGTGAAGTTTACAGGTAAGAATTACACTGGATCCATTGCAGTATTTTCTATTAGAAATGGAACAATTTTTTACCCTGTGCCTTTTTCACACAGAGTAAACCGGGTCATAACATAATTTAAGTCAGTCAGGTACAATGAACTGCATGTTAAAATTTATGATGACTCCATTTTTTTTATATACTTACATCAATTCAGTGACTTTAAAATGTTAATTTATTTCGACTTAACAAAATTTTATAATTTCTTTCATAAATTTTATATGGATGTTAAAAGTATGACATAATATAGCACTGGTACAATGCATCTATTCAGAAAATGCAAATTTATGAAAAGGGATGTACAACACAGAAACTCATTAGACAGTGGCTGTCAACTTCCATAATAAAAGCCGTTAATAATTCTTGTATAATGTGGCAAAAACATCTCACTGCTGCTGTATTAGTTTTTAATGAAAATAAACCACAATTTCAGAGCTTGAAGTTCGGTAAATTAAAACTGTTCATGATCTCAACTGCTCAAAATGTTGAAAATGTGGAGAATATCAAAACCACTAAAATATTTATTTTACTACATAATAATCTGAATTCCCATCACCTTTAAAGTTCAGATGCATGTTTATATATTTCCAGCAGAAAATAAATAGTTGCCCTTAGAGCAGAGTTGCTAATCACAAGGTGATCTGAAAAGGGCGATCAGACTGCTACAGGGTGTGACTCAGTCTTTTAAAACAATTTCTCAGAAATTAAACATGAAAAGTCTTAAAAACTTCAGTTAACAATTTATTTCTATAAATTTATTAAAGCAAAACTTCATTTGGCAATATATACCACCTATTTTGGAAATATAGTGCTAATTGCGAGTTTTATTTCATATCAGAAACAAATTCAAAATTATTAAATTAAAATTTTTAGAGTTCTTTACTCCCAAGCGTATTTCTATACAGAAAATATTTCAAATTTATGGTATTTAAACAGAGTTCAGATATTGCACATTATACAAAGAAGACAGTTTAGAGATAACAAAGATTTCGGGATTTGATCATGTTTGTGATTAATGACTAACATGCCCTCATTTGCGAATTGATCCCATAAAATATAATTGATGAGTCAGTATATATTATAAATTTGAAATTAACCCTTACCCTAATAAATTTCTAAAATGGATTTCTCTATCATTCAGTTTTGACAGACCAATCAATTTTACATGCAGTTTGCAGAGGTTGTTACCCACTGAATAGAAAACACAGCAGACCACAATCAGACTATACATGATACCTGCAGGGCTGGTCATAGTCTACACTGGTCACTGATCATATACAACTGTCAGTTTGGTGAAAGTGTATGAGAGAGAGAATATGAAAAAAGTGCTATCTGCTTCTTTACTTTATTGCAGTAAGAACTGTTTTTACATTCACTCCTTGATATCAGGCTTAGGTGTGAAAATCATTATGATAGACCATTCGTAAAAATGATTCTCATTACTGAGGGAAATTCATTTCCATTATGCTTAAAGACACATGATGTGTTAACCTTTTCCGTTTGAAACTGCCTTTGTTTCCACGTAATTTTAAAACTTTCTATTACATTCAATCAAAACATTTATTCCTGACAACAGAACGCCTCTGAAGGTCCAAAAATTTACAAAATAATTTCCTCTTCATGAATAATTGCTAGGACATTGCAAGAAGCATATATGCAAATATAATACAGATTACAGAAATTATAATGAAATTTGCATTAAATTTGTGTTATTATAATATTTTCATCAAGTTATAGGAGTAAGTCACATTTATAATAGGAATGTTGCAAAAGGCTATATTAAAACATTATCATATTGTTTTGTATTGATATTACCTTGGTTAATTGCATAAAAATCCTCTATTTTCTGAATACTTTAAAATTAAATAAGAAAAGAAACTCACTACACTTGCTGGTCAGGTTTTAAGGCGACTGGTTCAAAAAATCCAAAAATCTTTAATCTCCAAGTTTTTCCTTCAATTTTTATCTCCCTGTTTTTCCTTTGAACCAATTAGGTAATTTTGAGCACAATTAAGCAATTACCTTCTTAAATCTGTGTCTATTTCCTCCATTTTCAAAAACCACAAAACATAACACTGACCTCAAGTATTCAAAATAAGAACTTGAAAGTATTTTCAGCACAATACAACCATTCTACCCTCTCTTACAAATAGCTTCTGTGCATAAAATATCCAATTATAAAATTGAATTTAAACTTTTAAACCTTTAAACCTTCAAAATGTCACAAACCTCTAGTGGTGAACAATTTTAAACCTTTATAAGTCTTTTTTCGGTATTTCAAAAAAATGGCAAATACGAAGGCATAGCCACTGTAATGAAATTCCAATATCCCACATTGCCCTATTTAAAAATGTCATAAGCACAGAGTGTTTGAATAGTAAAGAGCTAATCTTTGTAGAAAATCTTAACAAAAACCCTCTTTACATGGTACATGATCACAAGATAGAGTACAGCTTGGATGAGAGGGGATTACAGCCATGGATGTATAAACAGTGCATACAATCTATAATGATGCCTGGAATGCAGTCTGTTGTATGTGTGGAATGTCCAGTGTCCATTTAGATATTAATATTTATATCATGTCCAGCAGGATGAAAGAGAACAGATGTATTCACTATGAAACAGACACAAACAATGGTGGCCATTAAGGGCTTAATAAATAATAACAAGAGACTCTGCACAATTTTATTTGTATGAACACTATTACTGAAGGACTCTTCAATTCGGTTTCAACAAATCAAATACAAAAAGGCATTTATTTAACAGACTTAAATAAACATAGGAAATATTGTCTTGAATGACCAGACCTTTACCAAACGCTGTTATACTAATAATTTCTGGGGGAGTGGTGGCCTAATGGTTAAGGTGTCTGCCTTTCAATCCAGGGATCATGGGTTTGAGCCCTACCAGGGTCATGACCCTGTTTCCTTATATGACACCAGTACTGGTTGGTTCCTGGAAGCAGACTTGAGAGTGATTCAAACAAGCTGCAAGCTTTCTTCACAATCGAGTTAAAATAAATAAAAGTTTTAAACTAATAATTTTTGATAAATTCAAGAATGAAGATTGTGGCAGAATACTACAGCCCATGAGTTGTCTGCACTTAGCAACAAAATTTTTTAAAAAATTCACTGTGTCCACATCGGTCACATGATCTTCGTAACGACCTATGACTCAAAGTTTACTGGGATTGGAACTGTATTCTATAAGGCGAACTGAATGAGGAAGTAAGAAGGGCATGAACACAAAAATCCATATTTTGATTGTGATGTGATTTAGGAAAGTCAGGTCTAGATATGTCGCAGGACGTAACCTCTATTTATAGAATGCAAAAACTTTTGATGAAGGGGATAAACAAAATCACTACATAGCTATTAATCTAATAGTATCAATATATAACCATCAGAGAAACTCTGCCTTAAATACACTGGTCTCAAGATTAACCCTGAATGTGCTGATATTTTGTAATGGATTTGCCCAGCTTTGAATTTGGAACAGTCCATTCAAAGGTTAAGGGATTTCAATATCAGAATACAAAAATGGAGCTACCAACAGTATAGAGCCTGGTCAGACTGCACGGATGTGCAGACTGGCCTGGCTCTATACTGGTGGCAAAGGCTAATCACTTTCGGTTCCAGCAGGTTAAGGGTTAATACCAATTCCTGTAATCAAAGAAACTGCTTGTATATTTTATCTTGGCCTCAATGTGTAATGCACATCATAACTGCACATGGCATACCAGAATATATCTTATCTGTTCATCATGTAACATTCACCCCATGATTGTAAGCATATGGCATACAAAAATGATGCTTATGCCTATCTACTGAATTCAAAATACATATGATGAAAGGTCCAGATATTTCTCACTGCATGGTTGTGATCTGAAACTCAAGACTTGGCCTCACAAATTGATCAATAAATACACAAACTCCAAAGGTCTGAACCCCTAAATTTACACACACTTTAACAATCCATTTTTACAGTAAGATTTTACTATAAAACTAGCCAAAACATTCTGAACAGACACTCAACTACAGCTGAAAGGGAACTTATCTAAATAAGCTTAAGAACTTATTCAAACAGAGAAATTATTAAATTCCTTTCATAATTGACCATCCCTTGGATTCTCAAGTACAGATTACATTATAAACTATTTCTACCTTATCCTGGGATTTTAACATAAAACAGCCATTAACTGTAATACTGTTGACCAGTAAGGGCCACTCTGCAGAGTAAAAGAGTCAAATATAGCTGACAGATGACCACAGGGCACTTGGTCAAGTATAATTAATTATAATAAATTACTTCTGAAAAACTTAAACTTTATGACAGTAATTTCAATATAAACTTCCTTCAAATTTTGTCAAAAGGATAAACCTTATTAAATTTACCCTGCAGATTTCATATTTTTCATAGGAGATTACTATATCCTTTATAGAAGGAAATAAAGTGTGTGGCAATTTGACAAAAATATATTGCATATTGAGCACATTATAATTCAACATTTTTTTAACTTAAATAAGATAAAAAAAAAAAGAACAAAATATCTTTGAAAACCACAAAAGGTTACAGTACACATGTACAATTGATAAACAAGTTAATTAAGACACAGAAACTGGCTAAATAAACACTGCCCACTTTGTAAAGAACATTACCGCCCAAGGTGTGCGGGGTGCGAGACGGACGCGGAGATAAGTGGCTGTCATTTATCACCCTGGGAAATGAAGAAATAATTTCATGTCCAGATACCCAGTATGGTGACATTAGAATGTGCTGTAATTGACAATGACAAAGTATTGCCGGTCAGCAGTTTTACTGTTACAATATTATTGCTATGGCAACTACAGACCACAAATAATTATAGTTCTCGTGCTTGATCTGGGAAGGCCTGTCTTAACATAATGACAAAAATCAGCATTAAGCTGTGACATGTTACTGAGACAGTGTGACTTTGACATTACACCACTGAGCCACAGCAACCTGTTGCTATCAAGAGTCAAAGTTAACAATATAAACAAAGTATCTACCCCGACACAAACAGGGTAAATTTTTTGCTGATAAAAGTGTGTAAAACTTTATATTATTATGTGTTTTTGTAACAAATATTGAGACAGTAACTTAGTTTAGTTGTGTTCTTCACAATGACAACTAGAATTTCAATACGTACAAAATTTTCTTTTTTATGCATCGTCGACCCATGTGTGCGTCAGTGCATCACTTTAAAGCTTTTGAAAAAGTCCACTAGTTCACCTTAATTAGAAGAATAGATTATAAAGTAAATTTCAAGGTCTTCTTTTTTCTCTTTGCAAAGCAAAACATAGTCCTAAACAAAAACTATGGACAACACATAATTGTGTTGACACTTTTTTCCTATGAAACAAAAAACAAAATCAGTGAATTTTACGAGTTTTGTATCTTAGTGTCCATCATTAGTCATCAACACAAACGACTTGAATATTCAAGTTAAGAAACATAACAGAGCTGTAAAGGCATCTTTTCTAAATAACTTATTTATTTTACAGAAACAATGTATGTGCTATATACAGAATTAAAACCCTGCACTCGAAAAGACTTTCTCATTTTTAGAATATAAAATTGATAAGAATATAATTATACAAAGACAAAAACACTAATGAAATGGTAACAAAAACATACTGCATATAAATAGTTAAGAGCACAATGAGTAATCTTCAAACATATTTTAACGATAAATTTTAAGAGTATATATAACTAGCCATTCAACTTGTATACTTACCTTGTAACTTATTTACCACTTGTCTACAATAAGAAAATATAGAGTTTGAAACTCAAAATGAAACAAAATTTCATCTAAAAAAGCTTTTCATCACTTTGTCACAAGTTTGATTTTTGAATGAGCATTGTTTGCAGTTTAGAAACACCTTCTTTTGTCCAGATACCAAAAATCAAATACTTTAATTACAACAGTGCCTGTGAAACAAACAAACAACAACAAAAAAACATATCATGATTAGATATCAGGTTAAAGGAAGGGATCTATGCACATTTGTATTGCTGATAAAGTATAAAATTTCCTTTCAATGTCATAACCTGTCAGCTTGGAATTTATCTTCCTTCAATAAAAGATTAGTGAAGGCAACGTTTTTTTTAAAACTGAAGTCACTAATCCATGTGACTGAGTTGATCTACACTTAAGATCAGACTCAATCCAACAGATAGTTTCAGACTGTCAATTTAGTATTGCCTGTACGAAGAAAACAATCAGCTCATAATTAAACCTATATACATACTCTTTTAAGACCAGCAAAACTTTACACTCAATTAAAGCAATTTGGCCACCTGAAATTTTCTCAGAACTCATTACTACCTGTTTGTTTCAGTAGCAGACTGAATTCTTGAAACTAGAGTCTTCAGCAGCAGTAACACCAACTGTTCACAGTGGCTGGGTATCTGATAAGCCCAAGCCTGTCTCTGATAACAAGCAAACTCCAATGAACTCAGGAACTGAGAAATAACTTCAAGCAAACATATAAACACAACATTTTCTTAGATTTTATCCCCCCCAATTCGTGAATATAAAATAATTTACATTTATGAACTAAATCCAATTTTATCTTCCTGGAGGTTTCATGAAATAATGTCAAAATCCGAGAAAAAAAATCATTTCTATTAAAAGTTTTAATTCACTATTTTGCAATCATATATAAACTATGTTAGAGTACAACTAAAGCCATAATGGCCTTGACCTGTCCAATAAGGTGAACAAACTTGAAAGAAGGCAACCATTTTCTGTTATTCAAGTTCATAATAAATGCTGATAAAAAATTGATTAAGTATTAGATCTAAATTGTGCAAAACCTGGTAAAATATATATGAGCTTAACTTAGGCCATTCCAACTGAATCAAAATGTCTTGGTCTCAGTTTTCAAAATTTGTCTCATTTCAAATTGCATTAAAGCGACTGACTCACAGAAGGGCTGACGATGAAAAAGAAGAAAATGTTTATACATCTTGAAATTCTTGCTGTTATTGTGAAGAATATATCTTAACTAAGTTACTGACTCATTTTTTTTATACAGAAAAACATCAAAATATAAAGTTTTACACACTTTTATCGGTAAAAATTTACCCCGTTAGTCAGAGGGTAGATACTTTAGTTATAACATTAATTTTGATGAGTTATCGTATCTAGACGCTGTAGCGTAGCGGTGTAGATCGTCGCTCTACATTTTGGTCATGGTTTCGAATCCTGGTTAAGTCAAAACTTTTTCTTTTTTTTTTCAGTTTTCATGGAGTATAGAAGCATAATATTATGTTTTTTCTATAGTATACAACTTCTCTTAAATTTTAAAGAAAAAAAAATTCAGCAAAAGTTTGTGAGTCAGTCGCTTTAAATGTTGAAGAGCGTTGATAACAGTTATATATATTTCTTGAAATTTCAACAGGGTACCAACCATCCAGGAAAAAATTTGGACAGCAAACAACTTCCGTTACAAAGAAATGAACAGCTTTAATTCATATGGAGGGAAAGACGAAAAAAAAAACCAACTTCAAAAGTATTGTTTCTAATCAGCCTAATGTTTAGATACTTCACTGCAAAAACAAAGCTGATAATGATTGCACATCTAAAATCTTACAAACTAATGATTTAGCTTTTTTCCCCTGTAATTAACGTAATGGAAATTGATGTGCACAGTGTTCAAAAAAACAACTGCTTTATAATTTCCATTTTACGAAATTATATCAATTAACTGGCACATCTGAAGGGAGGAAGACATATTTCAGTTTTTTTTGGTTGTTTTTGTTTGTTTTTGTTTTTTTTAATTCAAGTAACTGAAAAGTTACATCTAACAAAACTTCAAATCTAAAAAAATATTACAACAGCCAGTTTAACCATTATTTGTTGGTGACCTTTTGTTTTTTGTTAACCAATGCAGACAATGTGCAGTCTAACTATAATGTCCCCTTTCTTCACAATTCAGTCAGCAAGTTTTAATGAATGAATTCTCCTACAGATAACATTACTGGTCAGATGGTTAAGTTCTCTTTAGAAATTTTGTAAGATACTGGCTTAAAAAGAAGGTACCTGGATCAAGCAGTCAGTAGGTATTGTTTGGTCTCCACTAAGTGACTGCTGCAAAGAGGTTCGACTGTTTAGACAAGAATTACCTGCCTCAATACAGCAATCATTTACACTGTCGCACATAAACACGCACATAAACACGTAACTCAAAAGGTGCAGCTGAACACTGCACTACCCAGGGTCAAAATTTTGTGAATCATGGGACAAGAATTTTCAACATACCAGCTGTTTTATGCATACTGTAATAAAATCACTTTTACCTTATCAGATCTGAATTCTTGACTGGATCAAAAGTGGCAAATCTCAATAAAAGATCAATTTAAGTACAAGATTATCAAAGTAACAGAAGTTCTAGATCACTGATAATATGGTGAAAAAACAGACTAGTATAAACTTAGGTTGTTACTAAAGCACTCATATCAGAAAACTATCAGCACTGCTCCGGCAAACACACAAAACAATCCCACAGAAATGTTTCACATAATCATTTGTTATCATTTAATTGGTAATCTTGTGAACAGTAAGGTATTTTCAATCAGAATAAGCAAGCAAATGAAAATAGCATTACTATGTTAAGCACTTTGTCTGGTAAAATGATGGGAGACAGAAATCTGTACATCTTCATAAAATCATTTTGTAAACCTCAAATCTTAATGTCTTGTAGATTTATATATAAGAACAAAACATGGCCTCTTTATTTTGTAAACCTCAAATCTTTGTCTTGTAGATTTATATGTAAGGACAAAACATGGTCTATTTATCTTGTAAACCTCAAATCTTTGTCTTGTAGATTTATACTGTCTTGTAGATTTATATATAAGAACAAAACATGGCCTCTTTATCTTGTAAACCTCAAATCTTTGTCTTGTAGATTTATATATAAGGACAAAACATGGTCTCTTTATCTTGTAAACCTCAAATCTTTGTCTTGTAGATTTATACTGTCTTGTAGATTCATATATAAGAACAAAACATGGTCTCTTTATCTTGTAAACCTCAAATACTTGTCTTGTAGATTTATATATAAGATCAAAACATTGTCTCTTCATCTTGTAAACCTCAAATCTTTGTCTTGTAGATTTATATAAAAGAACAAAACATGGTCTCTTTATTTTGTAAACCTCAAAACTTTGTCCTGTAGATTTATAAATAAGAACAAAACATTGTCTCTTTATTTTGTAAACCTCAAATCTTTGTCCTGTAGATTTATATATAACAACAAAACATGTCTCTTTACAGTTATAAAAGAAAGACTCAAAAACTTTCATAACCTCACTGCCAACATCCCCCTGCCCCCCAACCATCCCACGTACTATGATGAACAGCACTTTTCCTTTTGTTCTAAGGCCCATGTGAAGCAATGTAAATTGCATACACTTGAAAAATTATAACGTATATATTTACTTAAAAAAATAATTGTGTGCAATCAGATTCAACTGGTAGCCTATTTGGGTAACAAACTTACCTGGGCCATGGCTACCACTAGTTCAATTCAATGTTGTACAGAAGTTTACCCATTACAAACCAATTTCAATTTTCGAACTGAATATTATATGAATTTCATTCTTATAATATGATTTAACTGTTTATATAAATGACAACATTATGCTGAAAATCCATAAAATTCTTTGTTTTTCTTTAATGATCAAGTTAGTCATATATGATATATACAAATGTTTCTTGTTTATTTTACAAAACAAAGCAGAGATTAAATGCAAGTCTAAAATTACAATACAACAGGTGGACAGCATTAACAGTTAAAAAAAAAAATCACAAAATATTCAAGTTCATACCTCACTTTTATCCATAGTTTTAAAGTCCAAAATTTAATAGTATCTTCGGAGTCACAGTTTCGAAAGTGAGACATTACAATGATGACAATACATGAGGAATTTGTAAAATGTCGAATTTTATTTTTACTATAAATATTGCGTATTCAACAGGTATGTACACTTATGTACAAAAACAGACAAATTTTCTAACCAGCATAGACAGTGACATGAAAAAAACAAAGAGAAAAATGATTTTCCCTGTTAAGTGGTGACGTAACTTTTATAAAATGTGATAATAATTATCTTACAGATATCCTGTTAATCAAGGAAGAATTTCTACTTACAAAGCTGTTTTATGCAAGTGTTGTTTTAGTGAAAGACAAGAGGAAATATGTTTAACTATTACAATGCCAAATATTCCAGCTTATATCATTTCAATAAAGGTTTGTAACAAAGTAAAGAATTAAAATAAACAAAAACTCAAGGTTTCCACATTCTTTTTTTTAATGCAAAATATAATTGAAGAAAAAACAGGTGAAAAAAAAATTGCCAAACATATATGCGGGTAAATACAAGGTCTTAAAACTTTATGAAAGCAGTTGGAATAAATGACAATATTCCTTTTGACCATATCTTACGGATCGTTAAACAAAATAAACACAAACGAAGGTCGAAACAGTATGACTAATAAAGGCAAAGTATTACTTTCAAGCGAAAGATCAATCTTTTTTTCATTATAAATATACTAGAAGAAGAGACGCAGTCGTGTACACTTTGTCTCGTAAAATGACAAGAAAACTGTATTTTTTACGGTAGTAGTATATTTAGAAAACTATGCAGACAATAATGTACTATATAAATCATTAAATTATGATGATGTTGAAGAAAACTGAATACAATCTAATGAATGAAAACATCTAGAATCTGATATAATAGCATGTTTTAGTCTTACAGGCATTGTTTGATTCTACCTCAGTAAGGAACCTAATAAAATGTAAAAAAAAAAGAAAAGAAAAGAAAATAAGTAAAAACAAAAATTTTGGAACTTGAATCTTTCAAGAAATACCAATTTCCACTGGCTTTCCAAAATGTTAAAAAAAAACAACATGCAAACACTTCTTTCTTCAGAAAAATTAAAATCAGAGATTGAAATAAATGTCTCACTTCAGAGATTAAAATAAATATTTCACTTCAGAGATTAAAATTAGTATCTCCCTTCTGATTATCCTTCTTCAAGTATTGTTTATGTTATACTTGTCTGAATTTAAAAAATACGTAGGGAAACATTCAGGTGCATTAAGTGTTTCTTAAGCTTGAGCCTATCTCCCTAAGGTAAGTGTACCTAAAAGATCTTAAGTTTTCAAATATGAAAGACCGTTTCCTAGTAGGATACCATTTGGGGATGAATTGTAACCACAGTCCAAATACAATCAAACAAATACCGGGTTATGCCAAAATAAAATTAGAGGGTACAACAGAAACATTCCTCAGTCCCCTGAGTACTTGTTGATACAATGTATATATGAAAGATACAAATATAACTGAAAATGTGATTCTAGGAAAAAATGAGCAGGTCCATCACTGATTTGTAGACAGTTGTTTATTGATGAAGAAGCATCCTGTTTGTTTTTTTCCTTAGACAGGTCTACACAAAATGGGATAAATATCAAGTCATCATTGTTGCAGAGTAAAAACCTGTGTTACTTAACCCTGGTCTTTGTAAATAAATTTCTCAACAGAATTCTCTAGTATTCTCTAAAACCAATTCATAGAACCAAGAGGCTATTAATTGTCATTTTTCAGCCTCTGTGCTTCGTTAACAAGGGAACTTTAGGATTTGTATCATTTATTTTCTAAGAAGTTTACTGAGAAATAACACAAATTTTAAACTTTATTTTACAGTGAACATCAAAAGGGAGACAACTAGCCAGTAAGGTAATGTACAGAAAAACACAACTTGAAATTGTCTCCCTTTATCTTTTTTACTCTGAAGCCACACTTATACAGTCATGTACAACTTTTTCATTGTATTTGTGTGTTTTTTCTCAGGCATCACCATGTGTCTAACCAGTCTAAGCATTTGCCAATTCAGTTTGTTTCAAAACTGTATAAAATGCTTCATTTATATCGGCCAAATGGAATGAAGAGTCATATATAAGCTATTTCAAACAGATGTTAATTTTTTCATATTTTTTTCATATCTATATGAGTATGTTATACCTGACTTTCCATTAGGTATGTCCAAGTGATGTCAGCCCATGGTCAAAATATACACATACAGCCTGAAAAAATAAATACATAAAACTGTTTATTATTTACAAGTTTGAGCAAGTGTTTAAGTTTTAAGTTGAAACTAGTGCTGAAAATATTTCTTGAAGAATATTTACCTTATCCCTGAACAGTCAACAAAGTTTACTGAACAATCTGAAATCTGACAACTTGCACAAGTTAAACATCAAAACTGCTTACCTGTTACCTTTTTTTAAAACCTGTCACTCACTGAGTTCTGACTTTCATTTATTGAGGTAACACTTTCAATAATGATGCCAATTATCTTACAAACTTATGTCAGAGCTTGCATACCTTAAAATTAGAAAACAATTGCTTAAATTTACTGATCAAGTAATAACAAGTAAACCCAAAATTACATGCAATATCAGATAAATTTTGCAAATATTTTTCAAACATACTGCAAATAACACTACTTCAACAAAGACACCCATGGAATTTAGTATCCTTGCCCAATCACAAATAGGTCATTTCCAGCAGACAGGATTTTGACAGGCTCATGAGACTCCTAATGAGGGATACATGCAAGACAACCTGAATACCACCCAGGTCTATTTTATTTGTTCATGTATATGACCTATCTCGACAAGAAGAAATGTCAATCTTCATGAAACCATAATGAAGAAAATACTAATTGTAATTTTCATTTTTTTTCACTTCTCTTTACTGAAGAGCTAATCAGAATGCTCATCCTCCATTAACAATTATATTCTGTTTTATAAACTAATTAACAATTTGTAAACGACAGAAGTGTTACAACTGTACACACTTGTTCACAGTGAAGAAATCACTTTTTGTCTTTATAATAAATTATTTAATTGAAAGAGTGACAAAAGACATCTTTCACTTTAGCTATAAATGGGTCAACACTCATGACTGACATGGAAATATCAAAATGTAAATGCATATTTTAATTACAATTAGGTAACAAATCAATTAACACAGTATTATCCTTTTTGATATATATTTTTACAAAAACATTAGCATTATGGATACATCATGCATCTGTTTGTTGACCATACAAATTATTTTGGTGGTCGGATATGTCTAACTTGAAATTTGTCTAAATCATCATAAATCCTGGGAATGCCCAGAGACCTTAGATGGTGTGTCTTATCACATGTTTTGATAGAAACAGATTGAAAAGATCTATCAATATCTTCTTCAACCAGTTGTCTTTTTTAACTTCTGATTAGTACTTGTGTTTGATTTGTAAAAACTAACAAAAATCTTTATCACAACAGTCCTTGTTAACTGGTCTTTTATTAGTTTTAAAAGCTTGACAAGTGTGTAGATCCAGCCATAAACAAAAAAAGCATATTCCCTTTAAAGGCTTTAGCGATCACTTTACGTATACTGTACTGTATATAATTTTTACATCAAAACAAAATACTGCTAGTATTCAGATCATTTCATTTTACCGTAACCTTTCTTTCTGTAACAATTGACTAAAACATGAAAAAAGCGAAGGACACAACTTGAATAACACAACATCATGTGATAACGAAAGGAAATATGCAATGCTATCATTAATGCAGAAAACGAACAGTATGAAATGAGATGTAAAAAGAAGTATGTTTACATGTATCTCAGCTAAAGCTTTGCAAAAAAATATCACCTTTTTAAATTTTTGTTTACACCCAAAGACTCACGATACAACTAGATGCAGTCTTAAAGTTAGGCTAAAGACCACAAGGATTCAACTCCTACCACAGTTATCGTACCTTATTCACTCCAATCGGAAAACCTCGGTCATGACGGCTACGCAACCTACGTAAACGTCTGGTACCTTATTTCTTAGCATCTAATGACTCACACGCAATTATTTATGCGTGTATTTAATCGGTTGATACACACAGTCAAAGACAAACCCAGAATGCATCCAATTATAGGTATTTTAAGTAAACACATACAATATCTTAATTTATAGTTTTGACATAAGCAGGAACTAAAGGTGTTGCATTTAACAGAAGTTGACATAGTTTTTTTGTTTTGATATAAATTAAATTAAATGTGACTCTTCTGACTTAAAAACTGTTTTATAGATAATCTTTATACGATTCTTGATAGTAAATCAGAAAGGTGTGTTAATATGATCCTTGTTATTTCAAAATAAATCAAAGTCTGGTCACACGTAGCAAATATTGCAACGATGATAGCTGTATATAACTAATTTAAGCTTCTAGTTATTCTGTCACTAAAACCTAGTTCAAGCATTAGATTATAGGAGATATAACATGTTTATAAATGTTTTTATCATTCTTCGCAATAAGTATTTACAAAGAAAGCAAAAATGTATTTTTCAAATTAATAATTAATTTTAAAGATATTCGCTAACTAATATTGTTTTCGTTGAAACCAAGTTACGCACATTTAATACAAGAGGAAATATTCCACATATTTGAAAATCACACATTTCATGATTTCTAAAAAGCAATGCGGATAAAAGGTACAAAGATTCCGACATAAGCCTTTCAGAATTCGATATTTCTTCGAGTTTCATACATCTAGCATATTTTTACCGGCTGCATGAAAAAACTACTCTTAGTTTTAGGGAGTGCCTTTTTAAGGTAACCGACCAGTGATGTGCTACATGTCCTTAAACCGACTTCTTACGATGGTTTTACTTTAGTTTGTCTATATAGATATTTTTGCTCAAAAGGAAGGATTACACAGCCATTGTATTCATACTATCTTGTATATTTATCGAGATTAGAGAGGAATAAAAAAAATTAATTAATACTTAAATCAAGTGCTGAAGCTGACTGATATTTGATATTACCCAATAGTCATTTCCGTTTAATTGATAACTGATCTATCCTAGTGTGAGTTTAATCTTTTTAATTTGCATTGTTTTGTTCTTTCTGGTTTAGCGGTCCCATAACAAAACAGCACGGCAGAAACAGACATTTATTTAATATTTAAAAACACACATAAAGTTTCATTGTTAAACACCTGAAAGGCCAATGTCAATTAATAAGGCATATAATTAGTTACCTCAACACCCGATCTGGACATTATTAGTTACCACAACACCCGATCTGAACAAAGTCCATAGGAATAAGTCAGTAACTCAAATGCAGTTTGCTACAGCATTGAGCATCGTTATTTAACATAAAATGACATTTTTTCACACGTGCAAGTCACTACAGTTGTAACGATTAAACATCCTAAATGGAACTGTCTAAATATACGAGTCAATATACAAAAGAAGTAAACTAATCATCTTTAAATGTTCAATCTGGAAAATACCCAAACATATAGTTCAGTATCTGAAGGAAGTACACTGCAGTATTTATCCTAAAATCCAAACAGAAACATAATTACAAGTATCTTTATACTGTTTGATACTGCATCCTGTAAACTGGACTAACATAAAAATGCAATTATACAAGGTAAGCAAATAATCAAAGTCAAGCATTCTTAACACCCTAACTGGATGTTGTGCAAACTAATTTATCATTTTACAATTCAAACTAGACACATATATTTCACGTACTGGGGTCAATATGCTGCAGCGGGTAGGTGCACCGCACTGCCTCTGATGGAACAGCATTTATCTCTAACCGGATGTGACTAAATTCTCGACGAACAGCAGTTTGTTCGCGAGCGGACGTAGAACTCATTCCAGCTTAATTGAGGAGACAGTTATTATACAGATGACATAGGTAAAAACAAATAAGTTTAAGTATTTGACAACAAGACATTATGTAAAGTTATCAGTTAATTCAGTTTTCACTAAATGAATATTAACTTATTTTAAACCTCTGGTTTCAGTCCTGATGGTCTTTGTATGGACTGTTAAGATTTTAACATATCTTGACAATGAATATATTTATTTAGTGCATTACTCTCATTAGTGCTCAATGAAAAAAATTACAGTGTACATTAATATTTTTATGTCATCAGCAAACCTGCTGATGATCTGAAATAAGGTTCAATTCTAGCTCTACTAATTTCATTCATTTATAAAAATACAATATAGTTATAGTCAGTAATTGCTCGGGAGTATCAAGTAGAAGTAAAAGCAGTATAAGCCTAATTCATTAATTATACCAGAGACATAGATATGTCTCTGTTTATACTCTAAGAGTTGAATTGCATATAGATCTAATATAGATAAAAAATTTTGTTTGTTTTAATTGAACAGCCTATAAGAATGTGAACAAGCAAAAATAGCAGCCTGTAAAATCGAAACACCTTCGGAGGCGAAAAAGTGAGACTTATACCTAATTTAATTTGAGACCCAAAATACTTACGATTCATTTAATGCTCAGTATCGTAAGATGGTTGGATTATACACCAAAAAAGAATTTATTAAAGGCTTTTGCATGGAATTTTCCTCACTATCAGGAATTTAATTTTACCTGTCCATATTTTTATTAATGCTTTCCTTTTCAGGATTTAAGGTATTTTTAAATTACTTGGCAACTACCAAAATTTAAAATTCATCAGTCTAACTTTGCTCAAATGTCCATCTCAGCAAGGCAATGTGCATAACCTATATTGCCCTCATGTCAGCTCAAGGTCAAGGTCACACTGGAAAGTCAAATATCTGACAACTATAAAAAGACAATGTGTCTTGTTTCCGCTGTAAATTCTTTACCCCTTGAATGACTTTGTTTTTACTTGGCTCATATATTCAGCTCAACAAGGCAATTTGCAGAACCCATGATGCCCTTGTGTCAGGTCAAGGTCAAGGTCACACTGGAAGGTCAGATAATTTTTGTGTCCACTCTGTAAATCCTATACCCCGTGAAGGATTTTCTTCTAACTTGGCTCAAGTGTTCACCTCATGGTAGCAATGTGCAGAACCCATGTTGACCTTGTACCAGCTCAAAGTCAAGGTCACACTTGAAGGTCCAATTTTTAACAATGAATTATAAGACAAGGATTTCCTTCTAACTTTGCTCAAATGTTCATCTCAACAAGGCAATCGATAACCCATATTGCTCTTGTGTCAGCTCAAGGTCAAAGTCACACTGGAAGGTCAGTTATCTGACAATTAAAAAAAGACAATGTGTCTTGTTTCCTCTGTAAATTCTTTACCCCTTGAAGGATTTTGTTCTTACTTGGCTCAAATATTCAAGGCAATGTGCAGAACCCATATTGCCCTTGTATCAGGTCAAGGTCACACTGGAAGGTCAGACAATTTTCGTGTCCGCTCTGAACATTTTATACCCTTAGAAGGATTTTCTTCAAACTTGGCTCAAATGTTCACCTCATGACAGTGTGTGCAGAACCCATGTTGACCTTGTACCAGCTCAAGGTCAAGGTCACACTTGAAGATAAAATATTTGACAATGAATTATAAGACAAGTATTTTCTTCTAACTTCACATATATTATGTTCATCTCAACAAGGCAATGTGCATAACCAATATTGCCCTTGTGTCAGCTCAAAGTCAACTGGAAAGTCAGACAATTTTTTTTGTCTGCTCTTAAAATCCTATACCCCTTGAATGATTTTATTCAAACTTAGCTCAAATGTTTCCCTGATGAAGAGGATATGCAGAACTAGTGTCGAACTTGTGTTGCCCTTGTACTAGTTCATGGTCAAGGTAACACTTGAAAGTCAAATATAAGACAATCAAATTAAGATGAGGACTTTTTTCTTACTTGGCTGAATACATGATATTCTGTATTTTAGCTCATAATTTCTTTGTTTTTTGTAAATTCACAAAATCAAAGGTTATTTTACCTGTTTCCTGATTTGATGATTCAAAATTTAGTCATTTCTTTTACCTGTGAAGTGTTGTCCTTTTTTCCATCAAACACAGCTATTTTATGCCACCAAAGTTATTCCCTTTTCCATATATTCAAATATCCAAGTCACCTTCTATCAATGACATTGGTGGGGGTATGAATGGCATTAAGCAATAGTTCTAGTTAAGGTTGGTTAATCCATATTAAAAACTGAATGTTTCAAAATATAATATCCTGTTTGTTTGTTCGTTGAAATGTTAATGATTAATGACACAGTGTTTGAGGTAATGCTTTTACTTTGATTTTAATTGTAGGAGGACTTTATACCAAAAGACCTTTTCTTCTGTGTGCATGACTGGCAGAAAACACTTAGTCTCTGTGACAGATGAGCAGATGACATTACTATAGAATGCAAAGTGCATAGAACTGCATTTCATGGAAAAACCTGGTTGCTGTAGCAACAAGAGAAACCAGCTTCTTGTCTAAAGCCACTAGGCCCATATCCCCAGGGTCTGTAGCGTTGTTAGGTAGACTTCTATCAAGTTTGTTTAAATTATATCCTTGGGGTCACTATTGGTCCTGAGAGGTCACATGTTTTACATAGAAATAAACAGGGAGATCTTTAAAATTCTTCTTTTATGACAATACAGGACCCAGAGTTCGAAACTTTTGCACAAAGCATGGTCTATCTCTACCAAGGTTGTTCAAAGCTTGTGCCATAATTCATTACTGACCCACCCTGAGGGTCACATGTATTTAGTTCTCATGAGCCAGAGGCCCAAGGTGAGCTATTGTGATCACATGAGAAATTTAGCAGGGATGTTCCGGCATAAAGCTCTTGATCAAAGAATTCTATTCCATGCAGAATTTTGGTTACTATGGCTACTTGCATGAAAAACTGGGGTCACGTGTATAACCTAGAAATTTAAATGACATTAAATCAGAATTGAAACCTTTTGATATGTTTTTCGTGAACCAAATGACCTAAAGCTTTGATAATTGGGATGTAGCATTGCCCAGTTCTGTCTTTTATTTAAATGATAAATCCATTGAATTACACTTGTCATTTAAAGTTACTCACAGCTGAGCAAATTAAGGCCATTATGACCCTATTGGCAGCAGATTGCTTGAAAATGACTTCAAAATATTTTGTTGGTGGCTAGGAAGCAGCTTTTTTGGCAGGCTATTAGGATACGTATTTGAGCATAGATAGATCCAAGAACCCTCTTTCCATACAAGCAAAGCTTATTGATGAATTCTGAATAATAAATACTTACTAAGTTACTTACATTATAATTTATGGAGTGTCAGTGCAGAGATCTTTTAATTCATATACAATAGAAATTTATTTTTGATATTTAAAATTCAGTTCATTTATTCAATAAATACATAAATTTAATAATATCTAGTTCAGTTTCTATTGAAAATCAATAGTCCCGAATAAACAGATTCCAACATTTTGCAGCCAATGGGTGTGGACATGGACTTCCTAAATGTCAAGGTCAATTATAATTACATCAGGAAGTTACTCTGCCTGCCCCTCCTGCTTTCCTAAACAGTACAATTCAAATCAGTAACTTGCACAAGGTTAGTGCAGTTGCTTCATGCCTTGTATCAGGACCATTTAGACTGACTCAGACCTGTGTCTGGCGCTGAGTTGGTTGCATACCTGCGATGAGGCAGCAGATGATATTTCTATCTTTGTTAATTGTTCTTAACTCAGCCAAAAGAGTAAAACATTTATCCTCATGCAGGAAAAATTGTGAGATTAAACTTAACTGTTTGGGATATTAAGTAAAATAAACCATTGACTAACAGAATTTTTTTTTTCAGGTTCACTAGAAATTCAAGCATAGTTTTTTCTAAATAAAGATTCACATTATCAGCAAAGGAACTGTTAAGATTTTATTGAGTATGAGCATTGTAAGTAAAGGCTTGGTTTATTATCATTATCCTATGCAAGCTCATTGTTCATGCTAAAGTTATAATTCACATAATTTTTGTTTACTCTGGTTAGGCATAGTATATTATCATGGACTTATGCAAGCTCATTGTTCAGGCTAAAGTTATAATTCACATAATTTTTGTTTACTCTGGTTAGGCATAGTATATTATTATGAACTTATGTAAGATCATTGTTCAGGCTAAAGTTATAATTCACATAATTTATGTTTACTCTGGTTAGGCATAGTATATTATCATGAACTTTATAAGATCATTGTTCTTGATCATCTTATATTTCATATTACGGTTTTTTATGCTTCCCGAAGGGCGAGCATATACTTGCCGCTTTGTCCGTCCGTCTGTCCGTCATAATTTTGTCCGGAGCATAACTTGAAAACCCCTGGATATAATTTGTTTAAACTGCACACAGTGGTAGAGGGCATTGACGCGGAGTGCAGTGCCAAAGAACCGTAACTCTATTTTGCCCTGTTTTTTAATTATCTCCCCTTTTAGTAAAATCTTGTCCAGAGCAAAACCTGAAAACCCTTGGACATAATTTGTTTAAACTGCACACAGTGGTAGAGGGCATTGAGGCGGAGTGCAGTGCCAAAGAACCGTAACTCTATTTTGCCCCGTTTTTTAATTATCTCCCTTTTTAGAAATATCTTGTCCAGAGCATAACCTGAATACCCTTGGACATAATTTGTTTAAACTGCACACAGTGGTATAGGGCATTGAGGTGGAGTGCAGTGCCAAACAACCATAACTCTATTTGCCCCGTTTTTGAATTATCTCCCTTTTTAGAAATATCTTGTCCGGAGCATAACCTGAAAACCCTTGGAGATAATTATGCTCCCCAAAAGGCGAGCATATAGTTGCCGCTTTGTCCGTCCGTCCGTCCCGTTCATCCGTTCGTTCGTCCGTTCATCTGTCATAATTTTTTCTGGAGCATAACACAAAAACTATGAGAGATATCAAGACCAAACTTCAAAGGTAGTTAGATCTCATTAAGGAGCAGTGCATTGCACAAGAACCGTAACTCTTGCTTTATTAATTTTTGAGTTATTGCCCTTTGAAATTTCTCATACTTATTTTTTGTCCGGGGCATTTCTCACAAAGTATAAATGTTATCAACTTGAAACTTTATAAGTAGATAGAGCTCATTGAGGAGCAGTGCAGTGCATAATAACCATAACTCTTGCTTTCTTAATTTTTGAGTTATTGCCCTTTAAAATTTCTCATACTTATTTTTTGTCCGGGGCATATCTCACAAAGTATAAGAAGATAGATCTCTATGAGGAGAAGTGCAGCGTGCAAGAACCGTAACTCTATTTTGCATAATTTAGGAGTTTTTGACCTTTGTTATTTTTCATACTTTAAAAAAAATACATATTAAACAATAGCCCTTTTGGAATTGGCATTTATTCGGGGAGCATCCATCGGTTCTACCGATTTCTTGTTTCTCTTAATAGGTGTGGTATCTTAGGATAAACTCACGCCAGAGAGAAGGCCAAAGCAAGAGAGCATTAGAGCAAAATAATGAGTAAAGAAAAGGTGGCAGCGATGTAAAGTTAAAGTCCATACAGATACAGGAAAACAGCAAAGAGAGCCCAGGAGCACGTTACAGAATGATATGAAAAATGCTCAAACAAATGATGGAAGCTGAAGTTATAGGTATAGTGAAACTGTTTGATACCCTGCTTTGAAAAGTACTGAAGCAAACCATTCACACAGAGAAATATCATTGAGGTTTCTGTTAAAGATTACATGCTAAATTAACATTTAACAATGTTATTGGCATTTCTGACTTCTTTTAAGAAATGCTGAATACATATGTATATGGGTCAAAACAGAAAAAAACTTTTAACACTCTAAAGGCCACATTGTTTTGTTCAAATGAAATGAAAACTTGTCAGAATGGTTGTCTTAATAATATCTAGGTCAGATTCGAATATGGGTCATCTTGGGTTAAAAACTAGGTCACAGGGTCAAAACATAGAGGCTAAGTTTTCCTTTCCAAATGTCATGCAGAAGGTTTGTCTTTAACGATGTCTAGGTGAAGTTAGAATATGGATCATCTTGAGACAAAAACTAGGGTACTGGGTCATAACATAGAAAAACCTTTTTAAAACTCTAGAGGCCACATCTTTTGTTCAAATGACATGAACATTTGCCAGAATGTTTGTCGTGATGATATCTAGGTCAGGCTTGAATATCTTGGTTAAACAACTAGGTCACAGTCGACTCAAAACATAAAAAAACCTTGTTAACACTATAGAGGTCACATTTTTTGTCCAAATGACATGAAAACTTGTATGAATGTTTGTTGTGGTGTTATCTAGGTCAGGTTTGAATATGGGCGATCAAATCTTTATTCAAAAACAGGGTCACCGGGTCAAAATACTTAAATATTTACTTCATCTAATTATAGATACTTAAGAGGGAGAATTCTTTATATCCTTTAAAGTCAGATATTAATTTGTAAATTCATTTATTGATTTCAGCAAAATGGCAAAACCTTGAGGAAAAGTCTTGGTTAGAAAGCAACATGGCAGACTTGCGGATACAGAGTTTGTGACAAAGGACTATAAACATGTGCAGTATCAGGTGCTTGGCCATATTCCAGGGATGAGATATCGTGTGTTAATAGATACATCTGTATTAAAAACAGGAGATTATAGAAATAAGACATAATCAGTAGCTTAGATTTAGGTTTTATATTTGCTCATCCAAGTGGTTTTTACATTACCCTGTGTGGCTGTTACTGTCTATTTTTAGAGTGTAGCTGAAGTGAAGACAGAAATCAGACTGCACGAGTTGGAGTATCTGTTAAAATGGAGAAAAAAAGTTCTAATGGAAAATTAGTTAACTTAAAGAAACATTGTTTTATGACCAGAATGTGGTTTGAAATTTAAGACTTATCACCAGGACATTTCACCAGCAAAATTAGGGTGAGATGTCTAGGCTTATTGAAACTTTATACGAGTTATATATTTAGTGGATAATTATGAAACAATAATATGTGAAATTGGAACACAAAATGTAGATAATTTAGCTGGAGAAAAACAAACATGCAGTTTTATATATAGGTCATGTTGTGAGATTATCAGTGCTATAGTTAAACAACATTATCAGGGTTTTTTTCCCTTTCAGATGATAGACTATTTTGAAATTACTTTTGTTTACTTTTTATCGCAATCTGACTACCAGAAGGTACACTTATAGTGGAATAAACAATGGATATTTAACATTTGATTTCTGTTATTCTCTTTGATGCCAGGAATATCAGACCACATAACCTGCAACATGCTTCATAATCACATGGTTGTTGTGTGAACCACATCCATATGTTTCAGTTACCTTGGCAGACTTTATTCGTATTTTTTAAAAACAACATATTATGGTAATTCAGAGAAGGGAGAAAACACCATGTGTTAATAGAAAATGTTAATTAGTTCATGACGTCAAATTTTGACATTGTTTTCTCTATGATGTCATATCGACCAGATTGTTGATTTTGTTAGGTCACATCACATATTTTAATTTTTGCTTATTTGTTGTATTTTCTTTCATTTTAGTTTATACCAAATTTATTTTAGTTAGATTGTGTAGGAAGCTTTTAGCTTATAGACACACTATCGAATCCGTTCCTGAAACCAACCAGTATTAAGCAATGAGCGTAAAGTTTCTTGCTCAAGGAAACAACGGCATGTCCCTGACTGGGTTTGAACCCATGCACCTAGCAATCCCTTGACTACTAGTCCGACGAGTTAACCACTCGGCCACGCCGCCACAAACAATGAATAATTTGGCTTTGGGTCTGCTGTTGAGCAAATATCAGAAGCTTTTTTAAGGTTCTCCCTATATACATCTATATGAATTCAAGTTACCCGGGGTACAGCCAATTTTCACCTAAGTCCTCTCTTTATAAGCCTATGTAAAATCAAGTGACCCTGGGGCCAGGCCATTAATGAACATAGGGGCTTAATTTGAACAATCTTAGAAAGGACCTCCATCTGATTTTCCATGCAACTAGAGATGTATCCATAGGACACGGGATGCCCCCACATTCTTCTGTATTGTCACAAAAAATCCTGTACAATTACAATTGCGTAAAAACTTTGTCCTTAACATTAAGGATTTTTCTTAATCAGGGGGCATAACTCTGTCGATCTCTAAGAAATTCGCATCGAAATACCCAGATGCGTAAGTTCACATGCTGACAACTATTCTTAGAAAGATTCATGGCTCTCGATCTAGCAGTTATACGTTTGGAGTTACATGCGACACAAGTGTAAAAAAAATATTTTTTGCTTAATCAGGGGCATAACTCTGCCGATCACCAATAAATGTGTGTCAAAATACCCAGGTGTGTAAGTTCACATGCTGACAACTATTCTAAGAAAGTTTCATGGTTCTAGCAGTTATACATTTCGATTTTCACACGACAGAAGTCTGAAAATGCTATTGTTTGCTTAATAAGGGGGCAGAAGTTTGCCGGTCTCCAATAAATTTGCATCAAAATACCCACGTGCGTAAGTTTACACGCTGAGAACTATTCTTAGAAAGTTTCAGGGCTCTAGCAGTTGTATGTTTGGAGTTACACGCCCGTGTAACAAAACAGTATAGGAGGAGAAGTCGTTCAAGATAAATTGTTGATGACACACCATGCACGCTGATGGATGCCAGATAGTCAAGCATCACAAAAAACTATCCTTGAGCACTTTGTGCTCTGGTGAGTTTAAAATTGTTATTGAACAATAATGTGCAAATGGTGTAAGACAGAAAAAGGTGTTCTTGTTTATAACAGACCCTTGAAAAGAACTGATCAGCACAGCAAGTCTCTAAATGATCAAATTCAAAGTCTCTTTGTTAAAATGCCTGTAATTTACACCACAAGTCTTCATTGTACATAAAGTTTAAAAAATTTCATTTTAAGTTTTACTGTTTATGGAATTCTACATTCAAGGGTAGATAAAGTAATGACAAATGGAGCGATCCTTGTGAGAAAAGTGATACAGAAATCTTCTTTTCATACAGCTGATGTGTACTAAATTACAAAGAAGTAGAGGTAGTTTACTGCACAAGATTGTACTGTTTTGTGGTACTATATGACTATTTTAAATCAAAGGTAAGATAAATCTGGAAAACATGGTCGACCTTCTTGAAAACTATGTCATGCACACACACGCCTCCTCTTCATTTAAGATTACATGTACCAAGTTTCAGTTCAGATGCATGAAAACTGTAGAAGTAGTTTAAGGTACCCTGTTGTACAGGTGTACCCTCTTGTCGTGCAATAAAATAATTTAGTTTCTTATGATTAATAAATAGATTGTAAACTATATAGAAACATATAAAAACATTTCTTGCAATGTTTTGACATTGCTAAATTTGATATTTTGAAATGAATATGATGAATTTAGATTTCGATAAATCATTTAATCTTGTGACAAGTTGTAGTCGTCAGATTAATAAATAAAGATATTTATTTTAAGTGCATTAAATGCATGTTTTTGCTACCTCACTCAGGCGTGGATGAGTTTCAATGTCATGCACTGCATTTAACTTACTGGTGATAACTTTGATGTAATGTGTTTAGAGTACTTAAATGCATAATATGGATTTTACGTTGCCTTAGTACCTGATGAGTAGCAGAATTTTTCATAATATAGTAAGTGTTACGTGAAACGTATTTGATTTAGAGTACCTCAAATAGCTAAAGGGGAATCCCTGCTTTAGAAGATTTTGGTCTGTGATAACATAACAAACAAAACAAGAGAGGAAATAATTCATTTTAATTCAAGACATTTTGAGCTCACCTTCTTCAGAGGCTCAATTTGATCTTAAACCATTCCATCAGGTGCATGGTGCCCACCACTTCTTTTAAACAACATTGCCTTTTAAATCACTGATCCAGACTTGATGAAAGCCATAAAGCATAAAGTCTAGATATTTGTGATTTAGCATTGTCTAGTGGTTCTAGGATCAAAAGTGACCCAGCCCAGGGGTTCATTTGGTTTATGTGCTTTATGAAAAAAAAATCAGCAGTGCAGCTGCAGGATGCCTTCCGTATTCAAATTCTTAATTTTGTCTGTGACCTCTGCCTTGACCTACTGACCTAATTGCTTGTTTTTGTAGCTATAGTATTGAAATTTGAACTTTACATAGAATTTTGCATTTATATTTCAACGTTGACCTGTGTCGACCTTGACCTACTAATCTACTTCCTGTTCATGAAAGTATATGAAATTTCTACGGTATGTGCAGTTTAGCTTGCAGAATCAACTTAAAATGTTCCTTGTACTTCTTCCTTGTTTTTATTTCAGCACTAAAATTTAAACTACACGTATAACTAATTCACATTTAAACTATCTACTTTGGGAACTTGACTGTTTTGATAATCTCGATCATATTTTTTTTATTTCTGAGTATGCAGTACTAATGATTTTTGTCTTTCATTTGCTGTTCTGTCAAGAGTAATGGTACGGAGATGAGCGATATAAGATCACCGTGACCCTCTTGTTTGTAATGTTCTATTGCTTAATAAACTTGTTGTTTTTTGTAATTCAGAAGAATACTAATAACTCCAGTGCTTTATCGCGTTTGAAGCATTACCAGTCAAGATGTATCGATCACTCAGTTTTTACTAGTTTTTACTAGTTAAATGCATTGTCTCTAGGTGACATGAAACACGCAAGATTTGTAATCCAGAGTTCGACCCACGCTTCTCCATTAAAAGCACTTAATGTCTTTTGGATGAGACGTTAACCTTTAACCTTCTGGAACCGAAAGTGATTAGCCTTTGTCACCAGTATACAGCCAGGCCAGCCTGCACATCCGTGCAGTCTGACCAGGCTCTTGAAGTCGCCCGAGGTGTTCCGATGATCTGAACACCCTTACACACGCTCGTAAACTTGAAGCGCTACACTACCAGCGAACTATCGATAGTTTTTTCGTATAACAATAGTGCGTATTTTTAAATTTTCCATCCTTTTTTAAAATCGAATTTTTTATCATGAAATAAATTAATACTCTCTAAGGCTTCAAAATTAAGTTCAAATACTAAGTATATCGTAGAATTAACCCAAAAAATCCGGCTTTGAGTTTAATATAATTACTTTCGAAGGACTTCAACTCGACAGTTTTGAAAAAAAAGTATTTTTATGGCTCATACATATAAAATTTGACCTTTCCTTGTCTATTTAGCAAACGTATACGTTTCATTTCAACGAGAAAGAACCATCTGAACTGGTTCACCCATGAAAAGAATTGACATCGTTACTTGTAAAAGTGCGTTACAGAGTTCTTTGAACCCGGGCCTTAATTGATTTACTAAAGGCTCTTAGTAAACACACCGCAAAATACGTCATTTGAAAAGATATTCAACTTAAATATTCTCATAATTTGAAATGGTATTGATTATGCTGATAAATATAACACAAAGTGAATATCCACTAAATTAAGGCATCACGCTTTATCAATTTTGACTGTTTCGTACTCGATATTGTAGAACTGCGATATTTTTCGACATAGATCATTAGGAACAAGTAACTGGGTTACCGTTCAAAAAAGTGTTCAAATACATGAATACTAAATCAGGTACTCGTTGACACCCATAGTATTAAGAACTGTTAAAAAAAAGAAATGTCAATTTTACAATACTGAACAAGGGGCATATCCTTACCCTGCGTTCAGATAAAAAAATTTTAAGTGGGCATCTACCTCACTATAAAGTTTAAGAAATAAAGATAAACTTAGTTAAGTAAAGACAGAGCAGGCCAAAACATTGCTAACAGAGATTCTCAGTTTGATAGAGATAACTCAAAGTTTGGTATCATAGACAAGAACGTTTGCTGTTTGCAGTAATTAACTTTTTCGTCACATTGCCCATGATCAGAAGGTAAGATTTCTGATGTCGTCAACACGTGTTTACTAAACTGTCACACATGCACATAATCAGCCGATTGAAACACATCAAACATTTGAAACATTTTAAAAACCGGTTATCATTTTAAAATACGAAAAAGCAGTTTAATCCTGAAAATATGAAAGTAATGAAATTTTCAAAAACCAAAGCTTTATAAACTTTTTGTTTATCTCAAGGACTCTGAGTTACGAAGCGTTCTGGGAAAAGGTGAGAACTGTTTGATTTATTTATTGATCTATTTCAGTTTAAAAGATTCAAACCATAAAAATTGTTTAGATTGTAGATTAGGTAAGCAAAACAAACCTTTTGCTCCAACTAGTTTCGAATTAGAAACGGCGCACAAAGCGATCCGCATGTACGCTTTTTAGCTCACCTAAGTATGCTCAGTGTGACCTTTTGTAAAAGGCCGGTTGTCTGTCGTCCGTCGTCAACAATTTACCTTGTTAAACTCTAGAGGCTACATTTCTGATCAAGTCTTAATGAAACTTGTTCAGAGTGTTTGCACTGATGATATATCAAACGAATTTGAAACTCGGTCATGTAGAATTAGAAACTAGGTCACCAGACCAAATCAAAGGAAAACCTTGTTGTTGTTGTTAACACTCAAGAGACCATATTTTTAATCAAGTCTTAATGAATCTTACTCAGACTGTTTGTCTTGATGATATCTCGGCCGAGTTCGAAACCCGGGTCATGTAGGATCAGAAACTAGGTATGTAGGCAAATCAAAGGAAAACCCTGTTAAACTCTAGAGATCACATTTTCAATCAAGTCTTAATGAAACTTGCTCAGAATGTTTGCCTTAATGATATCTCAGACGAGTACGAAACTAGGTCATGTGGAATCAGAAACTAAGTCATCAGGCTATATTTTGAATTCAGATATCATTTTTGGTCAATATGTTTAGTTCGATTATGGGTAATCGGGGGTAAAAAACTAGGTCACTAGGTTAAATATAACAAAAACCTTATTAATACTCCAGAAGTCACTTTTTAAAGCCAGTCATCATGATATTAAGTGAAAGTGTTTGTGTTGATGATGTCCAGGTCCAGTACGATTATAGGTATAAAAAAACTAGGTCACTGGCTTAGATAGAAGGAAAATCTTGAATATACTCAAGAATCCACATTCTGAATTCAGAAATCATGATTTTTAGTCTAAGTGGTTTTTTTTGGGCACTTTATAGATTAAGTTTGAATATGAGTCATCTGTGGTAAAAAAAAAACAACAACTAGGCTACTGGCATAAATATAACAAAAACCCTTTTAACTGTATAGCAGTCAAATTTTAAAGTCAGTCATCATGATATTAAGTTAAAGTGTTTACATTAATTAGGTCTAGGTCACTGGCTTAGATCGAAGGAAAATATTGTAAATTTTAACACTCTGTTGCCACATTTTGGATTTTCAGTCAAAGTGTTTGACTTTGTGATTTTAGACCACATTATCCAGTGTTCATGAGCTAAACATCCGAGTGACATAATCAGAGTATAACACTGATACATGGAGTATCTGTTAAATTTCTCATCCGAAGACAATTACCACGTTAGTTAGAAGAACCGGTGATAGTACTCGAGTCGGCTTTGTCCAAGGTGAAGGTCACACTTGAGATCAAAAGTTTCGTCCGTTCTTTGTGTCCGCTTCAAATCTCTTGAATATATTAACCTATTTTGAGATCACTAGGTGATAACAACTAAGTATAGCCAAATAATGGGCAGAATATCTAATTTAATTGGCTCCGTCTAAGGTCAAGGTCAGCCATGAGATCAAAAGTAACACCTGTTCCCAATTTCGTATTCGCTCCATATCTCATGAACATATAGAAAATTTTACAAATAAATCGGTAGAAATAATAAGTTTGGCCATATTATCGATAAACTTTCTGATTTTATAACATATCTGCACGTGACTGAATGCAGACGTACTTTTAAGCGTAACATATGCATTAATTAATTAATCAAATAATTGATCAAACATTTGAAATAATATTTCATATGGTCTTCTATTATATATTTTTTATATTTACTTGTCATCTATGTCAGTGACAGTCCTGGAAGCGAAATATGACAAAATAATTGAGAATCGAAGGCAAACTTTCATTGATAATAGCGTATGGAAGTCTTACCTTCAAACTAGATATTCGTTTGATAGTTTGATAGTTCAGAGTTCGACTTTCATTTTCTTAGTGTAAGTTTACAGTACTGACCATAAAACCCTCTGTTACAGTTTCTTTTAGAAATAGTAAATTTCATACGAAAACTGCTGAAATATGGACGATTTAATCATTCTTTTGTAAAAGTATATCGAATGCCTATGACATTTCTCTGGAATTCTGGTTAGGGAATCCTTTCTAGACTCTTTATTCTAGCTCCACAAACTGCTGACTGCGAAGTCAATTTCACGTATTTGTTTTGTTGTTGTTGTTGTGAGTTTGATTGCTTTGAATATTTGCGTCTCTATGCGCAAAACTTTTAAAGAAAAAATATTGCTTCGATAAGTTTCCGGTTAATTTTAAGTTCAAGCTAGGTGAAGAAAACAGCATGTTACAGGAATGTTATCAATACGCGTGCAAGACACCAAATATAAACGTAAAGTAGCTTTCAAGAAAAAGTTAAAATACAACGTACATGTTGTTGACAAGAATTACCCATGTAAAATAAGTAAGTATAAAGTAAATAAGCAATTCATGTTTAAAAGAGCTTACCATAATAATTTGAAGATAACGTGTTGCTTCACGAAACCACATGTTCTGTTTCATCTGTCTGAGTTTATTTATCGTCGTTACCGCTTGCCCTTATGACCGACGCCCACTGCAGAGGTTGTGGACAATAGTACAAGATACAGAAAAATATCCCATTCAAAAGAAACAATTGTTCTTCTCCATCCTAAGCGTACAGCACTCAATTGATAGGTCTCATCCGAAAGTTATTAATGTTAGTGGAGGAGCGGATGATCGAACTCGCGACCCCTGGGTTACGAGTCCAGCGTGTTACCACTGGAGCACAGATACGCGTCTAAAATGATGACAAAGAGTGATATTTCTTTTTCTGTAACACAATTTATGTGAAACATTCGTATGTAAGTTATCAAACTGTATGGAGATTACGTGGGAAGCTTACACCTTTACAAGGCATTAACAGAACGGAACAGAACAGAACAGAATAAAACAGAAAAGAATAGAATAGAATAGAATAGAATAGAATAGAATAGAATAGAATAGAATAGAATAGAATAGAACAGAACAGAACAGAACAGAATAGAACAGAACAAAACAGAACATAACATAACAGAATAGAATAGAATAGAATAGAATAGAATAGAATAGAATAGAATAGAACAGCACAGAACAGAACAGAACGTCTATTAAGATATGTACATTTAACATCATTTTGGTTACATTATTTGACTTGACCGGAAACTTACGGTGCATCATTTGATGATAATAATTCACGCTGTGATTTATGTCTGTTTAAACAAATGCGACAGAACGTGCATGCCGTGCTTACTAAAGATGATTAAATATAAACCCCAATAAATCTTATGTAAGTGTTTTAAAACCGCAGAAAACTTGCTGGATAAGAATGACTGGTAAGACATTACCTGTTTTTCTACTTACTAGGCAAAATAAAAATTTAAATTTTCACAGACGGGCGTATGAACAGACAGACTGACGTGCAGAAGACTGGTCGCACTTGCTTTTTTTGGACATATTATAACTAGTGTTATGCCGTAAGAATATGAATTTCAGATACTTATGATTTTTTGTTATAGCAGGTTTATGTTTTGTTGAAAAAAAAATGTTTTCAAAATATGAATTTCAAATGTTTTTTTCACATATCATTTTAACCATTTCAGGTTATTGGAAAATAGTATATTTGTATTTTATATGTTTTTGCTGTAATTCTTTTTTTTTTGTCTTATAAGCAACAATTTCATGAATCAGTATTTACATTTTATTTTCATAAGATTTAAAGAACAAAGAAACGTGCTAAATGCCATAGGGTATCATAGCTGTTTTAATCAGTTTAAGATGATGAATTAATTAAGCATGCCGACTGAACTTAACAAAAGAAAGTATGTACAACATTTATCACCTTTTGGCATTTTATATAATCTCCTTTGGCATATTTCACTAATATTTTATTGGTACCTTGAGCGTTGAAGCTTTATTATGATTGGTCAATTTTGACATATGATCTCATGTTGAAATATTATTGGATGACAAGTGATAGTCACTTTAGGGATTTTGTTTAGAAAAAAAATTTTAGGGAGTTTTATTTCGGATGTCCGACAGTCAAGAACGGAAGAATATGGTTCTCCGTAAATTAAACATTTAAGTAAGAAGTTCGTTTGGATTACCGGACACTTTGTAAATTGTACAATTACTTGTTGTCATTTGAACACAATTCTTTGGTTATCCAAAGAAAGAAATAGAGAAATCGAAAACGGAAAACGTGTTGTTCTCATTCATTAACTTAAAAGGAAAGAAAGAAAACAACAAAAACACCCGCCAAATCACAGCATTACACGTGGTGGAGGTAGATAATTTGAACAAGCTTACAATTTCAGTTTTATTTCAATATTTCCACTAGGAGTGCTACCCATGTGGCTATACAAGCATAAATAAACACACGGCGGCAATGTAAATATTAAAACAAACTTCTTGAATACTACAATGAGATCATACAATATAACGTATACAAACCCACACTCTGTCACAAGTGTGCGAAAAATCTAAAACCTTCAAACTTTTTTTCAGGTTGCATAATAGTTCATTTTTTTTTGTTAACAACTGTAATAAAACCCACGTTGAGATTCGAAAGTACACGAATTGTATTCTTTTTAACGTTTTTTTTTTCTCTTTTATAATGATCATTTGTAACGAAGTTAATGCAGTTACAGAGCAACAGATGTAAACTATTTGTTTCAGACTCTATGGACGTTCAAGAAGAAAATGGAGCGGTTCCTGTGTTAAACAACCATAAAATGATATATAACGTGGAAGAGAATACACCATGGCACTTGAGTTTGTTGCTCGGTTTTCAGGTAGGACCTTTTTCTAAAAATATCCATATAATACCTCTCACACATAATAACATATACACTATATTATGATACGATATGAGATAATAAGACGTTCTGACAAGACATTTTTCCAAAATTCATTTGATATGTTCATCATCCGAGAGATTAATTGTTTGAAATTTAACGATGAAAGAAGCAACAACGCTTTTGACAATCTGTAATATGATTTCAATAATTTTGTATAGCGAAACAAGCTTAGATCATGTTGGTCGTTGCTCAAGTGGAGCAATCATGCATCTCGGTCATCTCCGTGATTTTCCGGAATAGTTTCTCCGTTGGTATTATGCGCAAGAATACGCCAGGAATCTTTTACATGTGATTCGCCAGTGTCATAATGAATTGAAAGTAGTTTCAAGATCACTCAGTTTTATTTAAGAAGTGATTTTCGGAGAACATTGGTGATGGGACCAGATTGAGAATATTGAGCTTTTGCTTATTCTAAACATTTTAAATCAATCTTAATTGTTAATTCTTAATTATATACGAATTAAAAGTGTCTGTATTATCTACAATTCTAGAGCGACGCTTAAATCAGTTGTTTCCCTTTTCTCCGAAATAGACAAATAATAAACGAATGCATGGTTCAGATATGATCATGCTGATATGCTGATAGGCTGATGAGTAACCGAATGAATCGTTCTATTCACAGAATTGCTTGCTGGTCTTTGGGTCTTCTATAACAGTCCCACTTATTCTGAGCGACTCTTTTTGCATGAATCAAGACAAGGTTGCAGTAAGTCAGCTGATCGGAACGACATTCTTTGTAACTGGTTTGACAACACTCTTGCAAACAACTCTCGGAATCAGGTAATCAATCAATCAATCACTCAATCACTCAGTCAATCAATCATTCATTCATTTGTTCATTCATTCATTCATTTGTTTTTTTTCGTTCGTGCGTTTGTTCGTTCGTTCATTAACCCAGTCAGTCTATCTTTGTGTCTGTCCTTAACCAAGAAAAATATTTTGATGCTGAATCACCTGTAAAAAAAAAACTTCACTTAAAAAAAACTTTTTTCGCCTTTGATGGCAAAAACGCTCACCACCACTCGCCATTTTTGTTTCAAATTAAAAAAGAGAATAGTACCTAGTATCGTATTAAATAAACCTTCTGTTAAACCCCCCTTTTCTGGTTGGGACGGGAAAGCTAGGTTTGGATACGGGATTTAATTTTACCATAAACAACCTGACTTGTAACTATATATCTTTATATTTGTTTAGACGTTGCTTGACTGGTAAGATATGCTTTGGTTTAAAAATAAATAACACATACTTCTTAACTGGTTAATGATTACACAATTTTACGTTAAGAAGATGTCATCGAGCAAGTGCAGTCGTTTGATAGTTTCCAGTCAGTTTAGTAATATTTTGTCAACAGACCCTTTTTGTATTAGACTTTTTTCTTGTATTTGTAGTCTTAGTCTATGTACAGACAAGTTTATACTGTTTAACACTTAATTTCATTATTTTGAAACAAGTAAAGTAACTATAAATATTTCCATAAGGAATCTTTTCAGGAAGAAAACTTAAACACTAAAGTTTGCGAAAGTATGTTCTATTTTAGAAGTGTAACTGTATGCGTGTATTCCAGGCTTCCTATTGTACAGGGCTGTTCCGCAAGCTTTCTAACACAAGCAGTCCTACTGATGAAACAGACAGAATGTCCAAATATAGCAACAGCGTCAGAAGGTAACTTTTTTATCGTTTGTCAAAATAAGAATAAATAGAATCTTTCATGACAGAATGAGTTTTTATGACGTAAAACGAGTACTTGACCGGAAGTGGAAAAGGCATCCGAGGTCAGAGGAATATTATGCATTCTTGACTTCGAACCAATGCCATGTCAAATATTTACCTTTGGTGCTGTCCGGTTCCCTAAATATCACAATAGTCTTTGGTTCAGGGTATTGCCTTTGGTGTGGAAAATGTTACTTTGGTATCACAGGGGTGTTATTATAGGTTGACGAAAAAGCTGTATTTTTTATACACTTTGTTTTACTTAAATTATCGCAAAACAATTTTGACCCCTTAACTGTAGTATATAAAATTTTCTGAGGTATACGCATTTCCAAGAAATTACTGAAGTTTAAATAGATACTGCAACTGACAGAAGAATTTGAGACTGAAATTAGTCATTTTAATAAATAATGTTGAAATCTTCTTTTCAAATACACTTCATGTTAAGTTTGAAAATGCTTTCTTGATTGGTGATGACATATTCGCGACTTCATATAGTCATCTTGAATATCAACAAGAAATATCATTTAAAAAAGATGATCGGCGTAAATACAGTACACAGTTAATGCCCCATAAGTGTATATGCTTTCGGACACTGACAAATATTGAACGGGCTTAGAAACCGAATATCATATTTCCATAACAGTTAATGCTATCAGCAAACAATTTTGAGTAAAATGCTAAAAGATCATGTCAATATAATTTTCAGTAAAATAGATTAAATATTTAGACATATTCTTTTTATATTTATTCTATTTGGGATATTTTTCATGCTTAAAACGTTCTGTATTAATGTTATAAATATTATATTGTTTACAGAGGCAATAAAACTAACGATTACGATTTCTGCCCTAAAATGTCAGAACAGAATCACTTTTAACCAATGACAAACTTCCGTTTTCAGCTGAAGGTTTTGTATCTAACAATTTCATTCGTTACAAATTTAGGTCAAAATCGATTTTAATACAGTTCAGCGGAAAAGTTGAATGGTTTATTCCATAATTTTCAGATCACATAGGTATAATGTCAAATGATACTAAAAGTATTTTACCAGGCAGCGACGCACATCGTGAGATATGGATGACAAGGATAAGAGAGGTAATACTTGATTTTGCTTTAAGTTTCTTCAATTTTACCCTGCTAAATGTCTCCCTATAAAATTTCTAAAAGCAAAACTGAAGAATGAAGTGCTCAGAAATGCAACATAAACATCGTGCAAAGTGTTACAAAAGTTTTTCAATGTATAATGCAAACATGGAAATACTTCAATCAAGGGCCAAAATGCCTAAATTGTTAAAATTCTGAATACAAAATAATTATTAGCACTGTAACATACATGAACGCTTAAATGAAAGACGTTAGTTTTGCAAAAAAAAATCTCTTTAAAGAAATCTAAATGCAAAACTTACAAACATTGAAATGCTCAGCAGTAGACCTACAACCTAAAAGTCTCTCTTGTTCGTAGATATTTTTCCACATTTAAAGCTTTGAAGGATTAGTTGCCAAAGGCAAATGTATTTTTGGCACCTATAAATCTTCATTATCTAGCTTTCACACAAAATAAAGGTAGCGTTAACATACACCATCTGATGAGAAAGTAGGTCCATCTATTCGAGTTTATTTATCGTCGGTACCGGTTGCCCATATGGCTGACGCCCCCTGTAGAGATTAGGTATTTTATTATGTGGGGAATAGTGCAAGATACAGAAAGCATCCCGTTCCAGAGACACCCCTGGTTCTTTTTGCATGCTTAGTATACAGCAATGATACATGGGACCTCGGTTTAATGTCTCATCCGATGTTAGTGTAGGAGCGGGGGATCGATCTCAAGACCCCTTGGTTACCAGTCCAGCGCGTTACCACTGGAGAAAGTACGTACTTCCTAACTGTGATTTTAGTTTAACTTTCGTTGCGTGTGTCGTATACATCTTACATTTTATGCAAGTCGTAAAATGTACGCGGTAGAATATTCACTTTGACCAGCAACCTGTGCTTCACTGAATGGCTAGGAACCAGAGGATCATTTTGTTAGAGTTGAATTTACTAATTCAGTCTGCGTTCGAAGACCAGGTACGTTTTCACCCCAGATCCTAACAAAGGCGACATGGTAGCGATTCCAGAAAGTATGACAATGCCCGTGAAATAAGTTTTACTCAAACAACCCTCGTTTCACAGATGATTTATTCTAAATAAGCAAACCTGGGTTGCTCTAGTTGGTCCCGTCCAGTAAGCTTTAGGGAAAAACCTGTAGCTCTTGACTGGGCGGAGGGGGTGGGGGAGGGGGTGCCGGAGGGTGGGTTGTCATGACCACCATCCTACATTTTTCTCTCTCCAAAATTAAATCTGCTCAATGAAAAATGACGAAATGTGGCTATCCCCTCCCCTTCTCAAAGTGCCTATGCCATATGTAAATGCTTCCCGCAGGCCTGTTAACAATTGGTTTATAGTTTGAAGTTCATTTAAAACAACTGGATAGAAAGCACTTTGCATATATGTATTCAAGGTACTAGTAATGTGGTTTTTTTCATCATTTAGAACTAAAGTACTACACCGAAAAAAGTATTTAACGGTATTTAATCAAACCTAGGGAAAAATTTGTCTTTTTCAACCTGTTGCACCTGTTCTGTTTAGTTCCCGGCTCAATTGAAAAAAATAAATACACAAATGTCAAGGCTGCCTAATTTATATATGTAAACATATACTATGTACAATTGTCACACGTAAGCTTGTTGAATTTGGCAAAGATTGAAATGCTTCAGTTGTGCATTACACCAGTCATGTACATTCATTTGAATAGAGTAGAGCAGATCTTTAAACTATCTATTTGTACTTAACGAGTGTGCACAATTATTATATAACAACACTTATGTCTTTAGCATGTTTTGCGTCTTACGAGAAAATCATATTTGCAGAAAAGAAAAACGTCTTTGGAAAACATCTTTACAGTTAAGAAGTTGATAAATTCCTTTTCTTCTTCTCTGTTTTGCATTGCAGTATTCGCGACGAATTTTAAAACTCTCCGTCATAAGTATGCATTTAAGTTAGTATGAATGTGTTTGTGTAAGTCGTGACCGATGAATTGACAGTTTTTGCAAAGACTGAGTCGTTGTCATTTAGCAGTTCATACTTTCTTTCTATCACATTTTCATGCGTGTACTTTCAGAATGGCTCTCAGTAGAATTTCTGTCCTAAATGTTTTGCATTTAAAATATTTACAGAAAAAAAATATGTTTGCATATGAGGATTTCATTTTTTTTGTGATACTTGCATTGAATCCCGAAATGTAATTTTATTATGTTGGATTGCTTGATTTCATTCTTTACAGATCTGAATTCAGAATTTTATCAGAGAAACATTTGTAATGTTTCTTATAATGTATTCTTTAACATGTACTATGAAAATTTTCCACCAGATGAATAATTTTGGCGTTGATCCGCCATCATAATTTTACGAACCAGTTTATTCTTAACAGGGGCTGTTAATTTTAAAAGCTAGTCGTGTCTGCTATAGTAAGATAGTACGCCATTGGTTTCCCTTTGTTGGAAAGGCACAATTTAGAAAAAAAGACACTATGTGGAAACCGCGATGGTACGATGATGAAATAAGGATGTAATAAAACGTTTTCATCACCGTGCTATCGCAGTTTTATCACCGTACCAGGTAGTTTCACCGTCGTGATATCGCATATTTTATCACCGTGCCAGCGAAGTTTCACCGTCGTGCTATCGCAGTTTTATCACCGTGCCTACATAGTTTCACGGTCTTGATATCGCAGTTTTATCACCGTGCCATTGTAGTTTCACCGTCGTGATAACGCAGTTTTATCACCGTGCCTACATAGTTTTACGGTCGTGATATCGCAGTTTCATCACCGTGCCAGCGAAGTTTCACCGTTGTGCAATCGCATTTTTAACCGTGCCAACGAAGTTTCACCACCGTCGTGCTATCGCACTTTCGCAGTATCACTGCTGAAGCACAGTGTATCTCGGTTTAGAGGTCCTTTGAATTCACGATTTACTAAAATAAAGAACATCGTAGTACTAGTGCAAATTTGCTGCATTATCCAATGACTGCTATAATTGGATGATTTTACTCGTGACTAACCAACTGTAGAATTAAAAATATTTAAAAGATGATAAAATAATTTATAAAATATCAATACTTTATAATTGAATTCAACAGACTGTCGTTTGTGGAAGAGAATATTTACATCGAAATTCTAAGATTCTATTCAGTGGCCACACTAAGTTCCGGTCTCTCCTATAAGAATCTTGTCCTTGTCGATATCAATGAGTTTTTCTCAGTCTTTATTCAGTTCTGTTTTGTCCCCATCGAATCAAAAATAGGGACCTAGTAGGGGTCATCGACGATAGAATGAGGGACATTCCTGATAAAAATTTTTCTCCCTTACTCAGATAACATCAAAGGTAGACCAAATAGCACATTTGTCCTTTCAGTTGGAATCGTCTAACTTTATCCGTGATGGTCTTGACTTTTAGTTGTGAAAATTGTCACTTATGTATTAAATAAAAAGTTAGAATTATCCAAAAAAAAAACACCAAAAAACAAAAAAAAAACCAAACAAACAAAGATAATGGTGTTAACAAAACAAGTTGCTGAACTTAATGTGTAATCTGACTACCATTGTTGCAAATAATAAGGCTTAATTATCACCCTACTAAAAGAAAAAGTAGCGATAAAAGCAGATGAATCCAAATGAAAGGACCAATGTAATATCAGAGAGTATTCAGGGTAGATAATCCACCAATGTTCCCCTTTAAACTGCTTAATTGAAAGTCAAGCCAACATTTTACATTAAGATTTCAAACGCATAAATATTAACCGTGAAATTTTAAAGTAAATATGTATTCCATTCTGATTTTCATTCATTTTACAGGTACAGGGCGGTATAATTGTCTCTTCAGTATTTGAAGTCGCGGTGGGGTTCTCGGGCACTATAGGGCTAATGCTTCGGTATGTGGGTCCTCTGACAATAGCCCCAACTTTAACATTGATTGGACTCTCCTTATACCCTATCGCCTCAGAAATGGCATCTCAACACTGGTGGATTGCACTGACGTAAGTATTACCAAATATTTCACTTGACATTTCCTTTTCACTAGAAGTGATACATCGAAAAACTTTACTCGTTGTAATGAGACGTACATGTATTTGGCAAAAGTTCTTAACAAAAAGTCCTCTTAGATATTTTCTCTCCAAATTAAAAAAAAACACATTGGACTCGAATAATGGAACATTTATCAACAAAAGAGATCTTGCAGACGCCATGCTAAAATGAAATTAATGCGAAAATAAGTTTTTAGTTCCGGGTTTTCCTAAGAAAAAATCTCTGACATTCTTTTGCTCCAAACTATAACAAAATTAATGTACATGTAAAACTTTGAAAGTAAAAATGAAAATTAAGAATAACTATACTGTGTAATATGTCAGCACTGGTCTCGGGCAAGACCCAGCTGAAATGCAAGAAAGTGCATTGTTTTATGATATTTAACTAATAACGTGTTGTGAAAATTTATTTCAGGGCAATATTTTTGTTCATCCTGAGCAGCCAGTATCTAAAAGACGTCAGTATACCGTGTCCGGGTCTGTCTAAAATCTGTGCAACAAAGACACTGCCGCTGTTTGGTCTCTTTCCGGTAAACACTATGATACACATACATTTTCGCTGCTATATAAGTCCGTCTCCTAGACTTAGTGGTTACGGCGTCCGTCTGTGGAGTGGGGTTTGTTCTGGCTATGCTTGTTAGTGAGCCGTCAGCTGGTTAAAGAATGGCTTCCTGTTGCTTGTGACTTAACGCTTGGCACATAAAATAAAGGTTTGCAGTGAAAAGGTGTTTCATAAGCCCGGGAGACATGCTTTTTTCAGTAAAGGTGTCACAATAACAGTAACAGCAATAGCATTTGCTTTATTGTAATGATCATTAGCTTCTTTTTTTACGATTGTATTAATCGGTAGTGTCAACTGAAGAGGAAGGATAGTCAGTATGTGTTTTTAGTTTTACTGGTATCATTGATTTACCACCCTGTTTTCTTGGCTTGTTATTTCTCACTATCACATTGGTTCGAGCCTCGATATCATCAATGATTTTTCACTTGAGAACGTCTTAGGTACCGCACACGAAAGAGCCAAGCTTGAGTCGGATACTGTTTCCTTAAACAGGAACGGTTTTTATGTGAACAAAACATTGCATTTGTGCTGGTGCATGAACTGAAATAATGCACTAGTTTATCAGAGTTTGAGCATGTTGAAAAGACCGAACCATTTGTTTTTATCAAAACCGCAACTTTGGGCATATCGTAATTTGTAGTCACATTCCCAGTCTGTGCTGACGTTTTCGTCATTTCAAAGTTAAATGAGACCACACTTTTAAAATCAAATAATTTTCAGATTTTGATTGCAATATTTGGCACATGGGCAATCTGCGCCGTGTTAACTGCTGCCTCCGTTTTACCAGACCAGCCTAGACAATGGGGATATGCTGCTCGAACGGATACAGGAATTGATGTGTTACAGAACGCAAGTTGGTTCAGGTTTCCATATCCAGGTGACGTGCTGACGTTCTATTTGCCGTTTATATACATTTGAAACAGATTTAGCCCTTACCATGCTGGAGACAATTGACTCTACCTTTGTAATCAGTGCAGACTAATATCAGCCTACACATCTGTGCAGTCTGATCATGGTCTGCACTATTCGCCATTCAGTCAGAAAATTTTTAATAAGCACCCCCATAAAAAATTAATAGATCTGTCCAAAGTGAAAGATGGACAAGTCCATTTTAGATATTTAGCATGGTAAGAGCTAATGTTTTTTAGCTATATAAAGCATCTTTTTGTTCCCCTGTATACCCAGTATAGCGTAAAATAGCCGTAGTCTAGATTGGAACGAGGTTCGTTGCATGTCACGTACTTAAACACAACTTTAATGTCATTTATCAAATCATATTGTTTTACCATCAAATCTAAGGCGAAAAGTCTTTAGCTAGTATGGTGAATGGCTTTGGTTAAGCAGTCCATCAGACAGAACACGACCCTCTAAGATTAAATAATAAAGGTAGTTGTGACCTATTGCAATTTAATGTTATGTAAACGTGTATTGCTGAAATGACATGCATTTGGTAGTAATACATGTATGATCTTATGTCTCTGTTTGAGTTATAGAGGCATGCTTAAAATCTGTCTGACTTAAAACAAAATCTTCAAATATGCAGTCCACCTCTCTGCGGCGTTGTTCGGTCACCAGTGTGCCAGAAGGCCATGGTGGTGTGTACTTTTTCTTAAAAATTTTGCTTGAAATACTACCCGAATTAATATTTGATTGCTTCATTTTAGGTCAATGGGGTATGCCAACTTTTACCGCAGACGGAATGCTTAGCATGTTGATTGCAGTATTCGTGACAATGATAGAAGCACTCGGTAACTTTTACGCATGCGCAAAAATTTCTGATGCACCATCACCACCGAAAAAAGCTCTAAATAGAGGTATTCTTGTACAAGGACTGTGCTGTTTGCTTGCTGGCATTTGGGGTACAGGAAATGGCACCACTACAGCGTCCGATAACTTGAGCATAGTCGGGCTAACTAAGGTGGATTGTTTATTCATTTAAATTTAAACAAACTAAAGGAATCCCGAATAAAAAATGGAATTTTTCTATACTTTTGACTCAAGAAAAGTACATTTCAAAGGTTGAAAAAGAAAATAAGAACATAAAGATACGGTTAAATCAACTTAATTTGATGTTATTGTAAACAATACAATCGTCCTATAGATGTTTATTCGATGGACATAAAAAATAGTTAGTAATGCAAATGGACATTTTATGCCGCCGAAGGAAGGCATAGAGTTTTTTTTAACTGTCTGTCCCTCCGTAAACTTTATCATTGGCCATAACTACCTTATCAGTAAGTGGTTTTTTTTCATACTTGGACACCGTGAACACCCCTTTGGACAGCACCTTCTCCATTGACTTATATAAATTTGACATTGACCCTTGAATGACCTTCACCTTGTAGATCCAATAGCCCAAAATATTTAACATAGGTCATAATTTCCTTATTAGTAAGCTGCCATGTCTGTGACCAGTGCCATGTTTCGGGGGCATTCTTGTCTGTGACACATTTCTTGTTTAACTTTAATTTTCTTTCGAAGGTGGCAAGTATAAGTGTCGTTCAAACAGGAGCTGTCCTTCTGGCAGTACTAGGATGTTTCGGGAAGTTCAGTGCCTTGTTCTCAACAATACCGACACCCATTATCGGTGGTATTTTAATGACAGTATTTGGTAAGAAAATACATAGAAACCATTGTTATTAATGAGAGCTGTTCTGACTTAGTAGCCCATGTCTCTTTGGATTCTCACTGCTCAATGTTTTCACAGGGCTCATATCTATTCTACAACGGAGGATTCTGACTTAATTCGAGGTTTTAAATTGGCAGGATGTGAATGTATGGATATAGATGTCTCTTGTTCTCTGAAAGATTTTCCTTAGGTTTTTTTATGTTATTTTATATATCAGTGTAATAGATTTTCCTTAGGTTTTACAACATTCTTCTCGTATATCAATGTAAAAGATATTTCATTACAATCCTATGACTGAATGACCACCATCATTACTTTATCATTCAGTTATTTGTCCCTTATTTGAAGTCGAAACCATGTTGGTCCTCAAGTTATGCCTGTCTATAAGTTAATTCACTGACATTTTCCCCCAATTCATTTTTGAAATGACAAGTAATGAATATTGAGTTTAATGAACTAGATTTAGATGTATGGTATTAATATACAAATATGTGATTTCAGGAATAATCACGGCTGTGGGACTGTCTTTTCTTCAGTATGTGAACTTGAACTCTTTTAGAAACATCTTTATTCTCGGGTTTTCATTGTTTTTTGGAGCTGGGGTATCAAGTTGGGTATTACAACATAATGACGCCATCAAAACCGGTAAGTGAACAGAGTCTATATTTTTCTTCATGACAGGAAAATGGTATATTAAGAGTTATGATTGCATTGTCACAGTATGGTTAAGCATTTTAAGATGTGAAATTGTTTGATCAACCAAAATCGACGGCCAGGTTCAATAGTACAGTTAAACTTACATTATTGATATTGTATTGCAATAGTATTGCTCTGAGCAACTGAAATGAGATTCATCTGGACAACCAACCGTTGATTTATCACACATTTAGCAACAGGAATTAGTTTGGTATCAAATTATGCTGGTGAACAGTGTTGCGTACCACTATCTAAAGTCACGGTGACCCAATAATAAAGAAGTTGAAGAATTCTACTCTACTTACCAAATATGTCATGTGTTGCGACAACCTCCAATATTGGTTTGACCTACGCGCTTCTATAACAAAAACACCTCATCTTGCGGAAGCCAACACAATGACTTTTTGCGTCAATGTTGCAGTACGGATCAGCGAGAATAGATCCATACAATCAGTTTGTTTTAAGACATTTTAAAGAACACGGCGTATGAAGTTATCACTGAATATGCATATGGTCTGAGGATAAAGCTTTACTTTTATACATTTCAGGGAGTGAGTTTGTTGACCAGGTTTTAAGAGTACTTCTAAGTACCGGTATGTTTGTCGGCGCCGTGACAGCTTTTATCCTCGATAATACAATTCCGGGTAAGTGCATGTTTATTCCAGTAGATAAAGGGTGCGGGAGGGGGTGGGAAGTGAAGGTACTTGTCGGTCGACTGGCTCGTTTTTTTTCTTTCCGTATTAGTTTCTTCACCACAGGCCCACACTTAAAAAATCAATCTTAGTTAATGAGTTAAAACTAAAGCTATCACTTTATTTTATAAACAGCAAAAATGTTCAAACAGCAGATGCCAGTTTCTAGTCTTAAATCCAAATAGAGAAGAAAAGTCATATTTGAAGTTGTTACACAAATTTATCAAAAGTGTTTGCTATGAAGATTTCAGAACAATCAGATACATTTATCGGTCAACTACATATCGTCATCACAATATCAATATCAAAATATGACAATATCGATATACCAATATTTCTATTCACAAGATCAGAATAAGGTATAAGCTTTCCATCTTACTGAAGGGAAACATAAGGATCCTTTTCTCACAGACACAAGGCTGCCCAGAATTAATGGCTTAGAATACAATGTACAAGTTAAGTGGCTGAAAAAAGAAAGCTAGTATATACAAGATAATAGAAGAGAGGAAAGCCCAGTACTATATCGTTGACATTTGTTCTTTTATTAGACGAGTTTCGTTCTTACTTTTGATAAGACGAGTTTCGTATATGTAAATGATTTTATTAGAAGAATGTCGTTATATTTGTGATTTGATAAGACGAGTTTCGTTTATATGATTGCTGTTATTAGACAAATGACGTTATATTTATGATTTAATTAGACGACTTTAATTTATATAAATGGTTTTATTAGAAGCGTGCTGTTTATATATTTATGGGCTCAGTAAACTAGTTTCGTTCATATTTATAATTTTATAAGACGAGTTGAAAAGATTATTTTACAGAAAATTTAAATTCTAGACAGTGATTTTTTGTTTCAATTAGTTGGCTATGAACATTATGTGTCAAATAACGTCAAATGTTTAACCGGAACCCATATTTATTTTTTGATATAGGTACACCCGCCGAAAGAGGAATTCGGTTATGGAGAACATTTGATTTGGAAAAAGAAAACAACTTAAGTGAAACCAAACGACTGGGTTTATATGATCTGCCCGTGGTCACAGAATACATGAAAAGATTTAGAATATTTAAATATATTCCATTTTGTTTCATTTCTCAGTGGCCTACAGAGACTCCAAAGGAGGAAAACACCCATAATTTGAACAATACAGATATAACTGTTTCAAGAGAGACAGTTATTAGTGTAATTGAGAACGTGCGATTATAACACAATTGTAACTTTAGTATTTAAGATACATGTACATTAATAAAAACCGGAGCGACATTTGCTGTTTTTATGCGCTAAATCTATTTCATTATGAATACTTCCTGTTCATTGTCTCCTATATTTATTTTTTATGTTGATACGTATCCGATTGCTTTTTACATCAATTGCAAAACGGTGTCTGTTAAAATAAATATTGTATGATACAAATGGATGGAGGAGGCATTAGCAGTGGTTACTATGCCAGAGTGGTAGTCCAAGCCCGCCAAGGGTAAAAGAATCACAACAAGCAAATCTTAAGTATAACCATGTTATTGATAGCTTTGCTTTAAACAAACTGATACATTTGACTTGATTTCATTCAGTTATTGCTAAAAGCCATCCAGAAAATGTTGAAAACTCATTGCCATGGATATTCCCACTTCCGTGAGTTGTACTCTGGGTCGTTCTTATCCAAAACTGGTTCCCTTTCTCAAGTTCTATAACGACGATCCTGCTGCTTGAAACGTTATCCAGTCCACCACTGGCGTGAATAAAGTTGTACAACACGTGGGAACCATCCTTGACAAACTCCAGGTACTCGTTCTGTCCTGATTGCACCATTACATCCATGTTGAACACGTACACGCCTCGGATGGGAGCGGTAAATACGCCAGTGGTTGTATCGTAGGCGTTGGCCATATTGATGATTGTTCGGTCGAAGATGATTGGTTGTCCGGCCTGAAGGTGTGTCAAGTCTGAAGGCGAGATCACTGCCGTGAATGCACATGTAGCCTCATTCAACTGTCCTGTGACATAAGATATTAATTTTGAGATGTTTAGGCAATATAAAATAGTAGTTCTTCTAACACCAGAGTATTTCTTATTCAGATAATATTTTTTCTGGATGAACGAAATAAAAAGGAACATTTACTGTATGATTAAAGAAACCTGAAGCATATGGATGTCAATGACTTTATTAAGATTGCAAGACCATAAGTAAAAAATATTCGACAAAGTCTTATGAAAGTAAAGGTAATAATATCTGTTGACTTGGTTTTTTAAAGACCTATTTCAAATGTAAGAACATAGGGTGCAGGTTTCAGTATCGATTCTTAATTGTATAACTTAATAACAGGAACATGCCCAAAGTTTTGGCATAAAGTTTTAAGACCCGAAACCATTATTCTGGACCAGGGAGCATATATGACTGATGAACAATGCAAATTGTAAAAACTGCTTTATCACCTTGGGTTTTCAAATGTTTTTATAAATCCCCGAACTTTTTCTTGAAATTATTTCCAGCTGTTTTCAAGCAATGGTATAGAATATCTACCTGACATATATTCGATTGTACTGCGACCCCGGCTTAAGGCATGAGGCTTTCTCGCATCTAATTCGGATATACCCCCTTCCCCACCCACACATCTTCCAAAAAAAAAAAAAAAAAAAATATTATACAGATGATTGACACTATTTTCTCTGTTTATCGTAAAATAACAACGTTTGGCCTTTCATCAGAATTTGTGTCGCACATATGTCAAGAGGTCGATGTGCGTAATGGAATAAAATAATGAATTTGCAGTGTAAAACTCACGCTTTAAATATTTGCTCTTTAGATGGCAAATGATTTTTTGAAAGCAACAGAGACCAGACTTTTATAAACTTAGCATTAAGGGTATAAAAAACTTACGTATCGGTCGTTTCACTCCGTGTGATTGCTGCCCAGGTCCGTCATCGCCTAATATTTCCTCCAGTTTTTTAACTTTGGTTTTTAGTAAAGCATTCGCTGCTTTCTCCTGGCGGAGTTCATTTTCAAGACTGGCAAGTCTCTCAGTAATGCCTTTGTTCTGGTCCAAAAGTTTTTCCACTAGTGACTGTATCTTCTGCGAATAAATCGAATTCGTGAACAACAAGGTTATAATATTAAACAGAAGAAAACGATCGTAAATTGCAGAGAAACTCATCTTCTTTATATTTCAGCGTTTTGCTTTTGGACAAAAGTGCTCTGATGTAAATTATAAAAAGTGGTGGCCTTATCTCTTGACGTTTAGTTTTAAGTCAAGCATGTGTCTGACCTAAAAAGTCAGTCAGGAATGTGTTTGTTGTTCTATATCCTTTTATTTACAATGTATGAACACAGAAATTGAACGTGTCGTACATATCGAATTCTTTCTGTATATTCTTCTCCTTGTTTTTCTATTTCTCTACACTGTTCACTTACTTCTATATAATTATCTGCCATTGGCGAGTGACGAGTACCTCTACATTTGTTTGGGTCTTAAGACAGATTCAAATAGGCCGTGTACCGTAATTCTTATATCAATTCTATAATCGTTTCATTACTGTAATTTTATGGTTAATATTCTTACACTGCAGTTTTACCACCACCCATGTACGTTTTCTGAATATAATTGGCACTCGTAGTCAACTGATAAAAGCATTTTTGTCCCCAAAATGAAACCAGTGAACTCGTTTATGATAACAAATGCAAAGGTCAAGGTTTTAGAAAGGTTTTTGGTTAAAAGTGGTTTGCCAATAAGGTAACATGTGCTAGTGTGAGAATCGCCGGGAAACAGACACAAACAGAAGTAATTTAACTCCTTTATTACCGTGTACTATATACAGTTTTTAATGTATATTAGTTTTTATATCATAATTGTAGGTTGTTTCGCATAGATGTTAGATGTTTCATCAACAATGCATAAGCTGCTTATGTATGCATTGTGGTTAAATTAGTTAATTTTATTTTCGTATATGTTCTTTTATTTGCAAATGTTTGACGGCAAGTGAATGGTCCCTTATTACTTCATATTATATCGCATATTTGCTCTTCATGAATTCTATCCTATGTAGTAGAGCCAGGAACGATAACACGTTTAATATATACATTAGTAGGCCTAAACCAAAGTCATGTATACTATATAGGTAACATAATATTACATATATGTATTACTCCTGTCATTCACAATAGTTACCTACAAATAATAAGTTTTGACCTCAGTTGCCATTTGCACACATATCTGCATTTTCTAGACGACACAGGTTTCAGTCGGCCTCTGTACATGTTTCCAAATGATGCACAGTGAAAGCTAAAACTATTATCAATGAAATGAGAAAAAATACTCAGGTAGACAGCTTCGTTTTAGTTGTAAAGGTTAAGTTTACTTAACACCTTTTTGCCTTATTTGTATGCTGAAAAACAAAACTTCATTTAACAGCAGATGTGATCAGGCCTTACTAATTTTCTGAAAACATACACAATTTAGCACCGCTTGATATAACTGCATTGTATTTCGGAAATATACACATTAAAAAATAAAGAACACTGTGATAGGGACAAGTGTTCTCTATAGATATTGATCGGAAACAGTTTGCTGTGTTATGTCACTGTCATGTTGACCTTTAATCTAGTGACTATAATACATGTAATAGAAGTCGTCTACTGGTCAACCTGCCTTCCAAGTTTGATGAATTTTGGCTCAAGCGTTCTCCAGATATTGTCTGGAAACGAACTGTATACCGACCGATAAAATAGTAACATAATAATCATCTTACAAGTAAAATGCAACCAATAAACGTTCTATTCCGAGGCTACGATGATGACAATGCAGATAATTTGCTCCTAAAAACACCATTTATCACTTCTGTACGAATGTGAACAATTGCAAAAATATTACAAAATAGCCTTTCGCTTTAGCAAATATTACATAATTTAATTAAGCGCTTTTAACTTAATACAAGTGTGTTCCTGGCAATTATACATGAAGAGGAAATATACACAAAATAAATATCTAAATATCACATACGAGTATTTATATTTATTTAAGAAATTCACGTCTCACTGATTTCATAGATTTGATTTTCGGGACATCGGCAATGGAGAGTGTCCTATTTTATGATTATCTTAGACATTATTGATTGATTCTAAATTAAGAAATCTGCACACAATAATTTACAAATCTTTATTAGGAAAATACAATACCAACTTGAAAATTTTAATATCACAGACATAATAACATTTGTAAGTATATCTTAGAATACTTGCACATATTTTGCACTAATCCGTCTTCTTTGTGTATTCTTACTTCTATCAAATGAAGATGCCCTTAGTTTTTTCGGACTTACTTATCTTTATTATATGTTAAACAACCTTCAGTCATAAAACAGTGTTCCTTTGGAACAAAATAAACAAATAATCCCTTCGATGCAGTGCTTTCGTCAATTTTAACCAATACTCCAACTAATAGTTTTCACATTCGTGCAGTGACTTTACTGTCTTCAGTTGAGCTACACTTTAAAATAAATAGTAACACCCGGTCTGTAAAACGAGGGAGCCACGCCTAGGAGCCGATTTAACACTTAAATCTACCACCGTCCAGTTACGTCTTATTCCTGTAATCTGCTGTTTTTAATATCTGCTGAACAACAATGCGCGATTTTTCCACCCTGTCGAACTCCGGAATAGAGTCAACCATCTGATATCGTACATGTTTATGGTCCTTTACCACAAACTCTGTATCAGCAAATTTGCAATGCTGCTTTTTTACCCACACTTTTCCTCCAGGTTTTGGGCGAACTGACAGTTCGTCATTTTGCTGAAATGAATAAATAACTACTAAACTGATACTTAACAACTGATTAATTAATATATAGAACTTAAAGGATACAATTCTGTATTTCAGTGACTAATTAAATAAAGTGAATATTTCAAGTATTGAGGGATAAGCATAAAGTATAGAATTATTGTAGAAGTATTTGCAGAAAAAATGTGCTTTTGATTTCCGTTTCATTTTCTACTCACATCTAGTTTATATCTTTTTAAAGGCGGTAGATTTTTCGTCTTGTCGCCTTTACCATACTTTATATGGAATGCTCTTATCTTATGTTCTAGCAGTCGCAAGGATGGTTCACTTGTTTCGAAATCTTTGTATGACGTCTCCTCCTCCATTATTGCCTAGCAAAACATAAACAGAGAGTTACTTATAACACCAGTAGCGTTGCACAAGCTGCCAAGCTTATTATAATGGTCAGTGGCTAAACTGCATAATTACGGTAAATTCAGGTATTTTTCGAAAAGATCGAAATTTAGTAAAAGTTTAGGGTAGTTCATGAGGTGAATAGTTTGTTGGTACTTCTGTAGTAATGTTATATGTACTAAAATTTAGCTAGCATTTTTGCGCTTTTCACGAACTCATGAATATTTCTGTTCCACAGAAGTCAGCATTATCTCTTCCTCAGAATATATAAACCAAACAGTATTTGCATGCAAGTAGTTATGGAAACATAATATTTAAGGTTTTTGACTCTCAGTCAAAGCCCTATATTTATTTTTTGCTAATTTTCTATGTTAGAAATTTGTTTAAAACAATTAAAACTTGCGAGTGACGTTCTGAAGTAATTTTTATTACGATATGTACAAAAATAAATTCTACATGTTCCTTCTACTCAATGTTTTGTTCTGGCTGACCAAGTACAGAAAACACTGATTTGTGTACGCCTATCAATGAAGAACTTGAAACTTACGTTTGTAAGTCGCTCCTGTACTCTCTCATTTACAAATGTTATAGCTGTTTGCCACTTTGATGATACGGTACTAGAGGATCCTTCTTCCGTTCTTTGACTTTCCATACCCTGATTTAAACTAGTCTGGCTTCCGCCTAATAACGGAAGTTTCGGCACTGTCGCGCTTTGATTTTCACTTTTATTACCAGATCCTTCTTGTTTTAAACTTTGTTCATGTTTGATAGGTGGTAAGGAAACAGTATCAGCTGCAGTATGATTACCACTAGTTTTAGGACTCAGTTTTGAATCTGGCATATCCCTATTTGAACTACGACTTGTCGAATTAACTTGTGCAAAAGTCTTTTCTTCTTGATTTCCGTTTTGATTTGTCTTCGATGCTGACTTAGGATGTAATAAAATTTCATCTTGAGTATTTTCTTCACGAATTGCTGGCAATTTTAGTTCAGATTGTCTTGACAACTCTGTAACAAATACAGGGGGTGTTGATTTTGGCAAGTTTGGATTCGAAGCTAAACTGGTCTCTTCAGGTTTGGGTTCCACGTTCTCCTCAGCCGCTTTAGATTCGTCTGTTTTCTTCTGAGCTACAGCTTTCATTAGTGACATAAGTCCGGGCTTATTTTCACTTTCCTGTTTTTGTCTTGCATTCATCATGCCGATCAAAGTTTTAGGCGATTCTTTGGGTAATGACCTATCGCTTATCTGTACATCTTTTCGCTGATTTCTTGCACCTTTAGAAGACTTTGACTTCTTTTTCCTGAATTTCTTTGTCTCCAGTGCTTTAGAGTAAATAAAATCAAGTTCAGTTGTTATTATCTGTAAGCTGTTTATAAGCATTATGTATACCAAATGGAAGAGAGTTGAAAGAAAAAAAATTCTCCAATTTGAGACGTGTGTATTTCTAATTTAAACGATAAACTTCAAGATTTTGAATAACTTTTTTTCCAAATTTGAGATAACTCAAATATCTGTAATTCCAATTAAAGCGACTGACTCACAGAATTTTGCTGAAATGTTTTTTCTTAAAAATTTAAGAGAATTTAATATACTATATAAAAAAAACTATTATGATTCTATACACCATGAAAACTGAAAAAAAAAAGTTTTGATTTATCCAGGATTCGAACCCACAACCTTTCGGTCAGTAAAATATGGAGCGACGATCTAGACCACTGAGCCAGAGGGCCTATTAGTAAAACATTAATATTATAACTAAAGTATCTACCCCGTAACTAACGGGGTAAAATTTTTACCGATAAAAGTGTGTAAAACTTTATATTTTGATGTTTTTTGTATCAAAAAATGAATCAGTAACTTAATTTAAATATGTTCTTCACCACTGAAACAAAAATTTCAAGATCATTAGATGTAAGAACATTTTCTTTTTTTTCATCGTCGGCCCATCTGTGAATCAGTCGCTTTAAAGATAATTTGAATAATTAATTATTTTTACTATAAATCCACCAAAAAAAAGCACTAATAACACATTTCTAATAAACAGTTCAGATTTTTCCTTCATGCTTATATGATCTATCTTCTAAATTAGGCCATACCAAATCGTTCTTTCGTTTAGCGTCCGCGGACGGATAGGTTTGAGCTTCAAAGGTAGGAAAAAAAACATTGTTTTGTCTTAAGACTTTACTATATAAAGTATTAATACTGTTTTCCGGTATGTTCCGGAATTTATACGTGACTAGAGTTGTTACCTCCCGTACATGTGTACGCCATTTGCATTTCTTAGTTCATGTTGGCGACATCAAAGGAGGTTAGTTTTCAGTCAGTTATAATCAGATTTTAATGCCTTTTATTGTTTTTCAAAATAAGATAGCATGTACATGATTTTTTTATGTAAATTTCATGCGTTGAATTACTTGTTTTATGGTTTCAAAGTGGAATATATGAAACTTGGTAATTATATCCCGGTGGAGATACTAGTCAGTATGACTTGTTTATTTTTTGGGGCTTCGTTTGTGTTTTCAGGATAGCTAGATAGGTTTTTGAACTTAGGGTGGACGCTAAACGAAAAACAATTTGGTATGGCCTTAGGACACTTCTTGAAATGGTGTATCAAACATTTTTGCATTACCTATTACTTCAGCTTCCATCATCTGTTTGAGCGATTCTCGTATCTGTAACATGCTCCTTGGCTTTCTCTGCTGCTTTCTTTTATAAACAGAACCTAACTTGATACCGTCACCACCTTTTCTTGCCTCAGATATTTTCCTTTGAAGCTCACGTGCTTTAGCCTTCTCCTGCATCAGTTCATGGTAATAAACCACCCCTATACAGAAGAAGAAAATACGAATATATATCCACTGGAAAATTTCCGGGCGTAGATTCCTTTGAAACATGTTTGTGAAAACATTTTTCAGATCTAGTTTTGTGTATTATTAGTAATATTATGGAAAAATGATGTAGAAATACACCATTACAAGATAAAAAAAATAACAACTAACATCTGACCCGGCACTAGTAACAGAATGCAGCATTCGTTAAAACTCTCATGAAGGATTTCTTTTCTAAAAAGACAGTACATAGAAAAGGTGGAAGTGAAAGAGTGGAACAGACCAATTTAGTGCCACAGATTACCGTTGTTCTTTTTATACTTTGTTGAAAAAAAACAAACAGTATTTCTCATAACCACTGCGTCGTTAGTTAACACAGATGATTAAACTGTTTTGTGAAGTAGTCAGTTTGGTTGTGCGATTAAACTCATGTCCTGCAAATAATGAGATCTTAGTTCGCAAATTAAATATTATCAAGGATCTTAACCACGTGATCAAAATGGTGGATAAAAAAAGACTTAAATATACCAGGTATACACGGCTTGATCAACATGACCTCCTTGCCTTCCTTGAAATATTGTAGTAGATGTTGCATCTCTTCTTCAACATCAGGAATGACCTTTGATGTCTTAAAAGGCTCTACCTGGGATGGAAAATAAACTGTTGTAAGAACGAATACTGAACATTGAACTTCACAACAATAACAATTGTATTGACTTGTTTATTGCCTTTTATAAACGTTTCATTTAACAAGGTTTTTTTTTCTACTGTGTGGAATTACGAAAAAGATTAGCAAGAAGAATGTTCGATCACACATGATTGTAATTGTAGATAGTCGTGATATATTCATTTTGATTACATAAACTTGAGTTTTACAAATAAAGACAGAGAGAAAAGTATTGTAGGAGAGTGACCTTGGCAAAGAATTTGAAAATTGAAAAGAAAGATGTCGATCTAAACAGTGACGATTGTAATATACCTTTTTAGCTGGAGGCAGTGACTGCTCTGTCAGTTTCTGGTGAAGGTAACCTAGAAACGGAATAAGGTCCGCGTGCATCATTTGCATTCTTGTGTGTAGTTTACTTTTCACATATTCACGCATGATGTCCATCGTCTGTGGATTGTTTTTCTTTCCTACAAGTCTTTCAAAGTTCTTTGTGTCCAGAACAAAACACGTTGTATTCGAGGTACATCTTACTGTTTGCATATATGTTCTGTAGAATAAAAAGAAACTATTTGACATATTAAAACGTACGGACATGTTTTTTACGTTGTTTTCGTAATAAATTTACGTCATTAACAACAACACGTCAAATTTATTTGCCTCTGAATTTATATTTTTAGCGAATTTAAGCTAATTTTTAATGTGCCGATGATCTGGTCATGTAAACAAATAAAAACATATAGACGCTCACGCTACACTCACGTGTGTATCAAAGGAGGTATGTCTTACACATAAAAAATTGAAGTAAGTTATTACGTAGATTCAGATGACATGTCCTGATTACATCTCCTTACATCTGACTGAAACCAAATATATATAGCAGCGTTCAGATTGCTTATACAGATGCAGAATATTCAACAAGTAAGCCATTTACAATTTTGATCACGTGATTTCGTACCCTAAATTTACAAGAATCTCCAAGTCTCCCAGGACTTCTTTATTCTGAACTGAACAAAGGCTAATATGGTTCTCTTTCATTTTCTTCTCAATGGCCGCATATCCCTGCTCCCGACGGATAACAAGTTCCTCCGGCTTCGTCTCCCATACCGACGGATCCTCGTATTTTCTGAGAATAGCTGCCCTGCGTGCCTCTCTGTAACAACAAAAAACAGAGTAAATGTTATGTTCTAATTATAATGTTACATGCGCATGCGCATGAGAGATAACTTCTTTAACATCAGTATGAAAATGAATGTGCAAATTATGTTACATATGTGAAAAATACTCGAAAATCAAACTCTTGTTTGTTACAAGAAGCTTCAGATATCTTAAAACTGTTTGAAGTATTTTTTGTCATAACAACTTGAAATTCAGAAATTATATTGAACACAATTATGTTAATTCCGTATTAATTCTAAAATGTACCAAGAAAAATGTTCATCATCACACTTTATTGACATTTGAAGAATAAAAACTTGTTGTTGTTGTTGTTGTTGAAATAAGGGAAATACACGAAGAATTCCGAAATTAAAATGACGAAAATGAAACGTATAGAAAGAAATGTCAAAATTAACCAAAATAAAAGTAAATGGGTTGAGTTATTGTACTAAAAAGATTGATCAAAAACCAAAAAATAAGAGTAATAAAAACATATACATTTGTAGTTCTGTTGACTTCTAACTGAAAAAAGAAGTGCTAAAAGTTCTTGATGAACAAAAGTAAAAAGAAAGAAAAATATTTCAAAAACAAAACAGAGGAAATACATCTTTCATTTTTGAGAAGTCTGAGGTTACGCACTATGTCGTATGAAACCAGTGTCTTGCATAAAAAATGTAGACCAAATATAGAGACCGGTGACCTTTTTGCACTGTATTATCATATTTTTGCTTTGATTACTCTGATACAAAATTAAGGAGATATGCTTTACTTCTTATTGCATAAATACCAAAAATGATAATGATTTCGCCAACCGAATTAGCACGTAACCTCGGCAGTTTTGTTATTGTTGTAAAGACAATACCTTTTTCTCCTGTAAGCCGATGAAAGAAATATATACAATAGCTAAAGTCAAGCCTAAAAAAATAGCAAGTTTTCATCTTCGAGGAAGACCTGCCATGTTCAGATATATAAGAATCTATCGTTTGTGAACATGATTGAGAGGGCAATATAATCCCCTGTGTATGATTCTGAAGACATTTATATACGATCCCTATTTTTACGTTACAAACGCATTAAAAAAAAACATTTTACGCTACTAAATGGTGTAATGTTTCACCTAATGAAAAATTAAGCAAAAGCCTTAACAATATATTTTTTTTTCAACCCACAAAGATCTTAATTAATAGAGCTGACTGCTCTTCAATGTGGAGATACTGTATTTAGGCATATACTACCTATTTTACTGGTCTTGCGGATTCAGTGCTATAAATTCTTAATGATTATTTAAAACAAACTTAAAATCAGAAATCAAATACATGTGTATCATCTTAATTAGTCATAAATAACATAGTTATTTTAATCATTTTTCTCTTATTTTATATAGCTATAGAGGTAGTGAAATAACTAGTCATATGCATTCATAATTTAATCATTGTTTAACTCCCTTGAACCAAGTCACTTGTCCGTTGTTTTAACAACCATAGATATGGCAATGCCGCATCGTGTCTATATATAGACTAGTTTTGACAATAGGTTAACAATATAAATTGTATTTGAAAATGCCATTTGACCAAGTGATTGTTCAGAATGTTTGTATTATGTAGAATGTTGAGCATAAGGCCCTATTGAGTAAACCATATCATATATATAAAGAGAGAAAAAATCTCTACTATTCTGGACGCAGATTGCTTTCTTTTGCATGTGAAAATCAGCCTTCACGCTCGTACAGTGTCAACATGATCTACGGGTACTAAGAATGTATGTGTTTAAAAGCTACACATATAGATGGTCTCGTCCTAATAGACACATGTATTCCATAAAAGTATGCAAGTTTGATAATTAGTATCTCATTATTAAGTACCTTAGGTGCTCGAACTCAACGGAAATCTGGTCGTAACCTGCTTCGAATGGCCACAGATGTGGATACTGTTGTACGTGCTTCTTCGGTTGTATGCTGATGTTGGCACTGCCACTGAGAACAAAAAATACAAAAACAGTTCCATAAGCATTTAAGGTATCTTTCTTTGGTGTATGAAAACAAAAGAAAAGCTAAATTGCGCAAGGACTACGAAAAACAGACAGTTTGGTGTATACCAAACAGGTTGCTAACTAAAACTGATTTAAAAAAAGCGACCTGTATGATACTATTATTAATATTCTAATCAAATCAACATTTGCTCGTATGTGAAGCTAATCGTCCTCAAAACCATTGCTTAACAAAAGGTTCTATTATACATTTGAAAATTCTGACATATTTAATCAAAAGTAGGTGCATTACTGTAAGATAAAATAAAGTGCCAGAGAATCCATAGAAAACATTTCGGGACTGATTCGTACGTATGTTTGTCGGTTCTGACACAAAAATATTTGGAAAAAAATATTGAAGAAATACCGATTAATTAAAGATACTCAAGTTACTTACCGTCGGCATGTTACTGACATTTAAGACAAAGATTATAAATCTACGAGCAACCAATTCAGAACAATCAAACGATCCAATTAGAACTGTTTCCTGTCTATAGTAAATTGCTACCAATTTCATGTTTACCTTAATATGAAATGTAGCCCAATGACGGGGTCTCCTTGCCGGATGATGTTAGTGTCAAATACATAACATTCTTTCCTCATACTCATCTCAAGAAGTTTCTTAAACTTGATGTTCATGTCTTTAAAGAACGGATGGTCATCTATAAACTCTCGAATCTCAGCATATCTGGCTTCTTGCTCTGCCTGTAAAGTTCAAAAGTAAGCTCTTCGAAAAAGAAACAAAAGATATGCAAACAGGTTACTATAACGGCCAAGATATACAACGAGCTATAACGAAACGTTGAAATGTCCCCCATCCACAATCATAGGGTAATTTTATTTCTTCCAAATAAATTTGTATTCATTTCAATAAAAAATCATCATAAAATACAATGTAGTATAAGGAGGATCCTGTGCAACAGTTTTGGATATACTTTCTGTTTGACTGTTTCTATATTGTATTATTCATTAAACGTTTCTCATTCATTTTTTGGCATCAAACTGAAGTGTGTGTAATTTATCACTAACAAGTCTTTACTTGAAATACTGTTCAATTTGCATGATTAGATTTGGTACGGATGAAACTGTCACATCAGACTTCAAACAGCGTATTGTGCTTACGTCACTTCTCAATGACCAATCAAAAACGCTATTTCATGTCTTAAACTTGCACTAAAAGACGCACGGATGCACTATCTTGAACTATCCTTCACAACCATTTATTCACCCAATAAACCCTTCCAAGGGCGTCTGTCGTTTGGGCAACCAGTACCAACGGTTAATTTAGAAAGATGCGCTTGTTTAGAGGGTATATGCACATATAAGAATAACATACCCTGAGTGATCTGTCAAAAAGGTCCTGGTCTATAACTATCATATCAGTGTCTTCATCTGCTATTATAGATGCGTTCCTAAATGTGTCTCTGTTTACTAGAGCAACCTCTCCAAATGCATTACCGACGCCTAAAACAGATCAAACATATCGGCTTTATCCTTTGTTCTGCAGAGCCTTAAGTGCGACAAAGGCTTGTTTTGTTACTGATTAAAAAAATTAAAGAATTATTAACTTAATTTAGTTCAAATAAATAACTAGTATTTCATTACTGTTCTTTAACTGTGAAAATTTCACAACAACGTAAATTTCATTAGTTGTGCATTGCTCTAAGAAAGTCTTTATAAGAACATGTAAGTCTAGCACAAATTTCCTATATCATGAATACCGTGAATACCGTAAAAATCAAATAAATAAAAAAAAGAACTGAAAAGAAAGACAGCCTACCATATTGAGATATATATTTTCCAAATTTATTTCTGTCTAAAGGCGCTAGGAGTTTCATCGGTTTCTTAATTGATGGACCAACATCTTCTGAGTCTTCCTCCTCTTCTTCGTGTTGTCCCTCGCCCTCCATTTTAACTGCCTCGCTTTTCTCCTCTGATTCACCCTCGGAGGGTTTCTCCATTCCACTCAACACGGACACCTCAGACTCGGGTGCCTTTGGTTGCTTCTTTTTCCTCTTCTTCTTCGCCGATGCCCTCGACATGGCGTCTTCGCTGCCTGTTCCTTCCCCGGTCATTCTTGGATCAATGTAGACAGAGGCTGAGCCTCGCAGTATCACATAGAAACTGTAACGGTTAAAACTTTTAAAACGATCGCCTATGTAGCCATTGTTCAGAGCGGGATATTTTTTCAAGAAAAAGTATTTGAGCTGAGTTTAACTTTAAAATTAATTTAAGCCGAGCCCCTCCGTAACATACAGACGCTTTAAAACATAAAATGGTGCTGTCAGCGCTGTTCAAGGGGTCATTTTGAACAGACGTTTTTAACAAAGTTAATAAATAGATGAAGAGAAAATGTTCATGATTTCATACATTTATTAGATCACCTGCATCGGATATTTAGCAAGGTCAAAAGCATCAAAGGCCTGCAAGTGCATGAATGGTTTTAGTGTGACAAGAACATCTATGCATGCAACCATCTTTCCTCCATATTAACTTGACAGTTAGAGTGATCATTTAATAAACTTTGTTAATTAGAACACTGGTATTTCGAGGTAAATATCTTTTATATACTCTCTTGTTTTCGGCTGATTAATATTTTTAAAGCTATTTTTAGACTGTCTTTGTCATTTTTAGTTAAACTGACAATACGGGTAAATTGTAAGAAAAACGTTGGTTTCGTGTGCCTTAAATTCAAATAAAAACAGGAAATTTGTCAGTCGTTTTCAACATGTGATAGGCACGCACCAAAAAAAAATGTAAGAAAAATGAATTATCAAAGAGGTTCCTTTTATAAGACCGCCAGTGTCCGACCTAACATCAAAAGTCTTCAAATTTTGTTGGACAAATAGAAGAAACTGTTAGATGAACAAATAGACGTGTAAAATATATAAGCAAGGTCAAGATTTAGTACAAACATTTCAAATAAAAACAGTTAGTGGCAAAACAAAGATGGTTAAAAAACTTCAAACCTTAAAAGTCATCACTTGACCTAACTTACCTGAAATCCTCGAAATAGCTAAAGGTTTAGCAAATAGATCAATTAAAATTGCAGACGTAATAGACAAAAAATACAAATATTAATTTTTTAATTTTCCTATCTTTTGTTTAAAGATCATTTCGCAAAGCAAAACGAAAAAAGCAATTTCCGCTTTTCTTTCTTTTAGAGCGAATAGATATGATTTGTAGACTCGGATTTACTGTTGTTGAATTTCCTCTCGGATCAATTGGTTCCTAGTTTGAATTTGGATCCCGGAGCGAGAAGCATGTCGTGATACTAGTCATACATGCCTCGCGCCAAGCAGCTAGGTACCAGCTATGAGAAATACTTGCTCTCTTGAGTGCTTTGGTCTCTTATTATAAGTTTCTGGAGATCAATTAAAAGATACTGCCTTCTATTGAAGTCGACGTTAAAGTTATTGGTACAGGCTAAATGAAGCAACCATTGTGTCTTTTATAAAGTTCTTCTATTCAGTACAAAGCTATGATAAAACAAGAGGGCCGTTACGGCTCTAAATCACTCGCCTGAGTATAACTGTTAAGAAAACAAGTGCCATGTAATTGATTTATTATCGAAATAAAAAAGAAAGACAATAAAATGCTTAAAATAGTTTGCCTACATTAGTCCATGTAAGACTGTTATATGGACCCCTGCTGGTGCCTAAAACGAGCCTAAGGGCAAAGTTGGAACAATCTTGGTAAAGGTCTACCAGACAATGCTTTCTGCAAAATTCTAGAATTCTGAGTTTTGTGATTTCATACTATTTTTTGCAAAGAGATTTTTCTTTTTTTATATGTAAATCATAGGAACCCCAGTGCGGATCTAATAACAGATCCACCAAGGGACATAATCTAAACAGTCTTGGTTCGCTAGATACTAATACAAACCAAAGTTTCAGAACTCTCAGCCTTGCGGTTTTTGACGAGAAGATTTTCAAAGAGTTTGCCTGTATAAGTCTATGTCTAAGAGCTGACCCCTTGGGCGGAGCCAAAAATTACTCCAGAAGTACAAAAGAGTAATTTTGGTACAGGTCCACTAGAAAACGTTTTGTGCAAAATTTTAGATCTCTAGGCCATGCGGTTTTTTACACAAGCTGAACTTAAAAGGTTTTCCTATATATTTATTTATATGTAAAAACATGTGACCTCCCGAGCGAAGCCAATATTGTGAACAAAGGGACAAAATTTGAACAAACTTAACAATGCTACACACCAAGTGCTTGGCGGTTTTGGACAAGATTTTTATAGGATTTCATTCTTGTTGCCATCGCAACAAGAGTTCTGCATGAAAAGAAATTCTTTGAACAACTTGAGCAGAGCTTCATGATGCAAAATAAAAGATAAAAAATGTAAAAAAAAAATAGAAAAATAAAAAATCATCCCTGTTAAATTTCTTAAACTTTGACCTATTGGTTTAGAAAGAAATTTTGTTTAAACTAAAAAGACACAATTTTTCGAAAATTTAAAAGTAGTAACATTTTTCTTTTTGAGGTTTGTAAAGTAATTAAAACACGCACCTGTCTCCTCTTTCGCCTTGTTTGATGATGACGTCATCTCGATAGACGCTCAGAAAAGTACAGTGCTTTACAATGTCTAACAGAACGCCTGTAATTATTAAGAAAATTGTGGACAAATATAATTATACAACATCATCGTAAGAAGTCTGAATTCCATTAGTTTAAAGTCACTGTATCAGCTGTTTAAAATATATATCTTTTTTTAAAAATCGACAAATTTGTATTCAGTTATCTCCCATCAGCATCATTCCCAATTACCTGACTAGAGAAGAATTCATTTTCCATAAATATATTTATTTTTTTCTTCATAAAAATGAATTTTAAAGTAGTAATAACGTAATAACGTTACAAAAGTTCCATTTACAACTTGAAAAAAAGTTTGTTTCACTTAATGAATGAAATGAAATTTCATTCAAAAGATGGATCTTTTTTCTTTCAAATTCCGGATGGATGTTGGCTAGCGTATATATATATTAAAAACACTGACGCATTCTATGTTGACAGTTAAATAAAGTTTAATATTTGTTATTATATATCAATTGAAAAGATTTTAATCTACCTTCAAAAGGAAATACATTAGAATAAGCCAAAAGTAAACCGTTAGCTTTTATATTAGCTTAGATAAAGTGTTTTAGATTGCATAAATTATTTTCGAAAAGAAACTGTATAAATACTTCACCAGTTTCTAAACCTTGAAAATATGGTCGTCTATTTTATCTGTCCCAGTATAAATATTTGAAGTCGAAGTTTGTTTTAACAGTAGCAAAACACGCTTAACTTTCGAACCGCGTCTAAGTGGCTAGTAAATATTCAAATACATCAGAAAATGTTTGTAATCAATGTAAAACAGTAACCCGGAGAAATTAAAAACAAGTAAATCGTTAAGAAGCAACAAAGGGAATTGATTGTTAAGTAAATAAGAGTACAATGTGATTGCCTGTACCAACTCATAACAGGAACAAAAATATTTCCCTTTGATTTTATATCGATTTCGATTCTATATTAAATAACGCAGATGCCGCAGAATAAATGGCACAGGCCATATGGTTGAAAATAACTGCAGAAGCAATTTAAAAAAAGTATTTTTAGGTGATGCATACCGCCCTTTTGCATAACGCAGAACTATCCGCCTTTTTATAAGATTTGCTGTATCCTTGATTTTATTATATTATCATATTATAACATGATATAGTTTATTGATTCTTATTAAAAGTTTATAAATATATTTCTAATAAATAACACTGAACAAACAAGTCGTCTGCTTACCGAAAGAACGCCTTGACTAATGTTGTTTTTTTTTTCAAGAAGAAGTAGCGATAGGCGATACTTTTAACGTTAATCACAAAACTTTGAAGTATTTCCTGATTTCTATAACAATCCCCAAATAATTAATCATAATTTAATAGTCATGTCTTTTTCCTTTCTTACGTATCCACTATATCTATTTTGTCAACATAATTACTCAATCGGACAAACTCCTTTTGTTAGCAATAAATGAAAAAAATGCCTAGTTTTATTTCTGTCTAATCTGGATCAAAATTTGACTTTTGTCTTCTCCTTGGTTTAAAACTCAAATCCGAAAGCAACGGTAACGGAGTACTTTCATTTTTTCCATGATTTCTGTCCTTTTTTTTACTAAAGCAATTTCACTTCACGAAAGTAAAATGTTCTAAAGCACAAATGTCAATAATGCACGACTTTTTCGAGACGTTTTTGATACTTATAATCCATTTTTAGCAATACTGACCAACAATCGTATATCGCAAAAGTTAAACTAATAAACTATAAGCAAAACAATGTTTTAAAAGCAGAGACCTTGCAGAAGTCCAAACACTAGCTAGTCGTCTGCTGACGCCCTAATGTCCTCACTTTGTAAGTCAGTCTGGTGTACACTGTTCCGCAGCCGACTATATAGCTTTCAGTGTAATTTGATGTTTCTGTATACAAATCTATGCATCTATCGGATAATATTTATTTTTCCCAATCCACTTCTCCAGCGTTCTTAACTTGATTTCAATTTAATCCATTATACTCAATGGTACCCTTAACATTTAAGTAAACAAGGCACGCTTTCCTATTGTCCAAAGTCATTTGAAATCCGCTAAAGTATACTTGTGTCATCTGACACAATCATTAATTTCAACCAGATACACATTTGAAGCGATCATACAATTCCCATTTGTGGGGAATAAATTTTATTACTCTAATTCAAACCAATTTAGATAAATTTTCTATTGAAAAGGTGCTAGATTTTTTAACTCGCAGCGCACGGGATGTCAATGGACACGTAATAAAACGTTGAAAAGAAGAAAGAAAATAAGACTTTTCAAACGTTACCAGAGAGAGTAAAATATATCTCGACATTTTTCAGTCTATGGTAAGTTGCTACCTAAATTTTACGACGACATAAATAAATCCATAACGCTTCTTTAAAACCTAAGTGGGTGAAAAGTCAAAACTTTAAAAAGAAGAATTTATGTGTTATTGAAAATAATCCACTTTTATGCGTTTGAAATGTAAAATGAATAGAAAACAAATACATAAATCATTTTCTTTTTTCTCAGACCATATGTCGCTACATTAAGTACAAATTAACACAAACAGCATATCCAACAATTCTAACCGCACGGTCTCCACAATTTATCTCATCTCAGAAAAGTTTTATTTAAAAAAATCTTATTTCCGGTAATTCTTTCGGTCCGTTCTTACGTCAGACTTTTAATCTAGAAATTTTGTAGACAGTACGCACGTCTAACTTGAAAACGACTCCATCAGGTTGTGAACACATTCCATATTATTCATGTTAATACATGTCCGACATACACAAATACGTGCATATTAAATAATAAAACACTAGGAAATAAATTACAAATAAGCAAAAACTTGGCACAACTAAAACACGTAAATCATGTATGTATATAAGTTAATTCCATATTTCTGTGGGAGCGCAAATTCGTACCCAGTAACGAACATTTCTAAAGTCACTGTGCCTGTCATTGTAGGGCTAATATAAAATTTACTTATATAAACTATACTAATATAATCTGTACTAATATAAAATGTACTAATATAAACTATACTAATATAAACTGTACTAATATAAACTGTACTAATATTAACTGTACTAATATAATCTGTATTAATAAAAACTGTACTGATATAAACTGTTCTAATATAAACTGTACTAATATAAAATGGACTAATATAAACTATACTAATATAAACTGTACTAATATAAACTATACTAATACACTCTGTACTAATAAAAACTGTACACATATAAACTGTACTAATAAAAACTGTACTAATATCAACTGTACTAATATAAACTGGACTAATATAAACTGTACTTATATAAACTGTACTGATATAAACTATACTAATATACTCTGTACTAATAAAACTGTACTAATTTAAACTGTACTAATATAAAGTGTACTAATATAAACTGTACTAATATAAACTGTACTAATATAAACTGTACTAATAAAACCTGTACTAATATAAACTGTACTAATAAAAACTGTACACATATAAAGTGTACTAATATAAACTGTACCAATATAATCTGTACTAATATAAACTTTACTTATATAAACTATACTAATATAATCTGTACTAATAAAACTGTACTAGTATAAACTGTACTGATATAAACTGTGCTATCATTTAACTGATGACATCTTGTTTCAACGTTGATCTTGCCAGTTTGTAATCTGTTATTTAGACAACATTTGCTCCCACTAAATCCTATCTCGCTACTTCAACACGAAAAAGTCTATTCTGTTTGTATTACTTTAAAATAAATCGCTGTTTTACTGTGACATGCGTAACCGAAACTGTTGCGATTTTCTTACAATAAAAACATCCAGGTCATTTTCTGATGAGCAAAAATACACGAAAAAGGAGTCAGCCAAAGCCTGTTATAGTCGTGATAACAATAGTATAGTACTTCTAAAGTAATTACCTCACGGGGACGCTTCATTTTTACTGTTGTCGAAAAATTGTTGATACTTCACCAAAAGACATAACAAAAAAGCATTTTGCACAAATTGTATATAGAAAAAACCTACATATTTGAGATAGTGCGTTTTCTATATACTTGATAAATATTACGTACCTTAAATTTTTATTTCCTGATTTCCATTATATGAATTTCTCTAATTTAGTTCCCTATTGCTGTTAATTCCAAAAGTTTCAAGTGTTTCAACTGTTCTCTATAAAATACATTTTACAAATGCCTATGCCACTGTATGGCAAACTTCGGCTCTATAATATAACACTTTATCTATCAATTATTGAATTAATGGTCGGTTAAACCCCCTGATATAACAGCAAATATTTATACAAGACTTTTCCTATCATATATGAACCCCTTGATACCCCCAGGGTACAAATTTTGCCCTGATAGCTTTCAGTGCCGCATGCTGCGGCTGATATTTTAATCTCTATTGCTTGTATAAGATCTGCTGTACTCATCGAAAGCGGGATTTGTCGACCACAAGTTATGTACTCGGACGACGGAAGCTGGATCTGTCGCCTGTAAGTTATGAACTCGGACGACAGAGGCGGGATCTTTTGTCTGTAAGCTATCAACTCGGACGACAGAGGCAGGATCTTTCGTCTGTAAGTAAAGAACTCGGACGACAGAGGCGGAATCTGTCGCCTGTAAGTTATGAACTCGGACGACAGAGGCGGGATCTGTCGCCTGTAAGTTATTAACTAGAACGTCGGAAGAGGGATCTGTCGCCTGTAAGTTATGAACTCGAATGGCAGAGGCGGAATCTGTCGCCTGTAACTTGTTAACTAGAACGACGGAAGAGGGGTCTTTCGCCTGTAAGTTATGAACTCGGACGGCAGAGGCGGGATCTGTCGCCTGTAAGTTATGAACTCGGACGACAGAGGCAGGATCTTTCGTCTGTAAGTAAAGAACTCGGACGACAGAGGCGGAATCTGTCGCCTGTAAGTTATGAACTCGGACGACAGAGGCGGGATCTGTCGCCTGTAAGTTATGAACTCGGACGGCAGAGGCGGGATCTGTCGTCTGTAAGTTATGAACTCGGGCGACAGAGGCGGGATCTGTCGCCTGTTAGTTATGAACTCGGACGACAGAGGCGGGATCGGTTGACTGTAAGTTATTAACTAAAACGACGGAAGCGGGATCTGTCGCCTGTAAGTTATGAAATCGGACGGCAGAGGCGGGATCTGTCGTCTGTAAGTTATTAACTAGAACGACGGAAGCGGGATCTGTCGCCTGTAAGTTATTAACTCGGACGGCAGAGGCGGGATCTGTCGCCTGTAAACGGATTCTTTTGTCATGTCTTAAAAGCTCTAATGAAGTTTGTTTCTTAAAGTACTGAACCCTTACGAACACGGAATCGGTATGTGTTTTCTGGAAATTATCAGCTTTTACTAACCTTGCGTCTGTATGTTTTGAAATCGGACGCATTCAGAAACAGGATGTGTCGTCTGTGAGTTATAATCTCTATGAAAACCTCGCCTGTATGCTAAACTCAGACGAACACGGAAGTGAGATGTATCGTCTGAAAATACTGAACTCGAATGGACATGGAAACGGAATGCGTCACTTTTAGATGTGAACTCGGAAGCAGGCGGAGGCTGGATGAGTTGGTTGATATAAACGGACACAGAGTTAGTAGCCTTGACCCTTGTCACTTCAAAATATAAACCCTGGCTTCCTTAAATGGCTTGTTGCATCATAACATCAAAGAAAATATTTCAAGAGAGATGAAAAGGAGAAAAAAGAACAGCATCTTTAAACCTAGTTTTCCCTCCATATTAAGTCGATGCAAGAACTTCATGATAAGTATCATCTTCACTGAAACCAGGAGCTTGTTTTAAATGACTTCAACGTGTAATATTACTAAAAACTTTAAAAATATAAAAAGTTTAAATATATGTCATGGCTTTTTGCGATTGTGGATATTTATTTCTTTATAGTGATAGCACTTGTCTTGTTGCTTACGCTGATAAGTTATCTCATTGTAATCTTTGTCATATTTAGCTTTCGAGATTTGAACCTCTGACCCATGTGTTTTTAAATGACATCCTTCTCTTCTGTGAAGTCTCTGATAACGATACGAGGATTGATAACGCCTTTTCATTTTGACCACCTAGTTTATTTTTTTTTATCTCGCTTTAACATTCTCATGTAGTAAAAAATGTTGTTTCTCATACATGTCAATGATAAGACCTAATTTTGAAATAAATTACTTATTTTTTATCCAAATTAATCGTGAACATTGAAAAGACTTTCATATCGAAACCTTAGAAGGCATAATCGGGTATCTAGACACGAGTAATTTTCTTTTTACAACGACAGAGATTAAGTGATTTGCGAGATACGTTCAATAGCTTTCTTTATTGCAGTAATTGTAACTTAACCCTTAACTCTTGGAATATTTCAGTAGCAAAGAATTGCACGGCAGCCGACTCTATGCATTAACTGCACAACATGGACTAAAGTGGGTGTAAATTAATTGACATGATACTTGAAAATTGGGTTTTAGATCGATAAATGTTTGAATAAACAAATTCATTGTATAGAAATAAATTTAATACCGAATAACACGATTTTGAAATATACATCTGAATTAATTAGAGTTCATTGGACGTTTGTTAGTATACAAATTATTATAAATACACAAGGATATTTAAGATATTTAAACTGACTACTTGAAAGGCATAATAACAATGTTCTCCATGCATGTTTTATGCATTTCAAATTAGCTTTTAAATTCGCTTTATTTCTTGACAAAGCATTTTTATGGAAAGTAATATTATCGTTGGCACAGCTGGGAAGGAAAATAAAGCTATAGGTTTAAAAGAATTTTATTACTGTTTCCGCTTCCAGTGGGAAAATTGCTTTTTTTCTTTGCAGTCCATTAATAAGTTCATATAATTTTAAAAAGATCGTTACCTCGAGAAGGGTTATGTATACTTGTCGGTTTAACCATCATTATACTGATGACAAAATTACTTGCACTTGTGTTGAAGACAAAATATGGTTTGTACTGTTTGTTATTTGACAGTAAGTTTTCAATAAAATTCCTGTATAAGGATAGGTCTTAGTCAAGTCAATTTTACGACTAATGGAGAGAAATTGGCAATGGTAAGCAGATAGCCGCCTAAGTATAATACGCTGACAGAAGCCTACTACCCCAGGTCTTTATCACTGTCTGATTCGAGCCCCACTACCGAACATGATCATTTATATGCCGGAGAGTTTCCTACGGAGACTTGCGGTCAAATACGTACTTGTCCTTCCCATGAATAAAGGTTAGGTAAACTACCCGCCTGACATGACCAAAACGATTAAATCTGTGTATCTATTTGAGCTTTAGCGTTCGTACTAACTCCAAGATGACCGACCCCCCCCCCCCCCCCCGACCCCCCCCCCCCCCCCCCCCACACACACACACACACACACACCCGCCTCGGTTCTTTTATATGCTCAGTGTAAAGCATCAATACAAGGGACCTCGAATTTACGTCTCACCATAAAGATGATGGAAGAAAAAAAGACAAAGCAGTGTATTTGTGGAGGAGCGGTGTTATAAGTCCTGTGCATCAGAAAACCAATGGAACTATCAGTCTCTTATACACAGATAACTGTATTAAAACTTTGTCTCAGGAGAACTGTGATTGTCTCCCTTACTTTGGATGTTTTAGCTTGTTAAAAGGCTCTTACTTTTCTCCTGGTTTTGTAACAGCTGACTTCGTTTGCATATCCAAGGCAGGACGACTTCGATTTCCTTCTCATCTCGCTTGAAGGATGGTAGAGAGATGATTCGAATCAACTCCTGCACAAAATCGTTGGACTTGTGACTGGTCATGATGGCAGCCTTTAATTTCTAGATTTCTGAAATTAAAATATATAAAAAATGTTGGTGTGATACAGACAGATGAAAAACTTTTAAAAGAAAATATCGCTTGCCTCTTACTATCGTGAATATCTAAGTAGATACGGATAATAAAAGATAACTATCATTACTTAATAAATACAACCGTAAATAAATATATTTTTTCTAGAAAATTTCTTAATGTTGTTTTAACAATTTATAGATATCCATCTAAATGCCTTCAAAGAATCGCTGGAGATATTGCAGACCGACGTCCTTGCTTAACTGTATGCTGGACGAAAAGAAAAGAAAGAACGTACGTGTCTACCAGAGTAGACACTATTTCGGATGTCGATAAAAATCCAGCTTAAAAACTCTGCATATCTAAAACTGTCAAAGAGATTGTCACTCAAATATATATATATATTCGGGGTCAAATCTGATTACTATGTTCTACTCTCAAAACACAGCTGAAAAAAATCCGCTAATCCAACTTTTTGGCAGACATCATTGTTTTTGATTCCTCAAAGAAGATTATGCATGAAACCTTTCAACAGTAATGTTTATTAAAATATCAGAATAAGTGCAATAAAGCAAGCTCTACAGTATGCCTAGAAGACAGGCATATTTGTCCTCTGCCGGAAGCGCTTCAGAATGCAAGATTAAACCTTGACAGAAAGGGCCTTATCTATTGGTCTGTCTCCGCGCTACTGTTACAGCGTTTTCACATATCTGCCAATCAGAGAAATCATAACTTCTTACGTTTACAGACTTTTTTGTCATTTACATGAAACACTGAAAAACAGGCACAAGAAAATTGCTATGATGCACCTGTTTTTCAGACCTCGTGCTAAGTCTGAATAATTTAGCGTTATACTCGAAAGCAAGGTGATTTATCGATTTATCAAATTAGTCAAATAAATCACAATTCCTTATTTAACATCATCCAAAAAATTAACATTATGAATTCAAGAAACAAACTTTTAATTACTTCTTTGATATCACTTTACCATTTTCAAGAATTCACAATGTCACAGATACCAGAATTTATGAAAAGTATTCTTGAAAATCCGTGTAAAATGAAAACAGTGACGTCATCATTCCTATAAACGCCTCACAACTTTGCCCGAGATATTGAATTACATTGTTGCGTTTGATAACTGCCCTTCTTATTGAACTTGTTCTTGTTGCACTTAAGTTCCAGTACTAATACTTCGTCTGTGTGTTCAAATATAGTTCCTCTTGAAAATATCGAACGTCCAAAACAAGTAGTTTTTGAAGATCGATGACCTTAAACTTCAATAGTGCAATTCGGCAATCTCCGGAATATTCCGTGATAGTTATGTCATATGAGTGTGCAAAAGTGAAAGAAGTTCGAATTGTGTCTCCGCAATGGTTCTTAATTCGTGGTGAATCTTTTTGGAAGAATCTCTGTCAGAGCGCAATCGAAATACAGATATTTTTTTTAGTCGAAACTCGTATTTGCTCTAAGGACTTTTCTGTATGAAATATTATACCACAAATCGTCGGGATTTTAACAAACATAGTGATATAAACTCCATAGATATCAAAATATTTCTCATTGGCAAATATTTGCCGACTGTGTTTGTCGAACTTTAAAGACGAGCGACATTTCGCTGCTAAAATTACCTTACACTGCCTTTAATGAGTACAGCAAATTTACTCTTGATTGTCGACAGTAAGTATTTAATGTTCAAACTTTATACAAATAAAAAGCCCCTGACTTGAAATGTTTTCCTTTTACTTGGTTCTTCAGCATGCAAAAGCATTATATGTACTTCACAAGTTAATGTATTTGCTTAAAACATTGAATAATTTGCTTTTGATAAATTCAAAACTCTTTCAACCAAATTTGGAAAAAAATGAAGAAGCCTGTTTATTTTGGATAAAAATAGTCTTTCTCGCCTTACCCTTAAAATTCATGTAAATGTTTGCTAATATATAATGTCATTCGAAACACCGTTCAAACACCGTTGACGGAACATGTTCCGATGTAAATCTAAAACCCGAGCATTTCAAAACTAAAACTCGTGAACTCCGTTCTTTTTTTAACATCTTAGTTTATTTCGACACGTAAAAACGACGTGTGTTACAATAACCGCTGTTAACATATAGGACAGTATAAAGTTAACTCTTCACATTAAGACTGACTGAAAATGTCTATAATTGAATGTCTGAAATTTGAACAGTCTGCCCGAGTACTGATTACTGTTTTTCTTCTAAACTGAACAGAAAGTCCCCCCATTGAGCGAGACAATAGGGTCTGACGTTGGAAAAATATTGCATACAAATTACAAAAGGGCTTTTAATATTTGCATTCTTTACCTGAATAAGTCGATCATTGATTCTTGAAATTAAAATGTTTTGTTAAAACTTTTCAATTAAGCCTGATACTCAGTATCGACATTTAGATATCAATTTTTTGTGAAGCTATCAAAAGTTATTATTGTATGTTTCCAAGTGGGCCTTTATAATGGAAATGGGTGGGTTAAGTGTTTTTCCCGCACAATGCTTTTAATTTTACCTCGGTAAGCTTCTTTTACGAGTGATCCTTTAAATAATGTTGTAACATAAGTATTTATCTAAACGCATTATATTTCATACTTAGTAAAAAATATACATGCATAATGATAATGAATGTATTATTTCCAAAATGAAGACAATTTTAAGTCAGAATAAGTCGGGACCTTCTAAAAATAAAACTGTTTTTAAACAAAGTCACATTATTCATAAAGTGAGAGCTATTTTCAACTCGTAAGAAATGGGTTTTCCCCTAAAAAGTGCATACTTTAATATTATAAAAAAAGATTTTTTTGTTAAGATTAGAATGTTCAATGTTTCAATACTGAAGAAGTTACATGAATTATATACAAAAAAGTATGATTTAAACTCTAAAGTAAGTGTTATTCCTAAAATGGGGCATTTTTAAGTAACGTGATTGTTTTTACCACAAAAAAAAAAGAAAAAAAGCTAAAACGAAGAGTATATTTTCAGTGCAAAATAACAACAACAACATGCAATACTCGTTAAAGAGGTTTTCTTAAGAAGAGAAAAAACGAATCTTTATTTAAAATTACAAATACTTTGTCGATAGATATGCAAAATTGATGACAGACAGACAGACAGACAGACAGACACGTTTATTGAAATCATTTGGCATAAAAAAACCATAATGACATAAGATATACGTAATACAATATATATATATAACGACAAAACAGGTTCCTATAGCTATATGCTATAGCTATATGGGGAAAAATATAAGCAGATTCACTAGTTTATGTACAAATAAATTTATACATCCAAAATGAAATTTAAAAGAGCATTCTTCAGAACGTAATCATAGATTCATACATCTGGAGTCGATAGATTTGTACATTAAGTCCATATATGCTAGAAAAACAAGCAAACTGATGGACATATGGACAGACAGACAGACAGACGAGATGAAAATACTTACGTCAATACTTAATGGTTATTATCCTCATAAAATGCATGTTTGTACATTCTTTCTACATGTACACAAATTGACTTTAAATCCGATCCACAAATATTAGTCCGCAGTTTATATATGATTCAAATGTATAATAGAACAAAAGAAAAAATGACTTACATGCATACATTTTTTTATTTCCCAGACATATAATGTTTTGCTAGTTAGTTTTAAATTTCCAATTAAAATCCCTTCACGGTTGGTTTATAAACCTTACTAAAACAAAACAAAACAATGATCTACGTCTAATGTTAATCCGTAATCCATATACATTGCTTCTAATCGCATTACATCTGACATGACTATTTATAATAAGATTTTGTATTGATGTTTGATTCTTTATTAACTCTGTTTTAAGTAAATCGATACGTGTCTTATACAAAAGTAAGAAAACAAAAGATGCATTATTGCCCCTTGAACGTTCAAGGTAATTAAAACCATAGCCATTTAACAGATCTAGACTATTTCAGTTATGTTTAAAACTCATAAAATTTCTCAATACGTATTTCATCAATTATCAATTCACATTTAATTTTCCGCTATGAAGAATTTTACGTTTGATCAAGGTTGAACAATAAACAATTTATTGGTGAATGCTTGCAACATAAAATAATATTACATAAAGTAATAATATACATGTATAATAAAAACCGATTTACCTCTTAATTCATCGTATAGAATTTATATAATTAAGATGTCGTTCGGCATGTATAGTTTAACATGTATTTACAATGACTTAAAACCGGTTGAGAACGAAAAATGTTTTGTATTATATGAGTCATGTACAAGAAATACAGATGAGATATTTTTATGCTCCCCGAAGGGCGAGCATATAGTTGCCGCTTTGTCCGTCCGTCAGTCCGTTCGTCCGTCCGTTGGATCGTCCGTCCGTCCGTCATAATTTTTGTCCGGAGCATAACACAAAAACTATGAGAGATATCAAGACCAAACTTCATAGGTAGTTAGATCTCATTAAGAAGCAGTGCATTGCACAAGAACCTTAACTCTTGCTTTATTAATTTTTGAGTTATTGCCTTTTGAAATTTCTCATACTTATTTTTTGTCCGGGGCATATCTCACAAAGTATAAGAGATATTAACATGAAACTTTATTGGTAGATAGATCTCTATGAGGAGAAGTGCAGCGTGCAAGAACTGTAACTCTATTTTGCATAATTTACGAGTTATTGCCCTTTGTTATTTTTCATACTTTAAAAAAATACATATTAAACAATAGTTCTTTTGGAATTGGCATTTATTTGGGGAGCATCCATCGGTTCTACCGATTTCTTGTTTTATTTCTGATAATCTTTTAAAAGTACACCTGGATAGGTACTGACTTTCATACCTAGATATATTCACATTTATAATTTCGGGCAACTTTACAATATGGCGGTCTCTTCTGTTCAGTTCACCCACCTCCCCTCCGTGAATTTTTTTTTACAGATGCGTAAACATCTCTTTCATAGGTTTATTTGTACCTTTATCCTATTGTAAAATAGTGTTCAAAAGAAACAATACCAAACTTTATTCAAAATGTTTTTTCTGCTAAGTGACCTCCTAGGCATAAAAACATAGTTTTACGTATCCCACATCCCAAATACAGCGTATTCGATCGAAAATACCGGTAACATTTGATTAATTCCGAAAAAAATCGTGCACTTTGTGAAAATGGCGTTACTGTCTGTAGCACGTTTTGCACGTGCAAAGTTACAGTATAAAACGGCTGGCCATTCACGTTGGTATCACAGCAACAAAAAGCACACAAGAAAACAGACTGATATGGACCAGACGAGTTCGTCGGTGGCAAGAGCGAGACTTGGCACGGGTTCTTTTCTCTGACGAGAGCAGGTTCTGCATCTTCAGGAATGATGGTCGGCAGCGTGTTTATCGAAGAGTTGGTGAACCTTTGGCTCCGAATTGTGTCCATCAAGTCAGACCTTTTGCAGGTGGAGGGCTAATGGTTTGGGGTGAAATATGAGCTGACGTCAAAACGAGGCTCGTCATAATTGGAGGAAACTTGAATGCACAACGTTATCGTGATGAAATCTTGCAGCCAGTTGTGGTGCCGTTTCTTCAACAGCAGCCCCGTGGAATAATTTTCCAGCATGATAATGCAAGGCCACACACGGCAAGACTGGCTCAGAACTTCCTCACCAACGCCAACATTCAAGAGTTGCCATGGGCGCATGTTTACCGGATTTGAATCCAACCGATCACTAATGGGACCATCTCTATCGGCAAATCAGAAGTCGCCCTGTGCCTCCAGTCAACCTCCAGCATTTGGAACAGTGTCTCCTTGACGAATGGCAACGCATTACCCCCAACGTCATTGGACGTCTGACGACGTCAATCCGTAGACGTGTTCTTGCCTCTTTTGACGCTCATTGTGGACATACCTGTAAATAACGTGCCTTTGAGACGAAATGTGTGATCTGACATTTTCCCCTATATTCTCTTTTGACTGTTTTTATGAAATATTCATTTTACACCCCACCCATCTTTACCATTATTGTCCTAATGATTGTACAGAATTGATGAAAATGACTTTTTGTACACATGCTGTTGAAAGGTCACTCCAATGAAATACACCAATCTGAAATTTATATATTCTTTTGTTTTTATTGAAAAAACTTGCATGTGTCTTTCGGACACTAGTTTATAAACATTTGCTTCTGCATTTTCTAGACTGTCCGATCGAATCGTCTGCTTGTCTTCCGTTCTTATATTTTAGATAATAAACAAAACTAAAACAAACCCATTAACTTCTTATATGATTTTAGCTTGAAACTGAATGTGTTTGAGAAGGTTTTTATGACTTTAGCTTAAGATTGTCATTTGTAAGTGAAGGTTAATATGGCTTTATCTTGAGACTGTCTTGTGTTTGAGAAGGTTTTTATGACCTTAGCTTGAGATTGTCATGTGTAAGTATAGGTTAATATGGCTGTATCTTGAGACTGCCTTATGTTTGAGAAGGTTTTTATGACTTTAGCTTGAGATTGTCAGGTGTAAGTGAAGGTTAATATGGCTTTATCTTGAGACTGTCTTGTGTTTGAGAAGGTTTTTATGACTTTAGCTTGAGATTGCCATGTGTAAGTGAAGGTTAATATGGCTTTATCTTGAGACTGCCTTGTGTTTGAGAAGGTTTTTATGACTTTAGCTCGAGATTTTCAGGTGTAAGTGAAGGTTAATATGGCTTTATCTTGAGACTGCCTTGTGTTTGAGAAGGTTTTTATGACTTTAGCTTGAGATTGTCATGTGTAAGTATAGGTTAATATGGCTGTATCTTGAGACTGCCTTGTGTTAGAGAAGGTTTTTATGACTTTAGCTTGAGATTGTCATGTGTAAGTGAGGTTAATATGGCTTTATCTTGAGACTGTCTTGTGTTTGAGAAGGTTTTTATGAATTTAGCTTGAGATTGCCATGTGTAAGTGAAGGTTAATATGGCTTTATCTTGAGACTGCCTTGTGTTTGAAAAGGTTCTTAAGACTTTAGCTTGAAATTGCCATGTGTAGGAGCAGGTTTATATGGCTTTATCTTGAGACTACATCTTGGGACTGCCATGTGTGTAAGAGAATGTTCATATGACTTTAGCCTGGGACTGCAATTTTTAAAGAAGGTTTATATTACTTTAGCCTCAAACTGCCATGTGTTGACTTTAGTTTGAAATTGCCATGTGTTAGAGAAGTTTTTTATGACATTATTTTGAGGCTTCTTTGTCTTAGAAAAGGTTTACATGACATAAACTTGATACTGCCATATGTCAGAGAAGGTTTATATCACTTATGTTGAAATTGCCATGTATTTGAGAATGTTTTTACGACTTGAGCTTGAAACTGCTATGTGTCAGAGAAGGTTTTCATGGCTTAAGCCTCAGGCAGCTATGTGTAAAGGAAAGGTTTTAATATATTTAGCTTAAGACTTTCAAGTGTAAAAAAGGTTTATATGCATTTAGCCTGTGACTGTCATGTGTAAGAAGAGGTTTATTTGACTTCAGCTTGAGACTGCCATGTGTAAGAATGGGTTTATTTGACCAGCTTGAGACTGTCATGTGTAAGAAGAGGTTTATTTGACTTAAGCTTGAGACTGCCATGTGTAAGAATGGGTTTATTTGACCAGCTTGAGACTGCCATGTGTAAGAAGGGGTTTATTTGACTTCAGCTTGAGACTGCCATGTGTAAGAAGAGGTTTATTTGACTTCAGCTTGAGACTGCCATGTGTAAGAAGAGGTTTATTTGACTTCAGCTTGAGACTGCCATGTGTAAGAAGAGGTTTATTTGACCAGCTTGAGACTGGACTGCCATGTCTAAGAAGAGGTTTATTTGACTTCAGCTTGAGACTGCCATGTGTAAGAAGAGGTTTATTTGACTTCAGCTTGAGACTGCCATGTGTAAGAAGAGGTTTATTTGACTTCAGCTTGAGACTGCCATGTGTAAGAAGAGGTTTATTTGACTTCAGCTTGAGACTGTCATGTGTAAGAAGAGGTTTATTTGACCAGCTTGAGACTGGACTGCCATGTGTAAGAAGAGGTTTATTTGACTTCAGCTTGAGACTGCCATGTGTAAGAAGAGGTTTATTTGACTTCAGCTTGAGACTGCCATGTGTACGAAGAGGTTTATTTGACCAGCTTGAGACTGCCATGTGTACGAAGAGGTTTATTTGACCAGCTTGAGACTGGACTGCCATGTGTAAGAAGAGGTTTATTTGACCAGCTTGAGACTGCCATGTGTAAGAAGAGGTTTATTTGACCAGCTTGAGACTGGACTGCCATGTGTTAGAAGAGGTTTATTTGACCAGCTTGAGACTGGACTGCCATGTGTAAGAAGAGGTTTATTTGACCAGCTTAAGACTGGACTGCCATGTGTAAGAAGAGGTTTATTTGACCAGCTTGAGACTGGACTGCCATGTGTAAGAAGAGGTTTATTTGACCAGCTTGAGACTGGACTGCCATGTGTAAGAAGAGGTTTATTTGACCAGCTTGAGACTGGACTGCCATGTGTAAGAAGAGGTTTATTTGACCAGCTTGAGACTGCCATGTGTAAGAACAGGTTTATTTGACCAGCTTGAGACTGCCATCTGTAAAAAAAAGTTTATTTGACTTCAGCTTGAGACTGCCATGTGTAAGAAGAGGTTTATTTGACCAGCTTGAGACTGCCGTGTGTAAGAAGAGGTTTATTTGACTTCAGCTTGAGACTGCCATGTGTAAGAAGAGGTTTATTTGACCAGCTTGAGACTGCCATGTGTAAGAAGGGGTTTATTTGACCAGCTTGAGACTGCCATGTGTAAGAAGAGGTTTATTTGACCAGCTTGAGACTGCCATGTGTAAGAATGGGTTTATTTGACCAGCTTGAGACTGCCATGTGTAAGAAGAGGTTTATTTGACCAGCTTGAGACTGCCATGTGTAAGAAGAGGTTTATTTGACCAGCTTGAGACTGCCATCTGTAAAAAGAAGTTTATTTGACTTCAGCTTGAGACTGCCATCTGTAAAAAGAAGTTTATTTGACTTCAGCTTGAGACTGCCATGTGTAAGAAGAGGTTTATTTGACCAGCTTGAGACTGCCATCTGTAAAAAGAAGTTTATTTGACTTCAGCTTGAGACTGCCATCTGTAAAAAGAAGTTTATTTGACTTCAGCTTGAGACTGCCATGTGTAAGAAGAGGTTTATTTGACCAGCTTGAGACTGCCATGTGTAAGAAGAGGTTTATTTGACCAGCTTGAGACTGCCATGTGTAAGAAGAGGTTTATTTGACCAGCTTGAGACTGCCATCTGTAAAAAGAAGTTTATTTGACTTCAGCTTGAGACTGCCATGTGTAAGAAGAGGTTTATTTGACCAGCTTGAGACTGCCGTGTGTAAGAAGAGGTTTATTTGACTTCAGCTTGAGACTGCCATGTGTAAGAAGAGGTTTATTTGACCAGCTTGAGACTGCCATGTGTAAGAAGAGGTTAATTTGACCAGCTTGAGACTGCCATGTGTAAGAAGAGGTTTATTTGACCAGCTTGAGACTGCCATGTGTAAGAAGAGGTTTATTTGACTTCAGCTTGAGACTGCCATCTGTAAAAAGAAGTTTATTTGACTTCAGCTTGAGACTGCCATGTGTAAGAAGAGGTTTATTTAACCAGCTTAAGACTGGACTGCCATGTGTAAGAAGAGGTTTATTTGACCAGCTTGAGACTGCCATGTTTTAGAAGGAGTTTATTTGATTTAAGCTTGAGACTGCCATGTGTTAGAAGAGGTTTATTTGACCTTAGCTTGAGACTGCCATGTGTTAAACTTCACGATTTGCTTACTGCTTCTGCAAACTACAGCTTCTTTCAACTTCACGTGTTACGTACTGCTATCTTTTGCTATTGCCAACGGAAAATACACAACAAACAACAGAAATTCTTTGATCAACCATATTCGCAGTCGCCAGCTACTTTTTAAGTAGGATGATGGAAGCGGAACAAGGGAGATAAGCTATCATTGTGAGAAATTCTATAGCTATTTCTTCTCGTCCTTGAATTTTACTGATGTGATAATGCGAGACAATACTTTTTACCATTTACGCCAAATACATGTAAGAGTGTTGTATAAATCAAGGAATGTTACCTAACATTAATTATATGCACAGTTATTCAAAAGTACTTGTATCTCCTAGGAATTGTGCATGTACGTATTATTACGCGTTTTTATCCACTGCTGTCATGATCAATGTTTTATTATAGTCTGCTGTTTAATAATGTACTTACTGGGAAAAAATATACTTTTGATTAAATTAAAGCATCCACAATCGACATATCAGTACAATACATGGGATGCGAAATAAAAATATAAATCATGTTTAGTGTGACTTTGTGAGTATTCATAAATTTAATCATCATTCTTATCATAAACGTCATCATCATCATCATCATCATCGCATCATCATCACCATCACAATCATCATCATCATGGTCGTATAATGATGATGATATGTTTTTATCTTCAACATTATTATAAGTATCATTATTATCATTATCATTACCAGTATTACTATTACCGTCATCATCATCAACATCATTATCGTTACTTCCACTTTTCTTATGGTAATCAAAAGGTGTTGTTGACAGTAACCCAACGGCCATTTTATTCAAAAGTTCATTATAACAATAAGAATGTTCTTGAAATTTTGCGAAACATTAAAGCTCCGTTTTACAAATACAAACAAAAAATCTCATATACATTCTATGTACAAAAACAATCCTATCGGCACCAAAGGTGTAACTGACCCTGGAAGTGAAAATACATTTGTCAGCTAAGATTTCTCATTTTCTAAAATGTATGAAGTCGAAGAGTTCGTTTAGGCTTATTTTGCCTAACAAAAGCTACGGTGAGGCTCAACAATCTCTTTATCTTAAGAAATCAATGTCATGACAATACAGTGTTAGATGGAAGACTTAGTTACAAGATGAATTAAAAAGTCCAAAATCATTTGACCGGGTTATAGGAATTAATCTACCAATATGATTAAGTAAGTGCATAGTGTTATAAACCAGTCTACTGTAAAGGATTAGTCTAATCCTGTAGACATATTGTTAGTGGAAAGTATACACCTTTATGAAGCATTGTGTTAAAGAAAAACTTTTACCCTTTCAGCGAAATTGGTAATATTTAATGTGAATTGTAGAGTTAATTTCGCGAAAACCGTGAAATCTTTATTACATAAAAAGCTAAAAGAAAAAGAGTTTAAAAGAACCATATGCTCTGGGTGAAAACAAATGCATATGTTTTACTTCATGGATCTGATGGATTTTAAGAAATAATATAGTTGTAAAGGGGAACTACCAGACAGCAGAATGTGTACCCCGTTGTTCAAGAGACGGTAGGTATATTTTTATTCCCATGAAAGGTGATAATTCAATAAATACATACATACCACAAGTTAATGTCAAGGGGAAAAGCCAAAAGTATGTAGTTAATAGACGTGGTTTTACTGTACTAGAAACTATATCACTTTAAGTCACAAAAGTGATCAATCTGATTTAAATCGTATCCTCAAAATTGCCACGCTAACGGTGGGGAGACTGGACGTCAGTCAGATTAATGAGCAATATGATTTCTATTGCTGTTACAGGATTCCAAGACCTTAGGTCTTGAAAAAATTCATTTTAGGATACATAAAGTTTGTCAAATTTATAAATAATGAATTTGTATAACTTGTATTTAGAAAATGACAATATTTTTACAAATGACACGTCTGGTACCAAATGGGATTGGCTGGTACCAACTAGATTTGTAGACAAGGTTTACGATTATGTCGAGGTATTTGCCAGGAACCAGGAAGACCATACAGAAAGCACCAGCACCAATTATATTTACAAGCCTTAAGACGGATGGCAAGCAGCTGTGGCAGAAGGTCAAAAATGTCAGGTATATATAAATATGACTGTGCAGCAGATCTAGAGGAGACTATTCGCAGGTTCTGGAGTTTTTCATCAAAACTGTATCCTTCCAACATTTCTTTTAGACATAAATGGGTTAAAAGATAAACATACAATATCCATAATTTCGTCAAAAGTTAAAAAGTTAACATTTTAAGTGTATGTTAAAAATAAACAATGTTTCAGTTATTTATTAGCATAGTAAGCTAAGACAGGAAGCGTCTTCTTGGAAATGGATACTTTTTTAATGAAAATCTACCAGTAACATACTCGTAGCCATATTTGTGAATTTTTGCATGAATAAGATATTTGAAAATGATCTATGCTTTTGCTCTGTAAATTTAGACGAGTTCCGGATCAAATTGATTCCGAAAATTTGGAAGATTTAGAACAAAGATCTGCAAAAAGAAGGTATTTTTCGCACATTGAGTGTATTTACACATCGCTTCACGTGTTTCATCACTGATGTATGTCATATGAACATTCAGAACACCCTGCGTGTTCCATCACTAACATGACCACACACTTGCGTGATCATTTACTTTTGTATTCCACATCGCTTTACGTGTTTGATCATTGATGTATGTCACATGAATATTCAGAACACTCTGCGTGTTCCATCACTAACATGATCACACGATTGCGTGATTATTTACTAATATGTTCCACATGGTTTTACGTGTTTCGCCATTGATGTATGTTACATGAACATCCAGAACACTCTGCGTGTTCCATCATTAACATGACCACACACTTGCGTGATCATTTACAAATGTGTTCCACATCGCTTTACGTTTTTCATCACTGATTAGTTGAACATATAAGTGTTGTTCCGTAATCCATCACTGGTGTGTATAATACCTTATTTTGTGTGTTCCGTCATTGTAGTCAAAACGTCTTGTTTTTTTCAAGCATTATTTTCTTTGTTTTGTTTCATTTCTATTCATTTGAGAATGATTTTGTTCTACATATTCTAACTGAGTCTCACGAGAATTTAAGCTACTAGTTAAGTTTTATCAGGTTTGATCATAAACATTGGAATAAACATATTTACTCACTTAAAGAATCTTACGCTGTCCATATCGGTGTAGAATTTGTAAAGATTGTTTAATTTACAATACTTACAATGATTAAACGTTATCATATGATAAACTTTGTTTATAATGCAATATAATGATTACGTACATCTTTATATTACACACAAATTATTACATACAATATGGCGGTAAACATAAAATTGCGCTTTAGTTTCTTGCTCCTTCTAAATTTTTGATATTTACTGTCATTTTCCAGATTTTTTATTTTATAGTGTTTTTGTCTTACATAGACGTGAGCCCTTTTAGTTTTATTTAATAAAACTGAAATTTGATTGGAACTATTTTCTTGGTGGATGTTTTTAATAATCTTTTTCAGTGCAGAAAAGGTATCTTATGGTTGTTTAGGCCATATGATAAATAAAAAAGAAATTGACATCCGTTAACATTTCATCAAAACTTTTATTCAGCTCGCCAAAGGCTGGCTCCAGAACTCGTTGAATTTTAGTTTATATGAAATGTCAACTCAAATTAGACACTGTTTCAATGATTCTAGTATTGCGTCCGGCATGGTGAAGAAACCAAACAACATAAAGATGAGAATGGAAGTGGACAGACTGTGGGAGTCAAGCCAACTACTCATGAAAAAAGAGGGGTGAGGTCATCAATTTTTTATACAGCTACAGTTATCTTATTTATTTATTTTTTATTTATTCTTTTTTTGAAATTCCGGATCCATGAAACACATTGAGAAAAAAGAACGACATGAAAAATTGAGCATATGAAGAACACGTCTTGAAGGATGGCGTACAAGTATAAAGCCAACGAATTAATGCACCCTTAGTTCATAAAATATTATGAGTACATGGCTTTTTGCAAGTAGAAAGGTTTTAATGCAAAGAAAAAGAATATGTGTCATGTTTTACAAAGTTTACTTTTGATTTCAGGGATCTAAGGGAAGACGATATAGAGAAACTAAGAAGGATTATCAAAGAAGCTGTAGATATGAGCAGCCGTATTCGAGTGTTAATACGCGAGAAAGATACGTAAGACCATCCAGTGTTATTACGCGCCTTTATACATGTACAACATTATCAAATTAAATTGACACATCATTATAACAAGCTTGAATCATGTTTTGCAACCATTTTCACCCAGCTTTGATTAATACTTCTGAAATAAATGCCAATTTTACCGAACCAAAGACCTTTTAAAACGTCAAGTTTAAAAGAAAGATAATGTTCTTGATTTGACAATGTGAAGGCCATTGTTTGTTTATAAGACTTTAAACACGTTTGGTCTGAAACTGAACTTTTATTTGCGGAAGATGAAACCTGATTATATTCACTCTGGGACGACAGAACAACTTTTTTGTGTAGGACGAACACACAAAGGTGTAATATGGAATTACTTTTGTCTGTATGCGCCAAAATACGTTTGATTATGGAAGACAGAAATTATCTAGGGCACAACTGAACTACTTTTTGTTTGCGTGAGAAAGAACTACTTTTTTGACGGATCTATTTTTGTTTCAGATACACGGACGATGATGTTGTGAGTCACGCCAAAGACATTAACAACCTGCAGCTTTTCTTGCATAATGTTGTTGAGATATGGACTAAAGTTGATGACCATCTTAAACAAAAGTAAGTAAAAACATTTAGCACCAAGTTTGTTATATTATATGAAAATCGGGTACACCGGAAACGTCGTTGCGCAAAATTGCATTTAATGTAATCGGAATCATAAATGTTTAGGGAAACTTGTATTGTAAAGAGTTTTTAATGAATATTGTTCTTCTGTGATAAGATGACATTACACTGCACTACCTAGAAAATACTATTTATCAAGTTTAGCAATAGGTCATGCAATTTGAAATGGAAAGTTGTTGAAAGATATTGTTTATTGTCATAGTACCAAGTTATTGTTTGCAGGTACTCAAACCGCGTAATAGCAGAGATGATGGAACTAGCCACGGATGTTTGCTCAGTCTATGGAGAAGTCATGTCAATATTTTTACAAAGGTTGTTTAGATGCTTCTTTTTTTCTGTTCTGATGATGAACTTGTCTCTTTTCATGGGATTTTAATGACTTAACTAAACCCTTACAATCATTTTTTTTCATTTTTGTTTTCAGTAGAGTTGTTGCTTGTTTTAATATAATGATGGGAAATACCTTTAATTATTCTACATGGATAAATCACTACTGAAGGACACAAAAACCATCAAAGTCCTAGAAAACAGAAGTAAGCTGTAGAATTTCTTGCTTGATTTACACTTTAAATCTGCATTTACTTGAAGTATATATATTTTAGATAGTTGACGTGAACGCAATATCGAAAACTGAATTCAGTTGAAATATAATTGACGACAATTAGTATTTATCCATAATTCACAGATTTGGGCTGGATATTGTACCCTTACTACGTCCTGTACATGGCCTGTTCTACAGTATAAGCATCCACTGTCGTTACCACTGTCCTGACGTCGCCGATGATGACGTCAACGAGATGAAGTCACTTTACACCAGCTTCCTCACCGCCATGCTTAACTTTATGAAGAGCACCAAGGTTCTCCTGAAAAGACTGAGGTAAAGACTTTTGCAGACTTCAGTTTTAACACTACATGCATTTGTCAACAAATTTAGTTGCACTGTGACGTCATTAGTCTTTCTGTCCGAAAATTACCTATAATAATGAGGAGACATGGTGAAGCTACTCTCAATCTATTTTGTTATAGGGGCGTTTGGTGTATTCTTTACCTTAGTACCGACGTGATTTTTTTAACGGAAGATTCCGTAGATATTTTGAGTTCATAATTCTGTTCATCACGAGAAAGGTCTGAACCAATATCACAACTAAATACGGACAAGTCAGCAAGTATGTGTCATTCAGCGTTTCTGAAATGCAACAACTGAATAAGATTTTTCATAACTTTATATAAACCATTTCATGACAAATGCTACCAGCAACATCGGGTAATTAAGTCAGAGTGAATCCGAGGTCATATTTGCTCTGTTATTTTCTACTTTTGTATAAAAACAATGTCTTTTTAGGTTTGATACAGAAATTATCGCCCAGAGAAGAAGACTCGTCCAGACCAACATATCAGCCGTGAATGAAGTAATGCACTCAATGATTAAAGATGGTCGATTGTAAGTCTTCATATTCACTATCATACATTATCCAATTATCAAACAGGTGATAGACTGGACTTTACTTCTTTCGAAGGTTTATGTTCTCTCCGGCGCCTTTGACCTGAAGCATTCCGGAGCAATGCGACAGATAAATACAAGATTAATTTTGATGGAAAGCATCAAAGGCGGCGCACATTGTTTTGAAATAAGATAAATAATAAGTGTATAAATTAACCTAACAATTGTACACGTGTGTAGTACATGTTGTACATTTTGATGATTTAATCAAGTTATTTACAAATGGGATGTAAAAAGATTTTTAAAGGGGGACATTTGAATTATATCCAAGTTTAAATCACTTTTACTGAAGATGTGAATTCACTTTTCTTCAACAAAATGACCAGATATGAATGACTATATTCTCATAAAAAATCATTTGATCTTTCACTTTTTATGAAAATTGCATATTGTCTCCCTTTAAAATTAAAAATTGGGATAATAATCAAGTGTTCTTCGTCTGCGACACAATTCAGCACTTGAATATTCCAAATGTCTACTTTTGCTTTATTTCAACAATCTTTACCCTTTTAATGATTTTAGTGTGTTTAAATCCTACTGTTTTGTGTCTTTTTCTGTTCTATCCTGGTCGCGCAACCATGATAGAGAGGATATAATCCAATTTTTACAAACTCAGATTTTCAATCTATTTCTTGAAGAAATGTTATGTTTTCATTGTTTATATTGTATGCATGAAGAAAATACCATCACACATGCACATGCAGTGGTCATAAGCCTTCAACGTACATTAAATACTATACTTTATATAGATTTGTTGCGATTGACCAAGGAACATTTTGGAACCATCGATAGCACATTAAGTAAATTGAAACAAGGATGACTTCAGTGATCGGAAAGTTTGAAAAGGGTTGCTAAGTTTACTGTTCAAAGTTTCTAGGCAGCCCAAGACATGTCAAAATTTCAAATTTAAACCTTGAATGACAATTCCAAGAATATGTTTTTCTTCCCAGAGAGAATGAGAATTTGAGATCCATGGACGGTTACTTCTGTAGAAGAGAACTGTAGAAGAGAATGGTCATTATAAATTATTTAAAATCACCTCGTAATCTTGCTTTTTCCCCGGTCTGTCTTTAAGAGAAAATTATATCTAAGGAATACCGTCTCTGGTAGGAAACGGGAAACGAATTTTTGTGTAGCAGTAGCAGTGTGAGTGTATTTCTGAAATTGGAACAAAGAGAGCTGCCGACCTGACAGTGCTTCTGATAGGTAATCAACTATGGAATACACATTCTCCTATAATAGATGAAGGGCTTTACTTCTAAATATTTTCTTGTACGCATAATATTCCCAGATTTGGTGAAAAATATACCAAGATACTTGTCTCTGAAGGTGTGTCCTCGATTTTGAAATAACAATTCCTATGTTATCGACATCCAAAAAATAAAACCTTACATGTAACATCTTTGTTCGAATTCCACATTTCACCGTATGGTATTACATCATTTCAAATATTTTGTAATTTGTCTGCACTAGATAACACCCGAAGAACAACTGGTACTCTATCATATTCATGGTTTAACGGTTTAGTGGCGTAGTGAATAGATATGTTTTTTTGTAACTATAACGACTGAATTGACTCCAGCAAAGTAAGAGTGTTCTTCAAATTCATCCTTGTGTCTGTATTCACAAAGACAGACTCATTCTTTATTATTGCATTAAAACGACAGATTTTGTACAATTTCTATTTTCAAGTTAGTTTATACAAATCAATTTTATTTCGATTGTGACGAAAGCTTTTAGCTAATAGAATCATTCTCAAATCCGTCCCTGGAACCAACCAGTACTAAGTAATGAGAATAAAGTTTCTTGCTGAAGGAAATAACCGATGCCGACACGGCCGCTGACGGGGTTCGAACTCGTGTCTTGACTAGCTATCTTTAGATTACAAGTCCGACCTTTTAACCACTCGGCTTCACCTTTCTTTATATAGCTATAGTTGAAAGAATTAACAAAGATTTGCATTTCAGATTAAGTAGCAACACACTGCTAGTTAAATGCAGTGAATACACAAGTACTTGCAGCGCTTTGATTTGTTTTGGGAAAAGTCATTAAATCTGTAATTTTTGCATCAAAAACTTTTATTTAAAAATACAAACTTACCTGATTTGGATCAATTTATTTTTAAAACTAATAAATACGATTTATAAAGTGATATATTTTAAGCGATGTACAGAATAATTGGATTTTTTTACATTGATAATGATTTAAGATTCTCCCAAATTGATTACGTCAGCGCATGGTACAAAATGAAACACTATTCCAATATAGGCGTCGCCGTTCTCGGCGCCGCCAATGAAAATATCAAACCGTCCTTATAGGATATGCATTCATCACATGCGCTGAATAATTAAAGTGATATTGTTACACAAAGTTGATCTGAAACAGTATGAGTAAACATGCCTGCCTCTTTATCCAGTTGGAAATCTGCTGGCTGTGTACAAAGTCTTTGTTGATTATTTTGTCATTGTGTTTTAACTGATATGTTTAAATATTTTTTTTACAGATGCACCGTCCCAGAGTATGTAGACACCATTGAACGTATTGGGAGCCTGTGTACCGATATCTTTTTTGTCATCGGGAAAACTTCCGGGTATGCTGACAAAAATAGTGCAACATTATCCTTTTAATCATGATAAAGAGACTATTTTTTACCGAGAACACTTACATTGTTTCTCAACATGACAAGTGACAAAGTTTCATCTCATTGAATCTGGTATAAATTCCACTCCTGCAAAGTGTTTCATAAACTGAAAACTTTGTTAACACTTTGTCCGTCAACGGTAAATACTTGCACCACTGCGCGCAGTACTGAGCAATATCCGTGTGTTTATGACGGAAGGTGCAATATGATCATGCAGTTTTTCGCAGTGTACAAACGTTTTCACCTTTAACCGCCTTTGGGCTATAAGTGATACAGTCCACATTGAATGTTAGAAAAGTCCATTTAAGAAAAGCAGGAGAATAGTTAAATGACAAATATCTACTATAGGTCATATGTCTGTTTCAGAATTGCAGAGCAACTGGAACTTGGCGAAGGTGTGATTGCATTAGAGCCGGCTGAGGTGCTAGGAGAAATTTGTCATTCCGACATTATGAGATGTCCTATTGAACAGAGACCTGTAATCCTGAAGAATCTGGAATTAGAAGATGGCGCCACCTACATAACAGACGTATTTGTTCAGACTGGAAGCACCTTTAATCCTTCACAAAAGGTGAAACGTTTAGCGTTTTCAGTGAGGCAGAGATAAACCAATATATCGCACCCTATAAGAAGATATAAGCCTTGAACTATTTGACCTAATGCAGTAAACCTAGCAAACGAGCAAACATTTTAACTTCAGTTGCTTATTCGTACAAAACATCGATTACAACCGATAACAAAATAGTTAGAAATGCATTGATTGTTTTGGCCCTTGTCAGTTGATGAAGTGAATTTATTGAATCTGCAGGTTACAATACGCATGCCTTTTTCGGGAGCAGTGTTCCCTCCAGGGGCGATAATCAAGGTAAAACTGAAGATAGGAGACGAGTGGTACGATACACCGGGTATAATAGTGGTGAGTTATGTATTAAACTACTTAAAATAACGACCCAAAGGAACTAATTACTAGTATCTGTTTTCATGCAATATTTAGACGAAAGCATTTCATATTTTACATGCATTGTGAGAGCTCGTGTATTTATGCAGTTTATGAACTAAAGGCGTCTTTTTGAAACATCAAAGACGTATAACAATTATCACGGTCGTTGCAGTCCCAACTTAAGGGTATTCTTGAATAATACATTGAGTAGCAAATCATTTGCGTAATTATGTTTTGCAGCGCAATCAAGGTCCAGATTCATCAGAAATGCTACCAGAGGGTGTGTTTAGAGTCAACGTGAAAGGTGAAAAGAAGGAGAAAGAAAAGATACCGACGCCTGTCACTGTATATATGAAGCTTTTTTTTCAGACATTGAATATTTTCCTTTTTTATTAGACACAAGTATTCTTTTGAGAAAGAAAAACTTTGCGAACGATCACCCTTTCTGAATATAAAATACTTAAACACTCAGATCACCTTCAAAGTTTGTTAAGTACAAAAAAATACATGTAAGTTTTTCGAGCCAACGGAATTTTCGCATTCGAATTAAAAATTCCTGAAATATCACTTAAAAACATGTGGCCAAATACGATAATGATTCATATTCTATATTAAATGACTCTGCATATCTTTTGTATGTGTTATAGATGATGTACTTTGTGCGAGTCTAAATAAAAGTTCTTTCTGTCATTTACCTCTCACACTTTTTTCTCAATAATTTTTAAAACCCTTTATATAACTGCTCTTGAGTTTATCACATTTGTTTATTTCACCAAACAAGTGTCTTTGATTTCTTTTCTGATTTCGAACCAGGAGGAAATGATAGAATTCAAGACCAAGTTTATGCAAGGGTTTGTTGCTACTATCGAGTACCTGGCTCTTTTGAAGGAGTTAACACCTGCAGGATATTGCTATATTTGCCCGGAGGATGATAGGGTGCGGCTCAACTTCCCAGAGGATTGTGTGTCTAATGTTACATCCTTAGCATTCAAGGTGCTGTTATAATTCTGTGGGTTTTGTTGTTGTTGTTGATTCTATTAGGCATTAGATCTAGAATGGTTAATCGGTTATTCGGATATTGGAATAGTGTGTCAATATTTTGATGTCGCTGCTTCGAATTCTACCAGTGGTGAGAGGGTATTTAGTAACTGTGAGGATGCCTCACTTCCGGTCCAAGTACTGGTTTCAACCAAGGAAGCACTCGTAGATCAGGATCGGTTATGTAAGATGCTATAACATGTTTCCAAATTGCTGTAAAATCACTAAGTTAACTCTTTCTCTGAGCATATGTATCCATTTGTTAGACTTACATGTTTTGTGTCATTTTCTCTTTCAGTTGATCCAGATAAACAGAGCCAGGATGTTTGATTATAAAGAGCAATGTCCAAACCTCTGTCGCAATATTCTAGCGATTTCAGACATTTTAAAAGTTTACCACGACGACAATGTAGTATTTATGAAACCTGTCATGGTTCATCTGCCAATACCAAACGACATCGATGACCCCGAGTCAGAAATTGTCATCTTCAGGTCACGTGATGACGGCGAATTGGAGCTTATACCAAAGCGAACGGCCATGTTGTGTCCATCGACACAGAATTGTTACACATTTCAAGTTCAAAGTTTCAGTGGGTAGGAACAATGTTTTTTATATTTTTTTTTTTGATAATACACATATATGAAAGTAATAGCATAACGGCACAGTACTTTACCTTTGCGATCCACTCTTTGTATAAGGTTGTTACTTTTTGTATTGGTGGATTTAAGCTAGGTGTGGTCACTTTTTAAGTGTAGCAGACTTTTTTCACTGTCCCTTTGTTGATAAAAAAACCAAACTAATTGATAAGACCTGTATACTTTTTTTCAAATTTTGTCCATGTAGATAAATTGTTTTATGAATAAAAAATTACAGAATTGCGATCGGGAAAGTAAAAAAGAAAAATCTAAGAAAGAACAGGGCTGCTGTAGTTGAAGAGTACGAGCTGTATATAGAAGAAGCATTTATCTGTAACATCCTTACTTTCCTCGACAAGACGTTACTGCATGTGGGCCTGGTTAAAGTTTTCGTCGAGGTCGTTGAGAGGAGGTTCGTTAAGAAGGCGTTGAGACGGCGCTCTAAGGAGGGTCTGTTTGAGGTTCCAGGCAGCCGGTCCCCCAACATACGTCTCAGGAATGAGGATATAATATGTATTGAGATGGAGGGTAATATTCAGAGAATGAGGGAGATTCCCCTCCAGAATTATTTCATAGTCTTCCTGAGCAGTGCTAGAGACAATTTTAGGACATTCTCAGTGGAACCAAGAAAGGACCCCGAGAACAGAGCTTATGGTGAATACTTTGCATTGAAATTTTTTGTAAGATTTTAGACATTTGAAGTTAAGATATTTTAATAACGTTTTATTACAGAAAACAATTGTATGCTTTTTTCATTGACATTTTCACAGCCTTTAAGTGATTGATGATGTACATTAGTATTATACGCATTTCCATTGCTTAACACTTTATAACATTTAAGTGACTAATACATTTTGAATATAATTTTAAATTAATTTGATGTTTCACACAATTTAAACAACGTTTATATTAATAATTTAAGTTACATTAAAGTTCAGACACTTTAATAATATTATGTATATTGTAAACACAACGTAACATAGTTAATTTAAACACTTCAAGTTTCTTGTATCTTTTCATATACTTTAAGCTATATTTATCTTTACATACAATTTAAGTAACATGTAACTTTTCATACATTTTAAGTTACATGTATTGTTTCATACATTTTAAGTTACATGTATCGTTTCATACACTTTCTTTTTGTACACTTTAAGTTACATTTACATTTTACATATTTATCATATTTTATTTTAGTTTATTTATCTTGCCATCGACTTTAAGTAACATTCACTTTAATACAATTAAGATTCAGTTGAGAGTTCAATACGATTTATAAATAAAATCCATTATGGAACTATTTTACATTGATATGTTCCAGGATTACTGAACTATTACCGAGACAATGAAGATGACCAGCCGTTCTTGCACTGTGCACACATTGATGCCAACAAATATATGATAGGAGTTCTCGACAGGCTGAAAACGGCACCAAACACCAGAGGTAACATCAAACAGTTTAATTTCTGGTTGAGGTCATTATTATTACATGTATATCTCGTGCATGTGATGATTTTAGTAATGCTGTGACCATTCAAGATTGCGTGCAACTGTATTATACCCAAAAGAAAAAAAAAACTGTTCGATATATTTGTTCACTTTTCAAGGAAGTTACTGTCTATTGAGTAGATGTATCATTTTACCTTAGTGTCGATATTTTATATGTCAAAGCTGTGCATACCAAGAGGAATGTCTCAATCTAATGGATTATTTTGAATAGCAGAAACATTAAGGAGCCTTTTCTGATCACCACATTTTCTGACTTTTTTATCGACACATAATAGTAAATGTCATATTTAAAAAGAGACTGTTACACCATTCATAGTATGCTATTACAGAAGAATTTCTTACCAGTACACATCTTTTGCTGCATGCATATGTAAAATGCTTGTATGTATGACCGACAACTCCAAATGACCACTGTAAAAGATAACTCTCTATTCCTGCAAATACAAAGAACATTTAAATGTTTGTCTTTTTAAGCAGGTGCTGGTGTAATGACACCACGATCTCTCGGAGGATCTTGGACATCAACAAGGCCAGCAACAAGATCAGCAAGAGAATCTATCAAATACAGGGCCGTCTTTGGTAATCATTGCAGTCTTTAACACTCGAATGGACTTCATATTGATTTTGAATTAGGTTTTCCTAAATTTTAGGTTAGGTTAACTTGTATCAGAGTTTCAAATGATTTTGACAGATGTTAAAAATACTGACCAATCAGAATGTTAAAAATTACGTTTACTTTATAAACACACAAGAAAGCTTGCATAATTCCATCCCTCTGAGTGCGTCTAATTTAATATAAGAATCATTATGTCAAAGCCCTTAGAAAACCAAAGTCTCTCAATGTTTTTTTTTTTTTAAATTCACGATCATTCAAACATACAGTGGAAATTTGTTTTGAGCATTAAGTACGCTTGAACAGTATGGAGTTGAGAATTGTTGTATTTTAGATGATTTGCCTGTGTTAAGTCACCAGAGTCTACTGTCTTTGTGCTCCTACCTCAAGCTTGAAACTGTACAGAACGTTGCTTATGAACTTGGTGTACCATATGATGACGTCATGGAAGTTAAAATGTCAGGTAAGCTGAACATGTGACCTCATTCTTGTTTAAATTAGAATATATACAGTTTAAGGGTTGGATCACCAGTCTGCTGGACTGGTATTATAGGATTCGATCCCCAACTCGCCCACTAACATTCCTAATTGTCTTTCAGATAAGCTATTAAACCGAGGTCCCATTTATGGATGCAAAACAGTGTGGATCGAAAAAAACCTTGAGTGTCTTTCGAATGCAGTGTTTTCTGTATCTGGCACTATCCCCCAAAACCTAAAATAACTCAACTCTGCGGGGGACGTTGGTCATATGGGCAACCGGTACCTCAAATATATAAAGATTGACTATCTATGTAAACTGGATAAGGGCAAATCGTTTTGCTTGCACTATCATCTTGGTTTCAAAGGCTTGAACTCAGGTGTGATTTATATGATGCTGTTCCCTACTCCTTCCTTGGTCACAATTACTAACACATATTGAAGGAAAGAGGTGTCTTTGGAGATAAAAGTGAAGGGGTTTTTGCTTTCAGTCTATGTTGAATGACTTTATTGAAATAGGCATTCAAACAACAGCTTGGTCGGTCCATTTTTTAAATAAATATTAATGCATTATTATTCGAGTGCAACGCAAGAAGTGCTAATAGCCATCAGATAACAAAACTTAAAGCATTTTTAGGTCTATGCTTTAAAAGGTACGATTTTTCTCTCTCAAAAGCATGGCATTGCAACATTCGTCCCGCCAGAAAACAAACGTTAAGATTTTGTGTAAATTACGTTGTTAGGATTGTTTGGTCATTTTTCGTTAGGAAAATATGACGAAAACAAAAACATCACATGTAAATTGTATAACCTTATGTTCTCTCCTTTTCAGGTGCCCCGCCCGTCATGGTAAACTACAATATTCTGTGGAAGTGGCGCGGACACAAACCAGGCAGAGACAAAGTGCAGCAACTCATTAATGCATTCAGGATCTGTGGGTACTCGCACATTGGAGAAAGAATAATGAACGCTGGTAACAACAAACGTGCACTTACAAAAGAAGAATTCATGAAGGAAACAGTCTAAATCAACTGGAATAATAACTCACTACCTGATAAATAAGTTTTCTCAGATACATTTTTTTTAGTTTGAGCAAAGATGATTTGGACACATGCTATCCTTATTTGAAAAGAATGGAATTTCTTCTAACTGAAAGGAAATGCATTTATGTAAACTGTGATTCAGCAGAATTTCTTTTACGAGTACTTTCGATGATCAGAGATATAGTAGACGTTGTTATTATCAATATACAGGTGCTTACATTTTCAGAGGTGTGTTGAAACCAACCTGTTTTTCATATTTTGGATAAAAAATCTCCACTTAAAAATCAACGTCATAACAAGTTTGTCTATGTATGTTTTTATTACAGATGTATGCTAGATACTGTTACTGTTATATTTCATGAAAATTCCTTTCTTGTGATTTCCTGCGGTTTCTCTGGAGTAATACGAGGACGGCAGAATACGTCTCTGTTGCTCTATATTTCAAATATTCCCATAATAAGAATTTTAGTTGACCAAGACTTCCGTTCTTTGTGATCAGAGATTTCTCATACAATATTTTGTTACTATTTTTCTAGCTCAATTCTTGGCTTTGAAAGTTTAAGTAGCAGTGCCCATACATTATCTGCTCCCAATTTCAAACTAATTGATTGCGATGAATTCTCGTCCACCTCTATCTGCTCGCAATTGCCTAGTGCCCATGCACTGTCTTCTCGCCACACCCGAACCAACGCGGTCCGTGCTCTATATGAAAATGGCTTCTGACATTGCAAACAATTTTACGTTACATCGTTTCAGTGGTTAATTGCTATCTGTAATCAATTCTCCGCTCGCTCTACACACTTTTTATTATTTTTTTTTCTAGAAATTCCCATTCTCATCGCAATACCCCGGTGAGGCAATTTCCATGATTCAGTGGGCCCGAGCATACAGGCTCTCAAAATATATGCCTCAATCCCACTGAATAGGTACCCCGAAATCGCAGGCTTTCAAGTTACATTTTACACAAATGCATCTCTCATGACAACCAGTTCTGTTCGCAGTGATGCACCTGTTCATACAAGCATGCAACACGATCTCGCTTTCTGCTCACAATGCCCATATATAAACTGACCCTTTGCCAGCACTTCGCAATGCTGAACATCATGTTGAACCTCATTACCCAATGTCAATTTTCCCTCGTCAAATTTTCTCCCTGCTCACTGCATATCGAAAACATGCTCCCGTACACATTCGCACCGTACTCGCAATGCCTTTGTGCCCAAACACTTTCTCCTTGCTATACATCGAATACATGCCCTTATACACACTCACACCGTTCTCGCAATGCATTCGTGCCCAAAACCTTTCTCCTCGCTCTATACCGAATTCATGTCCCCGTACACACTGGCAACGTACTCGGAATGCCTTTGTGCCAAAACTTTTCTCCTCGCTATACATCGAATACATGCTCCCGTACACACTTGCACCTTCTCGCAATGCCTTCGTGCCTACTACCTTTCTCCTCGCTGTACATCGAATACATGCTCCCGTACACACTCACTCGCACCCTGTTTGCAATACCTTCGTGCCCACTGCCTTTCTTTTTTTCTATGCATCGACAACATGCTTTCGTACACACTCACATCCTGTTTACAGTAATTTCGTGTCCACTACCTTTCTCCTCGCTTAACATCGAATACATGCCCCCGTACACACTCACACACTACTCGCAAAGGCCTTCGTGCCCAAAAACTTTCTCCTCGCTATATATTGAAAACTTGCTCCTGTACACACTCGCACTTTCTCGAAATGACTTCGTGCCCACTACCTTCCTTCTCGCTGTACATAGAATACCTGCTCCTGTACACATTTATTTGCACCCTGCTCGCATTACCTTTGTGCCCACTACCTTTGTCCTTGCTATACATCGAAAACATGCCCCCGTACACACTCACACACTACTCGCAATGCCTTCGTGTCCAAAATCTTTCTCCTCGCTATACATCAAATACATGCTCCAGTTCACACTCACTTTCTGCTCGCAATGCCCTCGTGCCCACATCCTTTCTGATCGCTATACGTTGAGTACATGCCCGCTTAACACCGCAACCTACTCGCAATACACAGGTGTCCATTTCATTTCTGGTCGCTATGTACCTCGTATACACGCTGTTTGTCAAACTTTGTATCTTAACCGCTTCATTTGTATTCCCTTCAATGAAAAAGCATGTTTTTACGATATTTGTTTTCAGATATATACTTGAGTTTATTGAAAAATATCAAATGGAAATTGCATTTTAAATGAAGCATAGTTTTTGTGCAAACGCGATATTAAGAAACCAGGGTCTATTGACTAAATTTCAGAGCGCCTGTGTAATTAGGCTCAGTGAACTCAATTTGTCTTCATACTGTTTGTAAAACTGATAATCAAACCATCAACTCCTCGCTAATTTAAAAATGTTCTGGTCCATCAAAGAACTCGTACAAATAGGCTTTAATGTATTGAAAAAATACATGTTCGGCCATTTTGTACACGTGTAAACCGTTTTCTTCTATTTTTTTAACAAAGAGAGATTTTAAGCAGTTTTATCACGTTTCGCTTTTTGTCTTGTATGGTCGAAAGCTCACACGTGTGAAAACAACTGTCGCTTAGTTAAAAAGTCTGAACCCTAAATCATATGAGCCGTATTGTGGTCGTTTCACCACGATGTATTGCTATATCTAGAAGGCACCTGAACCCCATAAAATATATCGGAATTAAAGCCGCGCAACTGCAGTAATTCGATTATACTTTTTCTACCACTTTATTCATGGCAACATTTACAAGAAGACAAAAAAAGACGAGGAGTATTTTTAATCAAACATTTGACGTTGAATGGTATTTCGCAATTGAGCAATGCATATGTTTTTGACCTTTCTGAAGCTTTTCAATTACTTTCATTTTACATCTTTGCGACATTTTATAAAGATACAATTGTACCTCCTTTAATAACACTGTCGCTTTGAAAAAAAGAGTTTTCAGAATGACGACCCCACTTACGCGTACCAGAAGGCTCTTCAGAAGTTGGCAAGAAAAATAAGGAATTTTGACTTAATCAATAAGATCCGGGGTTATCAAACCATAAGACTATGTTTAAAATTTCATGATTCACTTGCTTTTGAGTAATTCATCGATAAACACATAAAAAAGGGCCCTTGTTAACATGACTTTTAATGGAGTGAACACAAAAAATGTTAGGAATTATCTACACTTGTCTAACCATCATGCAAAGTTTGAGGGCTATGTAGTTATAGATTAGAAAATATTTTCACACTGTATGACCCTACGAGCTTGACCTTTGACCCGGTGAACCCCAAAACAACGCAGGTCATCTACTGCCATATTCAGTGGCGTTCAGTCCTTGGTGCAATGTTATTGGATTACTGATCCAAAACTTCTATGAGATTCAGTCCCGTATTCCAGAAGTCATCCATTTGCAATGCTCAACCATCCTGTAAAAACATAAGGTTCTTGGTTTAGTTGTTCTTAAGTAATTGACTGGAAACAGATTTCAAAGAAAAGGTCCCAGTTAGCTTGACTCTTGACACAGTGAGCCCAAAAAGCAAAGGAACCATTTACTTGCCATGCTGAACCATTCTGTAAATTTTGAAGGTTCTTGGTGAAGTTATTTATTAGAAAATGGCCCAAAACTATTTTACGGCGCAGGCCCCTGTGAGGTTGGCTTTTGACCTAGTGGGGAAAAGGAAATTCCTGAGTTATTAATTGGAAACCATTTTCAAACTGCAGGTCCTTGCCAGCTTTTGACCAAACGGACCAGATACTCAACATGCCTAGAGAGAATTAAGTCTCTGTGTCCATGCGTTCTATTGTTTTTGATCGGGAAACCATGTGTTAAGAGCATGCTCCTGTGCATTTGGCCTTTGACACTAGAAAACTAAAACAATAGGGTCCAGCTACTGGACTATTACTATCATGCACAATCAAGTACTTTCTGAGCTGTGACGACTACAGACGTAACGGGAGACGCTATATATATTGTCATTTTAGACTCTAACAAGAGCATCGCATGCGGTGCCAACGCTTGTATGTTAAGATCAACAGCTAAATAAAATTAAATTCAAGAGTGTTATGGTGCTATACAATAATTGCTGTTATGCACTACACTTAAGATGGATAACTTTGTGATTGTGATATTAGTATTTATACAAAAGTTTAATTATTATTGATGTGAAAAGGGGCATAAATCTAGAAACACTGATCACTTAGTTGTGTCCCTTGTGATACAGATGTGCCTTGTCCCCAGAAGTAAGTATGCCAAGAATGAGTACAATAGCTTTCATAGTTTTCAAAATTTTCTATATCAATAAGTTGAAATGGTGCAGAACTCCAAAAATAGCTTTCACAGTAATGCCCCTTGTCTTACAACTGTGCCCTGTCATAATAAGCAAGTATTCCAAGTTTTATGTTGATACCTTTGATAGATTTGAAACCATTCCACTTAATAACCAATTTTGACAAACAAATTCTAAGTTAAAAAGGGGCTTAACTCCAAAAATATATTTCAGAATAATGCCCATTGTCTTACAACTCCATCTTTTCATTATAAGGCCACACCAAATTAATATCTTGTTCTTCGGATTTTTTTGTGAAAAATATGGGGCGAGCAAAGTTGAGCGAGCGAAGAGCGAAGAAAAAAAATGTAAACCATGATAGCGTTTAATGAGTATGTTAAAACCACTTTTAATTTATCGATTTCAAAAGAATGATTTACATGACAAAGCCTTTTTGAGAAAAACAGCTCTACATATATACATGTATTTTAACAATTCAGTTAGAAACAGATAAACAGAGTGCACATCAAGTATAATGATCAAGATGTCAGTTATTGTTTGTTTTGGGGTTTAACGCCGATTTCAACATTTGTTATATCTCGGCGGTCAGTCCACCTAACCGGTTTTCCTGGATAACTAACCAGTAATTGCCAATTTCTCCGCAAGTGACTGACTACTGTTCCCACATGATCTACTTTGAATCAGCGGTGAGAGACAAATGAACGTAAGACACAATGTCTGAGAACAATTGTCACGGAGAAATTTTGCCCTGCCCAGGGGTCGAACCAACGATCGATGGATTACTAATCCAGTGCTCTACCTATTGAGCTAAGCGGGCGGGCATGTTAGTTACACGTCGTCTTCATCATTTATGCCAATTTATTTTAAAATCCCGTCATGCATGACAAAGTTATAAGCCAGACACTAACATCTACGCATAAACTTTAAGCGTCCACTGTGACCTTCACCTTTGAGCCAATGACATGGTTCATGCACGCGACACATTGTCTTCATATTATGGTCATTTATATCATTTTTTTTCCGAAATCTCATCATGTATGACAAAGCACAAAATTTGACTCGGTCAGACGGATGGACAAACCAACCGACAGGGTAAATGTTACATACCATTCTGCCATTTTACGGCAGGGGCATAAAAATTGTAAAAATCTATTGCTAGTAACTGTTACCCTTGACCATGATCCCTAGTGACCCAAACTGCACCCAATGTTAGAGGATATTAAAAGGAACCTGCCTATCCATGTGAACACAATTTGTTAATACATAACGCCTGTATGAACAAAAGTATGAAAAATAACAAAGGGCAATAACTAGAAAATTATAAATGGAAGAGTTATCTTTCTTGTGCAATGCACTTTTACTTAATGCAGCCTATCCACCTATGAAGTTTCAAATTTCTATCTCAATTACTTTTCTAGTTATGCTCCTGACAAAAAAAAATATGCATAAAAAATATCAAAGGGCAACAACCCAGAAAGTATGGAAATAAGAGTTACGTTTCTTATGCACTGCACTTTTCCTTAATGAGATCTATCCACCGATGAAGTTTCAAGTTGCTAGATGAAACACTTTTGGAGAAATGCTCCAGACAAATTTAAATTACAATACACGGCTGCAGCTCTGAACAGTTCGTTGAAGTCTGCATTAAGAGGTATTTCTACTGCATCCGGTGGAAAAATGGCCTTATTGTCATCAGCCTCGTGACAGGAAACAACAAACACGTAAAAGGCCATTTTCCTTTGTTGATTTATGATGTGATCCAAAAAAACGACATTCAATTTGGTAATCGAGCAAATCATTACCTAACGCCCAGTAACGGGTCTCTACCGCGCGGAATAGTGATAATCGCGTCGCGTAACTGAGTATTAAACCGAAGAACATGTTCTGTAGAAATTTGCACTATAAATTACAATCAAAAGTAATAACTTTTTTCGCACCGGGCGATTTCGACCCAGTGCAAATTTTACGACAGGAGCGGGCGGTGAGAAAAAAATTAAATTTTTTTTTTTCATTTCTTCGAAAATTGATGCGGGAAATTTGACGAACAGGAGATCATTTTGGTGTGGCCTTTAAAGCAAGTATTTCAAGTTTTTTTATCATCTCTTTCAGTGTTTCAGTAAATCAAAGTTTTTGCACGACAACGAAGATGACCTAGCGATCATAATAACTCCGAGTTTTTTTTTCGAAACAGATAAGCGAAAAATAAGGAAATACCATGGTGTTCTCTACGAAACTGAAACACTTGATGGATGCTTATATCCAAATCAAGAGCAACACAGATCAAAAATATTTTTTATCTAAGTAAACTCTCCATAAAAAGTAACTAAATCATGTGAGAAAATAGTAGATAAATAACCTGAAATATATAAAAACAATACTGCAAAAATATATTGCGGCCTCAAATGCAATTATACTGACAAAACAAACTAATTTCTTGACTCCATGGCCATGTTCAAAACATTCAGTGCTGTTTTACTAGATGTAATTTGGATATCAGTCTACTCAGATTTGTCCTAGACCTACATAATGACTATGTAGAATAACCTCATGTGACAAGTTTATAATGTAACATATACATGCTATCTTACATGGAGTAAACTTGCATAAAAAGTCCTATTCTATCAGATACTTAGAAAAACTTTTTAAAGGTATTAATAGTTTCAGACTGGGTCTTAATCGTTTGTATAGGAAATGTGGCCCGAAATTAATTTAAGGCAAAACATGGTCACGATGATGCCCCAAATGTTTTCATTGAAATGTTTTAAAGACCAAGATATAATCAACTGTGAGTGTTTCAAGAAAGACATTAAAACATATACACTATTTTATACATTACAAGTAAACGGTATTTTTTTTAAAAGTAGGGAATGGAACAAATACTGAAATCAATATTCGAATATTTGGTTTGCCATATTCGAACATATTCGATTTCCGGACGTTCCGTCGCTTATCCGAATTTCGGTATCCGAATGTAGGTTCTGTTTAACTGTTTTCGTTCAGACTAACGAGGTTCGGCAAACTGCTGTCTATCATCAAGAAATGGTTTGTTTAATGGAAGCCTCAAATACTTTATGTGATTGGCATAAAAACAATATATTCCGTTCTTTTAAACGCGAATTATCGTTATAAATACGGACAGTTGGATAGTATAGAATAATATAGCAAGGGTTGATTTTTTTGGTCAAGATTCGGGAAAACAGATAAATATATCGACACTGATAATTTAATCAACATGCAAACTAAAAGCAAGGATGTTAAAAATATTTTTAGCAAATTTATTACAGGAAAATATTTGAGATATTCTGATTAATTTGACAACAAAACAACAAAAAAGTATTAACAACAGAGTCAAAAGCGTGACTGGTTGTTCGTGTACGTTTTCGTGTTTACTTAAACTCATTACACACATTCGGAATACCTCTCTTATTAGCATAGGGCCAAAAGTTTCGATTGTTTCAATGCAAAGTAAATCTAATGAATGAAACTTTTGCGGATGAATACTAAATTAATAATTTGTTAGTTTTACAGTTTGATTCGCAGAATATTGAAATTATACATCATGCTTTCAAAATCAACAGAATTCTGCTATACAAAAGCACTGTTATCAAAACTGCAATGAAAACTCATACAATCTGTGGTACTTTTTTCAACGCGAATGTATAAATAAGAGGCGGTCATGTGATTGTAACTACAAAATCTGGTGTGCAGTTTAAGAAGCTTTCGCTTCTAAAAAGGGACATATAACTGGAGCGCTGAGTCCGCTTTGGCAACCAAACTGATTGAATTCCATTTGTTCTCACTAATAAAGAAAAATTAGTTGATCATATCATCAATACCATGCCTTTAGGACAAATATTTCCTGTTAGATTTTAGGGCTGATTGAACAGAGCTTCAATGATCGTTTTTCATAAAAAGATATTATGTGTCAGTTTGTTAAGGTATAAAACTCTTTATGAAGGCTGTAAAGTGTTTTATCGCGTTTTGCTTTTTAGTACTTGCGAGATAATCTAGCACCTCACACGTGTGCAAGTCCTTGTTACCAAATTAAAACAAGTGAACCATAATTTAAACCATAATTTATCTTTTTTAATTTCATTTAGCAATACTGTTGTAATTCAACCGCAAAATGTAAATACAGCTTTTTTGCGAAATGACAAAACAACAAATGGTATCGAATTTGGCACCATCACTGCATCTATAGTCCTGAATCCTTCATTTAACTCAAACTTGATCCTTTGAAGCCTATTGGTCTAGAACATAACTCACAAAACCCTTCAATATTACATAAACATTAAAGACCTCTCGCTCACGAACTATAGCTCTGCATATAACTCAGCCGAAAAGAGTAAGTGTTCGTACCATTGCGTTTTTTATATTATCCTCAGTATTATTGTCTTTACCCATTGACCTGTGCATTGCGTTGTAACATAAGCATTTTAAATACCATGCAGCTGCTATACATAAATATCCGACTTGCCGAAAAAGGTTTAGGTTTTCTCTAAGAACGTAAAGTGTAGATTACCCTAGAAATAAAGGTAGGCACGTAATAAGCCTTTCTAGTCTCCTTACGTGGACATTGGTAAGTAAGCATGTCAACTGTCATATCACTGTTATATGTAAACTATCCAATTTGCTGAAAAAGGTTAACCAAGCGAACGGTTCTATTACTTGATGCTAGAGGCATAAACAAACAAAAAATTAAATTTAAAAAAAAATAAAAAAATCTCTTTCGTTTTGTGTCCTGTGTTGCCTTCTGAAAAGATACTGTATCGAGGAAAACAGAAAGAGTAGCGTTTTCTTTCATAATTTGAACAGTTAATTAAGCCGGATCAAGCAAAGTGTTCTCTGTGAAGTATCAAAGCAATATAAATTAAGTCTGTGACATCTCTAATCGTTACATTACAAGCTTTTAAACATTACACGTGACCAAGTTGTCTTTTTTCAAGCAATTTTAAAGAGATAGGAAATTTTGAACGCCTAGATTAAAAAAAAAATGCAGGCGGTGATCTCAGGCGCTTTCGATGTTCAATAATTCTATGTGACTCCTTTGTACAGGGAATGTCTGATGGCACGTATTGATAATGCTTGACGAAACATGGCTATAATCTGATTTCTTTTTTAAAAAAGCACCTATATACATAATGGTCTTTTAATCTTTCATAATCGAAACAAGCTTTTGAGGATACTGATGAAATAAGCAACTGTGACCAACACAGGCCGCCTGTTTTGGCAAAGGCCAGGTTATTTGTAAGTCACTCAGTCAGATAAGTTCTCCAAACTGCACGTGTGCTTTCTAAATGTTAAAAAGTGCATTCCCTGACCATCCCCTAGAATCAAGACGATCAACACTTTACCACTGAGAGACACATGATCTTGTTAATTATAACAGTGATAAAATTATTGATTCAAAACAATAAAAAAACTAATTGTATGTGAACATGTGTTTTTAAGTAGATGTTGTATATGTTTAAGTAGATGTTGTATATGTTTAAGTAGATGTTGTATGTGTTTAAGTAGATGTTGTATATGTTTAAGTAGATATTGTATATGTTTAAGTAGATGTTGTAGAGTTAAAGTAGATGCTGTTTGTGTTTAAGTAGATGTTGTATATGTTTAAGTAGATGTTGTATGAGTTTAAGTAGATGTGTATGTGATTAAGTAGATGTTGTATGTGTTTAAATAGATGTTGTATATTTTAAAGGGACATTACCTACAATTAACCGGTGATTTACTGCTTATCTATTTTAATGACATATTCACTATAGAATGAAAAATAACTGAAACATCAAAGAAGAACATATGTTTAAAACTTTTTCCTTTCGACATTTAGACATTTGGAATAAATGGCTATCCACCCAAAAATAGTACATATAAAGGATAATGTGAAAGTGAAAGTAAGTCAAAATGAAATAGAAAGAAATTGGCTCTATTTGATCTGAAATGAACCCGAAGGTTGCCTCGATGATGATTTGATGTACCATGTCCCGAAATGCGCTTTCTATTTTTTATAATATCATAGAAAAAAATACTATTTTAACTCTGTGAATTCCCAGGATTTGTTTTGGATACTTCTGCGCATGCGTGCAACAGTTATTTACTTTAAATATGGCGGGTTGTGGTCGACCAAATTAGCCCAAGATCAAAAATAGGGGCATCAGAGAAAAGACAGGAAAAACAGAATTGTATGAAAGATCTCTTAGGATCCTACGTGTTTTTGCTCAAGTCTTCCTCCGCTGGAATGTTGATAATGAAGAGCTTGTTGACTCCGTCATGTCTGTTTACAATGAGGCTGGATCGAGAGCACTTGCACGTGATCATTATGGCGTAACCAAGCTATATTTCTTCATGTACTTTTGTTTTAAAATATACTTTCAAAAGAAACAAACGCTCGTTAGGAGTGTTTCACATTGATAAACTGTTTGTTTTTGATGGTAAGAGTTGTTTTCTTGATAACATAGGTCAAACAAACTTTTATTAAATTGAAAAGATATTGCCCCTTCAATGTATTGAGTTTACATGTTCTTTTTACTGACACCTTGACATACGGAAAGTATTCATTCAATATCATTTTAAAGAGTTTAATGGAAATGGAATACTCTTGAATTCAGGGTTGTCCTCTTTACATGAACATTCAACATCGAGTATTTACTTCTGTTTGAAGAGACAAGGGAACAATATCTGTTGTCAAGGCACTACAGTGATATCCGACCACCAAGCTGCCTGTATAATTTAGGTTCAATAAAGTGACCTATACGATGTACACTGTAGTATTGGAATGTTGGTTGTAGATATTTGTATCTAATAAAACTATTAGGTTGAAACAAACAAACAAATCTGCCTCCCAAAAACATCGATTTTTAACAAAAAAATACATTGCTCTAATGTTTTATGGAATAACTGGAAGAGTTTCAATGTGAAAAATATATAGACAATTTACACGCGTCCAAGAGCACTAAATACCAAAGGCTACCTTCTTTGAATATTGTTAAATCATTCTTATAACGAACACGGAAATATGTCACAATAGGTCATGGTCTTGAGGACTTGATTTGAGTAAAGGTTGCTAGACTCAAGCATCTGGGCAAGGTGTTGATGATTTGATTTAAGGTTGCCAGACTCTAGCATCGTTTGAACCAAATTCAGGACATTAAGCAGGACACGTTCTTTCCACAACAGAAGCCATCAAATACCACCGTTTTTAATTTTTAATTCACCCATTCATATTGATTCAAGCATGCGTTTTCTGTTTTCATTTCTAACTTTTCGTACTAACATTTTTAGGCTTAAATGTAAATCGTTTTCAATAATGTTTACCGTCAATTTAAACAATTTTTGAAATGGAAAATGCATATAAAAAATAGAAGAAAAGACACAACAGTCAGCTGTTTTTTATTCAATTTTTCGTGTTGTAGGTCATTGATCGCAAACAATCACTGTCAATTGTTACCCTTTTATTTCATGTATTCTAGCATGTTTTTCCTTTTTAAACGAGAATAAAGTTTTTTTTATGTAACACCTGGTTTAAGATAAGAGGTGACCAGATCCGTGTAATTTTTAAAAGGATTCCGAAGTTAAGTATTATAGAGAGCATATCTGTTAGCGAAATCGTGCAAAAAAAATCACAATTTCTAAAATAATGATAATGGGGAACATTAGTGGATTATCTACCCTGAATACTATCTGATATAACATTGGTCCTTCCATTTGGATTCCTCTGCTTTTATCGCTATTTTCTCTTTTGGAATGGTGATAATTAAGCCTAATTATTTGCAACAGTGGTAGTCAGATTACACATTAAGTTTAGCAACATGTTTTGTTAACACCATTATCTTTGTTTTTTGAAAGTCCAAACTTTTTATTTAACATATAAGTGACAATTTTCACAACTAAAAGTCAAGACCATCACAATTAGAACCAAGGATAAAGTCAGAGGATTCCAACTGAAAGGACCAATGTGCTATTTGGTCTATATTTGATGTTATCTGAGTAAGGGAGATAATTTGTTATCAGGAATGTCCCTCATTTATGAATGGAGTTTTCTGAGGGTAGTTAATGAAACTAAAATCCCATACTTGAAGGTAAATAAGGTCTTTCTCTCTCTCTCTCTATCTCTCTCTCTCTCGAGGCTTGCAGTTTGCCAGTTGGCTACTGCAGTATTTTTTCCCGTTCCCTCTAAGTTTGCCTGCAATTTATATATGTCCGCCAATCTCCTCGTACTCTCTGTTTTCGTACTCTCCTTGGGTTGATGTCCTTCCCTTTTTTTGACCTCCACGGTTTTTAAAAAACCTGGTCCGTGGTCCAGGGGTAGAGCGCAGGACTCCGGATCCGGAGGTCGCGGGTTCGAATCCCGTCAGAGGCGAGATTCTCTCACGATCTTCACATTCCTCCACTATGGAACCCAGGAAGCAGTCATCGAGCGTGATGAATCTAAGTTGTAAGAACTTGTATCGCAATCGATGTAAAATAAATGAGTCTAAACTAAACTAAAAAACCTGAACCGATCACGTTACGATATCTATGATGTACTAGATAAATGATGATAAATCTAAAACTATTTCAATTTTCATGCAATAGTTTAATGGCAAATACAAGCTATTTTTTTATTTATAGAACGATGGATAACTAGTGTGAGTGTTATAAAAAGTCTAAAAACCTTTTGAACGGTACAAAAAATGTTTAAACGTGTAATTGGGAAAAAAAGAGTCGAAGGTTTAAAGTCTAGATAACTTGGATTCTATATACTATAAGCCTTAATAAACTCTATGTGTCTTTTTCACTGTAGCGTATCACTTAATCAAATCATCAACACCTTGCCTCACATTGACAGTTTTTTTTCTCCCTGATTCAAACTCTGATTAAAGAATGGTTGAATGATTGATAAATGATTGAAAAAAAATCATCTGTCATTTTGTGAGCACATAAACAGCCTTTTAAGGGCTGTAAAGAATTAAATGGAATTTTACGACTTTTTGCTACGTAAATTTGAAAGCTAAAATGTGTGATAATATTTATCGCTTAGTTTGCATTACTTTACGATGTAATATTTATCATTTATTTAGTTTAAGGCATGTTTTATACAGGGGTTCGGCTCGAAAATATCTTTTATAAAGCGTATTAAGACAAGAGATGTTACTCCTTACATGGCTTGATTACGACAAACACAACAAAGTTAGGATCTGGTCCTGATGACACTTTCATTACCACGTACAGCTTCAAATATTAACAAGAGCTGTCAGAATAGCACCGAGGTCCCCTTCTGTGAGCATCAGAAATTGTCAAGATCAAGATCAATAATCAATATCGACTCAATTCGATAAGCCTAAAATAAATGGATGCAGAGTTACTTTCTCATAAAGCTGAATTACGTTTACAATTCTAAGACAGTGGGCACAAAATCAGCAGGTTTTAATAAGGATTTATCTACACATTCCCAAAACATCCTGTAAGAGGATCTTGAATGTTCAGAAAGCAGTTATTTTAGATTGATCGGAAATCACTTTCTAAACATGAGCCCCCGGGAGTTTGTCCTTTGACGTTATGGGTTTAAAAACAAAAGCTTTCATCAACTCATCATGCGTGATCATCCCGTAAACTTTGAAGGCCCTAAGAGCAGCTGTTCTTGAGTTATTGAGCAGATTGTTTTTAAAAGTGCAGGCTTCTGAGAGCTTGACCCTTGGCCACGTGGGTTGAAAATAATAGATCTATAAACTTATCTTAAACAAACAATATCTCAGTGCATTTCTTCTTGTGTTGCACCCGTTTTAAAAGTTTTGGCTTTTTTGAAGTAGAACTTTGACCCCGTCGACCCCAAAACAATTCATTTATTCATAATGCCAAACCTAACGTCACACACATTTTGGAGGTCCTGTGTGCAGTTATTTTTAAGATTTTGATCGGAAACCGTTTTTCAAAACATACTCGCCATGTTAAACCTACCTACAAGATCTCAAATCTGCAAAACATCATACCCCTTCTTTTGTCGAAGGGCATATAATGATTAAGAAAGTACATGTATACACTTATCCCTCAGTCTTGGTAAAAAATGTTTTCCTCAGTTCACTGGTGACAGAATAACAGTAGTTTTATATGTTAGGTTTTAAGAAATCAGTGTAGCAATTTAAAACTCGCATTAATTTTATTTTATAATCATTTGCAAAATATAGAAAATGCTCATGTGGTATCCACCTGAAAATGGACTACATTAAAAATATCGTTTGAAGATAACTCTTGACCACTTTACAACACTATTATTGTGGCTTTCAAGACAGGGTATCCTAATGATGCATTCTGTAAAACTGGTCAAACTGGCCTAGAAGACCTAGGGCTAGATCATTGCAAAATTTCAAGTTACCACCCTTATTGGACTACAAACCCTGGGTTGGCTTGCAACATTTAATTACTATACCCAGGACCGAGACTTGGTTTATATTCGTTAGTTTCAGAGTAGTTTATTCACGACCATAGGAAGAAACTATCTTTTAAGTATCATGTTATTATATAAATAACACACATCAGCGACGGTGACAGAGGATATTGACAACCCGAAAAAACTATAACACCCGAGGCGACAGCCGAGGGTGTTATTGTTTTTTGAGGGTTGTCAATATCCTCTATCATCCTCGCTGATGTGTGTTATTTATTTTATTATACCAAACCATACATGTGATCATGTTATATATACCTTAGGACTGTTTTCGTTCGGTAACGAGTCGAATCAAACTCAGCTAAACGCTTACAGACAATATATTCAATAAGCGCCTTCGACGTCATCAGACGCTTCAATTTTCTGCAAGGTGTGCAAAAAAACAATAACACCCGGAGGGTTTTTGAAAAAAAAATGTTACCCTCTGAACTGATGCAAAATGTAACATTAGTTTTAAAAGCCCGATCGCCTATGGGAATTTAGTATTGGCAGTTTACGTGAGGTATAATAATATATAATGTGACCCGGGTGGGGGAAATAATAATAACCATCGGGACAGTATTTGAAAATCTTTATAGGAGTCACTGTAAGTCAGAGACAAGACACAGTAAGTCAAATTCAAGAAGTCTCAACTTAATGGTTTCAGACAAAATAAAACATATCTGAATACATTCTGTTTATAACTCTGCTTACATCTGAGTATAGGAGCCAAAAAAACAATGCCCTATGCAACTATCAGAACTCTGACAAGAAAAAGTTCAAAGGTTTTGCTATACATTTCTATGTTACACTTGTGACTCATAAAGCGGAGCCAATAATAGCCAAACGGACATAATCTGAACAATATCTACAACTAAATTCAAGAACAAAAACAATACAAAGATCAAGTCAAAACCAGTATCAATTAACATCTCTTAATGCTTTTGTATTCTGAAACACCCTTTGAATTCTCTTTTTAAAACTCACAACAAAACGTTCATAGTTCACACCTGGTTTAGAGAACATGTAATACTGTTATAAAATTCCCTGCAGTATGAAAGGATTCCTCATTAATGCTTGTACAGATAACACAGCTTTTACGGCATTGCTTGTACAGATAACACAGCTTTTACGGAGATAATACCATTATTGCACAAAATTATCGTGTTATTTTCTTCTTTTTTAACCAAAACAATTAAATCGGTCCCCGATGTCGTGCTTTTTTTGTCAAATCTAAACCCTGAATTAAAAATTTAAAGATAAACCCTTTGATTTACACTGTTTATAAGAGTTTTACTTTAATATTAGCGATTATTACAGCCTTCTCTGTAATTCTCTTATCTAATATTTCTGTAAAATTAAACTTTAAAAAACCACCAGGTGGGTGTCACACATTTTTAAAAACTGTTTGATGGACAAACAGCAACTTTACACGGAACAAACTGTAGAGTTAAAATTTAATAACATTTAAAATTGTTTCAGCTAAAAAAACTGTGACCTGCAGTAATTATTAACTGAACAAAAAAATAAAAGTCTTAATAACTATCCTGTTTACGGCCAAAATGTTTGAAAGATATCACATTCTACAGAGGGGACGGTGCAATATGGACTATTTTCTTTGTTTTTGTTTCTTTTACTTATACGCGCGCTAGGCTGAAAAGTCGATTCCGGTGCAAACATTCATGTGCATACTTTTTTGAAGAAATGCTCAATAGAAATGTGCAGAAATGCTAGTATCGAACAGAGAGCGAAGGGAAACAATCGTGTCCGAAACAGTGCCCAGATAAATGAATTCTGTAGCGGGGCTGCTATGATATATGCGCGATCTTCCGTCTTTCAGAGTACTCACTTCTGCCAGCTCTCTGCCGGTAATGCCTGGACCGATTTTGAAGCGAAAGTTTCGTATATATCAATCATTCATATGTAGAGAGTGGCTTTGACTTTACATCATACCAACATGATGTGTTATGTATATAATTAGATATATCATGACGTCATTATTACCATATATAAAATCATCTCACGAGAATTCAGTTGTTTAAATCTTTGAGTCATTGAAGGCGTCATCTTGACTCTTCATGAAACAAAACTTGAATATGTAAAGGGGTAACTTGTTTATATGGTGTCAATATTGTATATACAGAGTAGTTTTTGGCTTTATGTTGTATATTGGTGTTCTATTAATAAAGTTGCTTACATCGTCAAGGCATTAGAACAATATACTTGTGTCATTTTTTATGAATGTAACACTCAAAACCACTATATAACACACATTCCTGCTTTATATATTTAGTTGTTTCTTTATTTGTCAAAATCACTCTATATATTGTACTAGTGACTTCATGATATATGCAAATATATAAATTCATTACGCAACATCTTGATGTAATATAAAGTCAAACCCACCATACATTTAGTTCTTGTTTCATGAACCATCAAGATTACCCTATAATTATATCATAGTTATGAATTATTGATTTTTGTCACTTTATGCATGTCATTATTTAGTACATGTAGATAAAAAGTCAAATCACCCTATGTGTATGAAAGACTGACTATATAAGACACGTGACTGCTCTATATATAAACTTCTCTCTATATGAACTGGCAACATTACTCTTTGTATTGTTCTTATGATTTAACGAATTATTTTAGTGTCCAGTCAGACAGACATGGTCTTCCTTCTAGTTAAGGATAACACGTGACCAAGTTGTCATTTGAAGTTCAATTGGACGATAAGACAGTTAAAACATCAGGACGTAACTTATTCATGCGGTGGTCTTTGCGTCGCGTTCACTCAGTCTCTGTTGTGGTCCCCTTGTGCAGACACAGTTTGATGACAAGATATGAAAAGAATAGGCGATTAAGTTTGATTGCCTGATTAGACCTTTTAGTTCACACAAATACCAGTTCTTTCAGCGTTTCGATGGAATGGTGAACATATGAAAGAATAAGAGTTTGTGATTTCTCTGAAACTGTGAAATTATTGTATCTTCCTGATGAAAGATGTAAAAATACATAACATTACATATACAAAGAAAAACTCAATTAAGCTAAGAGCTTATTTGAAAACTCTCTCCTTTACTTATATTGTTTATACAATTAGTTTCGGTAACAAACAAATATATATTGTAAAATTATGCTTGTACTTTAAATATTAAACCATACATTTTTTCTTAATATTGTATCTGAAAGTAATAATTTGTTTTGTATACAACACTGCTAACATTATAAAAGTCAAAAAGTCACGAACTATAAGTGATCATAAGAAAATAAAAATATAGTGATAGAATATGAGAATAGATGATAAAGTCGTTACTAGACTGAGATAAGAAGGCTAATAGAAGAATAAACAATGATACATAGAAAAGAGAAAGCTGGAATGTTGTAGGTCTAGACAAAAGCAAGTAGGATGAATAATTCTGATCATCATCTGATCTGTTGATTCTTGTGATAGCAATTTTAAACATGCTTGATAATATATAATAAATAATAAATAGGTATTCATATTCTGCACAAATGTTATAAGCAAATTTAGGAACACGAATCTTTAAACGAAACGGATATCAGTATTAAACTTTTTTTGTTTTGAGTATGTATTTTTGGACTTGTAGGAAGATTGAAGTGTTCATTGCGTCTGTAAGGTCGTTGTGTCCTAAAAGTATTGTTGAGAGTGTAACGGGAGTTATAGCTGTAATACTATTAAACAGTTCGTTTCTTGCAGTTTGGTACATAGGACAATTGAAAAAATAGTGGTATGTTTTTTTTTTCAGTTTCTCCACATATACATCTAGGGTTATCGATTTCTTTTTGTTGTAGATGTTTTTCCCCCATGTGTACTGTCTCTATAAATGACTCATTTATTAAACCACAAATTTCTCGGCAATAATAATAATGGAGTAACAGGCCTATCAGATAAGTCAAGTTTATGATAAAGTGGTTAAGAAGTAAAGTAATATAGATATTTTTCTGCTTTAAAATTGCTCAATCTCAATAGCTTGACCGCCATATATAAATTCTTTTCTTAATATAATCTCCTTTGCTAAAATAGTTACTTTGGTTTTATTAACATTGTCTTTAAGTTTCCAAAAAGAAAGTTGCAATAATTTTGCAGTAAATGTATATCATTCTCGTGTATTTCGTCTGCCGAATTTGGAATAACAACTATACCATCTGCATGCAGCAATACAAATATTTTAAACATTCCAACATCAATACCTGAAGCATAGACTGGTTTCAGACCCAGCAATTAATGAAAGTAAGGTTAGCTAAATTATTAAGGCCCTTTCTAACTACAGATTTATCTTTTCTTGGCTGGAATTGATATATGATTGCCAGCAGAGGAAAAAATGTTGCTATAAGAAAGGTAAAAAAAAATATATCAATGCAAAAACATAAGAAGCCTGAAGCCAGGCTACCTGAAGCATAACTCCTTGATAAACATTGAAAATAATAAGGGAGATAAGCCCTCCCCTTGTCGAACGCCAAGTAAACAAGAGTACTCTTCGCTCAGTAACATCAGACTTGACAGACTCGTACATATTATAGATTTTACAATGTCTAAAATATTACACCTCAATCCTAGTTGTATTAATTTGTATCACTAATTTGAGAAAAAGCTAACAGAAAATAAACTATTAGTTTAAATTGTGCAAACAAGTTGCATCTATGCACAGTGTGTTAACCATGTAAAGAGTTGCGAAATCGCACAGGTGACACTGCAATTAAAGTGTGCAGTTTAATAAAGCATGAAAGTGCACCACTATCTACTTACCAATAATGTATCTCCATTTCACGGATTTGATCTTCAATCGTAATTTTAATTCAATTAATTTTGCAATATATGATATATCTGGGTACGCTTTGTTAGATTGGTGATGATTTGCTTATTCATAAATTTTCATTCCTTCAATTTTAAATAACTTGATAATTTTTTATTAATGTGTCAGTGTTTGAAAATGAAATTAAAAAAATACACAGAGATACAAACTGCTGCATGGTTTTCGCGCGTTCATTGAGCAAACGTACGAAAGGAAGATTGTTCTGGAAGTGAATTTTGATTTTAAGGTTAGTGAAGGTTACAAAACTATAGTACAGTGTTGCATAGATCAGAAATCAAACTTTGCTTGGGACAAAAAACCTTTACTTTGAATTTTTTATAACTTTTCCTGTACAGAAGGAAAAAATGAAGAAGACACATGCAGCTTCGGCGCTCTAGAGTGACTTATATCGAGTGTTTTTTAGCGTCACATACAGTGTTGTAAATGTGACGTCACTTGGTACTTAGCTTCACACACGTGTGAGTGTTAGTGTGTTAATATAATCATAATGTACGTATCATATGTACAACTTTCTTGAAAATAATTCGTATATCTTTAAACAGGGTTTCATTGTTTTGTTGGTGGGGAGATTTGCTGGGTGATTCTAATGAAGAACGCATCATAGGCCGTCTTCATCCTTGCACCAGCACGTTGTGATGAACGCTAAAAGTGGCTCTCTCAAGATGTTAGTAAGTCAGCCAGTACCAGTATAGTACATTCGTCCGTTAACGGCGCTTGAGAAGCTAACGTGCAGTTGGATGTAAGCATACTGTTTACACATGGACATTGTGAAGGAAATATGCAAAGGATACACCATTACTATCCTCTAGCGACTCTAGACTTTTCCAAGTACATCTATTGTACCTATTCAGCCATGTCCAGAAATTTCCGTGAAAGTAGCCTGGTACGTAATAAGGCGTAGGAATACACCAAGATTCTAAAACAAGTTATTCTCTCGCAAAAAAAGAGCAGATTGAAAGTAGTTCCAACTTGAAGAGGCGATTTTCGGAGGGAATAGCTTGATAAACTCATTGTGCTAAACACGTATTGCAATGAAAAATTTAGAATGCGGTGTTTTATGTAAGAAAGCTTCTGAATATGTACTAAGGTTTTCATTCACGTGTGAAAAAGAATCTTTATTTCATTTGGTATACAAATGGTGAACCGGAATCGCTTAACGATCAGCAGACGACATTTGCGCTCTATAATCAAAGTGACAGCTCTTCTAGTTTTTGCAATAAAAGCGGGAATTTTTCTTTTCATAAATAATTTACTTGATGCATATAAAGTACTTCTGTAACTAGATACTTGATTATGATTGACAGTTTGAAGATCCAAAAAATTTGGACTTTGATAAAAGAAAAATAGTCTGGTGCCACCCAGGATGTCCAAAGAATGACTCTGGACTGAACTTAGTATAGAGATAGGTGTAAAACATAGTTTTAATGTTTTAAAAATCACCAAATGTATTAGCATATTAATTCTTTAATCACCACCACTGACATTATCGCTCCAGCTAGTTTTGTAATATTTGATACAAAATAATCACGGATTAAATTAAATTTTGTCAAAAGGTTGAACTGGAGGGTATATGCGAATTTTCTCGTTACGGTGATAATTGCTAAAACAGTTTCAGTTTGAAAACATTCACACATGACAAGCATGATAGCATCAAACATATAATGCGAGGGAGTGTCATGTTCCATCCCAGCCCCTTAATATTCCAAAATACTGCGGCTGATGAACCCTGAGATAGCGTTCTCATTGAGAAGGAATACTTCGCCATGTTCTAAATTAATCTGATGGAATATCCATTCAAATTATTGTACAGAAAGAAAAACGTCTTTTTTAGGATCCAAAAACGAACAACGAGAAAATATTTCAAATATCTTAAATAAAACATATCAATAATATAATACACATACGTATATATTTATTTAGCGTTTAGAAAGAATTTAAATATAATGATATAAGTTTATATGAAATGAAAACTCTTGTCAGATCTTAGATGTTTTATAGAAAGAACAGTTACTAAAAAATAAAATGATCAGAACAGAGAATACATTATCTCAAAAGTTATATGATATGGCAAAGCATAAACAAGAGGGCCATGATTGCCCTATATCGCTCACCTGAATATGACTGCTTTTAACAAAGTTGCTATGGACCTGATTAATTGACCCCAGATGACCCATACTCGAACTTGACCTAGAAATTATTGAAACAATCTTTCTGACAAATTTCAAGGTTATTTGGACTGAAAGTGTAGCCTCTAGAGTGTTAACAAGGTTTTTCCATATTTGGGCTCTGTGACCTCGTTTTTGACCCCAGATGATCCATATCAAAACCTTAGCTAGAAATCATCAAAACAACCTTTCTGACAAATTTCCAGGACATTTGCACTAAAAATGTAGCCTCTAGAGTGTTTACAAAGTTTTTCGATATTTAGGCTCTGTGACCTAGTTTTTTAATCCAGATGACCCATTCAAAGTTGAGCTAGAAATCATAGAAGCAACCTTTCAGACATATTTTCAGGTTATTTGGAATTAAAATCTTAACTTTAGAGTGTTAACAAGGTTTTTCCATATTTGGGTTCTGTGACCTAGTTTTTGACCAAAGATGACCCATATTAGTACTTGAGCTAGAAATCATCAAAACAACCTGTCTGACAAATTTTCAGGATATTTGGACTGAAAATGTAACCTCTGGAGTGTTAAAATGTTTTAACATTTTAGGGCTCTGTGACCTAGTTTTTTGATCGCAGATGACCCATGTTCAAACTTGATCTAGAAATCTTCAAGGCAACCTTTCTGACCAATTTCCAGATTATTTGGGCTGAAAATGTAACCACTAAAGTGTTAACAAGATTTTTCAATTTTGGGCTCTGTGACCTAGATTTTGAACCCGGATGACCCTTATTTAAACTTGTGCTAGAAATCTTAGAAGCAACCTTTCTGACAAATTTCCAGATTATTTGGGCTGAAAATGTAACCTCTAGAGTGTTAACAAGGATTTTCAATATTTGGGCTCTGTGACCTAGTTTTTGACCTAAGATAACCCATATTCGAACTTGACCTAGAAATCGTCAAAGCAACCTTTCTGACAAATTTCCAGTTTATTTGGATTGAAAATGTAACCTCTAGAGTGTTAACAATATTTTTTTATTTTTGGGCTCTGCGACCTAGTTTTTGAAACCAGATGACCCATATTCGAATTTGAGCTAGAAATAATTGATAGAACCTCTCTGACAAATTCCCAAGATATTTGGACTGAAAAAGTAGCATGTAGAGTGTTAACAAGGTTTTTCTATATTTGGGCTCTGTGACCTAGTTTTCCAACCCAGATAACCCATGTTCGAACTCGTCCGAGATATTAATGAGACAAACATCCTGACCAAGTTTCATGACAATTGAGGCAAAAATGTGACCACTAGAGTGTTAACAAACTAATTGTGGACGGACGGACGGACGGACGACGGACAAATGTTGGTCAGAAGAGCTCACTCTGTCACTACGTGACAGGTGAGCTAAAAACACACTTCTAGAAATATTACTGTTATAGTAAAAGCAGAAGAAGTGATAACAATAATATTATTACTATTGTAAATTCATCATCATCATCATCATCATCATCATCATCATCGTCGTCGTCACCACCATCATCATTGTCGTCGTAATCATCATCGTCGTCGTCACATTACATCACTTCATCATCGTCGTCGTCGTCACCACCATCATCATCGTCGTCGTCACATCACATCATATCATCATCGTCGTCGTCACCACCATCATCATCATCGTCGTCACATCACATCACATCGTCGTCGTCACCACCATCATCATCGTCGTCATCACAATACATCACTTCATCATCGTCGTCGTCGTCACCACCATCATCATCGTCGTGGTCACATCACATCATATCATCATCGTCACCACCATCATCATCGTCGTCATCACAATACATCACTTCATCATCGTCGTCGTCGTCACCACCATCATCATCGTCGTCGTCACATCACATCATATCATCATCGTCGTCGTCACCACCATCATCATCGTCGTCGTCACATCACATCATATCATCATCGTCCTCGTCACCTACCTCATCATCGTCGTCGTCGTCACATCACATCATATCATCATCGTCGTCGTCACCTACCTCATCATCGTCGTCGTCGTCACATCACATCATATCATCATCGTCCTCGTCACCTACCTCATCATCATCGTCGTCGTCACATCACATCATATCATCATCGTCGTCGTCACCATCATAATCGTCGTCGTCACATAACATCACATCGTCGTCACTACCATCATCATCGTCGTTGTAATCATCATCGTCGTCGTCACATCACATCACATCGTCGTCGTCGTCGTCACATCACATCACATCGTCGTCGTCGTCACCACCACCATCATCATCGTCGTTGTAATCATCATCGTCGTCGTCACATCACATCACATCGTCGTCGTCGTCGTCACCACCATCATCATCGTCGTCATCACATCACATCATCGTCGTCGTCGTCACCACCATCATCGTCGTCGTCACATCACATCATCGTCGTCGTCGTTGTAAACATCATCGTTGTCGTCACATCACATCACATCGTCGTCGTCGTCGTCACCACCATCATCATCGTCGTCATCACATCACATCATCGTCGTCGTCGTCACCACCATCATCGTCGTCGTCACATCACATCATCGTCGTCGTCGTTGTAAACATCATCGTTGTCGTCACATCACATCACGTCGTCGTCGTCGTCGTCACCACCATCATCATCGTCGTCGTTAAATCACATCATCGTCGTTGTCGTCACCACCATCATCATCGTCGTCGTCACATCACATCATCGTCGCCGTCGTCACCACCATCATCATCGTCGTCGTTGTAAACATCATCGTCTTCGTCACATCACATCATCGTCGTTGTCGTCACCACCATCATCATCGTCTTCGTCACATCACATCATCGTCGTCGTCGTCACCACCATCATCATCGTCTTCGTCACATCACATCATCGTCGTCGTCGTCACCACCATCATCGTCGTCGTCGTCACCACCATCATCATCGTCGTCGTCACATCACATCATCGTCGTCACCACCATCATCATCGTCGTTGTAATCATCATCGTCGTCTTCATCCTCCCCCTCCTTATTATTATTGTTATCATTATTATCATCATCATCATCATCGTCGTCGTCGTCGTCATCATCATCATCTTCTTCTTCATCATCCTCATTATCATTATTATTATTATAATGATTAATTTCATTATAATCATTATCATTATCTTCATCAAACATGAAAAAGTGCATTTTTTTTTAAAGAACGCTTGGTATAAATGTAAGAACGCAATGATTATTGAAATAGTTCTTGCTTAAATAACTTATCATCTTGTGTCATTTACAAGTACAGACTGACAATTGTTTAATTCTATTGTAAAAACTATTTGATTTGTTCACGTCATTGTGCCATTGATTTGGATATATACAAGAATTTATGTTTACGTCACTCAGCTGTCTTTGTGTAAAATAAAGTTTTCTTTGCAATCAAATGGTAACACAATTCAAAATTCAGACAGCTTTTTTATTATTATTTTCCGAAACATTTTAAGAGATTTCTAAACTTATATCTCGTCAACAGAACTAATGTCTTACAAATGGTCTCGTTAAGTAAGGGGAAATTACAAACATTTCTGCAAAATTGTTTCGATGACTCGAAAGCAGTTCTTTTTTTATAATTCTATATAAAAATTATCGGGAGTTCAGATTGAAGTGAAGAATCGTTGATGTATATGAGATTTGTGCCGTATGATTTAAATTAAATGTCGAATGATATTAATGACGGCAGTCAAGTAGTTACGATGACCATTGGCTAAGTTTCAGATTTAATTGTTCTGAAGATGTACAGAAATTATCATTTCTAATTCGATAATTCTTTACCTAATGTTTAAAGTAATTAAGTTTTGGTGTAAAACAATCCAAACTGATAATATAATTATGAAAAAAGTTTATGAACAAAGTGTTATTGATTGTGAACATGGATATAATAACTGGGTCTCAAATGTTAAAAGATTATTGTATACATATGGTTTTGCTGATTGTTTTATAAATAGTGATAATGTTGATGGTAAATTATTTCCTAGAATATTTAAACAAAGACTTATTGATAATTATGTACAAGATTGGCATGGTAATATTGAAAATAGTAATGTTTTAGATCTATATAAAAATTGCAAAACTAATTTGTCGTATGAAATTTACCTTGACCTTTTACCACGTAGTTTAAGAATGTATATTTCCAAAATAAGATTATCAGCCCATTCTCTCAGAATACAAACTGGTAGATATAGTAGACATAGATTACCACGAAACGAGAGATATTGTCAGTGCTGTAATAATCTTGATATCGAAGATGAATATCATTTTGTTCTGGTTTGTCCTTGTTATAATAATATTCGTAAGTCATATATAAAGAAATATTTTTATGTTAGACCATCGATGTTCAAATTTACTCAGTTATTGCAAACTTCAAACAAGCTTTTATTGATGAATTTAGCAAGATACATTAAAGAAAGCTTGGCAATCAGAAATACTCTCTTAAATATTTGATTTTTTAAACATCCTCTTGGAAAATATTTTTTGTTACAATTCTCATATATCATAACAACATGTTTGTTTGTGTAATCATGCATTGTTCTTAAATAATAAAGTATTGTACTTTGTGTTACCAGGATCACGTGACATGATAATTGTTTTATTTATCTATTTGCATGACGATGTACTATGTACAAGTCTAAATAAAACGTATGTTCTGTTCTGTTCTGTTTAAATAGTGTCCCTGCTTTCCGCTGCTACCGCTGTGAAAGCATATTGTCTGCTTCTAACGGCGAGACACTACTGTTTGCTCTTCCGTTTTCGCTGTTTGTCTTTTCACATTTATGTTCAATTTGCACACGTCTGTGCTTACGTAATAAGAGCCCCACTTATTTCAATAGTAACCGCACAGTACCGAAGAGTAACCGTTTTTAAGGTCACGGTAAATCCCCGACAACGGTATCCGTTTACACATACAACAAAAGAAATATTTAACTTTAGTTTGTAGTCATTAGTAACTCTATCAATTTCCTTCTTTGCAAATGCAGCTCCCCTGGACTGTCTGTTTGTATAATGCAACTTCTAATACCGGAAACCCCTACAGTTTAATACCGTGTTTTCGCGAATGATTGCATAGCGCTGATATGAACAATATGAACATCCGTATTTTTCCAAAGAATGAGGAAGGTAACGGAGTCTGGTCCATCCCCTTGAAAAAGGGAAAAACATCATTTTATATTTTTTTCAATCAGTCTCTTTTATTTCCATAAATTTATTGAAAAGCTGTGATGAAGCTATGCAATTTAACATTTTCATAGAAAATATGTCAAATTAATTTTCTGTGCAAATAAAAGTAACGCTACAGTGTGGTAAAAGTAATTTTGCTGCAGTTTAATTATAAGTGAAGTTTTCAGATAATTCTTTTTAAAAACTTTGCAATAAGTTCTCCGTTTCATATAAACCGGAGAAGGCCCTTTGATGATGGCAGTATCAGAATAATGTTAGGACTGCGTAACGATATTAAACACTTATGCGTTAATTAACATTTGATTCATTTAGATAAATATCTTACTTATATCGTCTACTTTTCTTTGGCCAAGTAAAGTACAATCAGCCTACTTCCTTGAAAGCATATTAAAGGGAACTATTGAAAGACCACCGTGTGTGCAGCTTACATCGCTGTAAAAAAAGACTGATTTTACGTAGGAGATTGAGGTCACTTCGCATACCGGAAGCAGACCTCGTATTAAGTCGCATTCACACCTTTCAATTTCCGGTGCAAAAGGTGGAACGTACAAGGGTGAAGATGGGTTTTTACCTCAAGCAGAACATACATTTGTTGTGATGTATTTTTCTTTTATACTTTCCCGCTGCGAATCAGTGGACACCCACATTAAAGTTATTTCAATCTGGCAGATGTAACACACCCTTTGATGTGTTCAGACTAACACATAAATGAAAATCGAAAACTCTCGCGGAAATAATCTTCTCTCAACGTCAAAGCGAAAATGAAATATTAGCAAAAGAAAACGGTAAATATCAAATATTTAGAAAATGTAAGATTTTATTGATATTAGATATGGTTATGCAGTCCGAAAATCAAATATTTGGTATTCAAAAGTCGATTAGTCTAAATATAAATAATCGTGTTACTTTATGCTTTGTTACACTTCTTATTGAAATAAGCTAAATAAACACTTGTTAGATTTTTCCATTTGTACATGTTGTTACAATTATTCTTCTTGTATTATTGAAGGGCTGCAACCATAATCAAACCAAAGCCTGCTGATATCTGCCAAGGGAAAAAATTAACAGAGTAAATGAAAAAGAAGAGAAAAGGAAGAAGAAAAAAAACATAATATTGTTGACTTATTTACAAATTTGAAATATATGACATATCAATAGACATTAAGATGTAATTGTCACTGCATGGTCCTCACCAAAATATTGAAAGGACACAGTAACGCAAAGATAAACGTGAGACAGACGTGTTTGTCTAAGTGAAACTATTCTTAGCAAAGGTATTATTCGGATGTGTTTGGTCTTATTTGATTATTATTATTCATTCTGTTCATCTGAAGAAACAATTAAGGGGGAAAAAAAGAATTTGGCAAACTTTCAAAAAATTATCGTTCAGGAAATTAAGAAAATACTTCTCAACTGATACACTCATTAGGTTCTGAGGGGAAAAGTTTTAGAAATATAATGTAGATATAAAAAAGGTGTAAAGAAAAAAAACACGGTATTTCAATACTTTGTGGCATGCTTAAACGGTGAAACGGTGAAATCTGTTTCAAACACCCGTAAATTAGAAAATTTATTTAGCAGAACGTAACCAGTGATAATATTTACAAAGCAAACGATTCTGAGCTTTTTAAAGAGATAGCCGGATATCTGACACCGTGAATTATGTATAAAAATGAAGAATAAAAAAACCTGCTAAGCAAAATAGCAAACATTCTTTGCACCTGACTTATTGTAATAGGTTTTTTTGAATTTTTGTCAGGGGAAAATGTGAGCGACCCGAAATTGTTACATTTAAACTTCAAAAGATATTTTATCGACATTAAATCGGAAATGAGACCTTTCTGGAAATATCCCCACAGCTGATTGCCACCGAATGCTGCATAAAACTCTTAAGTTGTCCTTAAAAATATCATTAGATACTTTAACCATTAAATAGCACTGTTGCACGCAAAGATAAATAATTCAAACCGTTTATACATTTTTTGTGACAAATTATTCGCTGTAACTTTGGAGCCTTGTCGTCTGCTTAGCGCGTGCAGTAGGCGGGAAACGTAATCATAAACAACGCCCGGCGCGTGATCTGCCTATTTTATGTCATTGAACGAGTTGCTTCACCGCTTTGATATATATTTTTGTCAGTTTATATATATGTTCTATGACAATTGCTAATTGCCCTATAATAAGCGCGTACTGTAAACAAAGAACCTGGCAGGCTTTAACCCTGAATGATGATTTATATTGTTGGTTACCTTTTGTGGCTAGGCACAAGCCTCATGCAGGAGCGTTAATTTTTCGCCGATTTATCGGTAAGTTGAACAGTAGTGAAAAAGGTCTACAATGGCTGTTATGTTGTTAAACAGAAGTAAACACGGTGGATGCTAGCACTGAACTAATTTTATTTACAAGGAGTTACGATATCTAAAGAGCAAATACAATGTATACTAATACCGTAGTTATTCTAATCATTATATCCCACCTTCTCCCCCCTCCCCCCCCCCCCCCCCCACCTCGTTTAAGTTTAAAAGTGTTTTTTTTTTCAAAATTTTGTTTTCGTGTCTGATATGCCTCATTCGTTTTTAAGCACTCTATGCAAACCTTGTGGCGTTCGCAAAATTCAGTTTTCATGACATCATGCATTATGTTATTATATGGTCCGAAATTTCTGGAATTATTTCTTGCGTGACGGGATTTGCTGATGTTTTAACGATTTTATCTGCATGTCTACTTCATATGCTATTTTCATCAGTTTTAACTTTATGTGGTAATGGTCCTATTTTCTCTGTTATCTGCGTGTAAGTCCACTTAATAGCGTTGTCCCGGTAACCAAGATTTTTAAGACTTTATTTACACTCAGCACATACATATATGTGACATGAGGTTATACAAGACAATACATACATGAAATAGAAATATGACTACGTACCATCTCGTACTTGGAGCGGATCAGTGGTCCAGTGGTAACGCGCTGGACTGGTAACCCAGGAATCCCGAGATCGCTTCTCCGCTCCTCCACTAACATTACTAATTGTCTTTCGGATGAAACGTTAATCCGAGGTCCCATGTATATGTGCTGTACACTGAGCATGCAAAAGTACCAGGGGTGTCTCTGGAATGGGATACTTTCTGTATCTTGCAGTATCCCCCACAACATAAAATAACTAATCACTGCAGGGGTCGTCGATCATATGGGCAATCTGTACCGACATTAAATAAACTCATATAGATAGATAGGCACGTACCATTACATCATCAACACTAAACTGTTGTCTTCTTTTAGGTGTTAAACTTTTAAACTGTGATTTCTCAACAGTGTCCTTGACATTTGGTTTGATTAAGTCTAATCTCGAGCGGAGATTTCGACCTTAGAACAATTTTGGTTAAGTTTTGTGTGTTCATCCATGTAGTTAGTTGACTTATACTGCTGCGTTAACTTTCCAAAGAAGTTTGAGTTTTGAAGTTTTCAGCCAATTTTTTGTTTAATTTATGGCCGACTAACTTTACGGTATCTGGGGATATTCATCACCTTTAAAGATTGACAGAAACCTCGGATTCAAGGAAATAGAAAAAAAGAAAATAAAGGGGAGGTAATCCTGTGATACTTTTAAATAATCTTTGTACCTTACATCTCATCAGGGAGGAGTTATAACGATATGTAGTCAGCTACAACAACCATCTGCGAACGGAGCTGTCAGAGTTACGTTTCCGGCTGCACACGTGCTCGTTGCAAATAGTCAAATGGTTTATCGTTATTTAAAGGTTCAAACATATAATATTACTATAAATCTTGATTAAACATGCTTAAATATCATATAAATTGCGTATATGGAATTTTTGTCTTTAAACCCCATTTAAGATTGTACCAGCGTCTAGATTTTGCGACAAGATAATATTTCTAAGTGTTTTTTTGTAAACAAAAATATACTGCTTTGAAGGTCTATATGTTGCTGAAATAATTAAAAAAAACGTCGACCGCCAAGTCCGAAAATATTTTATTCGTGATAAACGGCGATTAAAGAAAATGTGTCATTTAATATGACTGTATATTTTTTTTTACACATAATCTGAAAAAAACGATAGGCTGTTTAGCAATCGTAAATTGTGTTTTTGTATCATCTAAAAACGTTCTCAAAACTATGTATTTTGATTTCAAGAATATATGTCTTAATGATGATTCTGAAATTAAGATAATCCAGTTCTCTAATCTGTGAAAAAAAACTGTGAAACTAATTTAAGAACTAAAAGTTGAAGAATATAAAAAAAACCTCAAGAATAAACTTCTATTTGCTGGGATGCTGTTGTTGTTGTGGTGGTGGTGATGCTGGTGGTGGTTTTTATCGACCTTGAAGCACAATGTAAGTCAATTCCAACTTTATCAAAGTTGAATCCATCTTTTAAAATCTTTCATTTATTAGACGGGTACCATCTTGTAGTATTTATTATCTTTTAGCAAATTGAGAACCGTTAGAGTTTCTTTTTTAAATAAAAGAAACGTATCAAATTATATTTCCCACAGTTTTAGTTTATTTTAATTAGCATAAAACTAACTGTATTCAACTATAATGACCCGTTGAGATACAATCATGCGCTTATGAAAACACTGTATCAGCTTGCCAAAGCAGTCTGATAAAAACTTGTTACGGCGCTATCATTTCAGATGATAAAGAATCGATATAATTTGAAAAAATGTTTCTGAAACTTCTCTGTTGACCATGTTTATTTTTTTATAGATAGAACGAGTTGGATTGACATATGAAATTGTCTAAAAAAGCGATTTTAGTAACCTTTTTTTCCCCATCGATGTTTCGTATATTTCTTAGAGTCCAAAGCTTCGACCATCGTTTTGCAATCCTGTCACATCAAAATAAATCGCCCTTTCAGGCATTAGTTTCGTTAGCGCAACAAACATGGGTAGAATTTATCGTAGAACCTTGTTTTCTATTAAGCATTAGCTAAGCAAACCATTTGCAGTTGCTAACAGTCTAGTTTTGATGCATTTTTGACGTTTTGCTTTATTTCTTCAGAGTATCTTATCTTCGTGATGAGAGAAAGATCTGAGGGAAGCAATAGCAAACGAGACACTGCGCGTAGAACTTAAAGATCACAGCAATAAACAGATCCTGTTTCGCCAACCTCCTGTGGGACCCTCACAGGAACTGGTAACGACAGGACATGGCGAGTGGACGCGGTGAAAACGACACAGATGTTTAAACTGATACTGTCTTTGACCGACTAAGTTTTTGTTAGTTCTAAATATTGAGGCCGGAAGTCAGGACATTATGTATAGAACTTTTCGCCGTAGCAGTCAAAACGCATAGTCCAACCAAAAAAAGACATTGTTAAATGCCGCGCAGGCCAATATAACATAAAGAGAAGGCGTTAAGAATGTTAAAAGAATAACTTTTATTTCCAGAACGACAATATGGGAAAGCTTGCAGCCGTGGCCTTAATGAATATTCAATCTTTTTATGGTGTCATATTATGACAAAAATTCAATTTTGTCGCGTCATGCCGACGCAAAGATTTCAAGTGCTACCACAAGTATTTTTGACAGTTGACGTGACCCTTAAAAAAAGCATCGTGTCTTATAAATAAATTTATACGGCTATAAGGCAGAACGCCAGATTGCTAGGGAAAAAACAACATGCAAGTTCGGTAACTCTTACGTGTTATTTTTTAATTCAAATTTCAAGTCGTAATTGCCCTAATAAATAACGCGTAAGAATACACTGTAATGATGAATAATAATACAATGAAATAAAAATATCTTTATATACGAGCCCGTGTAAACACGTTACTCCAAACATGCATTAATTTTAATGCTTTTTGTTGGTATTTTTGACATAACGTGTGATCAATTGTGATAATGCAACTTTAGATTCCAAGTTTTACCTTTTCAGGCATGCGTGTTGTGTGAAAATCAACCTCCTTAAGGAAATTACAAAATTTTGTGATGTCTTAAAAAACCTATAATTTTCTTGCAACAGATCTTGAAAATCAGAAGAATCGGAAATAAAAATCAAATCTAAGTACTGCACCTAAACTTGAACCTGAATCCTACTGATCCCACATGGTGAGACTCTTTCCAAAAGCAGAAAGAATCATGCTGTCAAAGCGACAGTTATCATTGTATAAAGTTGATTTGCATCCGCTTGAAGATATATCTGTTGTAATAGGAAATGTTCTCAATGGGTCTATGTATTAAATAGTAAATGACTGCTAAGTAGTAAGTATATTTGTAAAAGCTGCTGAACCTCGGATGACCAAAAATGCTAATTAAGTTTTTGTTTGTTTCAATTACAGTGTGTTTTATTTTTTATTTTTAAGGCAAGAAGGCAGTGTTTTTTTGGGAGGTAACACCAATGATCTTCCAGATCTATAAAGAGCTGCATTCGATTAAAATGTAAGAACAATTTTACGATAAGATACAAACACACATAGTTTTCGGAGTTTTCGGTGTCTATTTTAGTTTTCTATTTTGAAAGAAAACACTCCGATCATTCTGTTGACTTTTGCAAAACTTCGCAAATATCAAGAGGCTTTGTCAAAAGAAATGCCAGCTTGATATGCCCAGATATCGGTGCTTCAGCGACATATATCATAAATGGTCAGAACTCTGAAGCTTTTTCGCCACAAATTGGCAAATTCATTTTTTAGTAATATAGGTAACAATAAGGACTAGTGTCAAGGTCAACACTTTTAACGCCGTCATAAGTTTTTTTTGAAGTGACTTTCTTTTGGCCTTATCATTTTCGCCATGAAATTTTAAACTAGCCTAAAGATAAATTAAAATTTTGAAAATTCACCGTTCAAAACTTTTTGTTGACGTACAGCCACAAAAGCATGTCAGAAAGACTTTGAGCGTCAAAAAAGTTCAGGAAACAAGAACGATAACTCCATTTTTGCTATTCATTCTAGGGTGTAATGAAAATTTAAAAAAAATGATGACAAAGGTGGTATGTACTGCAAATTGAAAATTAATGCAATAATCAGAATTTTACGTTCTCTTATTTCTTGTTATACCTCTTTTACCTATTTTTCCTATTTCTACACTTTGCAGTTTTTTATTGTATCCAAAAAAAAAAATCCATTAAAAATAACAATTTACAATAAAAAATGTAATAGTTCACGTATGGCGTGGTTTTCAAAAATATACAGAGCAATTGTTTCGAACATAAATTTATATCACGTTACCCGCTGGCACAAAAAAAATGCATAAAAACTTTTTTATCTGGGCAAATTTATTGATGAGGTTGTACAAATTACAGTCACCATCGCCATAGCGATATCGCCGAATTAGAGCCAACGCCAGTTGTATGTAACCGATTTAGCCCCGTAACATCTCGGAGATTCCGCGCCGTCTTAATAGCTCAGAGCAGAAGACTTAACATTGCTGTTTTGGGACGTCATAAATGGGTAATGATGAAACCATGAAAACTTGTATCTGATTGTATCCTTTATGTGATATTTAAAGTACATACTTTTTCTCGTCTTTTATTCGACTTTATTTCACTGACTTCCAACTGGTGAACTCAAACTCGTTACTGACCAATCAGAAGCTGTTTAATTTACATCGATGGTGCGTCTTGTGACGTCACTTATTGATATGCAATACTCACTTTTACATAAGTTTACAAAATCGCTTGGCGCTTTTTTTTCAGCTGAGACAGTTATTCTGAATGTGACGAATGCGGTCTTTAAAGAATGATGGAAATTTAGGCCAACTTTGGTGCAATGCAGTCTGTCAGTAAATATCCCTGTGTACCAGACATGCAAATTTCTGTCATCATCAGCTGACGTCTGCCGTGATATGTTTACCTAAGTGGACACCTCGACTGAAATTCGATACACGTTTCAGACGCAAAAAATAAACAATCATTAATGTCATTTGTTGCCCTCTGGCTTCACGTCGCTGAGAATGGATACACCTCAGTGAGCTGAGACAAGAAATATTAATATATATTCTTTTTAAATGATGATATTTTTATACGTTATTTCGATGTGTTATTTCGAGAGGTGAAAACAAAAATGTTCTATCTAATTCATTCCTCCAATGCATAACGAACCTTTTCGAACCCAACTATCGACTTGTAGATTACCTAAAAGACGTATTTTATATGTAAATTTGACATCACTTTTTTCAAAGTTATTTAAGTTATTGAAGAAAACAAAAGAGCTGACCCCGACGGGGTCACAGCGGCACCTGCCGTGAAGGCTTTTGGTTTTAGTTCAGCGGACTGAAAATCTCTGTCCATCACAATATTTCTAGTGTGTGAACGTGTTAGCTAGTCAACAATTATAAGTTCAAATAATAGTAACTGGCGTCATATTTTTATATAGTTTTTTTTTTGTCTGTGTGAAGTTAGCAAAATTGCAGAATGGGAGAATAGCAGAACAACTCCAGCAGAATAGCAGAATGGCAGAATAGCAGAACAACTTCAGCAGAATGGCAGAACAACTTTCAAAAAGATAAAGAGTTTTATAGATATCAACCAAAGTTTGCCCTCTGTCTGTCTGTCCGTCTTTCCGTCCGTCCGTCCGTCCGTCCGACTGTATGTGGATCCCACAATAACATAAAATCCTGTCAACATGGAAATTATGCAAGTTACATTGTTTTATCCGCGTATCAAATTTCTGGTTGCTATGGTAACAGAAAGCCGTATTTATACTTTTTTTATTACCATGGTAACCAGAAATCCAGATTACCGGACAGTCGGACGAACAGACGGACAGACGGACGGACAGAAGGAGGGCAAACTTTGATTGATATCTATAAAGCTCAGTTAGACTATTAATTTTGTTGTTTTGAAAGTTGTTCTACTATTCTGCCATTCTGCTATTCTGCTGGAGTTTTTCTGCTATTCTGCTATTCTACTTGAGTTGTTCTGCTATTCTGCTGGAGTTTTTCTGCCATTCTGCTATTCTGCTGGAGTTGTTCTGCTATTCTGCTGTTCTACTTGAGTTGTTCTGCTATTCTGCTGGAGTTTTTCTGCCATTCTGCTATTCTGCTGGAGTTGTTCTGCTATTCTGCTGTTCTACTTGAGTTGTTCTGCTATTCTGCAATTCTGCTCACTTCACACAGTCGGTTTTTTAATCATTCAAACAATTTATTTCTTCTTCTTTCTTTTATTTATATGAAAGATAAAACAAACCGATTACAACACAAATTATATACATGTACAATTGATTAGAAATCCTGTTTTTTATTTTTTTATTTTCAATACCACGTTTATTATTTTCATTTTATTTTATTTTATGATACATTTTACATTAATTTAAGTGGTACAGACAGGATGAGATTTCTCTGTTATCTCTTTAATTGAAGCGTATAACATTTTTCTCTAATTTCACCTCTATATACGGGGATTATGAGCAATATAACATTATCAATAATATTTGATCATCAAGTCGCTATTTGATACCGTCTATCTATACCCCGGCCCAGGTACGTATGGGCACACGGTAAGTGTTTTTCCACTTCTCTGATTGCGCGTGCATGATAAGTAATTATGTGTCTATCAATCAAAATTGATTGAACTTCATGTACAAGGTTATTTTTTTTTAAACAAAAATATGGGTCAGAATCGGATTGAAGCAGGTGGGTGACTTTCTGAATATTTTTTTCGTACCCTATTAAACTCGACCTCTTTGACCGACATGATCTGATTATACGACCAGACTCTGATGGAGGAAGCAAGTTATGATATTCCCCCTCCCCCATCCGCCCCACTTTCGTGTGTTTTAGAGATCTTTTTTTTAAATATTAGATTAATGTATTTCTTATCTTAAGATACTGAATGAATTTCATTGGCGCATTCTCTTTAAAATGCATATGATTGGTAATTTAAACAAGAACTTAATTATGGTTAAAACGTATATAGCAAAAAAAGTGAGTTTTCATTTGTAATTAGATAGCTTTTCACCCAAATACAGTAAAACAACAACTGTCTTTATATAGACTCACATTAATGCCTTCGGTTAACCTGATGTTTTTAGAACTTTCGACTGACATCTTGGCATTGTGTATTGTTTAATTCAATACCATTCATATTTATATGCTTTTGAAGAAAATAGAATGCTCGATATTTTAGGGCATGCTTCTTTAGACAAAATTTGACCTATTCACACAGATACCTACAAAACGTCCCTTCAATCTGAAGATTCAGATTTTTACGTCATTGTCATGGTACCACTGTATTATTGAAATTGCTGAATTTTTTTTATTTTAAAACCGTACTAATAGAATTTATTTGATTATTATTATTATTTTACAACCGTACTAATAGAAGAATGGTTAATAAATTCAGATTTTGTCAATAGTTAATTCGGAAATAATGCATACTGTTATTTTTAATCACGAATATAAGTCTGAAAGTCATTGTTTAACCAAACCGAGAACAAACATTGCGTACTTTCTACAGGGTGTTATCCAAAGTCTTTGCGTGTCTCTTCTTTTTTTTTCTTTTAATATGCATATATATTTAAATGTAGGCATTGGCACTGACGTCATGCAATATAACATTATAATTATCATTAGTGGGAGTAGTAGAAGTAGTAGTGGTATCTCATAATGACACTTGACGAAGTTTGTTTTATAATTTACTACCTCTGTCAAGTACATGCATTTTAAATCAAATATTTTAATCTCATTTCAAATGTGTGCAAACATTTTCAAGTATTTCCAACTAGTGAAAATAAAATGAAAAACAAAATCTTGCTATGTATACAAATAAACGCAACTGAATTTTGTAAACTTAGAATATTTACATTGTTAAATTACTGTACTAATTGAGTGCCTTTTGATAATGTGCAACCAATAAACTACTCAGGTTACTTGATATTTAATTGAAATTATCTGTCCGCAAAAGCCATACCTTGGTCTTACGCCTGTCGTGTGCCCTGCATGAGACATGATTTTGCTCCGCCCACAACACGCGCCATGACACCTACCGCGCATGGGCGACACTTTATTTACACTGAATTAGCCAATCAGTGTTGATTTACCTGTCGCCGCGGCGGGTGATGCTGATTTGACAAACCACAGGTACAATTGTAAGGTTTTGTATATAATTGGTATCAATTCAGGTGATCCGATATTAAAGAGGCAATCGCTTAGACAAGAACTACATAAGATTTATTTGCCTTGGCTAACTTATTACTTTCTATGTGGAAAAGAAAAATAAACCTGGACAGGAAATCAACTTTTTGTAAACCGGAGTTGATGTGAGAATTGAAAAAAAAATATCAGAGAGCTGGACTTCATTGATAAAGAGAAAACGACACTTCTTTGACATTTCCTACGACAGAGATGAGTTGTACCACTGAACAAAATGAACAACCGCCAGACTTTCGGTACGATATGGGTTTTACAGCCTACCCTATACAGGCACCAGAAGCACTGGCAAGCAGTGGACTAAATTATCAAGAATACGACTGGACTCAAACACCGGAATCCGGCAGTTCAGCACGAAGCATGTATCACATTCCGGACTCGATTGATTCTCAGTACAGTTCATACATCGGGTACCCTGGAGTTCACCACGGAGACGTTGGTATCATGTCAACGCCAACGTATATACCGGCCGCAGAAATGTCATTTTCAACGCCAATAACACACGTGCCATATACGTCGCACGAGAACTTTTATCATTCAGCTTATAGTTCTATATCACCGACTAGCAGCAACGGATCTTCTAGCTCAACGTGCACTGGCAACGGACAAAAACCTAAACGTAAACGCGTACAATCAGTAATGCAACGCAAAGCAGCTAACGTCAGGGAGCGTCGACGGATGTTTCATCTTAACGAAGCCTTTGACGAGCTGAGGAAACGACTGCCAGCATTTAATTATGAAAAGAGACTATCGCGAATTGAAACTCTGCGACTTGCAATGACTTATATCGCTTTTATGAAAGACGTTTCTGATGGAAAAGAGCCGGACAATGTTAAATTATTAACTATTCAACGAAAATCTGAACAAACTGACGTTAGTGATGACGATGATTGAAGCTACTTGGCATAAAATATATGGTCGGAATTCTGCAAAGTGCAATGTGATATATTTGTGTTCAAATTGAAGTTTTATCCTTTTTTTTTAATGTGTATATATATATATAGGACGGTTGAATTCATACAGGAAGAAAAACTATGTTTATTTATGTGTTCAAATAATTTGAACTTGAAGGTAAAACTAGGTGGATTTTGGGAGTCACCTTTTACGAGGTTTTACATTTTTTCTTATTAACTGATACGAATTTTCATTTTTGTTCAATTAAAATAAAATTAATTGAATGGATTCGGCAGGAAAATGGTTAAATACTGCAGATTATTTCAGCTGATTATCATGAAACGTTATATAATATGTGTGATTTATTTTTCTAATCTAATAAAGAAGGATAACGTGTGTAATAAAATATTATGAGCGGAAAGATTTTGAAGGATAAAAGGAATAAATTACTAAGTTAATCTCGTAATTATTTGATTTATTTTAGCAAATTGATGAAATAGATAGTTTGTCTTCATAAAAACACGTTACGTTTATTTTAAGATTAAACATTGCAAAAAAATGTATGTTTTTGCTGAAAAGTTATGTATCTGAACGCAATATGAATGAAAGAAAATGTTTAAATTCATTTTTTATATTCATTTGCTCATGTATTTATGAATACTAAAAATGGTTTAATAATCATATTTATTTGACATTTTCAAAATACGTCGAATCAGTCGTTGAAAAGATGATGTTTGGTAATTTTATTTATATTATCATTACAATATGCAATTTTGATGTGTTGCAAATGCATTGACATTTCAGTATTTGTTTTAGAATGTTTTTGGTATTTGCTACCACTTCTACCATAACATTTGACATATTAACTTATAAATCGCTGTCTTCCATTTCGGTAATAATAAAAAAATGAAAGGGGCATTTCGATTTTTTTTCTTTTTTACTGTTCCAGTCCTGTAATTTCCACATACACTGATGAAATCTCTGTTTTTCCTGTCGTCTGCTCGTTTTCGAACGTCTCAATTTGTGAAATCACAAACCGGTCCCCTAACGTCCATTGTAAAGTTAATGCAAGGTGTGAAGTTCCGAATGCTGTAATAGTAGAAATGGGCACAGATAACTGGTGTTCACAGAATATTAAACATGAGAATATATCAGACGAAACGTCGTTTGAAGGTCCGTTGTCCTCTACAGTTTCAAATGATTTGAGACAGAGAGCGTGCGTGTCGCGAGCGAAAGGTTCGAATTGTAATCCAAAATGATGGATTCGAAGCAGGAGCTGAATTCAGTTTTAGAAGTATGGCGGCCCTATGTTAACAATAATTTATACTTCTTTAGTCATGTTAAATATAAATAAAAATGCCTATCCAGTGTTATGAAATATTACGTACAATCCAGTTTTGTAATAAAACAAAAGGCAGTCTATAGAATGAAATAAAATTACCCCAAGTAAGACATGACTGAATTTTGTAATTATCCAATTAATGCTTCAAGGCTGGAAATGAGTAGTTCAAAACTCAAAAGGAAAGAAAAAAGAGAGAAAAAAGAAATAAAAAGAGAAAAGAAGTCATTAGCGAAAACCTAAACATTCAAATATTAAATATTGTAATCGAAGCAAAATGGTAATAAATGTTTTTTGCCGAATACATTTATCAACCATCTCTTCCCTTTAAAAGAGTACATGTTTAAATGTGTCAGTAAAACACCGAATTAAAAGTATATTTCCTATTAAATAGCGTTACACTGCAAATCTGACTTAGTCAAATATGTCATAAAAACCTATAAAGGAAAGGCTATTAAAACGACAGTCGATACAATTAAATAAAGCAACGAATCTGAAAAGCAGACGACAATAACAGAACAGATTTTTTTCTTCTGTTATTTCTGCTTTGTTCCCGTACCCTTTAAAATACCTCTATTTGCTTGTCTCCTCTGAACTGCTTCTCTGTTCCATCCCCAGTACCGGCAAGAAGTCCTTACTACAGTTGCAGGCAGAAAAGATAAAGAAATTAAAATTATTATTTATTCATTTATTCTCAACTGTTTATCAAATGACTGGCGATAAAGAGGCGTTTATTCCCACGGAGAAAGTCCTTTCTTTACAGTTCGGCAAGAAATGGCTCGGCGTGTAATGGCCTGAAGAGGTCAGAAAATCAAGACCAGGAGACGTTTAATATTCACATTACAGAAGCAATGAATACACCAAAAAAAGAGGTCAGAAAAATCAAGAGAAGAAAATGCTTGATATTCCCATAAAACAAATGTAATGGTGCATTGAAATCCGTTCCTTCCTTTATGTTACAGTCTCTTAAAAGTCTCTACTTCAGCCCTACTTTAGCTCTACAAAACTTTATTTTTCTTAACTCATTCATACATAAAAAGAAAAAGAAAATAAAAAAAAAATACCGCGAGAACGATAAAATCCAATCTTTCTCGACAGAATTTTCTACATCTTATAATTACTGCTTTTTTTCAGTTTTTTACTGTCAATAATTAATTTTCTGGTCGCAACGCTGCTTTTTTCGGATTTAATTTCAGTGTAAAATAGTTCATCCCGTGGACTTATAGAAAACTAAAACTTCATGCATGAGACTCGTGTCTAGAGTTCTCCGTGCTAATTCTGCAGATCGTATATTCAAGGGCACTTGAGCGCTGAGATCTTGACATGCACTCCATAACAATAAAATGCTCCTTCAGTACGGCTTGATGGTTTCTTAAACCCTTTCTACATAATTAAATTATTTGAATAAGGCCCGCCGTAAAGGGCTGGTAACATTCTTACCGAATTGATGCCGCAGCCCATAACGATATAAAAAAAGTCGCAAAAGGGTTATAAAGCCTCACAAAAGCGATTCGTTTAGAAATTTGACCTTGACCTTTCGTTACCAGCTTATATTTATTCATGTTATCTGCAACGTTTGTTAAATATAATTAAAAACATGCAGAGTCATTTTTGGGACTCGATTTAAAAGGAATGATTAAATTGTTAACAGAACATGAAATAAAATAAGAAAAAAAAACTGTATTACATTGCATGATGAGTCGTCTGCTTTAAATATGGCTCCCTAGAAATGTGTAAAATATTAAATATATTTTTTTAACATGTACCGACTTAATATATACAAAATCTCAGAGACGAAAGTAACATATTTGTAATCTTAAGTTTACAAAAAATTAAGTTGTTTGAAAAGTAATTCGTCATCAGTTTTAACGATCTGTTTTTTTGTTGTTGTTTTTTTCTCTCTCTCTTATCTAGCAAATGTATACGTTTTATTTTATACGTTTTTTTTTATACAAGATAACAACCGCATCACCCAGTCACCTACCTAATTTGATACATACGAAATCTAAAAACGAAGACAAACAAATTTGACGAGTGCACGTGCATTCTAAGAATCTCACAATGCAAGGGGTCAATCGGAGTTAGGGTATGTCTTGAATATAGGAAACTTGGAAAAAAATATATGTATGAATTAATGCGCACTGCGATTGTAGGTGTGTCATTCAGATGTTGTTTTTTTTTGTTTTTTGTTTTTTTGTTTTTTTTTTTTTTTTTTTTTTTTTTTGGTAATTTTATACACTTGTCAAGTAACAACGACGTGTTTGAAGCATAAAATCTATTATGGAAAAAAGGTTAGAAAATGATATGATGAGTATGAAATAAATATTAAAAAACTGTCATAGTTAACTCAGTGAATTTTAGTACATTACAAGTTATTATCATTTCGTTTCATTAACGCAAAATAGATAACGATTCTGAATTTCCAAATAATGGTTAAAAGGCATTTAACATAAAATTGAAAACGTGAAAATACTGTACGTACTTCATCAAATGTATGCATGGATTTTTTATGACTTTCGATTGTTTAGGGAAAGTTTAAGAAATTTGAAAAAAATCTATTGTGACAATAATATAACACAATATATAGAAAATAAAATGATTTCTATCAGACAAGGAATACAAGTAGACAAATATTCGAATTTGTACAATATTGTTTTATAATTTAAACTAGACATGTTATAATTTAGGTCTGTTCGGGGGCTGTGCCAAAACTCACTCTCGTTAAACTTCGTAATACGTACAGACCTGTGTCTGTTTCTTGGCTTACATCTTAGTTCTTAATGATTGTAACTTAACTGAAAGATCCTGGTGTTCAGAAAAGGGCGATCCCAAAGACTCCTTCATATCAAACGCACTGAAGTTACGGGATAAAAAAAACGACGAATTGTCAAGATGTTTTGCAAATATATACACTGGAAAGATCAAATATGCACCTAAAGAGAAAATCAGCTGTTGTGTACTACAAGGGAGATATTGAACTTTTATAAGTGCAGTTGTATTAAGAGAAACCGAAATGAAAATGAAACGAAATAAAACTTGTCTGTATTTAAAGAAATGTCTTATCTCACCTTTTTATTTGCAGAACCTCTCGAAGACGACAAATATACCCTCAGTTTATTTCGTGTGTGCATACAATGAACTATTATACATTCAGAAATGACAACCATAGTTTCACTGACAAAAGCTTAAACAGAATACTACATCGTATTTTTAACACAGGACCGAGGATTCAAATCACCAGAGTGCGGCGACATCGCTTACCAATGCATTATGCCTCCCACAACTCGATCGCTTCCTGGCACTCTGCTTTCCTCACTTCCACTGTCTAGCGGCAATCGAGTCGCCCTTTTGACTTTAAAGCCACTAAACCCTTTTATTACAATCTTAATACCGAATCTGAAGCCACGACCGACTGTCTTAGTTACCCGTGCTAAAACCACAAACCGCTGCGACTTAAAAGGGAAGATTGGAAAAACGTGTGTAAATTAGCATCTTGATTAAATTTGATTCGGATCGGCTGAACGCTCCGCTGATCGCTACAGGAAAGCCACAACCAAACACTTTCATAAAAGACCCGGTACCAGAAATGTATATGTACATCTAATTAATCTCTGCGATATTCATTTTTGTCTCTTTTACTTTTAGATAATGCCTACAGACGGAATCCATACAAGATGTCGACATAGATCAAAGGGGTCCCGGCGCAAGATTTTGTTTGGTTAACGGTAAAATGCAACACGTTTTACTGTAACAGCTTAGCTGGTTTTGCTTCGGACAGACCGTGAAAAATGGCGTTTCCATCGAAGCAGACGACAATGTGATTGCACCTGGAATCTGCTGTGTGCCGTTATCTTCTGCACGTTTAATTGTTTAATTGAACAACATTTCTAACCAAATTGGAAATGTTCGATAAATCTGGAATAGCCTTGTTTGCATTTTTCACTGCCATTTTATTTGTCTCCACCGCACGAGTTTAAAATTTCTGTTATTTTTTTCTAGCCGCAGAATCTCAAAAGCGTTCAAACCGACGCTTTTGTTGCTAATAAGCGGCGGGGCTTAAAACTCTTAATGTAGTAAGTATCAATAAAAAGAATAATGCTTGAACATTTTTGTTTAATATTTGATGCACGTTTGTTACATTCGTGCGCCGCAGAACTCCACGAAAGAGCGCCCGTACGCCTCTTTCTTGCCCGCATCACGTTATGATGTCTACTGAATGCAGACTCACAGTATGCGGTTACATCATTTTCAAACTTGCAACAGAAACACATAAACATAGTAAATCTCTTTGATTTGTTTCCTTTCGAAAAGCTTGAAAAGTGCAAACATAACTACTTTTTGTGAAATAAGATTTAGTTTAATTTGGTGTTGAACGCCAGTTTTAACTGCTAAGGTCATATCCCGGCGGTAAGTCCTCCTAACCAGTGTTCCTTGGGTATCCAACTAGCTTACTAGCCAGTTTCTCCGCAAGTGAATGACTACTTCCTCACTTGCTTCAGAGGTGAGGGACAAATGACCTGTAGGCGCATTGCCTGAGATCAAGTATCACGGAGAAATTTTGCCGGTTCTGATGGGGATTGAACTGTGATCGTCAAGACTGACAATCAGATGCTCTACCGATTGAGCTAGCTGGCCGGCTTTGTGCAAGAAGAAGCAGCTCGTAAGATAAACACAAAAAAGATCGTGAACGTTATTACTTTTATCCAGTGAAAGGTATCTGCATTACTAACGTATGCATATCTGTTATCTATGATGAATAATTGTCTTTGGTGTATTCTAGCAAGCAGATTACTTGTTACTGCTTTTTATAGATATTTAAAATGAAGAATTCCTCTTTTTTTCTCATCATGAAGGAAAGCGGAAATATAAATTAACAAAAGGTATGTATAGCCATGGCAATCGTTGCGTCAATTCTCTCAATATTTGAATCTTCCACGAACTTAATCTTTTACTCCTTCGTTTTAAACCCTGAATTTTTATGCCCTTTAGTGTCTGTTCAAAATATGTTAATATATATTTGAATGACTCTACATGATAAATGAAACGTTTTTATGTCAGTATATCGCTGACTCTATTTTCAAAAGAACTCTACCTTTCCAAATCGTTTTTGAAGTTTTCAGCTCAACTTTGCACTGCGGCGACATATGTTTTATTTAAAGGGCAAACAAAGTTAAGATAACTCTAATAAACTCGTTTTTTGACAAATGTATTGTAATCGATTGCGATTGCACAATATCTGATCGACAGTGTTGTCATCGGCACGTTCCTTGTCGATCTGTTCGTCATTTCAGTAGCAGACGACTGGAACACTGGCACGCGCCAGGGAAGTAAATTTAATACGAGGCACGCGCTATATCAACAGATAACGCGATAAAAATACGAGATTTTTCGAGATGTGTTAAAGTTTTGTTGATTACTCAAGATCGAGTGTAACTAATATATCAATATTACGTTGCCATGAAATTTACATCAACAAATACAAGAATAAACAAACAAAAGAACAATTAATTTAAGATATGGTATGTCTGGTTTTATTGCAAAGGCACACGATAGCTCGTGGGGCCTTTTTTTACTGTCAGTGTCGGCCCTGTATAACTTTTCGGGGTACACGTTGTTAGCACAGAAAATGCTAGTGTCTTATTTGCATAAATTTATTCTGTGACGTATCTGCCTTTGTCAACCAGGTTGTTCCAAGCAAAAGTTGATTTGATTTAATGCGTCCATTTCACATCTAATTTTTCAATAAACGTTAGCACTTTTCTGATAAAGTTGCATGATAAAGCGGAGATAAGATGCAAATATTGGAATAATTAAGACAGGTCCCAGGTCAGCGATAATAAGAAGTGCAAAGTTTATCTTCATCATCACCATCATTAATAAAAAAATACAACATTACTTCAAGTTAGGCTGCCATTGTAGCAAAGGCAGTCCAAAATAGACACCAGCTTACATAATGGAGAAAACAGCGCAGATCGACTAAATCATCACCACTAGATATTAGAACAACCAGCTTGACAACAACATCTATCCTGTCACTAAATAACAATTTCGAAGCGATAACCAATAGTAGGGTACTACACCATCCCGCACCTGCTATATGCTCTCATGCGGACCGGTTTTTTTTTTTGGTCAACAATCTGTCAATTAAAATGTAAGATGGTCATTTCCGAAAAGAAATCAGTAGAGTTACAAAAAATTATGTTGTGCACCGCAGATTGGCTTGTGTGCTTTGTATACACTTAAACGATTTTTATAGTTTAAAATTCGAGTTTAGGCCTGAAAATGGGTAAAAGTTTTATTTCAGCATGCTCCCAGGTGGACTCTGGTAAAAAAGCACCGTTACTATGATAGAAACTTCGTTGTAAAGCATTATTTATACAACAAAAGCAAAACCGATTGATGTTTAGATATTTCACTGCTTTAGATTGGCCAGTTTTTGTTTCCTATGCAGATTTTCGTAAAATAAATGCCTAAAAACAAACATGCTACCTCGCGGGCTCAGTTTCTAAAATGCTCCCACGCGGATTCAGAAATGAACTGTCTTATACATGACAAATGTCATAAAATCGAGAAAATTGTAGAAAGTTTTCTTAAAAATACTTTTTCATAATGGTAATTAAGTTAATCACTCAATCGTTTCTTTGACGCAGACTCGAGCTTCCAATATTCAAAGCATATTATAAGATACTGTGTCTAAAGAAGTGTCGGGGCAATTTTGAATGATAAACAACATAGTATTATTTTCACAAGACTTTCTTTGTTTTTCATTAAGGAATTGTTTATTTGTGGTTTATTTTATGCTATATAAACTTGCACGGCAAAGTCCTTGAAGCGAGATAGCTTTAATCGCACCAGAATAAGAGTAATGCGTACATTTTTTTTTCATTTCATTAAACGATATTTACTATTTGTACCCTCTCCTTAAACGCTAACTTAAGAAAATGAAAAAAGGCGGCGTACTGACTTAAATGATTTGTAAAATGTAACTGGCCGATTTTTAATACGCTATAGGCTTGCATTTTGATTGTTTGTTGAACTAGTTTAATGAAAAGGTTAATAAAATTCTATATTATATCACAACTTATATAAGTTTATACACTTCTTTCTTTCTCTATTTCTTTCTTTCTTTCTTCATTCATTCATTCTTTCATTTTTATATATTCATTCATTTATGTAAAGGAAAAACAGAGAAATTGTACAGAGAGTCTATTTTAAAGGATAAGAATATCCCAGGAAAACCAGTGAAACAATCATCAACGTAGTTTAAAAGAAGAAGTTAAAGGAAGTTTACCCCTGTAAAATCTTCCAGAAAAAAATAATTTACGCCTTCGATATCTCCACAAAGAAGAGATTCATAAAAATAGAATCTGACCCCTGATAAGCATGTGTCGCCATTGGTCTCTTATATGTCAACATTCTACACACTCAGCACGTGTATTTAGCTGAACATCCCAAAACTGTACCACATATTTTTTTTTCATTTCCATATCTATTTAAATATTTCTACATTTATATATGCAATCCGTTCGATTTAAACGTTGCAAAAACGGCAAGTTATACGCCTCTCAATTTTTGGTCGATATCGTTGTGCGAGTAGCGCGTATAGTTTTAATATGAACCCAAAAAGTCGTTTGTCATAAAAACATACAAAATAAGTCTAATTTACTTTAATTTGTGTGAACATTCATATATAATTTTTACTGTTTAAAAAAAATGGTGTGAGAGAGAGAGAGAGAGAGAGGGAGAGAGCAAAAACCTGAGATAGCGCAAGAAGTTCCGTAAAGTGTAGTTGAACTGGCTTATTCACACAAGGGATGGTTTATAAGATCGTACTTATATTATATAGATTTTGTTCATGTAAAAAACCAATGACAATTATAGCAAGACTATGTAGAACACTGCTCAAAAACGACATAATCTTTGTTTGGAAAGTTCCATTTATTTTTAGACTTAAAGTTTTAATACCGTCCATTAACAAAAAAGTAACATTATCGCAAATTTATGCAAAAGTTCACACTAATGCCTACACTAAATACCGGATATAAAACACCTACTTTCATTTTCTGTAACCTCTCCAACATGTCTATAAATTCTATTATCTAAAGACAACATTTTACTCATATACAAGACAGTTAATTTCTGAGGAGTATTTTTGAAACTGAGTCTGTGTGGGAGCATGTTTGTTTTAAGGAATTTATTTTACGAAAATCTGCATTCGAAGCAAAGAACCGCTAATCTAAAGCAGTGAAATATCTAAACATCAATCGGTTTTGCTTTTGTTGTATGAACAATGCTTCACAACGAAGTTTCTATCATACTAACTGTGTTTTTCTTTCTAGAGCCGCCAAGGAGCTTCCAAAACCGTTTTCAGGCCTAAACTCGAATTTTAAACTATAAAAATCCTTTAAGTATATTCAAAGCACACAAACCAATCTTCTGTGCACAAAATGATTTTTTGTAACTCTACAGATTTCTTATCGAAAAAGACCATTTCAAGCGACGGATAGTTGATAAAATCACGGTCCGCGTGTAAGCATAAAGGCAGGTGCGCGATGACGTAGTATCCTACTATTGATAACAAGGTGCCGTATATTTTACAATATCTACGGAAGTTGGTCACGTGACGGATTACTTTTAATAAAGCTTTTCCGATGTAGCGCTTGCGTATTTTTTTGTCGGTTAAAAGCAAAAGAAAGAATTTGACACGATAAATAGAATAGTAGGTTGGTGTCGTGTTAGAAAAATGGTTTATCTGGCCCGGCTCCGAATATTGTCATGTTCGCCTTCGGCCAGGTACGTATATTAACATATATACTTAGCTGCTTCGGCTCACCCGATAAATTTCTACACCTTGCCAGATAATTTTTCTCCATCCACGACACCAACCTATTATTCTCTATTTACAGAACCACTAGCAACATTACTGTTTAAGATGCGGTGAAAGTAACATCAGTAGCAGCAGGAGTAGAAGCAGTAAAAGCGACATTAGCAGTCGCAGCTGCAACAGTCATGTCATTAGCACGCAAACAGGTACAATACTTTGCTTTATTTAAAGTGGTACTTCTTCTTGTTCTTCAGCGAAATTTCATATTGTTCTTCGTTGCTTTTAAAACACTTCTTTACACTGGAAATTGAACACGGAATTTATTTGTATCTGCCTAATGACTTCAAAATAAAGAGAAAAATTAATTTCTGTAGAAAATCAATGCTCGTGTAATTCTAGCAATACAAGCGCACTAACCGCATCATTGTCAATCTCGCAGACTTGTTGTAATTTAGACTGGGTTACTACACTGGATAACAAAGTAATCTTGTTAACAATGTAGCATTTATCCATTCAAATGTTCACTTCCCTGTCCAAAACCTGATCATCCGAGATATTTTTGGAAGCAAAACCAATACAGACCAAACCAGACATGATAAGAAACAGGTGTGAGACCGCCAGATTCAGTCACTACCTTACACGATTATCATCATAGAATCATATCACGGCGAATGGTTTATTAATTATTATTATTCGGAGGCATCAAACGACGTGTAGTGTCTCATTGATTGTATGTGTTAATTACTTCAATTTTTGCGACAAGCTGGCCATAAAGCTTTGTCTGTTTAAAATAGCCGACATGGCGTTTGGTTGAAACGTAAATATTATCTGTAATTTATGCTGTTCTTAAATGATGTCTCGAAATCAGGCCTTCGCTCATAGAGCTAAACGTTCTTGTTTTTACGAAACTGGGATTTCATATATACAAGTATTTTTTATCAGTTGAAAATTAGGGGTAATAAAAAATAAATTGTTCTTTACTGGCCAAAGCCGAACATCAAAACAGACCCGGAGTTCCTTACTTCGTCGGAAAAATCTAGTGAAAACACATAAAATTACTTATAAATATTATCATTATCTTGTCAATCAAGATACAATAAAAATAGAGTTTTATTTTTCACTAATCTGTATAAAACATAAAAAGAACAGTCAATTCTATCCTGACAAAATATCCATTGTCTTTGCATTAACACTCAGAACAGTTAGATACTGCAACGTTTTTTCAACTTAAAATCACCAAATATTTACACGGTTATGATATGTGTAAATTTCAACAGGTTGCCGTGCATGTTCTCAAGTTCAATATTTTTTTTTCTAAAAACAGAAAAGAAAAAACAGGGAAAATGTCAAGTGACGGTGTAACAAATATCTCCATACCATTGTGGAAACACTCACTTTTACGAAAGTTAAGAAAAATCACGTTTATGGTATTAAACTTTGTTTGAATTTCAAATACTCCAGCGTCAACTAATTTGCTTTTCCGTTTGTAAATACGAACCATAATTCAAGCTAGACCCTGACAGCAATCCACTACATCCTGCCGTAGAACGAATATCAGAATCACAGCTTAATTTATCAATGGCAGCTGCAGAATTGTGACGGCTACGTTATTACTGCTGGCACTACCTCAGCCGACAGCTAAGCGCAATCGTTCGTGCCCGTAAAGGTTAGCCAAGGTCATTCGCCGTCTGAGTCATACAAACGTCATCAGCAACAGTTTCGTTTCACTATGACTTTTCTTGCAGGTAAATTTTCGCATTAGAAATTTGTTTCTTTTAATTTTCTTGATACAGTGAAAATCTCGTCAACTTTTTCATACGATAACATTCGGTTGATCATAAATAATTTTATTTTTATCAAACGCATTCGACATCATAAAGGTTAATGCGGAATGATAACGAAATATAAGCCCCTGAAGACATGTAGAGGCACAATTGTCATGTTTCTGTGCTAACTAGTCCTACAGGCCAGAATACTTAGAATCTATTAGCATTTCACTTTGCCTTTCAATAAATTGCTAGAGTTGTAATAAAATCAAAACTCAAACAACTGTTTGTTGTTAGGGCTCATTAGGTGATATGCCATTGACCTATATTTATTTGACCTTGACCCCTGAATGACTGCTTCTCAGTTCAAAGGTCAAAGCACCACTTCGGTGGCCATAATGAAGCCAGGTAAGCTGGCATTCAAAGGCTTTCCAGAAATGATATCAAGAAGAGTGTACATCTGTGTGTACATCTACAAAACTCGGTAACTAACACCTTTACATAAAAATCAGGCATGAAGCACGTAAAATTCACAATGTGTGAATCTTACGGAGGTGTGAAGCTGACACCTTCAGAGAGCATTTAAAAAGCCTTTGATAATGTTTCTTTCATCTAAGTATCTTACCATGGTCGAAGAAGGAGAAAATACAACCGACTTCATCTTTTCTTGACATTCTAAAAGAACACCTGTTTTAATACAAACACTAACTCTCGTTATATTTTGCGAACTATTTTGTGTGTATGTTCTGGACTTACATTGCCTTGACACATTTGTTTTCTTGGACATCGTTTAAGGAATGAACACTCGTTAGGAAAAGTGTCGTGCAAAATAACGATAAAACAAGAACTGTCACTGTAAGATGACAATGCCTCCGAAGTAGTGCTTTGACCTTTGAACTTAGAAGCAGTCATTCAGGGGTCAAGGTTAAATAAATATAGGTCAATGGAAAGGTCTTGTGCAAAGAGGTTTTGTGTCCAAGTATGAAGCATATCTACTTACTAATAAGAAAGTTTTGGCCAATGTTAAAGTTTTTGGACAACTGGATCTTCAAGGTAAAGGTCATTCAGTGGTCAAGGCCTAATAAATATGGATCAGTAGGAAGATCTTGTCCAAAGGGGTGCTGTGTCCAAGTATGAAGTTAATCTACTTACTAATAAGGAAGTTATGGCCAATGTTAAAGTTTTCGGACGAAATGACGGACGGACTGTCGGACGGACAGTTCAAAAACTATATGCGCCCTTCGGGGGCATAAAAACTAAGACCCTTGCTCCATATCTTGATTGGTTATAAGTTTTAAAGGCTACGAGAAATGAACAGTCTGTTTTGTCTCTAAATCGATTATACATTATAGGGGAAGAGAGAATTATAGCATGTAAATGAGTAGGTTTTCTAAAGTCAGCTGTTACCCCCACAACCTGTTGCATCTATCATTTATACAGTCACCGTTTTCATCAATACAAACGGTTTTACATTGTTCTTATTCTAAAATACAGCCATCATGAGTTTCTTTTAGAAATAATACCATGTACAGAATACATTGTTGTAATACAAACGGTTGCATTTTTGCCATCCGATGTTATCTAAATGTAGGCGATGTGTACTGACTATATGTTTAAAATGTGCGTTGCTCACGTATTAAGTAGTTAAGCTTGAGTAAGTTAAGGTGGCGGGTACCGGCTGTACAATGCACAATCGCCCTAAATATACCTTTATCAGTTATGGTAATCGTTACATTCAATACGTATGTATCTTGACATATATTTTTCGAATGAGTTTATATATTTCTAGCTTTATAATATTGTCATTAGATTATGATACATTTTTAACACTTTCTCTGCCCAGGGACGCTGTTGCGTTTCGGGCCGGTGATTTTGTGACATTTGCTTGCTATGCAAACCATGTCTTCATCTTAAATTCTACTTGATTCTACTTTTAAAATCTTCTGAAACAAGGTGTAAAAAGACAGTTTAATTGAACCTGCGGCGCAGCTGTCCAACAAACTTATCCATTCTTCCTACAATTTAACAATTTGCTTCTCTCTCTTTCCTGCAGGATCACAAATTTGTCTTTATTATTACTGACACATTATTTAGTTTTTGCCTTTTTTCAATGTTTATCATACGTTTAGTATCGACAAGGTACTTGAGATAGACAATCCTTCTACAATTTTATATAATCGACCTTAAAACTTGACCAGCTTACAGAAAAACACACTTATGGTCAACGAAAAGCATTAAGGAACCGCATTTATACCGAATTAATATCATGTGACATGCCGACCTTTTTCTTTTCTTTTGTAAATGCTGCAATGAAGACTGTTATGACACATAGTTTTGAACAGTTGTAATACATTAACACAAGCAACAAATGTGTTCGTGTACAGACTCAGATGACGCAGAAGTAAATTCTGAATTTCTTCTAACGAAGAAAATACACAGACAAGCTGCTGCCATTTTCCAGTCAGTGAAATAATCGTATCTGACCACGTGATCAAATCATTGTTTACCGTTATTAGATCTACATGTTGAAAAAGTACTTCATAACAAGCTGTTACCATGACGATCAATAAAACATACATTTTCACAAAGAACAGAATTCTGAAGCAAAGGTTATAAATACATGCAAATTAATAGGTTTCTTATCTCCTCGGTTTATGACAAGATGAAATGTTCCGTCAGTTCTCACCTGATCGGGCCATGGGCTTTGCTTTCTGTTGAAAATGCCTATAACTTGTTAGGTGGGTGGGGGGGCGAGGGGAGGGGGCGCGGGTAAGCGACTTTCTGAACCCTCGGATAATTGATATTTCTTAAGAAAAGAAAACACTATCTAATGGCAAAGTGTAGACAATATGTAACACTTTTATCAAGAGATTAAGGAGATATGAGAAGTATCAACTTCAAAATATCTATCAGGCAAAGAGACAAACATTATAAAGACACACTAATGTTCTTAGTCTGACAATAAAAGCTGCAGCAATGCTGCCTGTTAACATTGACAGTGATGGAAGTAAATTGACTGCTGACACTAAAACACCTACTGAAAAGAACAACTGAAAATGTGGCTACAAACTTGGTGTTAATTTACCCCACCTATTTTATGACGATGGAAATATATCACAGCAACTTTTGAAAAACAGCGATGGGGCTTAAAATTAGCCTTTATTCCTATAAAGACAAAATATAAATGAAATGAAAAATGTATGACTGAAATCGTTGATAACCAGTTCGCATTTTACCATGAGTGTAGGCGCTTCAACGTTTGAAATATATACAAAATAAAAGAAATCAATTCTAATTCCATACATATTTTATTTTTTTTAAACAAAAACAAAATCGACAGAGAGAAAAAACTAAAGAAAACCCTAAAATGGCCCTTATCAACATGATTTAATTCACTAGAGTACTCTTCTTGGAGAAGGTAGGTACTGCATTACGCCTCTACAACCTTAAAATCGTGTGTATAAACTGACAACATTGATAAATATTATTGTTTTGAGCTACAAACTGACGTTGGGCTAAACTTTCCAATACTTACACTAGGGGCCTGAATTTGGTAAAGATCAGTGAACATCCAATACGATGAGCCTTTTCGCAAGCCGATAAAATTTTGCAAATGGCGTTGAATATTTGAAGGGAGATAATCAGGCCAAGACAGAATTTATTATCGATGTCCTCAACTAATGCATCTAATACATTGTACTGTACTCAGTTTATATTATATACATGTACATTATTCTGCACCGAAACATTGTACTGTACTTTTTCAGTTTATATATATGTACATTATTCTGCATCGAAAACTTTTATGTTTATTACTCTTTTATTTAATGGTTTCACTGCATTGCATATCGGCAATTCTTTGATGAGGCAGTTTGTGGAAACACATAGTGATTTAATTGTTTGAATTTCTCTACTCAAAGCTTAAAGCGCCACTGATTGCTGTGCCAATGTTTTACTTCTTTCTCCAAATTGACCCATTTTTAACTTCTGACACATATTTACGACTTGACCTATATCAAATATGTTTCTATTTAAAATGATTTTCAAATGCATTATTTTTTTTAGATAAGTGATATTGGTGTTAATATTCTGAGACGTTTGAATATGACAAAGGTTTGATTTGCATTAAAGTCTAGATGAGCTATCAAAAGTTAATTCAAAATTGCACTACTTTTGTAAGTTTGACAGTCAAAAGATCATTCGCCTATGCACTTCTGGCTGTCAGTTAGAAATTCAAGAGTTCTCTCATAAGATCTGCTGAACGTCCACCTAAAACTCATACGTGCATTATCGAATGGATTTCTAAATGTGAATATGCAAGTGAAATTTCTCTGATATATCTAACATCAAGGCAAATCATACGTCTCATTCGTCTGTTTTACCGAGCAATGTTGATGAAAATATTTATACATATGGTACGTGAACTTCTCACGTGTGAAACTTACGGAAGTTCGCAAAATCTAAAGCTTTTTTTTTTTCTTTTCTTTTTTTTTCAAGGGGGGAGGGGGCTGCATTTCTGCAAAAAAGTCAAGAAAAGGCTTACTTTTCTGTTAACATTCAATAAAGCAAACGTCGCTGATAGCGGCCTATACTGTTCTGATACACTTTGGTACTTTATTTTCAGTTGCTGTTTTTCACCTGCTTTTAAATAATCGAAGTTATGTTATATTTTTAGCAGAACGTTACCGTATAAATAAGGTTTCAGAACACGAAAATAATGGCTTTTTTTAGGACAATGTCATATATAATTTTTCTCAGGTAAAAAAAAACATTTAAGTGACGTGTGTCCGATTCGCAGCGGTAGTTTGAACAATTAAGCACTATCCCAACCTGCTGAGTGGCTGTTTTTACTAACAAAATGATGCACTAATGAGCAACTCGCTATAAACTGTGGCAAGTGTTGATCCACAATTGTAATAGATTTGCAGACGTGTGTACGATTCTCTAAAACGATTCGTATTTGACGGACACCCTCAAAGCCCTGGCTGCTTGAAGTGCAAGCATGAACCATTGAGTAAGCCCGTAAACTTGTGCAGTTGTTAGCAATATTGGCAGATCATTCAAATCACGTAAAGTCTCGGAACTTCACGTGTGTCACGCAACAGCTTTTTGTTTACCATTTGTCGCGTGCAGCGGAAAATCTCGTTAAAAGACAAACAAATAGCACGTGCGGTCACCAGAAGATTTCGTCAAACTCGTCGATTTTTTCTATAAAGACTTTAATTTCATTTTGGAAATGCTGTTGATTTCATTTCGTTGTGTAAAACCGCAAACGCGACCCGCGACGTATAATCCGGTAAAAATGCTTAAATTTACGTAAAATTTAATCCATTTCGCAAACAAATTATTCACAACAGTTATTCACGTGTATTTAACAAAAAGTCTAGTGCCAGAACGCATCCATTTGTGGAAATTCGTGCACTTGTTGACCCTTCACGTACTTTATACATTTAAGAAACAAAAACCTTGACTGAAACTGACTTGCAGAAAAGATTGTCAAAGTGAAAAATTCAAGTAAGCGCATGTCAAACTTAGCAATTTCCTTGCCCGATAATAAACGATTGCTTAAATTCTCGTCGTTATCTTATCCTGCTTAACGCCTTTCAGATCCTGTCACCTTCAACAAAACAAAACATCAAACGAAAACTAAGAACATGACGTTAACACGAAACGAACTGAAAGAGAAGTGTGTGGAGCCAATTTCTGTGTCCATTGCTAACATAAATTTCAAGTTAACAAAAAACAAATCAAACAGGATTTAGCTGTTCAGACGCACGAAACTTATAAAAAAGAAACATTCAAGCTAAACGATGAGTCAACTGCTTAAAAAGGAGACGAATGTCATTTGCCACGTGCACGGATTTGTAGTTATGCACATAGCTCTGGACTGTAAACTGCCTTTTGCAGTTAGAAACTAAATCCTTTTGCTCATAAGTTACATTATATTATAAATCAAAGACTTTTCCTGTGGCCGTTTTAAATCTTGTCGAAAATTGTTTCATACAACGCATTGAAACAAAAAAAAAACTATTTTCTTCAGAGGAAAGAATGAAGATACAATAAATACATGGTTTACCAAACAGAAACCTTTATGTGTAGTTCACATAGAAATTGAAAAAAAAATTGCTTAAAATGTTTCATTTTTTCATAAAAATGTAGAACACCATTGTTTAAAAGAAATAACAATATAATTATTTTAATTGATATTTTTCAAAATCACTTTTGTCCAGATTTAATTGAGTGAAAGGCTTTCAACAAGGGGCATTCAAAAATTAGGAGTACATCCTAAAAATGCAAGACTTTCAAATAAATTAATACAATGAATTTAAGCCTTTTGACGATGTTAGTTTTACACGTACAAAATCTTTACAAGTATATAAGCTTCACACGTATATAGACTTCACATGTGCATAAGCTTTACATGTACATAAGTTTCATATTACATAATCCTCACAGGTACATAAACTTCATACGTATAGAAGCTCCACAATCATGTACGTAAGCTTTACATGTACATAAACTTAAGGCGTACATAAGCTTTGCATGTACATAAGTTTCATATTACATAACCCTCTAAGGAAATTAAGCTTCATACGTATATAAGTTCCACATGTACGTAAGCTTTACATGTACATTAGCTTAAGGCGTACATAAGCTTTGCATGTACATAAGCTTCATATTACATAACCCTCACCGGTAAATAAGCTTCATACGTATAGAAGCTCCACAATCATGTTCGTAAGCTTTACATGAACATAAGCTTAAGGCGTACATAAGCTTTGCATGTACATAAGCTTCATATTACATAACCCTCACAGGAAAATAAGCTTCATACGTATATAAGTTCCACATTTACGTAAGCTTTACATGTACATTAGCTTAAGGCGTACATAAGGTTTGCATATACATAAGCTTCATATTACATAACCATCACAGGTACATAAGCTTCATATGTATATAAGCTCCACATGTACATAAGTTTCAAACGTACATAAGCTTTACTTGTGCATAAGCTTCACACGTACATAGCTTATTTCTGGACTGAATATTGAACCGTTAACACTTACACTTCTGAATGCACTATGCTGGTTTTAAGGAAATATAAATGATTGAGTTTTCTAAGTTGTAATTTTCTAACCTTGAGCCTTACTAAAGACTAAACTTACATCAGAACAAAAGTTCAAAACAATTTTTAAAACCATCCAAAATAAAGGAATCCCGAATATAAACTGATCAGATTATTTATACCCCACGCCAGACATTTATAAATCTTTCTACGCGTACAATAAGAACAACAACAACAACACATGCACACTAACATTCAGTCGACTATTATTAATTATTGGGTTGGTTACTGACCCAATACGGAAATATAGGGGGTCTGTAGGATTAATAAGGTGCGAGGCGACAGCAGAGTCCCCATGTTCATCCAACAGACCTCTATATTTCCGTAATGGGTCAGTAACAAACCCAATAATTGATTTATTTCATTGACCATCTTCCATCACTTTTTCTCTGCGTTGAGCTGTGTGAAACTTACACCTTTGGAAGCTAATGTCTGCGTGAATCTTATATCCTTGAAATCTTATGTCTGCGTGAAGCTTACTTTCTTGAAACCTTATGTTTGCGTGAAGCTTACATCCTTGAAACATTATGTCTGCATGAAGTTTACATCCTTGAAATCTTATGTCTGCGTGAAGCTTACATTCTTGGAAAATTATGTCCGCCTTAAGCTTACACATTAGAATCTTATGTCTGTCTGAAGCTTACACATTGGAACCTTATGTCTGCCTGAAGCTTAAACCCTTGGAACCTTATGTCTGCCTGAGGCTTACACCCTTGGAAACTTATGTATGTCTGAAGCTTACACATTGGAAGCTTATGTCTGCATTAAGCTTACACACTGGAAGCTTATGTTTCTCTGAAATTTACACACTTGGAAACTTATGTCTGCCTGAAGCTTACTCGCTTGGAAACTTATGTCTGCCTGAAGCTTACACATTGGAAGCTTATGTCTGCCTGGAGCTTACACGTTGGAAGTTATGTCTGCTTCAAGCTTATACGTTGGAAGCTTATGTCTGTCTGAAGCTTACACATTAGAAACTTATGTCTGCCAGGAGCTTACACACTTTGAAACTTGTGTCTGCGTGACTCCCAAACCCTAGGAAGCTTTTGTCTGCGTGAATCGTACACTCTAGGATGCTTATGTATGTGAGAAACTTACGCCTTACAACATTGTAAGTTGATTATATTCAAAAGCTTGTTAATGAAGTGAGTTTTGAATCATGCCTTGACTGGAAAAAAAGTTATTTTCAGTATTTTAAGATTAATCACGATAGGGCTGCGAACGAAATTTCGCACCTTTTGACATTTAACTTTCAATTTGGTCCGAAATTCGGAGCCACGCGCCCTTACAATACCTTTACCTGATTCCCATTTTTACTTTTCATTTTAATTTCGATAGCACGTGATTAGAATATTTTCTGCAAAACTAACACCGATTCTGTTTCATTCAAAAAAGTTGTTTGAATCAACTCAGTCGTCCAATGAACTTGATCACTTCCTCCTGATCTAGTTATCGGAAAGCATTTAAATCTGTCATTCAGACGCTTCAAAAAACGCAGGATGACGTGAAAGGCTTTCCTTGCGCATTTTCAAACCTTTCTTCAAATTGAATAGATTAATTATACAAATTCTTAATTATCGCGTAAATTAATACAGAAACCGCATCGGGGCTTTTTGGGTTCAATTTTGCTGTCATTTGTTTTCTTCGCGACACCTGTGGGTGATTAGGAAAAAAATCTTAAAACCAATAGCATTTGTATGGAAACCAAATCTGCGGTGAGAAAAGCGTTTTAAAGAAACAGAAAATGAACACATTTTCTTAATCTCAACCAATATCTGTCAAGAACAATATCTAACTGTGTAATGGTGCTTGTTTGGCTATTTTAGATTAATAATTGTACTACTAAATAAATATTACATTCAGAGATAAAATTATCACTGTCAAAACAATATTGTTGTAAGTATATGACCTAAAACTGTTTCAACAAATTTTAATATAAGGGGTTAAAACTTCCGGACGGACGGACGAAAGAAAACAAACGAACAGAAGGAGAATAAAAATGACAGTGGGAGAAATAAAAAATATTTCGAATTCATCTGTCATAATTGTAACTGGTTATCTGACATTTAGGGCATTCCAGGTGAAGCTTCTTTGACCTTGACAATTAAAAAAGGGTGGCACCCAGTTTTCTATTTAAATTATTATGTTTTTCTGTGCCTGCGTGAAACCTTTAAAATATCGTTCACTCTCTGAATAAGTTTAATTTTCATGAATAGCTTAAGACAGCTTCACCGATCGATTAACTTTTATTGATACGGTTATAAAACGCTCAAAACTGAAAAAAAAGATTAAAGTTCAGCTGTTTGGGAAACAAAACTAGGGTAAAGTGACATAAAAAAATTAATCGCAGTCCAGATTTTAAAAAAGCTTTCAATACTTGTCATATCACACTGATCGAGAAATAAAAAAAAAAAAAATAAAACATGACTAGACTTTTGAAAAGGAGAAGAATTCAAAAGCAAAAAGGTGATGTAATGATCAAAGGTTAGGGCACCTGCAGGAAAACGATGACGCACATAAAAATGCACGGCATTTGTATTAATGGCATATGTATTAAAGGCATTTGAGCTAAAGACATTTTTGCATGAGAGATAATTTTATAGTTTGCTCAATTGCTCTTGGTTTAGTAAATTTAAACATATTTTATTGCCTGATGTAAACAGACAAGCACGAGCTATATCAATGGAAATGGGTGAGGCCCAGGGTTATCGCGACATCAGTAAACGGCCTTTTTCAATGTATTAAGAGCAGGCATCTATTATGTAACAAAAGGAGAGTTATAAAATGGCCCCTAGGAATTCAAAGGGAGGTAGCCAACAATTATGATTAAGCAAGAATGAAAGTAAAATACATTGCAAATATGATTTATATTGAACAGGGTTTTCTTAAATTTTTAACTTCAAGAGAAGATTTTTATTTGCTAGGAGTTGCACAATCTCAGAAGAACACTTGGTTAGACAAAAGATAATGATAAACCAGTTCTTTTGAAATCAATCAGAAGTGGGACAAAGCTGTACATACAATATCCCTCAATGTTGATAGGTATTCGAATTCCAGTACATTGTGATCGCAGAGTTACAGGACATGGTGCTACCACACTTAGAAAAACACTGTCATGTCGTATGTTTTATTAACAGACAACAATACTGCTGTCCGAGTTAAGAAATTAATCATGATGCAACTTGGAAGCGCAATTTTAGGTATCTTTAAAACATGCTTTTTCACAATCTAAACGTTTTTAACCGTTTAAACCGACCATAGTGTTCCAGTCTATACCTTGTTAACTGTTTACAAAGACCAATGTTTCCCAGTCTATACGTTGTAAACCGTTTACACTGACCAATGTTTCCCAGTCTATACGTTGTAAACCGTTTACACTGACCAATGTTTCCCAGTCTACACGATGTAAACCGTTTACACTGACCAATGTTATCCAGTCTGTACATTGTAAACCGTTTACAATGACTAATATTATCCAGTCTATACGTTGTAAACCGTTTACACTGACCAATGTTATCGAGTCTATACGTTGTTAACCGTTTACACTGACCAATGTTATCCAGTCTTTACGTTGTTAACCGTTTACACTTACCAATGTTATCCAGTCTATACGTTGTTAACCGTTTACACTTACCAATGTTATCCAGTCTATACGTTGTTAACCGTTTACACTGACCACTTTTTCCCAATCTATACGTTGTTAACCGTTTACACTGACCACTTTTTCCCAGTTTACACGTTGTAAACCGTTAACACTGGCAAATGTTATCAAGTCTATACGTTGTTAATCTTTTTCACAGACCAATGTTTCCCAGTCTGCACGTTGTAAACCATTAACACTGACCAATGTTTCCCAGTCTGTATGTTGTAAACCGTTAACACTGACCAATGTTATCCAGTCGATACGTTGTTAACCGTTTACACTGACCAACGTTATCCAGTCTATACGTTGTAAACCGTTTACACTGACCAATGTTATCCAGTCTATATGTTGTTAACCGTTTACACTGACCAATGTTATCCAGTCTATACGTTGTAAACCGTTTACACTGACCAACGTTATCCAGTCTATACGTTGTAAACCGTTTACACTGACCAATGTTATCCAGTCTATACGTTGTAAACCGTTTACACTGACCAATGTTATCCAGTCTATACGTTGTTAACCGTTTATACTGACCAACGTTATCCAGTCTATACGTTGTAAACCGTTTACACTGACCAACGTTATCCAGTCTATACGTTGTAAACCGTTTACACTGACCAATGTTATCCAGTCTATACGTTGTTAACTGTTTACACTGACCAATGTTTCCAAGTCTACACGTTGTAAACCGTTTACACGGACCAATGTTTCCCAGTCTGTACGTTGTAAACAGTTTACACTGACCAATGTTTCCCAGTCTATACGTTGTAAACTGTTTACATTGGCCAATGTTTCCCAGTTTGTACGTTGTTAATCGTTTACAATGGCAAATGTTTCTTTGTCTGAACGTTGTAAACTGTTTACAATGACAAAAATCAAACCGAGAGTTAGTCTGGATTACCTGCCCCAGGCTCATCGAGAGCTGATCTGGATTACCTGCCTCTATGAATACGTACTGTTCGAAAACAGTACGCCGGGAACCAAACTAACGCTCGGATTACTTACACCTATCACTACGTTCTGTTTGAATACATTAAGCAAGGAACCAGTTAACCGTTTGTATCAGACTAAGCAAGATATTGTACACTTTCGGGTAGGCTTTCTTCACTTTAATTATAAAGTGGTTAATTTCTTTTTAATTAAGGTCCTGCAAGAATGTCACTCTCATCCTAGGACGGGTTAAGAATCCTTTAAATTGCTCGTGAAACATGTTAACATCATTTTGAGATAGAAAGCAACAACAACAACAAAAACTCACAAAAGACATTACACATCTAGCTTTGTATCAATCGTACAATTTAGCCAAGAATTTTACCCAAACTTTAGAAAGTGGAAAGGAGAGAAAATTGCAAACAGTTCAAACAACATGTGAGGCTGACGTACATATATCTATATTACTTTCTACATATGGAAATTGGGAGTTTAAAAACGTTTTCTGTAAAGCTGCTTTCTTTGAGAGGTACAAGTATAATTTACAACGATATAGAATCCTTTAGAAGCCTAATGACAAATTCAAATGAATGCCCTTCATACAGTCTTCTTTTATCGCCGACATATATTTTTTGTCAACGTCACTTCCCGCAATAGGAATGGGCGTTCAAAATCGTTACAAACAGAAATGATATTTTTGAATACATTTAAAGATACCATATTATCGAAATCGTAGGATGACACTGTTCTGACAGCGTAATTTGTTTGGAATAAAAATTGCGTCATATCACTTGCTGTGCTTTTTAATTTTTACTTTTGAAAGATTTTACTTTTTTTCATAAGGGTTACTTAAAAGAGGTCTTGGGCTTCCTAACGTCTGTATTACTACGTGTATAGAGCGATTATTCATGGAGGAAATGCATTGAAACTTTACAGGTTTACTGTTTTGCTTGAAAAACGCATTTGAATAACGATTATTTGTGGGGGAAAATGCTTATGAGGAACCATATTAAGTATTACTGTGCAATTATTGCCCCGCCCTACCGAACAAAAAAACGACACTAACTTGATGGAAATATGTGCTATTAGAAAAGGTCTATCTAGATATTATATGTTTCTATCATATGTTCATTAAGTTGGCAGCCCCACGGCCTACACTGGCAAAGGTAGCTAAACAGTAAAACTAGCACATAATGGCGACCAAAAATATATTTTGGCATCTTTCTTTGACTCTGTTTCGCGACCCAGTCAAATAACTGCCCTGTTCATTTTCGTATTATCTCAGGTATTGTCCCTCGTTTTGTATTAATAACAATATCAGATATAATCAAAAGTAATCTGTCTTAATTACTGCAAAAAAAAGCGAGAGACAAATATTCGTATTAAAATTAATGGACTACAGATTACATGCAATTAATATCAATTAAATGACTGTTCAATAATAAAAACAAAATGACATGCAATTTTCATTTGGCTGACAAATGTTATAAAGTTGTGATCATTTTACGTATATTTGTTCGCAAAAGACGTATTTTTTTAAGACTCTTATTTACAGATAATACGGTTTTATTCGCTAACATTTACAGATAATACGGTTTTATTCGCTAATACTCTGAAGGTACTAAAGTCTATAAGTCAACGCGTGTTCATCTGTATAAATAATATTGGCTTACATGGAGAATGGAAGTTAACACTGCCTAGATCTTTTCAAAAAGGGAAATTGATCCCAAAACAGGAAAACAATGACAACAAAGCATTAGGTGTCCTATTCTATACTGGATTTAAACATTACAGTTTTTTTAGAAACGTATTAGAGGTCAGAAAACTTGGACGGTCTTTGAAGTGAGCTTGGGCGCAGTCGTGTGAAAAATACAACGTCAAATTATTTTTTTAAAAATCCAATAACACACTACAGTTTATCTAATTTTTTTTTTTACTAGAAAATTACCTTGATCACAGTAATACCGAATTGTTCTTTATTTTAAAGCGCATGCGCAAATACAATAAATATACAGTATTTCATTGGCTGATTTTAGGATATGTCCCTGTAAGGAAGAAACAATGCCGAAAGAACATGTAAGGATTACAAAGTGCAGCTTACTTATATTCGAATGATTCACTTAGGAAAGAAGAATTCGCAAGAACTCCTCACATGTGTGGCAAACCCCTAGAGTGTGTATTACTTTCTGGTTTGCACTTCACACTTTGCCATTATAATTTGATTGACGTTGCTTTTTTTTTTTTTTGGTTAACCGCCAAGATCCAAGCAGCCTTTCTTGAAAAATCGTTTCTCTGTTTTACGGCCACAAGTTAAATGCATGGAATTACGGAATTATTAGACATGGTTTATGGATATAAAAATGCTATTTTCGGTCTGATTTTGATAATTGTAACCTTTTCATTGCTCCCTACTTAAAAGGTTTCAAACATGAAGCCCCTTATCATGATATAATTCAGCCACTGTCTTAGATTTCTGTTTAATTTAGCAACAAAATCACATGGAACCCATTTTCAGATTCTAATAAAATATAAAGAACTAAAAGCTTCGTCACATTACAAAGTCAATTAAAGGCAGAATCAATTTTCTTTCTTTGAACACAATAACAATTTGAAATATCATTTTTTGTTATTTAATATTGTCGTAACGTGAGCTGTAAGACCGAAATTCGAGAAACGCTTGATTGCCTTAACCGAACATTGTTGAATTACTTAATAAAATTATTTGAACTTCGAAATCTCATATTTGCAAAGCAGCGAATTTCAAGTTTATTCCGTCGGAGATTTTGTTTCAGTGAAATCGCACCTGCAAATTAGTTGTTCTAGGTCTGGCTTGATAATTTACTGAAAACCGTGTCTGGGCCATTAAATTGACTTTACAAACTATTTTCAACGAAGAAAAATATATTTTATAGCTTGAACAAATGTGTTTTCAGAAGGCTCAACACAAAATATATTGTTCAATCTTCTTACTGTTTAATGCTTGTTCCTTAACTCGAATACGACAAGAATGTGTCCCTTTTTTTACTGTGAACATTATCATTAAGAGGTAAACAGTTAACAAATCATATTACACATGAAGGATCGTTCAATCCAGTCTCCCCAGCTGAGTAACCTGAACTGGGCGGAAACATTTTCATCTCAGAGTCAACTTTAAGATTACTTAAAGTCCCAGTATCACATTGATTTTACTGATAATGAAAAATGAATGTGCTAATAGGAATAATGATCGAACCATGTTCTGTTCACTAAAAAAACAATACTGACATACATTTTTCTTTCGTATTCAAGCCATTTCTTCACGAAAAAAATAAACGTTCTTATGTTTTTTTGCAATACATTTTACTGCACTATATTTCACAAATGTTCATTGACTTAAAAAGCAAAGTCAGGAATGATTTTGGTACTAAAAAGGCCATTTCCGCCGGTAAGACATCTTTCTTGGTGAGATGAGGACTGCTTGTAATTGTGGTTCTGAGACTTTAACTGTTCTAGGATTTGCTGAAGTCTTGATCAGAATTGGACAATATGAAAAGCGTTTTCATTTTGTGAATATCAATGACGTACATACAGGGTGTTTAGAAAGTTCATGTACTGTAACACTTCATTTTCAATAAAGTCTAATTTTAATTTAAACACAGACGTTTTTCCACTTTATTTCCATTCTTATGGGATTCAGTTGCTGTTTTCTTTTCTAACAGTGTCGCGAATTTCCCAGAGTAAAAAAATCAAAATTACCCTTTCCTGATTTTTTTTTTAATTTGTGATATGTACGAAAATATCAAGACATATTTTTAGATTAGAAGTAGTTTTTAAACATGTGATTTTTTTATTAAGTACCTGGTGTGGTTTAAAGTGACTGACTTACAGATTGGTCGACGATGCATAAAAAAAGAGAATGTTCGTATATGTAAATATTCTGGTTATAGTTGTGAAGAACATATCAAAACTAAGTTACTTTCCCAGTTTATATGTGTGAAGTTGGTCTGCAGTTCGCAGTTCGCAATTCGCGATTCGAATTGCGAACTGCAAACTGGCATGCAGTTCGCGATTCAAACTTGAAGCTTTTCAGAGTTTTGCTTGTGAAAATTTATTACTTACTAACTTCATAAACCAAAAAAAAAGATAGTTCTAAGATAGAGAAAATAAACATAAGTCCAATTGCAAACTAGCATGCGGTTCGCGATTCGAATTGCGAACTGCAAACTGGCATGCAGTTCGCGATTCAAATTTCAAGCTTTTCAGTGTTCTTCTAGGGAAAATTTATGACTTACTTCATAAACCAAAAAGAAATAGTTCTTAGTCGAATTGCAAACTAGCATGCGGTTCGCGATTCGAATTGCGAACTGCAAATTTAGCATGGAGTTCGCGATTCAAACTTGAAGCTTTTCAGAGTTCTTCGTGTGAAAATTTATTACTTACTGACTTCATAAACCAAAAAGAAATAGTTCTAAGATAGAAAAAAAAAACATAAGTCAATTGCAAACTAGCATGCGGTTCGCGATTTCGAATTGCGAACTGCAAACTGGTCTGCAGTTCGCAGTTCGCAGTTCGCAATTCGCGATTCGAATTGCGAACTGCAAACTGGCATGCAGTTCGCGATTCAAACTTGAAGATTTTCAGTGTTCTTCTTGGGAAAATTTATGACTTACTAACTTCATAAACCAAAAAGAAATAGTTCTAAGTCCAATTGCAAACTAGCATGCTGTTCGCGATTCGAATTGCGAACTGCAAACTGGTCTGCAGTTCGCAGTTCGCAATTCGCGATTCGAATTGCGAACTGCAAACTGGCATGCAGTTCGCGATTCAAACTTGAAGCTTTTCAGAGTTCTTCTTGTGAAAATTTATTACTTACTAACTTCATAAACCAAAAAGAAATAGTTCTAAGATAGAGAAAATAAACATAAGTCCAATTGCAAACTAGCATGCGGTACGCGATTCGAATTGCGAACTGCAAACTGGCATGCAGTTCGCGATTCAAATTTCAAGCTTTTCAGTGTTCTTCTAGGGAAAATTTATGACTTACTTACTTCATAAACCAAAAAGAAATAGTTCTTAGTCGAATTGCAAACTAGCATGCGGTTCGCGATTCGAATTGCGAACTGCAAACTAGCATGCAGTTCGCGATTCAAACTTGAAGCTTTTCAGAGTTCTTCGTGTGAAAATTTATTACTTACTAACTTCATAAACCAAAAAAGAAATAGTTCTAAGATAGAAAAAAAACATAAGTCAATTGCAAACTAGCATGCGGTTCGCGATTCGAATTGCGAACTGCAAACTGGTCTGCAGTTTGCAGTTCGCAATTCGAATCGCGAATTGCGAACTGCGAACTGCAGACTAGTTTGCAGTTCGCAATTCGAATCGCGAACCGCATGCTAGTTTGCAATTGACTTATGTTTTTTTTCTATCTTAGAACTATTTCTTTTTTGGTTTATGAAGTTAGTAAGTAATAAATTTTCACACGAAGAACTCTGAAAGCTTCAAGTTTGAATCGCGAACTGCATGCTAGTTTGCAGTTCGCAATTCGAATCGCGAACCGCATGCTAGTTTGCAATTCGACTAAGAACTATTTCTTTTTGGTTTATGAAGTAAGTAAGTCATAAATTTTCCCTAGAAGAACACTGAAAAGCTTGAAATTTGAATCGCGAACTGCATGCCAGTTTGCAGTTCGCAATTCGAATCGCGTACCGCATGCTAGTTTGCAACTGGACTTATGTTTATTTTCTCTATCTTAGAACTATTTCTTTTTGGTTTATGAAGTTAGTAAGTAATAAATTTTCACAAGAAGAACTCTGAAAAGCTTCAAGTTTGAATCGCGAACTGCATGCCAGTTTGCAGTTCGCAATTCGAATCGCGAATTGCGAACTGCGAACTGCAGACCAGTTTGCAGTTCGCAATTCGAATCGCGAACAGCATGCTAGTTTGCAATTGGACTTAGAACTATTTCTTTTTGGTTTATGAAGTTAGTAAGTCATAAATTTTCCCAAGAAGAACACTGAAAATCTTCAAGTTTGAATCGCGAACTGCATGCCAGTTTGCAGTTCGCAATTCGAATCGCGAATTGCGAACTGCGAACTGCAGACCAACTTCACACATATTCCCAGTTTTTGATACAGAAACACATAATTATTTAAAGTTTTTAACACCTTTATCGGTAAAAAAATTAACCCCGTTGGTCACGGGGTAGGTTAGTTTAATAGTTTAAGCATATTTTATTGCTATATACATGTAATGTGACATATACAAAAGTTCATTGACAAAACAAAAGCAAAAGGGTTGGACCAAAAGTTCTTTCAACTGAGTACGGGGTAGGTACTTTCTTTATATTTTTAATTTTGATTTGATTTAATGATTCAGTGGTCTAGGTCGCTGTTTCTAATTTTAATGATCTGAAGGGCGTGGGTTCGAATCCTGTTAAAATCAATTCTTCAGTTTTCATAACGTATAGAAGCATAAAATTATGGGACTTTTTTCACAGTATATTTTGTCTGTACATTGTCAGTTAAAATACCATTAGTTCACCAGGTTATAAATGAGTACTGTCTTCGCGCTTTCGTAGCATCCTGTCACGGAAGGAAAAATATTGGGTTTCTTTTTACCTCTGAATTAAGTGAGTTACTTTTCCAAGCATCTTTTTAAAAAATCACTATTTAATGAAATAAATCATGTTGACTTTTTTCCTGTCGCATTAAGTGAGTATACTGATAACCTTCCCGTTCGTTTGGTTCCCGATCGTACTTTGCTACGTAAAAGTTAGTCTGGTTCCCTGCATACTATACTTAACGTAGTGTCTGGGGCAGGTAACCATTAACCTGCTGGAACCGAAAGTGATTTACTTTTGCCACCAGTATAGAGCCAGGCCAGCCTGCACATCCGTGACTGTTCCAAATTCAAAGCTGGGCAAATCCATTACAAAAATTCAGCAGGTTCAGGATTAATAAGTAAGACCGTTCTTTGGAGCTGTGATTATGTATATATATATTTATATTATTATTTTATATTATATATTATTTTATATTATTATATAATTATTTTATATTATTTATTATATTTATTTATATTTAAATTGTATTTATTATATGTAATTAGTGATCACTGTTGTGCACTCTTTGGACGAATGATTACTTAATAACAATTGGATTTTGTTCTTTCTTTTTTACAGAAAGCAAAATTTTCAAATTAATTCAATAGTGTATTAAGCACTTAAAGAAAAAAGTAGCTCAGAAAAAAAGTCTCATGATACGTTAAAAAAAATTTCTTTCTTAATAAAGATATTACTATCGGAGTCAATTTTTTGTTCAAAATCGAGTGAAAACCATATCAGTATGTTAAGGCGTCATTCAACTCAGTAAAGTCAGTTTGTAGAGTCACCGAGTTTTAAAAATACATTCTGCCGAGTCAGTTCGACACCACATTTTCATTTAAATGGTTTTAATAAAAGCACATCATGGTTTGCTTTACCGCAGGTCATTTTGAACACTTAATTTCAAACCCCAACCATTTGAATTTCATCATCTTGTATCACCCTTGCTTTTGGCTAGAGGGGCACGATAAACATTGTCGACAAAAAAGTTGTTTTTTTCAGTAGCTTTGAAAATCTAGATTTACTGCTCTCCTCACCTGTTTTACGTCCAGAGTGTCCCATCACTAACTCAAGATATGCAATTGCTGTTAGCAAAAATCATTGAGATACTATTTCTTCTGAAAACGGTTTCAATAACAGACTTTACAATGCTTTACTGCTAAACTTAACATAACATAATTATATTTTATTCGGCATCAAATATTTTATATATATATTTTTTATATACATTTTTATAGCCGATACATATATAGATGATATAGATACAGTACAAAATTAGTTTTCGGACATTGGCAAACATTTAACGCGTGTAGTAATCGAATGCCCTATGTCCATAAGAGTTTAGGTTATAAACAAAAAAAAATGAGTTGAATCATTTTAGGTAAAATAAATAAAATTTTAGTCATATTTCGTTTAGTATAATTTCTATGGTTAACTAACTTAAAGCGTTTTGATATTTTATTAACGACTGTATTAGTGTTACCATTATTGGATTTTTTTAGAGTCAATTCAACTAACAATTACAAATTCATCAATACTATTAACCAATGGCAACCTTCCTTCTTCAGCTGAAGATTTTGTATCTAACAATTTCATTCGTTACAAATGTAGGTCAAAATTGATTTTTATACAGATACAAAAAAATCATACTCATGACCCATTCTACAGTTTAAATTAAGACAGCGGGTTTAAGCTATATTTAGCGTGTTCAGTACATCGTGAGATGTTTGCGCTATTGCTGTCAATCATATAGCGGGTCTTAAATCATAAACAAGTTACAGGCATGGAGTCATTAAGACTTTGGACCTGTCAGTTTTGTAAGTTTGTGTATTTGCAGTGATTATCATGACAAATAGGTCTTGTCAGCGCTGGACAGCATCATACGGTACTTCCATTGCGGCACATGGTCAATTGGTTGGCTGGTATGACTTGACCACCCTCGTACCGTATATATCAACATTGTTATGATGGAGGCAGAGCGTCTGACAATCTGTCAGTTATAACATTTACTTTGCATATGTAATTATCTGCCTGTCTATTTTGTATCTTCTTGGGCGCATTTTCAGAGAGAAAAGCAGTATCTACAAATGTTACTTCTTCTTTCTATGGGACGGTAACTGGCACAAAGATTCAGTTTACATTGATATGCCGTATACGCCCTGGGTCCTAATATTCCAGGTACCTAGATACGCTCTAGACTTGACACATTTTCATCAACCCAACGAATTTACCGGTCATAGTGGTGAAAAAGAAGTAGTGAATCGGTGTTAAAATCTTGTGTTTAAATGAAAAATAAAAATAACATGGTCTCTTAATCAGTTTCAAAATATTTTTATTCTCAAGTTAATATATAAAAACTGACATGTTATATTGCAGGTGTAAATCACGTTCAAGCACGGAGGAAGACGGCATTAAATCAAACCATCCGTACAGGTACGGAGCCTGAAAGGCGGGACGGAGTGTCAACTCCTGATGTAACATAGTTATACCCTATGATGGACAGTGTTTTATTGTAATGGTATTTGAACTTAATGAATAAATGATAATATTGGCTTGATATTGTTGTCTTTATGGGCTATTTTGTTTAAAACACAAACCTTCTGCAAAGTAAAAAAATATATATATTTAAAAAAATACCAATGCATACGTCACAGTTATGATATGTCATTATTTTTATACACTATGATAGAAAAAATGAAAAAGAAATGACCATTTTAGAAAAATTTTAACCAAAAAAATTTGATTCTTACCCAAGCTGTAGAAGACATATTCTTAATTATTAGTGATATAGAACGGGGAAAAGATTAACACACTTCAGTAAACCAATGACAGAAAAAAATACATGTAAAATGGTAGCAAAAAAATAATGATAATGGCATGTGCTTTAATTGATTACTGGCAATATGAGGCAATAAAATAGAAACATAAATGATCACACCTTATCACATTCTATGTTATATCATTGCCAATGGGTATAGCCCAGATAATTGGGGTATCACTCAACAGTATGGGACGCACTCGGCGAAGTGCCAAACACAATGCGACACCGGACTTCAGAAATCGTTTAAATACCTCGTTTCGACCAGGTTTGAGACAAGCAGTGACGGCAGTTGGGCCATAAACTGGTTATACACGTGTACACCGTTCATTACAGATGTATCGGGTGTCTTTAATGTCTCATCGAATCGCAGCCAACAATTTCTTTTATGTGAAGTGATTGAAGTGTAGACAATTTAATCCACGTGATTAAATTAAGAAAAACATGGCGCATAGGTTGTTGAAACATCATCTACATTACTAATTGTGTTACAGTGGTATTTCAAAGAAAAGATGAGGACATTAAATAATTTGTTGATTTTTTTTACATCAGTCACGTGACTAATAAAAAAGTAGTAACGGGTATTTAGGAGATAGCGAAGACTTTTAAATGAGACTTGTTAGATAAAGAAAATTAATGTTTATTTTCTTTTTTAAAAATAAGTTTTGTCAATATTTTGTTGGTATTTGGAAATCGATTACCTTTAATATCAGGAACTTAAGCTTAAGTTTCGCGTGCTGTCTTTATAAGAGGAAAAAAAAACCAATCCTGTTAATACACATATTTCTGCAATAGCCTTCAAACTGTGTGCTCTTTGAAGCTTAAAGCTTTACACCTAGGTACGTAAGCTTAACCTGCTGTGAAATGTTGTGTAAGTTACAATTTTACGTAAGAATCACACGTGACATTTAACTGATAAGATCCATAAACGTACGTGATGTATTCACATTTCGAAGATTTCATATTTTACTGATAACAGTGCATTGAAAGAGGTATGCAGGAAGGTCTTTTATCAGCTTCAACAAGCACGGCCATCCATTCAGATACAAGTAATCAAACCAAGGCCAAATAGTTTGCTCAATGAAAACTGATGCTTACCACAATTACCTTGATGAATCACAAAACGTTGATTCATATGACCAAAAACTTCACAAAAATTGCTACTCGCGAAAAAATACGGTATAAAATGCAGTGGTACATGAATGTAGCATTTGCGGCATTGGAAGGTAACACCTTCAAAACGCATGCGTCAGTTTAAACTAATTTATTTTATATCGATTGAGAAGCAAGTTCTTGCAAATTATATTAATCCCTCTCGGAGACTGCTTCCTGGGGGTCAAACCAATACTCGCGCCTTAAAGTAAGGTCTGCGGAAAGTCATTGTAGACTTACACCCACCAGCGACTTCCGGATCGGGATTCCGGCTCTCTATCGCCTTGACCACTTCTCCCCTCAAACGCATACGTGGCGGTAACCATTTACACACGAGTAAACTGTCTGCGCAATTGAATTTAAGCTTCACAACATTTCAACAAGATCAAACTACCACGAAGCAATTCCAAAACTTGGAAGCAACTTAAATATCAAGATCGTATATCTGTCTACCTATATGAGTTTATCTGTCGCCGCTGCCTCATTTTACCGATGCTCCCTGAAGAATTTGTTATTTTGGGTTTCGGCGCTTGGTGCAAGCTACAGAGAGCATCCCCGTTCCAGAGACATCGTTTAATAGTTTCCTTATTCAGAACCCCTGTTTTTCAACTTTCCAATTCTAGTATTTCTAAATTGATCAAACCGAAGGCATATGCAATAAATTAGCTACATCCACGTGCATTTGGCCGATAGGAATGTCCACATGTCAAAATGTAGGTCCCGTTATGATGGTGACAGATTACACCCGCCAGCCACTCGACACACTTTTGTTTTACATCGTTGTGGAAATTTACAAACACTTACATTTTAATGCCTTTAAAAAAAGACACAAAAAACATTTCTTTTGAAGAATTTCGTTTACAAAGTCCTACTTGAACGATTCATTACAGTCAATGTCTCAATCAAACATGTATTTATTTATTTATTTACATGTATTTATTTATTTACATTTATTTATTTATTTATTTATTTATTTATCATTTTGAGGGGTGTGCATAATATAGAGATTTGTTATTGAATAATTTTGATGGAGAGCGATTTATCAGAGCTGCACACTCCCAAAGTGTGTGTGTAAGTCCTAAGTAAAATTTTTATATTCATGTTTATATTGCCCGTTGTTTTTTCATGACCCAATAAAATACATAATTATGTAGAATATTGCAATTTAATTTTACGACGTATATATTTCGAGTACAGAGAATGTTCATGTTAGTTATTACACAAAATAAAGTGACACGTTCGACCATTTACAAAGTTTTAAAATACCTTACCAATAAAATATAACGTATAAAAACACAAACGTCACCTTAGTCAATCAATATCTTTATATCTTTAAACAGTTCAATGCCCAGGCGCGCACCTTACCACCACTTCAGCTAAGCTCTGGAAGGCGATAGCTAAGCCATACAGTCAAAGAAAAATGATTAATGAGTTTTACAGCATGCATTTCAACTTCACATTAATTACAGAGATCTTTTATCGATGATTTTACTGGAAAATATTATGATAGTTTGAAGTTTTTGCGTCAAATACATAAAAGGTGAACGCATGTTAAATCAGAGTACTGCAAGACCTTTTTTTTTTTTTTTTTTGAGTCCCCGGATCCGGGTAACCCCTTTTTGGCATCTTTGTAAGCTGCCAAACGAGAGCTAATTGTTGACAATGAATGTTGTTGCTGGAGTGTTGCTAAGTGATTTTCTACTTTAGACGAATTCACATAAAGAACCATTGCAGTGCCAATGTTTCATTCATTTACATAACTCCATAAAGTATACAAGTGATGTAAAGCATAGAACTTTTAAACCGTGTATGCGAAGGCCTTGAGTTGACGTAATTTGAGTGCCAGTTAAGTTAAAAAGAGTTGTAAATGATATTACTGAGTGTTAGTTAATTAGGTGGTCAATAACTTACTGATCTTTCATTACGATTACTCACACGTGTGACCATCTACAACGAATGTGGTATCTCATTTAGATACTACGTCATGATCAGTATAAATAGTTTATGAATGCCTCAGCATGAAGGAGTTAATCCATGGTCATCTGGTAAAGCTTGAAAAAAGTTATCCAGGGTTTGTGAGTTCGAACCCGCGATCGTCCACAAACATTTATATCACTCTTTTAGATGATGCGTTAAACTGGGGTCCCATGTACCCTTAACAAATTTTCTAATTGGCCACTTGAAATTTAAAAATAGCGCGCACGAATTTTACGTGCGGAAAGGCGGCAATGTTCACCCCGGTCCGGATGAGGACTCTTGACAGAGATACATATGCCATAACTGTTGTAAACAATGGTGAAGACAGGAAAACAAAATACTGGAAAATTTCAAGTCGTTCTCAATTTTAGCTTTAGTAAATTAGAGTTTTATTGGCTGGCCAGTTAGAACATTTGTTAAGTGTATCAAAGCTAAAAAATGAACATGTGAAAGAACCAGGAATGTGACTGGAATAGGAGCGGTATATTACACTAATCATCTAAACCTATGACCACGATTCTATTGCTGAGGTTTTGATACTTCCAATGAGATGTGGGTATTGTTAAAAGGTAATAATTTCATATGTTCACAGATTGCTTTTATCAAAATTCAATGAAACTTATTTGTAACAAAATATTAGTGCCGCTTATCAACCAATCAATTGTGACTTAAGACTTGAAAAAAAAGGTCAGTAAGTGCAATATTCTTTAGGAATATTTGTCATTACAATTGAACAAAAAGGCTTGGGATGTTTGTAACCCTTGACCTTAAAACTTAAGAGAAAACTCTTTTAACACTGCTACACTCGTTTCGACAAAAAAAGGTTGACTTATCTGACTCCCGAGACATGACAGGTATCTTTATAAAATATTAGATTAAAAAACGGACATAGAAATTTTGATTTTTATCGGTACATTATTATTCATAAACATGTTCTAGACATTCTTAATATTATACAGAAGTACTCGTGTTGTTTAATGAAACAAGACTTTTTATACAGTGTAAAAAATAAGGATGACTATTTAGCCACCCGCCATGAAATTAGACCACGCGCCGGACTTGGTCAGCGAAAGAATCAAATTTACATTTTTACATGCCGTCAATTTCTTGTTTTATTCATAAAGAAATGACATTCTTAAAATGGCTTTGCTAAGACCATGTAATTCCGCGCTCGTGTCTATTTTTTAGCCCTTGCAAACGGTCAAGGGTATTAGTGATATTGACCAGGTGATACAAAGCACGCGTCGTACCTCCGCGGAAAATGACTTTCTTATTAAAACGTAAATTATTATTGCAACATCTGTTTTGTTGTTAAAAATGTATTTCTAACCGTGAAAATTATGGAAATGTTTATTTTTTTCCTTCAATTCCGATATTCATTAAGTATTCATAGCGTATTTGCCAGTCATTTCTGCCTTTCAAAATAGAGTGGTACGTTGGTCAGTTTAAGGTTGTAAACAGGCTTTAAGCAAATGCTGCCCTATGAAAGTTTGTCAAAATATGACAACATTTTTTGCTGTGTTTTTGACGCGTGATTTTCATGCAGTTCTTCTAGTACTTGCTGTACATTTCAAGATTTGACCAGTGGAAAGATAAACATAAACTTCCTGACTGTTAAACTACCGTCATTCCGAAAGATTCTGTGTTCGAAACATTCGTTCATTACCCTTTTTGCACATAGATCAGCTATACAATGCAGTTTCTTTTTCATATGATAGAGGTGTCTGTTTATATACGATCTGAAACTAAGTTGATTCTTACACTTTCACATAGGGGGCCTGTACCGCCCTCGACAAAGCCTCTTTTAATATTTTTTTATGGCGAACAGTCTAGGCCTTGTGTAGCTTTTATACACTTTCGACTCTATCAATCTCTGAAACTTGCTTTTAAGGAAATTACCGTAAACATATTCTTTCTGTTAGTACCTGATTTACAGTTGTCCACTGCAGTATAAACTCATGTATAAAAAAAGTCAAAAGACAAACGGAAAAGTATAATTAAACAATCATGTTTATATTTTCACTGTAGTAGGACTTTCATGGTCATTTAATTTATGTTCCCATCTGGTCTGAGCCATAAATTTGAATATAACTGTAAAAAAAATACAGACGCCGCCAGATTGCACCGTTGATTGTTGTTGTTTCATTATTCCAAGATGTTTATCTAAAAGAGCGAATAAGAAATTTTACTGTTTAATTTTTTTGTCTAGGGAGTTAGGAGGGAATCTTTGCCTTGTTCTCCATGTCCATCACGGCTTAGGATGTTCTGTTCGTCGGCAAATATAAGTACATGTACAGCAACTATCATAAAACCACAATTCATTATATCAAGCGCCCTGGACAAAGCCCCTTTAAAAAAAAATTAAGATTAACAGTCTTGGCATTGTGTAGCTTTTATACACTTTCGACTTTAGCAATCTCTGAAACTTGATTTTGTGTACGTGGGGGGTGTGGGGGGTGTGGGTGGGGGGAGTAGGGGGGGGGGTGGGGGTGGGAAGGGATTAACAGTGATTTACAGATTGAAATCTATTTCTTGTACTTCAACTTAATTTTCAAATTTTATACATTATGCTTTAGTAAAATAATGCAACCACAGCCTTGATCTATCCTGCAGCAGAAAGTCGTGAAATTATGAAAGAAAATATTATCTCTCTGTTAGTTAAACACTCATTATGCTAAAGAAACCATTTGTTAGGATAGTGACGAATAATCATCTGTCTTGTCAATCATGCCGGATCCATGCACAACTAGCATCTGACTGCCGTAGACTTGGATACCGTCATGACCAATAAAAAATCGGAACGCAATTTAAAACAGGTACGTTTATATAATATACACACCTGTTTAAAACCATAACCAGATGCGTCGACATACCCGATTGTCGTGCATTCAGCTAAAGACTGCAACCAGATGCGTCGACACGTGCACTCAGTTAAGGACAATAGCTAAATACATTGACATGCCCATTTGTCGTGCATTCAGTTCTGGAAAATAGCCAGATGAGTCGAAATGCCCATTTGACATGCCCCTTTGTCGTGCATTTGTCGTGCTTTCAGTTAAAGACCATAGCCAGTTGAGTCAACATGTCCATTTGTCATGCCCATTTGTCGTGCATTCAGTAAAAGACCATAGCCAGTTGAGTCGACATGCCCATTTGACATGTCCATTTGTCGTCAATTTGTCGTGCATTGAGTTAAAGACCATAGCCAGTTGAGTCGACATGCCCATTTGACATGCCCATTTGTCGTCAATTTGTCGTGCATTCAGTTAAAGACCATAGCCAGCTGAGTCGACATGCCCATTTGTCGTCCATTTGTCGTGCATTCAGTTAAAGACCATAGCCAATTAAGTCGACATGCACATTTGACATGCCCATTTGTCATTCCCATTTGTCGTGCCCATTTGTCGTGCATTCAGTTAAAGACCATAGCCAGTTGAGTCGACATGCCCATTTGACATGCCCATTTGTCGTGCATTCAGTTAAAGACCATAGCCGGATGCGAAGACAAGCCTGTAGTTGTGCATTCAGTTAAAGAACATAGTCAGATGAGTCGGCATGCCCATTTGACATGCCCATTTGTCATTCCCATTTGTCATGCCCATTTGTCGTGCATTCAGTTAAAGACCATAGCCAGTTGAGTCGACATGCCCATTTGACATGCCCATTTCTCGTGCATTCAGTTAAAGACCATAGCAGGATGCGAAGACTAGCCTGAATGTCGTGCATTCAGTTAAAGACCATAGCCGGATGCGAAGACAAGCCTGTAGTTGTGCATTCAGTTAAAGACCATAGCCAGTTGAGTCGACATGCCCATTTGACATGCCCATTTGTCGTGCACTGAGTTTAAGACCATAGCCAGTTGAGTCGACATGCCCATCTGACAGGCCCATTTGTCGTGCATTCAGTTAAAGGCCATAGCCGGATGCGAAGACAAGCCTGTAGTTGTGCATTCAGTTAAAGACCATAGCCGGATGCGAAGACAAGCCTGAATATCGTGCATTCAGTTAAAGGCAATAGCCAGTTGAGTCGACATGCCCATTTATCATGCCCATTTGTCGTCCATTTGTCGTGCATTCAGTTAAAGACCATAGCAAATTGAGTCGACATGCCATTTGACATGCCCATTTGTCGTGCATTCATTTAAAGACCATAGCCAGATGAGTCGACCTGCCCATTTGTCGTGCATTCAGTTAAATACCATAGCCGGATGAGTCGACCTGCCCATTTGTCGTGCATTCAGTTAAAGACCATAGCCGGATGATTCGACATGCCCATTTGTTGCGCATTCAGTTAAAGACCATAGCCGGATGAGTCGACATGCCCATTTGTCGTGCATTCAGTTAAAGACCATAGCCGGATGAGTCGACCTGCCAATTTGTCGTGCATTCAGTTAAAGACCATAGCCGGATGAGTCGACATGCCCATTTGTCGTGTATTCAGTTAAAGACCATAGCCAAATGAGTCGACATGCCATTTGACGTGCATTCAGTTAAAGACCATAGCCAGATGAATTGACATGCTCATTTGTCGTGCATTCAGTTAAAGACCATAGCCAATTGAGTCGACATGCCATTTGACGTGCATTCAGTTAAAGACCAAAGCCAGATAAGTCGACATGCCCATTTGTCGTGCATTCAGTTAAAGACCATAGCCGGATGAGTCGACATGCCCATTTGTCGTGCATTCAGTTAAAGACCATAGCCAAATGAGTCGACATGCCATTTGACGTGCATTCAGTTAAAGACCATAGCCAGATGAGTTGACATGCTCATTTGTCCTGCATTCAGTTAAAGACCATAGCCAATTGAGTCGACATGCCATTTGACGTGCATTCAGTTAAAGACCATAGCCGGATGAGTCGACATGCCAATTTGTCGTGCATTCAGTTAAAGACCATAGCCAATTGAGTCGACATGCCATTTGACGTGCATTCAGTTAAAGACCATAGCCGGATGAGTCGACATGCCCATTTGTCGTGCATTCAGTTAAAGACCATAGCCAGATGAGTTGACATGCTCATTTGTCGTGCATTCAGTTAAAAACCATAGTCGGATGAGTCGACCTGCCCATTTGTCGTGCATTCAGTTAAAGACCATAGCCAATTGAGTCGACATGCCATTTGACGTGCATTCAGTTCAAGACCATAGCCGGATGAGTCGACATGCCCATTTGTCGTGCATTCAGTTAAAGACCATAGCCGGATGAGTCGACATGCCCATGTGTCGTGCATTCAGTTAAAGACCATAGCCGGATGAGTCGACATGCCCATTTGTCGTGCATTCAGTTAAAGACCATAGCCAGATGAGTTGACATGCTCATTTGTCGTGCATTCAGTTAAAGACCATAGCCGGATGCGAAGACAAGCCTGAATGTCGTGCATTCAGTTAAGAACTATGGCAAGATGGGTCGAAATGTCCGATTATCGTGCAATCAGTTTAGAACAATATCAAGATAAGTTGACATGGCTGATTGTCTTGCATTCAGTTGAAGACCAACTCCAGATGAGTCTACACACCCAATAGTCAGAATGATCTAGCATATCTATGTTTGTTTCAAGCATAAACTGCGATCATTTTAACCTTCACTTGAAATGCATTATAGTACTGGGGTTATGTAACAGTTTTAAGAAGATTGATATTAGAATAAACAAGTGAACCGTTGGCAATGAGTTACAGTGAAGGTTCGCCTTTTGTCCGCTCTTTGTACATGCTTGCAGACAAACATCTGCTTAAAAGATCTTAATTCAGTTTACAAGCAAAATCCCTCAGATCAAATTTAATATCTATGTGACGAATCTTTTAAGACGAAAACTGTATCTCTTTCGACGTAAGCCTAGCTTGCAGTCATCCCCTCTCAACGCATTATCAGAATATTGTGAAATTTAACACAAGCTTGTGAAACGGTGGTATGCAATAGTTTGTGACAGTGAACACAAGAGCGTGCGACGCACAAACTAACAGGGATACAACAGAAATTGCTACAACTGATCCAGATCATTCATCCCATACTTCCTTCATCTACTTCCTGTCAAGTCACACGTATTTCTTACACGTTGATGGACAAGATAATGCTCGGGCAATATGTTGAGCCAGATTGTTTCCTAAAACACAAGTTTTTGTCCTTATTGCACACTTGTACCAAAGCGCCGCTAAGAAATCTTTGTAATATTCATAAATGTGTGTGAGATGGCGTGCAAAATGACAACTTGTAACCCTGGTTTTGCTATGAGATTGTTGTTTACGTTAAAACTGTCAAGGTGATCAAATTTTTACATAACTTGATTATAATTTATACAGTTAAATAATACCTTCAAATTTCATTGATAAATTTACTTTATAATCACTGTACGCTTCAACATTGGTAATGTATGCAGACAATGTGAACAGAATTTAATATTTGAAACTTTACAGAGGTTAAGAAACGTTTATATGTTTACCACACAAAAAAAATCTGTTAAAAGTACAATCTTTAAACAACATCGTTTCATTGATAGATAGTTTTTAACTTTACTTTACTTCCAAGTAAACAATTTGTAAAAGATACATTTTGAACCTGTCCAGAGCGCTTCAAATCATTTTACTGCAGATATCTGTCTCATTTATATGTTATCGTTCATCTTTTTTTTATCAAATGAAAAATCTTAAAGATCTGTTACGATGTGGTCATCCCGCCTTTGACTGAATAAACGGAGCTATATGCAGACGAATTATCAAATTTCAAGAAAACTGCATTTGCTATTGTGTATTAATTGTATATTTATCCATACTGTCTTCATGTATTGTTACAATTTAATAGTCCTGCACGAAGAAAACACAGACACATGACAGAGCTATTTTAGAATGATATATACCCCTCATACACCAAACAATACTTGATACTGAAGATGAAAGAAATCGTAAACAGACGACATTTTTCAAAGCAATTGATTTACATTGAAGAGATACGCGATTGTTATCGAGTGCGATTGTATTAAAAACGAATATAACATTATAAACTTTATAACCTTTCAGTCGGTACTTTGAAGTTTCAATAGAAGAAAGCCTAATTTATTTGCAATATATATTTTATCACATTAATTCAGAGCGATTCTTTAAGTCCATTTGTATTTAAAATTATTGGTTGGCAGCACAACTGTAGGCGGAATTTTTACAGTACAGTCACAGTTTTCTCAAGAATAAAAACACTAACTTGAAATTTTCTCCTTCTTTCTTTATGATTTATCAAATATTCAAATATATTATAGATATTAACACATTATGATAAAATCAGTATATGGTTGTCACATAATTAATGCATAGACGTCTTAAACAACGAAAAGACACGCAATTTCTGCATCAAACTTGTCAAAAAATTCAGTCTGAAATGTTGGATTGCTTAGTTTACAAATAAATATCATGAATGAACGATGCATATTTGATTTCTTTAATAGCACAAAGCCAAGACATCTGCAGGTTTTACACCCAGACATAAAAAGTAACATATTAATAATCAAGTCGGAGAACGCATCCTTGCGTTATCCCGTATGAAAATTGAATACTTAGCCAGAGTGTTAACTTCTTTTACCGCCGTTATGAATGCTTCATTTGAGCTGTTTGGAAAGTGGCTGACATGCAAGAAAAAGTTTTGGCCATACCCTCAGATGAGAAAATTTGTAATTCATAAAAATTCGTTTCGTCTTTTGTGATATGGGTTAATTCTACAATTAAGCCTGATCCGCAGGGTCGTTAAAGTGCAATTTGTGTTTTATATTCAACCCACAAAGGTGGGATAAGGTATTATCAGAAACACGCGACTTAAGTAGACCTTTTGAAAACGCACGTGGGCATGTTTAGTCGTGTACTTTTTATTATAAAACAAGACATATAAAAATATAAAGCCCCCAGACGTTGCTAGGTGAATTCCACGAGAAGCGTTATGAACTTGGAGCAGAATTATAAAAATTCGTTTTTTCTATGAGTTTATGCAAAAGACGCATTTGACTGAAATCTTACCCATGGCGTTAAGCTTTAAAAAATGCAAAAAGAGACGCCGCGTGGCTAGCGCGTGCTAAATAAGTTTACATGTATCTTATAACAACTGTTAAGATACGTTTTCGCTACATTCTAAAAAGTTTGTTTATCTAAACAAGATTGTTATCAGATCATCTGCTTGAAAAATCCATGTATATATATTTCCGCCAGTATAAATAATTATAATGATCATCTAAAATTATATATACATGACCCGGTCAATTATTAATTTTTAATGCAGTGCCTATTTTATTTTAGCAGATCACTATAATTATATGTTTTTCATTGGCGTATTCTATATAAAATGAAAATAATTGATATGTAAAGATGACCATACATTCGGAGAAAAATAGACACTTAGAAAGTTTTCATTTAAATAAATCACCATCCATCCCAAATATTTTACAACAACAACAACAACAACTAAAACTAAACATTGTATGAATTCAGTATACGTGAACTCAGAATTATTGACAAACTCTTAGGTATCAATGATTTGATTAAAACATGAAAATAAGGAATGCTCTGTATTTAAGGGTGTCATAGTTTTGGCTTATTCACTTCAAAATGTATTATTTCAATACAATAGTACATGTATATATTGATTTAAGGCTTTGTTGTTCTAAAGTGAACGTGAAATTTCAGCAACATTTTCTTTCAGTTTTATGGAGCAATAGCTTCTTGAGTCGGCGATGCAACCATCTTCTCTCACCGTCACACTTTATATTACAAAATAGTCATGCACTTTTCCTTCTCATGTCATATTTTCATAATGTCAATGGCAAAAGCTCGATATGTCATGATGTAATCTTATAACGCCCGGTTAAAACGTTTATAACCGCAGCTTGCTCGGCGGAAGGTCAGAGTTCGAGTTGGCACGTATTGTTGTGTTCGTGTAACCAAACGGCTTACTGACACAATTTATGAATAATATTAGGGAAAAAACAAAGAAAGTGATTCACTTATACAAAAGTAAGAACCCCTCGTCGACATTCTTAATAACTTCCCAACAACTTAACGCTCCGAATAGGATCTGTTTGTAATAAAACAGTTTCAATGCTTGTTACATCAAACCAGAAGGTCGTTCACCAATGTGGTAGAACTGAAATAAGTAGGTCAGTTTGGTTATATTTGATATTTTGCATCTGGTGCAGGTGGAAAAAACAAGACGTTTTCATCTTTCTTTTATAAACGTGCTACAGTTTTGGTGCAAAGTGCAAACGCATTCTTGACAATTCGGCAATCTCCGGATATGTTCGGTACCTACTTATTCTAGTTTATTCATCGTTGGTACTGCTTGTCCATATGATCGACTGCCCCTAAAGAGTTTAAATATAGTTATTTTGAAGTTGACAGTATACGTAGTAGGCAGTAGCAACTGGTAAAACATGAATTTGGCAGAACCTGTAGTTGGCAGTAGAAAAATGTGAAGTAAACAGAAAATGTAGTTGGCAGTAGAAAAACGTGAAGTTGGCAGAAGTGAAGTTGGCAATAGCAGCTGGTAAAACAGGAGGCTGACAAAAGTAGTAGATAGCAGAAGCTGTAGAAAAAAAAGGTGGCAGTAGCAGAAGATAGCAGTAGCAGGAGGTAAAACTTGAAGCTGACAGAAGCAGTACATAGCAGTAGCTTGAAAACGTGAAGCTGACTGAAGCAGTCGTTAGCAGTAGCTGTAGAAAATAAAACGTAATTTATCAGAACCAGTAGTTGCCAGTAGCAGCAGCTAAAATTTGGAGCTGGCAGTAGCAGTAGATAGCAATAGCTGTAGAAAAACTGATTTGGCAGTAGCTAGCAGTAGCAGTACCTAAAACGTGAGGCTAACAGAAGCAGTATATAGCAGTAGCAGTAGGTAAAACATAAAGCTGACAGAAACAGTAGATAGCAACAGCAATACCTAAAACGTGAAGCTGACAGAAGCAGTGGATAACAATAGTAGTAGCTAAAACGTGAAATTTGCAGTAGCAGTACATAGCAGTAACAGTAGAAAAAATGTAAAATAAGCAGTAACAGTAGATAGCAGAAGGTAAAACGTGAAGTTGGCAGTAGCAGTGGCTGGCATTTGCAGTGGGTTAAATAAAAACTTGGCAGTACTAGTAGGTTGTAGTGACAGTAGGTGGTAGTGACAGTAGGTGGTAGTAACAGTAGGTGGTAGTAACCCTAGGTAAAAGTGAAGTTGACAGTACAGTAGATGGTAGTAACAGTAGATAAAACGTGAAGTTGGCAGTACGGTAGATGTAAGTAACAGTAGGTAAAACGTGAGAGTGACAGTACACTAGATGGTTGTAATAGTATGTAAAAAGTGAAGTTGGCAGAACAGTAGATGGTTGTAACAGTAGGTAAAACGTGAGAGTGACAGTACAGTAGATGGTTGTAACAGTAGGTAAAACGTGAGGGTGACAGTACAGTAGATGGTTGTAACAGTAGGTAAAACGTGAGAGTGACAGTACAGTAGATGATTGTAACAGTAGGTAAAACGTGAGAGTGACAGTACAGTAGATGGTTGTAATAGTAGGTAAAACGTGAGAGTGACAGTACAGAAGATGGTTGTAACAGTAGGTTAAAACGTGAGAGTGACAGTATAGTAGATGGTTGTAACAATAGATAACGTGAGAGTGACAGTACTGCAGATGGTAGTAACAGTAGGTAAAAATATGAAGGTGACTGTACATTAGATGGCTGTAACAGTATGTAAAAAGTGAAGTTGGCAGTACAGTAGATGGTGGTAACAGTAGGTAAAACGTGAGAGTGACAGTACAGTAGATGGCTGTAACAGTATGTAAAAAGTGAAGTTGGCAGTACAGTAGATGGTGGTAACAGTAGGTAAAACGTGAGAGTGACAGTACAGAAGATGGTTGTAACAGTAGGTTAAAACGTGAGAGTGACAGTATAGTAGATGGTTGTAACAATAGATAACGTGAGAGTGACAGTACTGCAGATGGTAGTAACAGTAGGTAAAAATATGAAGGTGACTGTACATTAGATGGCTGTAACAGTAAGTAAAACGTGAAGTTGGCAGTACAGTAGATGGTAGTAACAGTAGGCTTAACGTGAAGTTGGCAGTACAGTAGGTGGTAGTTACAGTAGGTAAATAGTAAGTTGACAGTAGAGTAGATGGTAGTTATAGTAGGTAAAACGTGAAGTTGATAGTACAGTAGGTGGAAGTAACAGTAGGTAAAACGGGAAGTTGGCAGTACAGTAAATGGTAGTAACAGTATGTAAAAAGTGAAATTGACAGAACAGTAGGTGGTAGTAACAATAGGTAACACGTAAAGTTGGCAGTACAGTAGGTTGTAGTAACAGTAGGTAAAACGTGAAGTTGGCAGAATATTAGATGGCTTTAACAGTAGGTAAAATGTGAAGTTGGCAGTACAGTATGTGATAGAAACAGTAGGTAAAAAGTGAAGTTGACAGTACATTAGATGGCAGTTACAGTAGGTTAAATGTGAAAGTGACAGTACAGTAGATGGTACTAACAGTAAGTAAAACGTGAAGTTGGCAGTACAGTAGATGGTAGTAACAGTAGGCTAAACGTGAAGTTGGCAGTACAGTAGATGGTAGTAACAGTATGTATAAAGTGAAGTTGGCAGTACAGTAAATGGTAGTAACAGTATGTAAAAAGTGAAATTGACAGAACAGTAGGTGGTAGTTACAGTAGGTCAAAAGTAAGTTGACAGAAGAGTAGATGGTAGTAACAGTCGGTAAAATGTGAAGTTGGCAGTACAGTAGGTGGTAGTAACAGTAGGTAAAATGTGAAGTTTGCAGCACAGTAAATGGTAGTAACAGTATGTAAAAAGTGAAATTGACAGTACAGTAGGTGGTAGTAACAGTAGGTAAAACGTGAAGTTGGCAGTACAGTAGGTTGTAGTAACAGTAGGTAAAACGTGAAGTTGGCAGTACAATAGGTGGTGGTAACAGTAGGTAAAATGTGAAGTTGGCAGTACAGTAGTAGGTAGTTACAGTAAGTAAAATGTGAAGTTTGCAGCACAGTAGATGGTAATAACAGTATGTAAAAAGAGAAATTAACAGTACAGTAGATGGTAGTAACAGAAGTTTAAACGTGAAGTTGACAGTACAGTAGATGGCAGTAACAGTAGGTAAATGTGAAGTTGGCAGTACAGTATATGATAGTAACAGTAGGTAATAAGTGAAGTTGACAGTACATTTGATGGCAGTAACAGTAGGTAAAATGTGAAGTTGGCAGTACAGTAGATGGTAGTAACAGTAGGCAAAATGTGAAGTTTGCGGCAGATAGATGATAGTAACAGTAGGTAAAAAGTGAAGTTGACAGTACAATAGATGGTAATAACAGAAGGTTAAACGTGAAGTTGGCAGTTAAGGTACTGGTAGTAACAGTAGGTAAAACGTGAAGTTGGCAGTACAGTAGGTTGAAGTAACAGTAGGTAAAACGTGAAGTTGGCAGTACATTAGATGTCAGTAACAGTAGGTAAAATGTGAAGTTGGCAGTGCAGTAGGTGGTAGTAACAGTAAGTAAAACGTGAAGTCGACAGTACAGTAGATGGTAATAACAGTAGGTAAAATGTGAAGTTGGCAGTACAGTAGGTGGTAGTAACAGTAGGTAAAACGTGAAGTTGGCAGTACATTAGATGTCAGTATCAGTAGGTAAAATTTGAAGTTGGCAGTACAGTAAGTGGTAGTAACAGTAAGTAAAACGTGAAGTCGACAGTACAGTAGATGGTAGTAACAGTAGGTAAAATGTGAAGTTGGCAGTACAGTAGGTGGTAGTAACAGTGGGTAAAACGTGAAGTTAACAGAACAGTAGATGGTAGTAACAGTTGGTGAAACTTGAAGATGACAGTACAGTAGGTGGTAGTAACAGTAGGTAAAACGTGAAAGTGAAAGTACAGTAGATGGTAGTAACAGTAGTTAAAAAGTGAAGTTGACAGTACAGTAGATGGTAGTAACAGTAGGTAAAAAGTGAAGTTGACAGTACAGTAGGTTGTAGTTACAGTAGGTGGCAGTAACAGTAGGTGGTAGTTACAGTAGGTGGAAGTCACAATAGGTAAAACGTGAAGTTGACAGTACTGTTGTTGGTAGTTACAGTAGATTGTAGTAACAGTAGGTTAAACAAGAAGTTGACAGTACAGTAGGTGGTAGAAACAGTAAGTAAAACGTGAAGTCGTCAGTACAGTAGATGGTAGTAACAGTAGGTAAAACGTGAAGTTGACAGTAGAATAGATGGTAGTAACAGTATGTGAAAAGTGAAATTGACAGTACAGTAGGTTGTAGTAACAGTAGGTAAAACGTGAAGTTGGCAGTACAGTAGGTTGTAGTAACAGTAGGTAAAATGTAAAGTTGGCAGTACAGTAGGTGGTAGTTACATTAAGTAAAACGTGAAGTCGACAGTACAGTAGATGGTAGTAACAGTAGGTAAAACGTGAAGTTGATAGTACAGTAGGTGGTAGTAACAGTAGGTAAAACGTGAAGTTGATAGTAGAGTAGATGGTGGTAACAGTAGGTAAAACGTGAAGTTGGCAGTACAATAGGTGGTGGTAACAGTAGGTAGCAGAAACAGTATGTGGTAGTTACAGTATGTGGCAGTTACAGTAAGTAAAACGTGAAGTTGACAGTACAGTTGGTGGTAGTAATAGTAGGTAAAACCTGAAGTTGACAGTAGCGCTGCTACTACTAACTTAGCATATTTTTTCTGTTGCCCACTGTTTCTGCCTGTTGCAACAACCGATTTCCTGTTAGTGATACAATGTCAGGTCTGTTTGACCGAAAGCATGAAGTTACATCTATAAAGAAACGGCGTTCAATCTGGCTCAAAGTTTTAAAGGCAATTTTTCCATTGACCTAAACAATACTTCATACAAAAGATAAAAGTTAAACTGTTTTGAAACTTGTGACAAAGAGAATTTACATCAAATCTAAACGAACTGATTACTACTCTTGAAATATGTTATTTCATATTCTAAGATTTTAACAAATTAAGCAAATTGTTCTCTTTCTTTGTGCTGGCTAATTGTACTGTAATAGATGACAAGCTTTTCAGAAATGTCTTTTATGATTTTCACAGTCAGTAAAAAAAGTAAACAAAAGTACATGATATATAAACTGATAATAATGCTATCTTAAACTGTCATTTTTTAACTGCTCATATGGAAGTTAAAACAGCCGATATAAAAATTTCAGATATTTGGAAGAGGCTGACTATCTGTTAACATCAGATTTAATTCGATTAAGTAAATCTTAACGTAAGGTACGCGCATGCGCATTCTTGAATTGGTAGTAATTGATGAAATCTGATTTTTTTATTGTTATTATTATTATTCATAAACATTAATGTAAGTGAAAATCCATATATCATACAACTGTGAACCGTTACCCATTACCTTTAAAAGTAATAATTTATGACGAAATAAAACTGATTTTTGCACGTTTTTATTAATCTACCATTCATAATTTGCTGGGTTTTGTTACCGGAAATACAGATATTAATTTGGTAATAGATCATTTTTTCCGTATATGCATTGAACGAAGCGAAAACTTTTTCGATTTGTGAAAGGGAAGTATGGGCAGGGGTGGCCAAATCTACACTGTATTTGGTATAATAGGTACTGGTGTGTGTTTTTTATGTTTCAGAAGCTGCGTTTCCTGTTTTCCTATTTGTTGACTTATTCCAAAAATTGTGTGACTTTTTTGTGTTTAATTTCCGTCAAGTCAAAAAACGTAACACCAGAAAGTACACTTTCATTTATTTTTAACTGTTTTTTTTTAAATGTTAAATTGGTTGTACTGGAGTAATACTATTCAAAAAAATGTTTCATTGATAAGAATTCTAAATTTTGATTTCCCCTTTTGTTTTAAGTAGTGGCGACTATCACCAGTCAATTGCTTCGATATTTAAACCAATGTAAACCACCGCCTAGAGAAGAGCTTTGAATTGAATGAATTTGTCTTGGCTTTGAATGACGACAAATAAAAATGGAAATTAACAAATTACTGTTTGCGTTAATTTTCAGTTTACATTAGCAGCCACTCAAAAAAAAATAGGAGAAAATGCTCTAGGCTATTTTAATGCAAGTACATCCATGTATTTCCAGAGGACTAGAAAAGTATGTCTTAAGAATAATCTCAATTTTGAAAAACAGGGGAGATAACTCCACTCGTGTCAGTATGCAGACGGCTATTAACTGACTGATGCTAGATATTTGAAAGAATTAAAAACACTTAACCAGGCTTTTAATTGAAAAAGGCTGATTCGGCAGCATCACAAAAATTCTAAAGCAGGTTGTCAGAAATATGAAAAAACAGTTGATACGACTGTAGCATTTTTGACGTAAGAATTCAAAAAAACATTTTCGTGATGGTTAAAAAAATAGGGGTGGCTTAAATGGAATTAAAAATGATACAAAATTAGAATAGTATATCAGTATTATAACAAAATCTGAATGGGACGCAGACGACACATTGCTGATTACACTTCTTGATAACATTGTGACATCCTGTATATATAATATCTTATTAAATGCAGATATAAAGGTTCTAATGTTTCATTCTCGTAAATATCTGAAAATCAGCTTTGCGAATCAACTATTTTGACAGAAGGTAAATAGGTTCCTTACAATCTTATTTTGATATTATTTGACAATTACTATAGGCTGAGGTTGTAACGACCACCTTTTAGATAAAACCGGAAAATAATCTGAAGTTAAGTGTGGCGTCTAAATACATTTGAAACCAAGTCTTTTTCAGCAAAGCCACGTCCTAATGAGTTCATAGCTTTTCTCACTAATTTCTTTCATAAAGATATTTTTCATTTCAAACAGAAGACTTAAGAATAAAATCCATCGTTTATTTTTTATTTTATTTTTTTTAATTCAAGTGTATCGGGGAACGAAACAAGCCAGCTAGACCGTTAGTCAAATGGAAAACCAAGTCCAAGGGAAATAATTTATGTTAACCTCCAGAGCTTTTTTTTTTTTTTTTTTTTTTATTATTATTATTCTTTCCTAAAAAGTGTATATTTCTTCAACTGTTACAGACGTGTATGTGTAATAATTGAATCCTTTACCGTCCACACAATTTAACTCACATCCGTTTAAAGGTTTTTCTCCGCGTTCAAAAAGTGTAATGACAAACTACTTGTGTAGGAAGGTAGATTACTACTGTAAGAAAAGTCTGAAGGCTGAAAAGAGTTGTCTACCCTGTAGTTGTTTACTTTCCTCCGGTAATGCACATATCCCCCAGTCGACAATAAATGCAATGGTGTACGAAGAAACAACTGTATTAAATGAATAGTGTGTTTTTTTCTGATTTAGTTTGATACTGTGTAACGGAATTGATTTTTTTTTTCGCTATGACTAGTGTCTTTGGTACTTACAGGACATTACTGTCTGTTAAAGTCAGCGCTGTAGTACTTAACATGCAAAAATACAGCTGCAAACGAGAAACACTACAGGACACAGTACATTTGGTTGCAAAAATCTTACATTCGACTGAACAAAGAGTTGCAGAGATAAGCAAAGACTTTTAATCTGTATTTCAGGAAAATCTATTAACAAACTTTTTGTTCAAAATTAATTCCAAACTTTGTGTACAAGTACTGTTTTCTAGATTCGGTCTCGCTGTGATCATCTTCTGAAAAGAAAAGAAACAGATTGTCTTTAAAGTGTTCTATCACTGCATATATCAGATGTTTATTTAATAGACCGTGGTCGAATATTTACATGTATAGAAGAACGAACTTCAGATCTTAAGGTCGTTTCATAGGTGAGGGTTCCAATTGACTTTCCCCCACACTAATACTGGTGTGAACCCAAAGAGTCGCACATAAAAGAATGGCAAAATCTTGTTTACCAAGCTATGTAAAATAAAATAGTTTAAAATAATTTAATTAACATTTACAAACATGTAGTACCTATTGGATTTTGTCCACCTCACGTCCTCGGCGAGCTTTCTCGCTCCGCTCCCGCAAAATATCCTCACGCATGAGTTCTGCAAGCAATTCTTTCTCTTCGGAAGTATATGTCACCTACATAACATGTTACGTTGCATTATGATACGAGAGGGAGAGAAGGTTTTAGTTTGAATTTAAAAAAAACAATACATTAATCCGAAATATTTTATATAAGAAGTCTCTCAATCATTTGGAATTAAAATTTGTGGCGACATTGATGTCAAATACTCCAGTATGACAACTCTTGTCTTTAGAAAATATTATGTTATGCCAATGCCTTCCAGCTTCATAATAATATAATCTGGTTCTGTTTTGTGTATTGCTATTATCATTTTTGTTTTTTGTTGTTGTTGTTACTGCTGCTGTTTTTTGCTTTTATTATTAGTATTATTGCGATAAGTAATTCTATAAATGTCAAATGTTCTTTGACCTTAAAATGTGAGCTGAGTTTAAATCCTTTGTATATTAAGTTCTAAGGACAATAACTTAGTGAATGCCATGTGGTTTTCTTTCTAAATATGCTATTATAATAATTCAGTAAATTCTCAATTCATTTACTCTAAAAAAATGGAAATTCTAGACCAAGACACAGATACATACCTTATCTGCACTGTCTTCAAGAGAGATGGCTCCGTCCAGGCGGTCAGCTAGCCTTGAGGGCATTCTTGAGGGGTCACCCTCCTGCAGATCAACAGTAAACAAAACCCCACCTGTGGTTATTTTAGGCTCTTCGATGTGCGCTGGAAACAATGCCAAAGAAATAAAAGAGAAATCACAAATTAAGGGAATAATAAAACAGAACGTGTTTGTTTCTTTCTTCTTGTGACAATATCTCATTTGGTGATCTTGTACAAACTGGAAGAAGGAAATGAAATTTGATATACCTTCTTCAAGTTGTTTCATCATGTCGTCAGGATTTACTGGATCCTGTCTCTGGTGTTTTCCGGACGACTTTGTCTGCCTTTTGCGTATTTCATCCTCTGATGTCGAAGGCAAAACCTTGTTGCTTTTGATTTTTCCTAGACATGCGCCCATTATATGTTATTAAGTTGAATTATATGTATACGTGTTGTTCCTTGTTGCGAAGCGTTGAAAGTGTAGACGTCAGTAACTATGAAATTAATTCGTCAGCGATGACGTCAAACTTTACGTTGTTTAACGTCATGGTGTTTAGGTACTCTGTTACCGGCATATAGAAACCTGTAACACAGTCACACATGCATATTACTAACACAGTATACTGAAGTACTGATTGCTTCAGAATTATTTTAATTAATAATTGCCTTGAATGAATATAAGGTAAGCATTAGCACCAGCAGGACACATGCTTGATGTTGCACTATGACAAGTTTAAAGGAGAGATTTTTAGAAAATCTAAACTAGGGGTGAATCGAGTCAAATTTTGTACTCGGTTACTCGTCAGATAATCGCGAACCCGCCGAAGACATGAGGTTACTGCCCATTGCCAAATATTGAGTTCAATATTGAAGCTGAATAACCCAATGACTCTGTTTCGGATGAGGACCAGTGGTTGAGGGGTAAGACTCTCGGACCCGCGATCCGGAAGTCGCTGGTTCGAATCCCTCCAGAAGTGACAATCAGTAGTGAATTTCCACACTTACTTACGGGGCGAGAACTGGTTTGAACTCGGGCCGAATCAGTCATTGAGGGGGATTAATATAAATTGAAAGAACTTGCTTACCAATCGATGTAAAATAAACAAATTTAAACTTAACTAATTTTGTTGATATTAAAAGCCAGTTGATAAAAGAATGTTTGTTGAAGATGTTGAAGTTTTCAGATAGTTCTTTTTAGATGTAAATGATGGACAAGCCAGACATTGTTTTTTTTTGAATGTTGAACGTTCTAAAAAAATATTAATCGTTTCTGGATGTTCATTTTAAATAAATACTGTTGATAAGAACTTCTTCGAATTCCATCCATGGATTGTCCCATAAGAATTGAACATGCTTTAAAATCATAGATTTGCGTATATTATTTGAGTTATTGCCCCTTGAATTATTGCCTGGACCATTACTCCAAAATAATCTGATCTTTCATAAGCTGTTTTTCATTGCATCTAAAAATCTTAAGAATTAAACGCATCACTGATTTTTCGGAAAGAAACTTTGATCAAATAGAAAAAACCCTAGTTCAAGGGAAATATTCCATAGTAACCTCCGATGTTAATTTTTATTCGTTTCGTGAAAAAAATGTATATTTCTTCCACTGTTTAAGACTTGTATTCTAAATACATTTTGTAATAAGTTAAGAGTTTCAAAGATACTCCCATTATTTGACTGCACTAAATAAAAATGTTTTCTGAAGTTTAAATGCAATGGCAATCATTTGCATTCGTTGAAATTTACGGCGTGATTGTTCTCGGGACCAGTCTTTTGTTCTGTTTTGTGACTTTATAAAGAAAATCTTCGTGCACGTACTGTCCAGGTCGCATATCGCAGGTGTCTACAACTTCGCTTACATGTAAAAAAATTGCATTTGAGGTATCTTTAATTGTTTAATTTCCGTCCTCAATAAACCCAAACCTCGTTAAAGTTTCTCCGTTTAATCACATTCAATTTCTATAGAAAGGTAGACTACCAGTAATAAAAAGTCAGTAGGCTGGAAAGAGTTATCTACCCTCTAGCTGTCCGTATGACCAATGTCTATCTCGTGCACATGTCCCACCAACTTATATATATTATAAAATCGACAATAAATTCATTGTTGTTTCGAAGATTCAACTACCCATGTACATGTAGTGCGTTTTTCTGACTAAGTTTGGTATGTTTGGGATTTTTATTTTATTTTGCTAGTGTTACTTGGACTATTATGAAAGTATCTGAGGTACCTATCATCAGAAGCCAGCGTTATGGTACTTAACTTGAAAAAAAATACAGTTGCAAGCGAGAAATACAGAATTATGTTCTTTTTTTAAATGCGTAATTTCCAGTTTGCCAGTGTCTATCTCACATTTGATTGGACGATGGAAATGACAAAGAGATACAAAGACAAGCATCAAGTTTTAAATCTATTAATAGCAAATATAATTTTTTGTTCAAAATTGATTCAATTTTTACGACTATTTGTTTTCTAGATTCTGCCTCGCTGTGACTCTCATCTGAAATGAAAAGACACAGATTGTCATAAAAGCGCACTATCACTTTACCTTTGGTGCTCATCCTTTGAAGAAGAAATTTAGAAACTAATGCACCTATACCTCTAACTGGATAGCTGTGTATCAAACTCTAATAAAAGATTAACGTCAAAATAAAAGAAAAACACACATACTGATATATTTCACATAATGTAATGGCCAGTAATCAAAAAGAAAAAGAACGGGCCCATGTGACCTTTCATATCCGACATTTTTGGCAATACTTCTGGTTTGAAACCCAAGAGGCGCACATTGAGGACAGATAAATATAAATACAAGTTCCAAAAAAAATTTTTCTATAGCGATGTAGAATAAAATTAGTAATGAATAAGTTAATTTACATATACAAATATATATTACCCGTTGGATTTTGTGCCGCTCCACTTCTAGCAGCATCCTCGGCGAGCCTTCTCGCTCCGCTCCCGCAAAATGTCGTCACGCATGAGTTCTGCCAGCAATTCTTTTTCTTCAGACGTATATGTGACCTATAGTAATACACCGTTGCAAGATCATAATAGCAGACAAAGCGAAAGTTTTAGTTCTAAGAAACAAAAATCAAAACCAGACAAGCAAGTCTTAAACATAAATCTATAATATTTAGTAAGACTTAAAAAAGACATTGTGCCAAATAATGCCTTGAGACATACAAACAAATTATTGCCTTCTAGCTTTATGACAATGAAAAACGGTTCTGTTTTGTGTTTTGCTTTTGTCATTATTATTACTGTTTTTGTTGTTGAAAATTTTAGACCAAGATATAGATTTATCATATTAAATATAGACCTTATGTGTACCGTCTTCAGGAGAGATGGCTCCGTCCAGGCGGTCAGCTAGCCTTGAGGGCATTCTTGAGGGGTCACCCTCCTTTAGATCAACGGTAAACGAAACCCCACCTGTGGTTATTTTAGGCTCTTCGATGTGAGCTGGAAACAATACAAAGGATATAAAAGAGAATCACATTGTCACAAATTAAGAAATAATAAACCAGAACGTGTTTTCTCTCTTATTGTTAGAAGAGGAGGATCTGATACATAACTAGAAGAAAAAGGAAATAAAATTTGTTATACCTTCTTCAAGTTGTTTTATCATGTCGTCAGGATTTACTGGATCCTTTCTCTGGTGTTTCCCGGACGACTTTGTCTGCCTTTTGCGTATTTCATCCTCTGATGTCGAAGGCAAAACTTTGTTGCTTTTGATTTTTCCTAAACATGCGCCCATTTTAAGTTATTAAGCTAAATAAATTTTATAAGTGTTGTTCCTTATTGCGAAGCGTTTAAACTGTAGACGTCAGTAACTATGACGTTTATACGTCAGAGATGACGTCAAACCTTACGTTATTTAACGTCGTGGTGTAAAGAACTTATCTTTCTTTCGTTTTCAAGTCATGGCTTCATGAAAAAGTCTGCTTTTTTACAATATTATTGAAAAAATTACTCCACGATATGTCTAACATGTTTAATGAGGTAAAAACTAAGGTAAGAAATGATTAGATATATATAAGGTTTGTTTAATATTCTAAGTTTTGCACGTGAGGCGATTTTTCACATACCTATTTCCTCGGCAGAAATTAAAAAAAAAAAAAACGATAATGGTTTCCGATTTTCGCCACTGACCGGGAACCAAATAAATAACAAACGTGTTTATATTGTAATAGGACAGAATTTTTATAACTATTTTTGGTATTTTACCATGGTCAACTTTTCTTTAATTTTCTTTATGGGCGCTGACATTTTGTACGTTCTCTCGAATGGTCATTTATTACGAGCTTTTTGATCGATTAATTGGTTTACTTTCTTTATTTTCATTGGTTAATGTTTCATTGGATTACTTCGACCAAATAACTTGTTTACTCACCGACCAGCCAATAGCTTGATTGCGTACTGGTCTTGAAGGCTGTAAATACAGAAATTCTGTAGTTTTTAATCAGTTGGGCTCTGCACCTCAAGGTCAGAACACTCTCAAGGCTTAGCCTTGACCTTAATAAGGACTTAGTCCTTGCTCTTACACGACTTTGTCGTTCCAACTCGTTAAAACATAAATATTTCAAAGTTTAATAGTCTCTATAAATAGTTTTCAAACTGGTTACTTTTTTAAAGATTTACAGATCTAATAAAATATTGTCTTATAAATAAATGCAATATTAAACCTACACTTCTAAAATAAATTGTATTGGTCACTAGTTTGCCTTGTTTGTTAATTACCGAGTCTAACAACAAGCCCTCCGAGTAGTAAATATTTCCCAGACCTTAATTCTGTGATCTCCTGGTGTTTGAAACTTTAGGCCGATAAATGATTAGATGGTACCTCCCTTCCGAACCTGCCGCTACTCAATATGATTACTAGAATATAATCCGTAATTAAAATTCTACATTCACGATAACTAATAATTTCAAGATATTGATAATAAAAAGCACTAAAAAGCTGAAAAGGCTCTGGGGACTACTCAGATCTTCGTGTTGTACTCATCATCAGAAATTTCTACAGCGGTATTTTCAACTCCATACATCTCATTTGCTGTAGTCCTTTTGTCACTGTCACTTTGGTGCGCATGCGTAGTTCCGTGAAATTTCCTCATAAATCCCGGACAAAATGGTATATATTTCACTATTTCAAGTCTGTTTAAATATTTCTGGATGAAAGGAATATCGTATATATACATCCTACTATGTGACGTAGAATTGTCGTCTTCCGCCGTTAGTTTTCTCCACTTACGTATCCCTCTCTCTTCGTCTGTACCTGGTTATAATAAATACAAATTTTGAAAGTAGACAATCCTCAATTTTGCTTCAAAATAAAGAAAACAAAACACATACACACAATTACACAAGCACGTACGTACGCACACTTAACACGCACACATACACGCACACATACAGTAAGAATAAACGTCTGCTTCTGACATTAAAGTACTTCCAGTTTTACTTGAAATGCCGTTTCATATTGTTCATAAAATGCAGGCCGACAGACAAAATACTTGTAGTTTCTTTTCAAAGGTGAACAATAATCAGAAGTGGTTTTATCACGTTAAGTTACTTACCTGGAATCGTGTTGTCAAGAATAAAACCAATAGCCCCACCCACAAACATGCTAGTGCTAAGTAAAACGGACAGTATCTGATCAATGTCACTTCCTGAAACAAAAGGGGAGACAATTTGATTGTTCCATCACTACCAAGCTAGACGATTAATTTTGTATTTTTTGTCATGTAGAATAACGGTCAGACATTCAAAAGTCTCAAATTTCTCAAAGCAATTTTTTCAAAAATGCCTTTAATACAAACAAACATAATATTTGCTATATACTTTAATTCCAAAAAAGGTAAGCTCTGTTTTCTCAATAAAACACATCGCAAAATCAGCTTATGACACGCAAGCTTTAATTTAAGGCATTTGTTATTTTTTTGTAAAACGTGGCCGAGGCTATTATTTGGACATACAGTCTACGTTCAATTGTAAAAAAGAATGTCCGCTTAAGTTACATTTATCACTACGAATAAAGATACATGTTAGACTCTTGTGGACCTTACCAGTGTTGATAGCGGATGGATTCGCGGCCATCCAAACCGGCATACTGAACCCAAAGAACATAGACACACCAAGAATAAAAATATTTCTGGGAGAGTTCATATTTACATACTGTAAGTTAGTCAGTCCCACAGCCGTGACCATACCTATAAGAAAAATGGAAGCTTATATTGTTTCTATGATAAAACTATCAACTATTATTTACCAATATAAAAAGTAAATTAAGTAAACTACTGTTCGCTGATATCTTATATCTTAGATGCTTCTGTTATGTCTTCAAAAGTTTAAATGACTGAAATAAAATTGTTTTTTTTTCTGTCTGTATGTATGTCTCTCTGATTGTTGTCAGATTAAAAACAGAAATAAAATCGGTAATTTCGGCGTAAGCTGATGCCTTTTTACCACTGTATATATTACATGAATATAAAAATATTAATTGTTATTTTTATTTGCATAAAAGCTAAGACTTTAAGGAAAGGTACAAACATTTGAAGTCTTCTTACAAATGTAAAAACTACAGAATAGCGAAAATGTACCAAAAGTTATCATAAACATTCCCCCGATTACAGGGCCCGGAATTGTAGCAAAAAGCGCGCCAAATTTTCCCAGGCAACCCAGTATCAGCATCAGTATTCCACCAATCTGGACAACACGCAGACTGCCCACCTGAAACAAAGACGTAGAAAAGTTAATCAATTTTAGATATTAGGAGGAAATGGATCGTGTTAAATTTAAAGTTTAAACACACCTGCTTTGTTGACATAAACACATGAGTAAGAACATACATGCAGTAAAACTATCAAAGCAAAAATATGACTCTGCCACTAGTTAGTTCAACGTCAGCGATGGTCTTTCCCTTAAACTTTTAGATTTACGTCTTAAGTAACAAGCAAAGAAGTTGCATAAGAATTATACAAAAATGTATATAGGTTTACGTTCAACAAGATGGCTAAAATGTGGGTAATTATAGGAAATAATAATTATGAGACAAAATGGCAAGGGCTATAACACTGGCGTTCTATAAGCAGTCTCACTTAAAATTTTGGGTCGCATATCACTATAGAATGAGTTTGATAAAATCACATTTCATACATAAGACCACCACTAAGAATCAGGCACAAAGGTAATCAATGTAATTAATCTACCCGTATATCACAAGGATAGCTTCGTATAACGCCGGTAAAAATTCTTAAAAAGTCTAGTCGAATCAAATCATCTTTCTGATAGAAGTGGCTTTGGACAGGATTTGGCAAGAGACGGACAGAAGAACAGAGGTTAAACGCAATTAAACGTATATAAACTAACTACCCTACACATAAAAATGCACAGAAACATTTTATTTGAAAATGATTTTAATTTCTTATTCATAAGGTACTATGCCTTTGTTATTCCTATGGCGCCGATATTTTCACTATATGATGTTGTTCCATTTCCTGAGCCCCACGCCCCCGCCAAGATACAAGCAATCCCTTCCATTCCGATTCCTCTATTCACTGCGTGGGTAGGAGGGGGCGGAGCTCCTGAGAGTCTCGCACATGCGTAGTAGTCTCCAACAGACTCAATCATAGACGCAAGGACGCCAGCAAGCATTCCAAATACACTGGCTGTAGTAACTGTTGGTAACCCCCATTGTCCTGAAACAGGGTTGTGGTTACAGTCAACGTCTGATTTTTAACAAAAGTTTATAAGAAACAACACATTAGTTACTATATTTCATCAGTGAAGTAAATATGGGCGGGGTTCGGATGTGTAGGAATTAAATTACGAGTTCGATGCACGAGATATTTAATTGTTTCGCTTCACTGACAAAATATCAGGAACGTATTTAATACTTAGATTCGGGAGGGGATTTTGGGCACATTATTTTGCACCCTTTGATTGGTATAAGCTGTGTTATTCGGTACAACTGTAACGATATAGCCTACGTCACCGTTTGTATCAGAAATTTAAAATATTGACAAATTAAGTTTTATGATAACCTTAAAGGCAGCTGAAACAATTTGACAAATCATACGTTGCAAGCTGTTTTAGATTAAAAAAAAAAACATTTGAACGTTACGTGTATACTTTTCATTGTAAATTTCAATGCGGAAAGGTTTTCCGGTAAACTTTTGTACAATTTATGTTCAATTTATTTTGCAAATGCACGAAATATCATACTTGTCTTTCAGATTACTGAATATAATTATGTATAGTAAGTTTTGGCGACATGAATACTTTAAAGAAATTAAGATATGCGTATAATGTAATAGGGTGTTAAATATGAGCTTCTTTTATTGTAGAATAAAAATATAGCTTTTATGCAAGAATAGCGCATGTATGATCGCACTTTCAGCCTTGCTGTTTTCTCTCTTAGGGCAGTCAGGAATTAAAGCGACTGACGCACAGACGATGATAAAAAGAAAATGTTTATACATCTTGAAATTCTTGCTGTAATCGTGAAGAACATATTTAAACTAAGTTACTGACTCAGTTTTTGTTCCAGAAAAAACATCAAAATATAAAGTTTTACACACTTTTATCGGTAAAAAATTTACCCCGTTAGTCTCGGGGTAGATACTTTAGTTATAAGATTAATTTTGAGACAGTCTAATAGCTAGATGCCGTGGCTCAGTGGTGTAAGTCGTCGTTCTATATTTTACTGAACGAAAGGTCGTGGGTTCGAATCCTGGTTAAATAAAAACATTTTTCTTCCTTTTTCATGGTGTATAGAAGCATAATATTATATTTTTTTCCATAGTATATTAAATCCTCTTAAATTTGAAAGAATATAAAATTTCAGCAAAATTTTGTGAGTCAGTCGCTTTAAAGCTGATTTGAACAATATATAAACTAGACATGTGGTAAAGGTATTTATAAATTAATTGAAAAAACAGGTAACTTTACTTCCTGGTTTATATTCCTGTAAAGTTTTATGACCCTGAAACTAAAGTGCTGGCTAACTGTGTGACACAAAGTGTTTGGAAGCGAGTTTTTACGAAATCAAGAGCCATAACTCTGCTCCACTTGAAGGATCAAAACGAAACATACATGCATTCGTTTGTGTGCGCACGAGTGCGTGTGTACTTGCTGAAGTACCTGGATATGGAAATCGGAACCATTTAGCTTTCTCTAAAACATCAATCTTTATATCAGTTCGGGCGCTGTATCCCCATTTTCCAGGGTCATTCGGGAGAACATCCGTCACCGTGAGAATAGCGCAGATTACCCAAGATATAATCATAGCCAGTAGAACCTGAAAAATAAACATTGTGCATTTGCCCCTTCGCCTGCTTGCTGCTTTTCTGCCCTTGCAGTCTTGTTATTATCGGCACTGGACACAATTTTAATGAATACCCCCTTGACCTTGAACAATAACCTATGCTGTCCAGACGAGATTGGAAAAACCTTTTCAGAAATTCAACCTGTTAAGCCAAAGATATATTCAAAAAGTTTTCTCTTGCAGTGATACTATGAGTCTAGAATATCTGTCACAATGGTATCATATGTAAATTCATTTAACGTCATACGTGTAAATAGAAAAATTGATTAAAACTATCAGATTCAATAGATGAGCAGTGCTCATTTTCATCAAGAAACATACAACGTATAAAAATATCCTAAATGTATGTACTTACAGGGAAAAGACTGAATATCGGAAGACCCGTAGTTCTACATGATGACGAGCCATTTTCTCTCGAAATAGTACAGCATGGAATTTTCACGTTTTTCAAGTACTGGCTACATATTGTAATAAGAAACATTGTCCTGAAATAAAAGATAATGAGAAACCATGTTTAAATCAATCATAAAAGGTGTCTCGAAACTGTTCACATGGACTTGCAGGGTCAACAACAATATATTGATGATAAATAACAAAATTTCTTTTCTACCATTTTCTTATAGCAAACCCTATTCTTAAAATCTTTTCATCGATTTTGAATTAACTTGTGGAAGCTCAAAGTTATTCTTGCATCGCCAGACAATAATAATTATTTCTTTTTATATCTTGTTACTAAATCTTAAAGAGGCATACGCTAAAATTCACAGTACTTTTAAATTTTCTTCAAAACCATGAAAATCTAAATAACATTAAATGAATTATTAACAAACGCAAAAGTGTCAGTCATTAATTCCAAATACAACAGGATAACTAAATGCATTAATATAAGTCTTTATACTGAGTTGTTTTTGTTGTTGTTGTTGTTGTTGTACCAATTTTGAGGTTTAGCCATTTATTACAAATGAATGCATTCTTACTGTAAATATGCCTGAAGGAAACTTTTTGATTATATGCATATGTTCTGTACATTAAGTATCTTTCAGTTTTGATGAAATACAGATACAGTTTAGGTTGTACCCTTTAAACACAGGCCCCTTGTACCCTTTAAACACAGACCCCCTTTTTCCCCTTAAAGTCTGGTCTGATCAAATAACCTGTGAACAAACTCATCAACAGACGATGCAATAAGATGTACTCACGTTAGAGCGATCCACCATTGTTCAGAAGCAAATGATGACGCCGCCGAAAACAACGACAGACCTATCAGAGCTATGGTTGGAGTTATGGACAATGGACCAATGAACCGAAGTAAGAATCCCATAATACCACTGAAACCAATCACCACTTGAAATAGAGAGGCAACCATGATTGCTCCTTGAATCTGAAAGAAATTACGGACTATGTGTATGGACTGTCACATTGGCACATTCAGAATAACAGTTGCATGCCAGCTACGTTAAAGTCAAGATGCAATGCAAGTATGTAAGCTGAACTGATATCAAGATGCAATGCAAGTATGTCAGCTGAACTGATATCAAGATGCAATGCAAGTATGTCAGCTGAACTGATATCAAGATGCAATGCATGCATGTCAGCTGAATTAATATCACGCTGCAATGTATGCCAGCTGAACTTATATCAAGATGCAATGCATGTATGCCAGCTGAACTTATATCAAGATGCAATGCATGTATGCCAGCTGAACTAATATCAAGATGCAATGCATGTATGCCTGATGAACTGATATCAAGATGCAATGCATGTATGCCAGCTGAACTGATATCAAGATGCAATGCATGTATGCCAGCTGAACTGATATCAAGATGCAATGCATGTATGCCAGATGAACTAATATCAAGATGCAATGCATGTATGTCAGCTACACTGATATCAAGATGCAATGCATGTATGCCAGTTGAACTAATATCAAGATGCAATGCATGTATGTCAGCTGAACTAATATCAAGATGCAATGCATGTATGTCAGCTGAACTAATATCAAGATGCAATGCATGTATGCCAGCTGAACTAATATCAAGATACAATGCATGTATGCCAGCTGAACTAATATCAAGATACAATGCATGCATGTGTGCCAGCTGAACTTATATATTAAGATGCAATGCATGTATGCCAGCTGCACTAATATCAAGATGCAATGCATGTATGCCAGCTGAACTTATATCAAGATACAATGCATGTATGCCAACTGAACTGATATATCAAGATGCAATGCATGTATGCCAGCTGAACTAATATCAAGATGCAATGCATGTATGTCAGCTGAACTAATATCACGCTGCAATGTATGCCAGCTGAGCTACAAACAAGATGCACTGCAAGTATGCCAGCTGAACTAATATCAAGATGCAATGCATATATGCCAGCTGAACTAATATCAAGATGCATTGCATGTGTGCCAGCTGAACTACAAACAAAATGCAGTGCATGCATGCCAGCTGAACTAATATCAAGATGCAATGCATGTATGCCAGCTGAACTAATATCAAGATACAATGCATGTATGCCAGCTGAACTGATATCAAGATGCAATCCATGTATGCCAGCTGAACTAATATCAAGATGCAATGCATGTATGCCAGCTGAATTAATATCACGTTGCAATGTATGCCAGCTGAACTTATATCAAGATGCAATGCATGTATGCCAGCTGAACTAATATCAAGATGCAATGCATGTATGCCAGTTGAACTAATATCAAGATGCAATGCATGTATGTCAGCTGAACTGATATCAAGACGCAATGCATGTATGCCAGCTGAACTGATATTAAGATGCAATGCATGTATGCCAGTTGAACTAATATCAAGATGCAATGCATGTATGTCAGCTGAACTGATATCAAGACGCAATGCATGTATGCCAGCTGAACTAATAGCAAGATGCAATGCATGTATGCCAGCTGAATTAATATCAAGATGCAATGCATGTATGCCAGCTGAATTAATATCACGCTGCAATGTATGCCAGCTGAATTAATATCACGCTGCAATGTATGTATGCCAGCTGAATTAATATCACGCTGCAATGTATGCCAGCTGAACTTATATCAAGATGCAATGCATGTATGCCAGCTGAACTAATATCAAGATGCAATGCATGTATGCCAGCTGAATTAATATCAAGATGCAATGCATGTATGTCAGCTGAACTAATATCAAGATGCAATGCATGTATGCCAGCTGAATTAATATCACGCTGCAATGTATGCCAGCTGAACTTATATCAAGATGCAATGCATGTATGCCAGCTGAACTAATATCAAGATGCAATGCATGTATGCCAGCTGAATTAATATCAAGATGCAATGCATGTATGTCAGCTGAATTAATATCAAGATGCAATGCATGTATGCCAGCTGAATTAATATCACGCTGCAATGTATGCCAGCTGAACTTATATCAAGATGCAATGCATGTATGCCAGCTGAACTAATATCAAGATGCAATGCATATATGCCAGCTGAATTAATATCAAGATGCAATGCATGTATGTCAGCTGAACTAATATCAAGATGCAATGCATGTATGCCAGCTGAATTAATATCAAGATGCAATGCATGTATGTCAGCTGAACTAATATCAAGATGCAATGCATGTATGCCAGCTGAATTAATATCAAGATGCAATGCATGTATGCCAGCTGAACTTATATCAAGATGCAATGCATGTATGCCAGCTGAACTAATATCAAGATGCAATGCATGTATGCCAGCTGAACTAATAGCAAGATGCAATGCAAATATGCCAGTTGAACTAATATCAAGATACAATGCATGTATGCCAGCTGAATTAATATCAAGATGCAATGCATGTATGTCAGCTGAACTAATATCACGCTGCAATGTATGCCAGCTGAGCTACAAACAAGATGCACTGCATGTATGCCAGCTGAACTTATATCAAGATGCAATGCATGTATGCCAGCTGAATTAATATCAAGATACAATGCATGTATGCCAGCTGAATTAATATCAAGATGCAATGCATGTATGCCAGCTGAACTAATAGCAAGATGCAATGCATGTATGCCAGCTGAACTAATATCAAGATGCAATGCATGTATGCCAGTTGAATTAATATCAAGATGCAATGTATGTATGTCAGCTGAACTAATATCATGCAGCAATGTATGCCAGCTGAGCTACAAACAAGATGCACTGCAAGTATGCTAGCTGAGCTACAAACAACGTAAATACATTGCATGCTGAGCAACGAGCAAGATGAATTACAAGCGTGCCAGCTGAGCTACTATCAAGATGCATTGCATGCATGCCAGCTTAGCTACAATTGAGATGCACTGCTTGCATGCCAACTGAACTACAAACAAAATGCAGTGCATGCATGCTAGCTGAGCTAAGAACAAGATGCATTGCATGCATGCCAGCTGAACTACAACTTAAATGCATGGTATGCATGCCAGCTAAGCTACAAACAAGACACAATGCATGCATGTCAGCTCTGCTGCAAACAAGATGCATTGCAAGCATGCCACTGAGCTACAAACAACTTAAATGCATTGCATGCATGCCAGCTGAATACAAACAGGATAAAATGCATGCATGTCAGCTGAGCTACAAACAAGATGCATTGCATGCATGCCGACTGAGCCACAATCAACTTAGATGCATTGCATGCTGAGCTACAAACAAGATAAATTGCAAGCGTGCCAGCTGTGCTACAAACAAGATGAATTGCTAGCATGCCAGCTGGGCTACAAAAAAGATGAATTGCTAGCGTGCCAGCTGAGCTACAAACAAGACGAATTGCAAGCGTGCCAGCTAAGCCACAAACAAGACGCACTGCATGCTTGCGAGCTAATCTACAATCAAGATGTCCTGCATACAACCAAGATGCATTGTTCATAACATGCTTGTTTGTTTCTTTAACTAATGTTTTCATAAAAATACCATTCAGTAAGAAGCGGGCTAAAAACCTGGGGTAAGATTGTTGGACTTTTGTCTGTATCGAATTAAAGGACGGACACCAGCTGAAGGGAATTAGAAATACATATTTACCTCTCTGATTCGTTTCATCCATATCTCCCTGTGCCCGTCACTTCCTACTTCTGGAAGACCAAAGTCTGCAAAATTCACTGCAGATCCATCTGAAAATAAGACCAAAATTTAAATATCCAGTATTATTGTATGTTAATATCAATGGCATATTGGTTTAGAAAGATGCGTTGTTTCGAGTCATAACATGGGCACATGTGTTTACAGGTCTTTCCACAAATCCATTAAACAATGAGACTATATTTTACGACATTCTGACAAGTTCTTTCATTTGTCGTCTGTTCCTCCATGAGTGGTGTCAGGGAAGGCAGGTTTACATTTTAAAATTAGCTTAGTAAGTAAAAACAAAAAGAAAATTAACACTAGGTCATCACAGAAAACAGTTATGCTTTAGCTTTTACAAGTACACAGAAAATAGAACAATCTCATTATGTTATGGTAAGGTGTATCTCAGCTCACACACACTGATTAACGCTATATTGTCTGACATTCTGTCGCTGAGACATGCTGCAATGTTGGAGCATGCTTACTCAAGTGTATTGCTATTTTGGAACATACTAACTCAGATAGTTGTACAATACGTCTGTTGATACAATATACAGTGGTTTTGCGATGAGTCAACACGCAATAACTCGACAGGTCGGTCTGACTCGAAACTGTCGCTCTGTCCAGTTATATTTCTCTCTATTTTCCATATGAATTAAATGCAATGAATCGAAATCTATATTTGTAACAGTTAAGGGTTTTAATAGTACTTAATACTCATATACAGGCTGATCAATCAACACTACAGTATATGGTTAGAATAGTACACCATACTTAGTCTTCTTGCCTCGGTATATCGACATTGCCAGTTGGGTTGAAGCAAAATCGCTATAGTTGGGGTCACAAAGGCAAACGTCCCTCCTTGTACGATTGGAAGTCTGCAATAAGTAGCCAAAATATTCATACCATTATCTTGACATTACGACTAAGATTGGGGAGAAAAATATCTCAGTGGAAGGTATATTGAGTGGACAATTAAAGACTTAAACTAAATTCCAGTTAGTAATAGTTTTAACTTTTTTATTGAACGATCATTGTGGAGAAATATCTTGCAACTTATACCAACTAGATCTAATCGACTGTTTTCCTGTGTTCTGACCAGAGCTCGACGAAAGAAGGGATTGTCGGTCAATTTCCGCAAGTGGGATTTAGAAGATATCCTTGTCTAAGATCTTACCTCACCCCAAATGTCGTCTGCAGAAGCGTAGCGATACCAGAAACAAAGAAAATAGTTCCGATCAGTTCACTGATTCCAACAGTATCTTTGTCCATGCAGAAAAACTCGCTGAGTAAGATAGGTACAGATATAATTGCCCCAACTGCCGTCAGATAGTGCTGAAAGAAAGGGAAATGCCAGTTGGATTAATTGACCCTTTTATGGCACTCTAGAGAAGTTAAGAGTTAGAGATTATGTTTCACTTTCATTGCGGAAATAAGGTAAAAACAACTTATTTTGCAGATGTACAGCTGTGCTTCTAACAAGGATTTCCAAAATTCAAACGGCTTAATAAACAAACATTGAATCCAAAACTCCTTGTAATGTTGTTGCTTGTTGACACTTGGTTCAAATATATCATTTTTATTTAAATACACAATGTATATCTTATGCCGCTTTTTTTAATTTGCGGGAAAATACACAATCTGAATCCCTTTTATTGTTGTTGTTTTTGACACTTAGTCCAAAGATATCAAAATTATTTTGATACACAATGTTTCGACTTTTTTAAGGTTTAATGCAATCAAAGATGCGGCGAACAAAATGTGGCCTTCTGCTTTATTCTCACATGAGCATATGGTTGTCTATTGGAACTGTTGAAAATATTGCCATTATTATCCATGGTAAAAAACATCATTAATGTAAAACGGGAAATATGTGGGTAAAGTACAACTTGTGTTGAATTCTATTACGGTCCGAAGTATTAAATTCAACGCCTATTGGAGGGGGGAGAGGCGGGGTGGGGGTGGGGGATGAAGAATAAAAAGCCTTAACGAAAACAGAATATTATTGATGTGCATTAAGTGCAGAGAAGGCAAGTGTAATACTGTTCGCAAGGTCACAATATGATACCAAAAACTAGATCAGGTGTGTTAACAATTTGTGACAAAGGAGATACACAGAAAAATCAAAAATCGTCGAGATAAATCTTGTCAACATCGTGTTACCTCTGCTACTCATGCATGAGAAAATAAATCATCGTTATGTTTACTTTTAGGTTTCTCGGCTGATTAATGAAATATGATTATTATCCTATTTTCGGATTAACTACTTTTCGTTTATAAGGAGGAACAAATCCACGTTATGGTGGGATAGTGACCTCAGCGGTAAATGACCCCGATCATTTAATACCGTCACAAAATATCTTGAAATTTGAAGAAAATTTGAAAAAAACATGACATGAAATTTCTACCAAAGCACAGAGGTGATACAGAAAGTTTTTTTCTTCAAGACAGAGTTTATTTTTATATCTTGTGGGAACAACTTAATATCTTGTTCCTACAACATACTTATCTTGTTTCCATCTTGTTCCCAACACTTAATATATTGATCCAACATAAATATATTGCTCCCGAAACATAAATATCTATTTTGTGGGAACAAGATATTAAATTGTTTGACCAATATATTCATGTTGTAGGAAAGAGATAACATGTTGTAGAAACAAGATATCATGTCTATCTATCTATTTTAAGCTTATTTAACGTCGGTACCGGTAGCCCATATGACCGACGCCCCCTGAAGAGATTAGTCATTTTATGTTGTGGGGGTAGTGCAAGATACAGAAAGCATCCCATTCCAGAGACAACCCTGGTTCTTTTTCATGCTCAGTGTATAGCACTGATACATGGGACCTCGGTTTAAAGTCTCATCCGAAAGACTATTAGTAATGTTAGTGGAGGAGCGGGGGATCGAACTCGGGACCCCTGCTTTACCAGTCCAGCGCGTTACCACTGGACCACATCCGCTCCTGAAACCATGTTGTGGGAACAAGTAAATATATATTTCTAACAAGAGAAAAATCAAAGCACAGAGAGTACTGTCAGAAGCGAAAGTTAAAATGTGTGAAGATAGTTCTTTGTCACTGCCTCCATGTGATAAGAATCATATCAATTTCTTCAACTGCTTTTTAGATATTCTCTAGAAAAGCATAATTTCAACATAAAAGTAATGGAGATAATCGAAAAATGAGCCAAGGTAGAGTCTTTGTTCGGACTTCCTTGTCACAGAAGTGTGACCATTGTATAAAGTATAGACTCAATCCCTCAAGTATCTTCTGAGTTGTGGCGTACATATGTGACAGGTGACACTATGGTCATTTAAGACTCTAATAAGAGTACCGCATGCTGTGCCAACGCTTGTGTGTTAAGAGCAACGACTTAATAAAATTAATTTCAAGAGTGTTATTGTGCTATACAATAACTCCTGTTATGCACTTCACTGAAGATTAATAACTTTGTGATTGTAAATGTTCAAGATATTTGTATTTATACAAACGTTTAATTATTTTCCATGTGAAAAAGGGGCATAACTCTAGAAACACTGATCACTTAGTAATGTTCCATGTGGTACAGATGTGCCTTGTCCCCAGAAGCAAGTATGCCAAGAATGAGTACAATATTTTTTTTATTTTAATTGTCTTTATCAATAACAAATTTCAACAAAAATTTCAAGCTGAAATTGGGCTGAACTCTAAAAATAGCTTTCAGAGTAATGCCTCTTGACTTACAACTGTGCCCTGTCATAATAAGCAAATATTTCAAGTTTCATATATATAGATAGATTTGAAATCATTCCACTTATTAACCAATTTTGACAGAAATTCTAAGTTAAAATGGGGCTTGACTCAAAAAATATATATTTCAGAATAATGCCCATTGTCTTACAACTGCACCTTTTCATTATAAGCAAGTATTCCAAGTTTTGTGGTGGTACCTTTAAGTGTTTCAGTAACGGACTACATCAAAGTTTTTGCACGACAACGAAGACGACCTAGCGATCATAATAGCTCGAGTTTTTCTTCGAAACAGATGAGATGAAATAGGGGAAATACGATGGTGATCTCTATTAACTGAAATACTTGACAATAGTTTATATCTAAGTCAAGAGAAACACAAAAATCAAATACATTTTCGTGTCAGTAAACTGTTCATAAAAAAGTAATAAAATCATGTGAGCAAATAAGATTTGAAAACAGTAGATAAATAACCTGAAATGTATAAAAATAATACTGCAAATATATATTACCGCCTTAAATGCAGGTATACTGACAACACAGAAGTTAACAGAACCTAATTTATTGACTCCAGGACCAAGTTCAAAACATTCAGTGCTGTTTTACTAGATGCAATTTGGATACCAATGTACTCCGATTTGTCCTAGACCTACATAATGACTATGTAGAATAACCTCTTGTGACAAGTTTATAATGTGACACATACATCCTACCATACATGAAGCAAACTTGCATAAAGAGTTCTATTCTATCAGATACTTAAAAAGAACTTTTTAAGGCATTAATAATTTCAGACTGGATCTTATCTTTTATATAGGAAATATGGGATGAAATTAATTTAAGGCAAAACATGGTCATGATGAAGCCCCAAACATTTTCATTGAAATGTTTTAATCCTTATAATCCTTATGACATATTTGGAGATCTGTGCTTATCAATAATCAATGTACTGAGGGTGTTTGAAGAAAAACATTAAAATATATACATTATTATATACATTTTATACAAGTAAAAGGTTATCAAAAAGTAGGGATTGGAACGAATACTGAAAACAATACATGTATTCTAATATTTGGTTTGCCATATTGTAAAAAATTCGAATTTTCTATTTTCGAACGTACCATCAGTTATCCGAATTTCTATATCCGAATATAGATACTATTTAAATGTTTTCGTTCAGACTAACGTGTTTCAGGAAACTGCTCTGTTTAATCAAGAAATACTTGTTTAATGGAAGCCTCAAATACCTTCTGTGATTGCCAAAAACACAATATATTCCGTTCTTTAAAACGTGAATTATCGCTTTAAATACGGACAGCTGATAATGTAGCAAGGGTTGTTTTTTCGGTCAAGATTCGGGAAAATAGGTAAATATATTGACATTGATAATTTAATCAACATGCAAACTAAAAGCAAGGATGTTAAAAATACTTTGAGCACATTTTATTAGCGTCAAAAGCATGCATTGGTTGTTCGTGTACGTTTCCGTGTTTACGTTACTCATCTCATTACATGCATTCGGAATACATCGCCGATTAGCAAACGATTGTTTCAATGCGTAGTAAGTTTTATGAATGATTTTTTTAGCGGATGAATACTAAATTATTAACTTGTTACTTTTACAGTTTGATTTGCCAAAAAAAATGAAATTATACCTCATGCTTTCAAAATCAACATAATTCTGCAATATCAAAGAACTTTTATCGAAATTGCAATGAAAACTCATACAACCTGTGGTACTATTTTTCAACGCGAATGTATGGATAAGAAGCGGTCATGTGATTGTAACTAGAAAAACTGGTGTGTAGCTTTAGAAGCTATCGCTTATAACTAGCTCTGCCTTGAGAATATACGTTTTGTGACATCTCTGAGATTCCGCTTGCCTCCGTCGCAGAAAATACCATGACATTTTGGGAACAAAATATTTAGTTGTGTAAACAAGATATTTACCTTGGGGTGACAAGATTTTTATCCTGTGGTAATAATATATTAAGCTGTGGGAACGAGATATTTATTATGTAGAAACAAGAAATGTATTCTATGGGAACAGGATAATTAATATTATGGGAATATGAAATTAAGTTGTGGGAAAAGTTAATATCTTGACCCACAAGATAAAAAAAATACTCTATCTTAAAAAAAGAGAACTATCCATGTCACCTCTGTGCTTCCGTAATTTTCAAAAATGGTATATCTTACATAAAGGTGTTTTCGTTCATTTAAACAACGCTTGCTTTTGAATTACTGCATTTTGTCGCGACTGTCTTTTGTATGTATTTGTAAACGTTAACCCATAAAAACACGAAAAACAAATCTTTGGCATTTACAATATACTTTTGCTAATGTTTATTTTATATTTGCGTGTACACGATCTCTTTCATACCCAACTGATAACAGTGGTTTCAACAAAAATATTTAATCACATTTTTTCTTCCTTTTTGCGTTTGATTTACTGTAAGAAACTGCCTTAGAAAATTTACTCGTGATTTAATCTTGCCGCATGAATTTGTGTAGGATTTAGCTTAAATATTGTGAAATAGATATATAATTATATTCCCTGTTCATTCCTGTTTTTCCTGTTGTCATATATCTTTTATATATCTTTTTTTTTATTTAAAATTGACAAGACCATTGCAATTTCATTTTCAAAAAGGGTTTGTTGAAAAGCGAGAGCTAAAACTTTGAAAACAGCGAAGCTTTTATACGTAAAACATAAAATATGAGGTAAAATATGTTTGCCAAAAAAGTTCAGTAAAAGATCAACATTTATTTACGCCATCACAGTTCGCTCTTTCACAAGAGGCTGTCAGAGTGGTAAGGTGGTTGCCTTTTAAATGACTCTGTGTGACATATAAGGAGTACAGTTGTAATATCAGCACTGTATTATACAACTGACGTCTTTTGTTGGTTTTTACATACAGAATTACAACGCAAACACTTAACCTTCTATAAGATACAAAATCAAACAACTACCCAAAATATTGATAATTGAAATTTCATATTTTAACGCTAAAATATACCTGAAATCCGAGCAGCAGGCAAAGGTACCAAGGTGGTCTGTCTTCCACACTATACAAAACAACACTTTCTCCATTCCGTCTGTTGTCAGTGTCGTCTGCAACGTCATTGTGTCCCTCCGTAAAATCTACTTTTGCCATTTTTTCTTTATCCGTAAAAGTTCAGTTAACTCTACAAAATCTAATTTATATCACTGAGTTGGTTTACATTCTTCGGCGCATGACTTTAAAACCTTCTACGGGACAATGGGCAGAAAACGCGCTTGAGTTGTCACACATCCTAAGGGTGTAAACTTGAGTACATCGACTGGCTATATCATATTTTACCACTCCTATTTATTTAAAAGACGTTATTTTGTAACTATGCCTGTTCTCGTCACCTGGATGTAAACACGAACTATTCTAGTAAACAACAAAACAAGAGACGGTGTAGGAGATTAATTGTAAGAACTTGATCGATCCGTTTATCCGTTCTTCATGATAAAACTCAGTAATCTTGAAACTATTTCATAGCTAGAATATAAATACTAGTATAAAGCGACATTAAACGTACAGAACATTCATTAAAATTGATTGCAAAAAAAAAAATAATAATAATTTGAAATGGATTGGGAATACAGTACAGTCGCGCAAAGGTGGCTAATAATAGCATGCAATTTGAAAACACGCACATTTTGTGTGTGGTTGGGTGAGGATGAGGGGGGAACATTTATGACATTGAAGATTTCGGAGCATATATCACTTTTAATGGCATGAGGTCACAGTCGGGTTATTCAGAACATCCTGTTTTGTTAATTGGGTGAAAAAGCGATGATAAACGCGTGACGTCATTAAAGCCAGTTAAATTCACTTGAGTGAGAAGAAACCGACAAGCTCTAACTTACGTAAAATATTTTGTTAGTCTGCAAGCTGAGGCCAAATCACATCTACAGCAATGTGAGAAAATGAACGGCAAGGGTCATTGACGCATTGCATTGCTTAAAGAACATCCATAGTTTTCCCCCCAAATAAATTTTGAAGATTTTTCATGCCATTGTGACCTTTTCAAGCAGTATTCTTGAGGGTGGTAGTGCTATAGAAGCTGATCCAAATGGAATAATTATGAACTGGATAAAATCATCAGAAAATCGTTACACACAAGTTTCATGGTCATCTCTTCATTGATGTGGCTTGTACATATCATCTTCATTCATGTGGCTTGTACATAACATCTTCATTGATGTGACCTGTACATAACATATTGATGTGGCCTGTACATAACATATTCATTGATGTGGCTTGTACATATCATCTTCATTGTTGTGGCCTGTACATAACATCTTCATTGATGTGGCCTGTATTGATGTGGCCTGTACATAACATATTCATTGATGTGGCCTGTATTGATGTGGCCTGTACATAACATATTCATTGATGTGGCCTGTATTGATGTGGCCTGTACATAACATCTTCATTGATGTGGCCTGTACATAACATCTTCATTGATGTGACCTGTACATAACATATTCATTGATATGGCCTGTACATAACATCTTCATTGGTGTGGCCTGTACATAACATTTTAATTGATGTGGCTTGTACATAACATCTTCATTGACGTGGCCTGTACATAACATATTCATTGATGTGGCCTGTACATATCATCTTCATTGATGTGGCCTGTACATAACATCTTCATTGATGTGGCCTGTACATAACATATTCATTGATGTGGCCTGTACATAACATATTCATTGATATTGCCTGTACATAATATATTCATTGATGTGGCCTGTACATAACATATTCATTGATGTGGCTTGTACATAACATATTCATTGATGTGGCCTGTACATAACATATTCATTGATGTGGCCTGTACATATCATCTTCATTGATGTGGCCTGTACATAACATCTTCATTGATGTGGCCTGTACATAACATATTCATTGATGTGGCCTGTACATAACATATTCATTGATATTGCCTGTACATAACATATTCATTGATGTGGCCTGTACATAACATATTCATTGATGTGGCTTGTACATAACATATTCATTGATGTGGCCTGTACATAACATATTCATTGATGTGGCCTGTACATATCATCTTCATTGATGTGGCCTGTACATAACATATTTATTGATGTGGCCTGTACATAACATCTTCATTGATGTTGCCTGTACATAACATATTCATTGATGTGGCCTGCATTGATATTGCCTGTACATAACATCTTCATTGATGTGGCCTGCACATAACATCTTCATTGATGTGGCCTGTACATAACATATTCATTGATGTTGCCTGCATTGATATTGCCTGTACATATCATCTTTATTGATGTGGCCTGCACATAACATCTTCATTGATGTGGCCTGTACATAACATATTCATTGATGTGGCCCTTACATAACATCTTCATGGATGTGGCCTGTACATAACATCTTCATTGATGTGGCCTGTACAGAACATATTCAATGATGTGGCCTGCATTGATGTGGCCTGTACATAACATCTTCATTGATGTGGCCTGTGCATAACATCTTCATTGATGTGACCTGCACAAAACATATTCATTGATGTGGCCTGTACATAACATCTTCATTGATGTGGCCTGTACATAACATCTTCATGGATGTGGCCTGTACATAACATCTTCATTGGTGTGGCCTGTACATAACATATTAATTGATGTGGCTTGTACATAACATTTTCATTGAAGTGACCTGTACATAACATCTTCATTGATGTGGCCTGTACATAACATATTCATTGATGTGGCCTGCATTGATGTGGCCTGTACATAACATCTTCATTGATGTGACCTGTACATAACATATTCATTGATGTGGCCTGCATTGATGTGGCCTGTACATAACATCTTCATTGATGTGGCCTGTACATAACATATTCATTGATGTGGCCTGCATTGATGTGGCCTGTACATAACATCTTCATTGATGTGACCTGCACATAACATATTCATTGATGTGGCCTGTACATAACATCTTCATTGAAGTGACCTGTACATAACATCTTCATTGATGTGGCCTGTACATAACATATTCATTGATGTGGCCTGCATTGATGTGGCCTGTACATAACATCTTCATTGATGTGGCCTGTACATAACATATTCATTGATGTGGCCTGCATTGATGTGGCCTGTACATAACATCTTCATTGATGTGACCTGCACATAACATATTCATTGATGTGGCCTGTACATAACATCTTCATTGATGTGGCCTGTACATAATATCTTCATTGATGTGGCCTGTACAGAACATATTCATTGATGTGGCCTGCATTGATGTGGCCTGTACATAACATATTCATTGATGTGGCCTGTACATAACATCTTCATTGATGTGACCTGCACATAACATCTTCATTGATGTGGCCTGTACATAACATCTTCATTGATGTGGCCTGTACATAACATCTTCATTGATATGACCTGCACATAACATATTCATTGATGTGGCCTGTACATAACATCTTCATTGATGTGACCTGCACATAACATATTCATTGATGTGGCCTGTACATAACATCTTCATTGATGTGACCTGTACATAACATCTTCATGGATGTGGCCTGTACATAACATCTTCATCGGTGTGGCCTGTACATAACATCTTCATTGATGTGGCTTGTACATAACATCTTAATTGATGTGGCCTGTACATAACATATTCATTGATATGACCTGCACATAACATATTCATTGATGTGGCCTGTACATAACATCTTCATTGATGTGACCTGCACATAACATATTCATTGATGTGGCCTGTACATAACATCTTCATTGATGTGACCTGTACATAACATCTTCATGGATGTGGCCTGTACATAACATCTTCATCGGTGTGGCCTGTACATAACATCTTCATTGATGTGGCTTGTACATAACATCTTTATTGATGTGACCTGTACATAACATATTCATTGATGTGGCCTGTACATATCATCTTCATTGATGTGGCCTGTACATAACATCTTCATTGATGTGGCCTGTACATAACATCTTCATTGATGTGGCCTGTACATAACATATTCATTGATGTTGCCTGTACATAACATATTCATTGATGTGGCCTGTACATAACATATTCATTGATGTGGCCTGTACATAACATATTCATTGATGTGGCCTGTGCATAACATATTCATTGATGTGGCCTGTACATATCATCTTCATTGATGTGGCTTGTACATAACATATTTATTGATGTGGCCTGTACATAACATCTTCATTGATGTGGCCTGTACATAACATATTCATTGATGTGGCCTGCATTGATATTGCCTGTACATAACATCTTCATTGATGTGGCCTGCACATAACATCTTCATTGATGTGGCCTGTACATAACATATTCATTGATGTGGCCTGCATTGATATTGCCTGTACATATCATCTTCATTGATGTGGCCTGTACATAACATCTTCATTGATGTGGCTTATACATAACATCTTCATTGATGTGGCCTGTACATAACATATTCATTGATGTGGCCTGCATTGATATTGCCTGTACATATCATCTTCATTGATGTGGCCTGTACATAACATCTTCATTGATGTGGCCTGTACATAACATCTTAATTGATGTGACCTGCACATAACATCTTCATTGATGTGGCCTGTACATAACATCTTCATTGATGTGGCCTGCACATAACATCTTCTTTTGATCTTAACCGGTGACGTTTTTTTTAAACCTGACACATTTTCAACTTTGACCTCGAAATCATCCATGAAATTATCCTAATAAAGGTTTCATGTCTTTGTGGCCTCCAGAGGGATGACGAGGTAAATGATAGGCAATACGATGGCTATAACACAAAAGTTCATCAATAGCTGAGATATACTTTTTCTGAATAAGCAGTCATGAAATTTGAACACCTATGTTAAAGAGGCTGTACTCTAGATTTGACATAAACATTTTTTTTTCATAAATTATATATTTAAATGCCGTGAGATTATAACAACATAATATTTTACTTCAAAACTGATTATAAAAGTCAAAATAGAATAAAAAAAATATTTTCGCCCCAGCCTGATTTGATCTCTGGACTCTCATGTTAACAAAATATTTCCAACACTTTTACTATCACCACCATCGCCGCATGTGATATTACAGATATTTACTTTAAATCTTATTCGATATAGTTATACCGTCGCGTTACGGTATAGCTCTTTGAAAGGGAAAAAAATCAATTTATAATGTAATTATTTGACTTATTTTTTGTCAGTAAGTTATTTTTTAACCATTAGTCATAAATATTACAAGAAATTTATAATACAAGAAAACTTTCTTTTTTTGTCATCTGGAGCACAGCCCCTTTAATATGTCCTACTGTTAAGATTTCCCACGTTTTTTTAGCAGCATAATATTTTCATACACAGAAAGTATATTTTTTAACACCCGTTTTGGTTATTCTGAAACAGCCCTCGTTTCATAGTGGGTTCTTTCTACTCCTTAAAGAAGTTTGAAAGACGAAAAAGCCTCAGCTTTTCAAAGAACAGAATAGAGTATATGATTTAACAACTATGTCAAGAACAGTCAACAACTTTATTGTCATTTTGTAAACCAACAAAACTGACAGGTATGCACAAAATATAAAAAACTATACAAATCACATGAAATACATTACAAACAGCTTATACACTCTGTTAAACATTCACACTAATTATACATCCGAACTAAAATAACCATTTTCTTTCTACAGATTGGCAAAACAGGATTGTACTTAATTTTTCAGTGGGGTGGGTCAGGTGGAGGTAAAGATGTGTACTTTTACTAGTTAAACACTATAAATAGAAACAATAAATAATGATCAACCAGCTTTAGTAAACTGGGATAAGCTAGAGTTATCGTTCTTGCTCTTTGCTAGTGCGGAAAAAACCATGGTATGGGAGGGCTTAATTAACTCCCATGCCAGAAAATAACAGAATTTACTTCATAACCAACTTTCATCAGTAAAAAAAATACACACATATTATATACACTGGAAGTGGACGTTTATTTGAATAAAAAGATTAAATGCATGTCAATTTACCTGTTTAACACATATACAATAAAGATACATGTATATTACTAACCATTTAGCAAAATCAGTTATCATTGGCTACTCATACTTTAATTGATGTGTTTATTCATCTGTCTTTCAAAATCTTTTAAAATAACAGCATTTTTCTTATCCAATGGATAATGCACGACTTATTTCCAAATGCCACTGTAGAATAACTCCTGCAATCTACTTGGACTAAAATTGAAAAACTTGCCTTTACTCGCTGTTTTTGGATTCTGCTTGTAAAAGTTATTTCTACATTTACTTACAAAAAACAGCAGACAAGGATACATTAAATCAGCACAAATATCTCTCGGAAACAAAGACGAAAAGAAGCACAAGCCTATTTTGAGCAAGACACAACATAAAGTTGGTTAATAAAACCCGGTCAGGTAATACAACTCTTTCTTAACTAGGAAGAATAAAAAACAGAGGAAAGGAACATATCTTTAAAATTCTCTCTCATTTACTTCTCTAGTAAACCTGGCCATTTTTAAAACAAGTATAAATTATATGAAAGTTTGTACAATGAAATACTAATGACAATGATAAATTTCAGATCAAAGCCAGTGTGTGTGCTGTCAAATATTGTACATCAATATTTCTTTATTCTTTACCAGAATGTCAAGGAACACTTATCCATGCTCTAAAATGTCAGTGTGTTTACAAAAGCCCAAAGGATTAACATTTCCAAAGAAGAAAGGGACTGTACAGTTCTCGTAATTATTCAAATATGCACTGCATATTACAACTTTAACCCTTTACTCCATAGATACGTGTTTTAACGCATATGCGACCAGTGCAGATCCAGATCAGCCTGCACATCCGTGCAGTCTGATCAGGATCTCCACTGTTCGCTTTTATATCCATAAAAGTATTTCTGACTGAAAAGCGAACAGTGGAGATCCAGATCAGACTGCACGGATGTGCAGGCTGATCTGGATCTGCCATGGTCGCATATGCGATTTAACACTTAACCATGTGGTAAAGGGTTAAACAATTATGAACTTTAATCTTTAACTGTGTTAAGACTCAAAACAAATTCCCTCATACACAGAATGTGATGAAGATATATGCTAATCTTGACAGAAAATCTTAAAATACAGATTTCTCCCAGTTAATGTTTCAATTTTCAACAATTATCATATAACTGGAAACGATCTGGAAGTCTTAGTCACAAATCTGAATAAACATTTACATTATTTTGAAAAAAAAGATCAAGGTATAAAAAAAATAAGATGTGTTACTCTCACTAGTATCCGATATGATGCCACTGTAGTTATCCCCCTTGAATGCCTTTACAGTCATTTTTTGATAGTCCAGTTACACTTTGAAGTGATGTGGACAAAATTTGTCAAATAATAAACTCCTGGTGTAATTTCTAGTACAAACTATAAACTCCTGGTGTAATTTCTAGTACAAACTACAGCTAAATTAATTATCAATACACCAAAACAATGAATTTACAACTCAGACCAACATTTATGAAATGTTATTTTTTTCTGGCACAACAAATACACTCCTTCCAAGATCTGGGATCAGTGTTTATTCGACATTTGGTAAAAATGTGTTGCATAAGGTTTTAACCTTAGCACACACAAAATTATTTTGCTTAACCATCATCTAAACTCCCTACTACAAGCCACTGAATCTATTTCAAATTGATATTTCCAGCCACTCAGGCCATGCAAGGAAGATTCCTTGATGTTTTCTGAGTGATAACCTTGTTGAAAAAGTTTACAAGACCTAGTCAATGCATCAACTGTCAGATTAAGCGTACAGACTTTAAGAAGGGGATACTGATTCAACAAAATATCACTTTTACAGATCCATTTTTAGATCATAGAAAAAAAACCATCAGAACACATCACTAATCGAAGCTAACTAAATATACATAATGATATGTAACAATTTATATATGTAAGACTTTTACATTATTTGTTACTGCTGCCATTATTTTCAGTAATACCCCTACTCCTCAAAACCTAACTGTCAAAGAAGAAACCTTCTCCACTTGTAAATATAGAGTACCACTCCCTATAAAATGTGTTGTATCTTATAAAGATTTCTCAAATAGTCAAAGGGCTTACAATCACACAGACAGGCTTAATTCTGTAACTAGTACATAAGTGTGAAATTACTTTCATATATAACAAATGTAAGTATGAAATGAAACAATGCAATACGCATAGCCTAGTCTGTATTTTTCTTGTGTCTATGACGGTGGGATGCTGAGCTAGGTGTGGTCTGTTTTGGACTCCATGGTAATGAAAATGATCTGAAAAACATACAAAGTTGGCCATGTTTAATCATTACATCTTTATTAAAGCCTAAAAGATTTAAATAAATTTGTCATCTTAAGCAAGTGTTAAAGCAACTATGTTTTAACCTTAATGGTAATCTTCAAGGAAACAGTAAATCAAATTTAACTATAACTGCACCCATGTACATTTACAAGATATAATTCTTAAAAGTATTAAATTCTAAAATTAAACTTATATTTGCTACCAAAATGATCCAAATGACTAAGGTTCAATACTCATCATTAACCTCTTATAATTCAGCTAAACCAAACAGTGTAATTATGCAGGATTTTTTCACTTTTCCCATTATGATCAGTAAGTGCCTGTCAAATAGTACAACACCAAAGACGAATCAATTTACAACCATATGGACACAATTTGAACAGTATTTATGAAGAAAACTTACTCAGACTTTGTATATGGTATAGCCTGTCCAAATGCTGTGACTGGGATCTTGTCAAGAACTTCTATATGAGTAACTAAAACAAAAAGAAAACAAGAGTTAGTGACAACTTGTTCACACAATTCTAGATTTTTATAATATCCAAAAACTGTATGTCAAATGTTAATTATTCACTTACAGCCTTGCTTGTTTATAAAAAGAAAATTGTTATCAAGACACTAGCTACCTAAACCTAATGGCACACATCTCTCAAGTGCTACTTTTACCAGGCAATTGTACTACTTTTACCAGGCAATTGTACTACTTTTACCAGGCAATTGTACTACTTTTACCAGGAAATTGTACTATCTAGATAAAAAGCCTGGTTATGTCCATTTCTAAAATCCAGGGAGGTAATGGTCAGAACATCAACTAGACTTACTATCATCTAAGCATGGATAAAAGGATTCTACGGGGTCTTCAGGTTTGCGGGATTTGTGACGAAATTCTTGTCGCTGACGCACTCTCTCTTTCATAATCTCATCTCGCATTCTCTGATCATCCCATCTGCAAGTAACCAAATTTATATAGAAATAATTTCAAATTTTCTCTGTTGTTTATTTTTTTTTCAGTACACAAGTGGTATGCCAAATGGTAACATTTTTTTTAGATATCTTTTGTTCTGCTGACATTACAACAGTTACATCTGAAGAAGCCACTGATCAGTTTGACTAAATGTCATGTGTAATAATTACAGAGTTTGTCTTCCTTTTATACATCTACATATTTATAATGCTTTTTCATGCTGTCAAAATCTATACATGTTTTGACATACGTATAATGATTGGAAAAAAAAAAGTCACTCTTTGTAGATATGTGAGCTGCAAAGGAACACATATTGGTATTAACTTCACATAAGACTATGAGTCAAACATTTTAACTGTAGCATTCTTAAGTTTCCTCACCAGAAATTCTTCTTAGTCATTTGAAACTACACAAAATAATGATTGTGTAAAAATAAATGAAAAATATGGCAAACCTCTTTCGTCTCTTTTCTTCAATCTCAGGCTTCTGATGTCTTCTCATGAAAGTTTCATCCTCATGGTCCTGGCAGTGAACATAAATGTTACTACATCAAAACATTTTTCAAGTTAATCTTTCTTTTACTGAAGTATGATAAAATTGCATATCTTTCAGCAGCTATTCCAACTACCTTGTCACTGACTACAACTGTCTTATAAAATTTATGGTATGCAGATCATATTCCTAAAAGTGTTTAGCTCTAAACACATATGAAATGAGGGTCTTTTTCAGAAAGTTGGAGTTTAAGGAACCATATGATCAATACTTCAATGTATATTGAAAGTAAAATCAATTCTGATAAAGTTTCTGACATAATATTATATAGTAATATATATACCATACTGAAATGCACTTATTTCATTGGTTGAGAGTTGCATGTGCTGGTCTGTTAAGTGATAAACACCCAAAGAAGAAATTAACATATGCAAAATTTTCACAACCATGTAATTATTACGTGTACTTAAACCTCCCACCCTACATTTCAATAAGGTACATACAGACTTATGTTGAGGTCAATATGTGTTTTTACAGAACCGAAAAATGTTACTGACCTTGAACTTTATCCTCAGTCATTAACCCTGAACATCCTGAAATTTTGTAATGGATTTGCCCGGCTTTGAATTTGGAACAGTCCATTCAAGTTTAAGGGATTTCAATATCAAAATACAAAAATTGAGCTACCAACAGTATAGAGCCTGGTCAGACTGCACGGATGTGCAGGCTGGCCTGGCTCTATACTGGTGGCAAAGGCTAACCACTTTTGGTTCCAGCAGGTTAAGGGTTAACATTTCTACAGGTCTGTAAAAATCACATACTGACCTCACCGTAAGTCTTAAGCAGCTGTACAATATTCATCATTCATCAGTCTAAAAGACATACTATAACTGATTCATCTGAAGACAAAACCATTTTTGTAGAACAGAAATTTCTTACTAACCTCTGTGCCCTCTATCACATATAAATTTGTGAAGGTCTTCACTCTAAATGAGGGCACCTCAACTGCAAATGGACAAAAAATCTTTTTATTTATAAAACGCTACAGAATAACAAATGCTAGAAAAAAACAATGGAATTTAAATCTTAGACAATATGCAAATTTCATTATTGAAGAGTCTATAGTTTACTATACTTTAACTAAACTGGCACTAAGAAATAAACTAAGCAGCTTAATTTCTCAAAAATCTGACAGAAAATTCATGGCACTTTAAAGAATTTTTACCAGAAATTGGGATTACAACTGTTATTTTTCAAATAATTTCAAAGGCCAAAAATCATTTCAGCTACTGGTCATACTAGCACGGCTGTAAGACCATTTACTACAATTTTAGTACGAGAGAAATTGTCAAAATAAATTTGATGATGGATAGAGTGAATAAAATCAATCATTGATTTCATTTACACTGTCTGTCAGACAATACCTGTCCACCCTATTTTGAGGCAGAAATACCAAATAACCTGTAGATCTGTGAAAATAGAATCCACTGGATAGCCAAGCCGATATAATATGGGTACATAAGCAAGTAGTCTCCCCTTTCCAATATTAAACAAATATTGATGAAATAGAAAAATCATACTGAATATACTGACAACTTACTTTCTCTTTGAGTCTGAGCACCTTTCTGAACATCGGGCCTAGAATCAACCTCCACTTCATCTGAGACAGGTTCATAGTATGACACATAATATAAATTGTTTGTTTCTAGTTTGTTGCCTTCTCCCTCTGTTGTTTGTACTGAAGTTATTTTACGTTTTCTATGAGAGTCACGGTTTTTACTTTTTTCTAATTCTACTGATGTACTAACAGTTTTTAATGGACTAGGTTTAAGTAACTCTGGTGTCTTCTTTGGCTGAACAGGTGTCTCTTGTTTTCTGCAAAAAAGAGAAAATCAATTAACAATTTAACAAAGTAAATCCTATTTCAAGAGTTAAAGTCAATCAAATTTGCCTTAATACATACCAGACTTTCAGCAATGGTGGTGATGGAATGGGACAATAATGTCACACTTGGATCATATGAGAACAATAATTATATGCATGTTGTAAAATGGATCCTGTCAAAGTCTTTATAACATTCAATGGTTTTCAATCATTTTGGGAATACGACCCATACCTTTAAGTCTTAGTATTTTCACATAGAATTGTAATACCTATATTATGGGAATTTTTCTGCAGCTCTGAGAAATTAACCTTGTCATATCTTTTATGCATTTTTTTACATTCATTGTATATCTGGGAGAAAAAAAAACTTCTTTTACAATGATTCCTAAATACAGCAAGACTGGTAGTTAAAAAATTTATCTTGAAGATGGAGTTTATGAAGAACACTTAGGTGCTATAAATGTAGGTATTTCACTATCTAAACAAGATTCTTTTCTGATAGTGAAAAAATTATTATTTTCTGATTGTGAATATAACACAATATCAGCTGTAAAATAGACCTTTAGTACAATTTTACAAAACTGGTAAGTGAAATCATGAATTCCATGACTGAATATTACTATTTACAACTGTTACTGACTTTCTGATGGCAAATGGTTATCATTTTGGAAAGCCAAGGTACATCCATTCCTGGAATAGAGAGTGAGAGAAGGACAAAAAATAACAATTAAAATTTCTTACTTTTTATGTGGGTGCTTTTCAAATGGACTAACAATTGGTTCTGTGTAACTCATAGTGCCTGGCTTTGGGGGCGGTGATGTTACAATGTGTGTGGAAGCACCCATTTCCTCTTTCTGCCTGAGCAATGCCATTCTGCGCTCCATCCTCTGCAGGCGACATTGCAGCTGTGAAAGAAGAAAACAACACAGATCTTCATTCAACAACTAACACACTCCTGTCATCAGAATAATGATTAAAAAGCACTAGGCAGGTGTTACCGCCTGTTGCACATCAAACTTCAAACCTGGAGTTCAATGACTGACAAAAGATTTTTGAGGTGAAGCATTAATCTTATAATTTGGATAATGAAAACTGAATAGGTATTAAATAACTTAACACATCCACATAAAGCGGGTATTTGCATGGAACTGTTTGCATTCTAACAGATTAGCAATAACAACTTGAGACTTTTTACAAGAGTCTTTTTCCATTAAAATCAATATTATTTATTAACTTAGTCATTCATTATATACAAACATGTGTAAAAGTTTAAAAATGGAACTTTTTTACTTTTAAGAAAGTGAATCAACACACTAAAACAATGAGGGACATTCCTGATAACAAAGTATCTCCCTTACTGAGATAACATCAAAGGTAGACCAGATAGCACATTGGTCCTTTCAGTTGGAATCCTCTGACTTTATCCTTGTATCTAATTGTGATGGTCTTGACTTTTAGATTGCCATTCATATATTAAGTAAAAAGTTAGGATTATCAAAAAACAAAGATATTGGTTTTAACAAAACATGTTGCTTAACTAAATGTGTAATCTGACTACCACTGTTGCAAATAATCAGGCTTAATTATCACCATACCAAAAGAAAAGTTAGCGATAAAAGCAGAGGAAACCAAATGGATGGACTATTGTAATATCAGAGAGTATTCAGGGTAGATAATCCACTAATGTCCCCCATTAACCAATCATTTTTATGTTCCTTGAGCATAGTTTTTATCAAATCAATTTTTTAAAATATTTTAAAACATAAATGACACTCTCCCTGTGACAAAAAAATATCTCCATAAACATTTGAAACTAAACAGTTTTATTTATACTATTACTATTTTTCAAACAATGGTTACTGCACTTTGTAATCATTATCAGTGTGAGTAAACCAGCATAATTATGCCTGATGGATGAAACTGACCATACTTTGAGAAAAAACGGACCACATTATGAGATGAAACAGGCCATATCATTGGATGAAACTGACTCTCCTAAAAATAGTTTTTACTTCACAATTACTATTTAAATTGCTTTCCAAGGTGTATTCAAGTGTGTTGTTTCAATCTTATAAAATTAAATAAATATACTCTTCCGTTAATGAGATGCAAAAAAATAATAATTATTACTTGACAATTTAAATTTAATGGCAGTGGCCTCTGTAAAACTTCAAACAATAAAGACAACAGCATAGGGATAATCACTTCACATTTCTGCTTTTTTGTAATTCTAAAGGTAATATATTACCATTAAGTATTGTTCTCTGCTCTCCTAATCTTCATAAATAACAAATAGATAGTCTGTGTGTAGGAAAAATGCTGAGCAATCAAAAACTACTTAACATGGTGTGAAACGCTAACAATAAGGTGTGAAACATTACCAGTAAAATGTGTTGATTTAAATATAGACTGCAAGGGACTTCTATCTGTTATAAGAACTTGTGTTAGAAAAATAATCCCATAAAAATATATTAGAAAAACGTTAAAGTATTCATTTCCTTTTTGTTATTTTTTCTTTATGATCAAGTGACTCAAATTTTGAATGAAATTTTATTCAGATTCATGTATATCAATAATCAAATCAAAATTACATGAGGAGGTACTGTGGTCCAGGGGTAGAGCGCATGGCTCCGGAGGTTGCGGGTTCGAATACAGTCAGGGGCAAGATTCTCTCAAGATCTTCATATACATCGATTGACACTTTTGCACTGTTCTATTTTTAGCCACAAATAGCGCCACCAAGTACGAGTAAAAGTCAAGCGCAATACATACAGAGCGTACACAACCAATTTTAAATTAACGAGAAAAGTTTGAAAAAATGTTTTTGAGAGTAAATTATTGATTGAGAAAATACATTCAAACATCAAACTGTATTTTTATGAAGTTTTTACCAAACCTTTAATCTTAAAACCAAAGAAAATTGACATTTTACAGACTTGCTTTCCGATCACAATTTTCGGCACTTTAAAACTCATTTTAACCATTGTTTAAAAATATATAATTTTTTATAATCAAACGAATTCAATAAAGCAATGTTTCCTGAAAAAAAGAGAGATATTTTTCAAAAAGATTGCTTGACATTTAGCAAAGAAAAAGCAATTTAAATGAAGCAAATAACGATAGCTTATTGGCAATTCCATGTTTTTACTCGAAATTTTTATTGGTGATGTCACAGGAACTTTCCCAATGGTGTGTGCTGATTGGTTTAACTCCAAAGTGTCAATCGGTGTATTCCTCCATGCTGCGCGAATACTGGTATGAAACCAGGAAGAATCATCTAGCGTGATGAATCTAAGAACTTGTATCCCAATTAATGTAAAATAAATGTGTCTTAGGCCAAAACAAAATAATATTGTGGTTCCGGTAACCCGACCGACCCTATCATTTTGGCCCCGACCCTAAATTATTTTATGGCAATTCCTGCATCATCGGCCGAATCGACTATTTTCCCGTGTACGGTACGGAACGGTACGAGAATCAGCATAAAGTAATTTTATGAATGTATAGCTCTTACGATCGCCGCTAGCAAAACAATTTTCGAGGTAAAAAACATGGAAATGTTCGACAGTGACTGTTCAGGCAATTACATTTGTCAAGTGTCGGCACATGGACAGAAAGAATGTAATGAAAACTGTGCCGCATCATCGCCTTATCAGCGAGGTGTTTTCTGAGGTGTATGACGACCTAAGACAAGTCGCCCTTATGGCAAACAGTAATGAGTAAAATACTGTACAAACACTAAAAAAATTAATCCATTTAAAACGCCCAAAACTCCCTGACTTCGCCTTTATGAAGCATCAAAGCGATATCAACGTTTCATCTGCCGACGTCAATAACTTGCTAAGCTCCGGTTATGGGCGGAGCTTATACTCGGAAACAGCATCAATACATACTACTTTCGAAGCATTGGCCAATCAGAGCGCAGTTAACTACTTTCATTTATTTAATCCCGTGTGTTGACATTCGATACGCAATTAACACAGTTAGCCCTCAACAGGTGTTGAATTGGGTCAATAATGTAACTCGATGTACAACGGACTCTACAAATCTTAAAAGTCAAGCAAACTATGTCTTAAAAAATTAATTGAATGTTTAATTTTAAAGGCAAAGGGTTAAACATCAATGCTTTACCACTGTGATTCTAGCCTTTGAAACAGTGTATGAAAATGGCAAAAATACTTTTTGGTATTTTTGTTTTAATTCTCGGATTTATTTATAGAATTTTATTTTATAAGAAAAACTCCAGTAGATTTAAGACAGCTTAACAAATTGAAGGAAACCAATTCCAGCAAACATTTAGTTCATTAAACATGAAGCAGCGAATAAAAATCTCGGATAAATTCTGTGTGTCATATATTTCCGCGACCCCGACGTATTTTAGTCTTTGTAGAAAACAGTGTCTTGGGGGCTCTTTATATGACAAATTCATAACATTCAATTGATTGATTAAGATAAGTGGTATTGATTTGATTATAAGTACCTGTTTTTGATTTTAAAAAATTCTTTTTCTCTGAGACTTGAATAGTTCTGTTGTGGTTAGAAAGCAACAGTTAAAATGAATCAACATAATTTACATCTGAAAATTGTAAATTTTTCAAACTGTTTGTAATTTTGTTAAAAAAAAAATTCAGGTTTAACTGGAAACACATCCCAGACTTTTCACAAAAAAGTTACTGAATTTGGATGCCACAGATACATAAGTTTTTAATAGTTAGTTGAATAAAAATCACTCCACATATTTGCTGTCTGTCATTGTCATTCACAAATGGAACTGGCACTGCCAGTGCTAACTTCTCCCAGGAGTCTTCTGACTTCTCTCAAATCTTGCCTTAGGGAGAAGTCACTTCTACCAAAATTTTGACCCTAGCGAGAGCCCTGCATTTTTATCTGAATATCAGGAACTGCTTAGTTGTTTTTTTCATAGTGAGATTAAAATCATTCATTTGTGACTGTCTTTTTATTCCAGCGAACATGTTTAATACTGTCAGATTTTTCTGTGTTCTGGTGTAACAATTAATATAATGTATGTGAGTGGTATCCTATTCATCTATTCATATTTAATAGATGTCCAGTTTTAGCTGAAATAAAATATTTTTAAAAAATAAAATATTTTTCCTACCTACCTACCCTATTTTTTTTCAGCATGTTACCAGAACCACATTCTTATTTTTTTTTGGCCTTAACTAAATTACATAAAACACCAAATTTCATTTACCTTTGTTAGATTTATACTACATACCTGAGAATGGAAACCAATAAATTGTAACTGTGGAGTTAAAATTATTTTTAGTTTGGTCAGTTTTGTCACTGGATATTGTCTGTTTTTCATACTTAATGTGGTTGATTTTGTCAGATCTCTTTTATCCCATAATTCATTAGGTCCGTAATTCATAATTTTCCACTATACTTTATAAAAAGGCAGTGGCTACGGTTACGGAACCGTAATCCTAGCCTCCGAGTCTAGGATTACGGAAGTTCCGTAATCATAGACAAACCCACTGGAAAAGGCTACGGTTACGGAAGTTTTTTTTAAGAAGCGTATTTTCAACAGTTAAATATCAAATAGCATGCCAAATTAATTTTTATTCATTAAACAAACCATTTTACCAAATTTGCGTTATCAAACTGTCATTTTGTACGCAATTTTAATTGTTGTTTCAGCAACGAACTAACATTAAATATCGTTGTGATTTGTATTTGGACAAGTTATATATTTGTTTTTTCCCCAACCTTCCCCAAACAATTAGAAATTGACAAGATCAATCTGTAGTATTTGCTTCCTTACATTATAATTCAATGCAAACTTGGAATTTAATAGACAGTCGTTCATTTTTTGCGTCATAATAACGCGAACAAGATAACACTTAAGACAATACACATTACAGGGCAATTATTCACATCGTCTTTGTCCAAGTGTCTGTAGATGACGACAATGACATTTAACGTTAGTCAAAACAACAATTAAGATGGCGTATCATAACATTAGTGTTGACTCATTTTGGAGAAAATATAATATTTGACACCATTAAAGGTTTATCACTCGATTTTTGGTATGTAATCCTTCTTTAAAAAAACTTCCGTACCCGTAGCCTTTTCCAGTGGGTTTGTCTAGAATTACGGAACTTCCGTAATCCTAGACTCGAAGACTAGGATTACGGTTCCGTAATCGTAGCCACTGCCTTATAAAAAAGTATGCTTAGTCCCTGTATGCTCGTGCAGTTGTATGTTTTGTTGGACATTCATTCATATTCTGAAAGCTGAATTTAACTAACATACACAATCCCTCCTTTTGGTATAAACACGAATCAAACTGACATTTACAACAGTTAATATAACCTGGAAAAACTGTTAATTTAAGAGAAATCATCAAATCAACTTGAATTCTGAATTTCATAGTGAATTTTGAAGAAACCTAAAAATTGTAACAAATGTCAAAAAATTAATCTTAAAACACATTTACTAAAAGCCTGGTAAATCAGATTGATAAAATTATTACATATGACCATGAGAACAAAGAAATATGTCTGCCACATGTACACATGTACACAAAATGATAAATATCTTTTCATCAGTAAACCTGTTTTACCATTGTTTACCTGAATTTTTTCCAAGTCCTCTTTACTTCCAAAGAAATATCTTCTAACTCCAAATCTAAACTTTCTAGGTACTAAAACTTCAGTCATATTTACACATTTAACATTAGTAATGCAGGATACTGGTCAAAACTTGAACAAAAAGCAGACACAAGCCGATCGATAACAATATTTTGGTCATATGACTCTCACGTGATCAGTATCATGGTTGGTAAGGCAGATAACTCAAGTGTGACGTCTGAACAGAAAATAATGATTACCAAAATCAAGTTAAGAAGAAAAGAAATCTTACCGCACTATTTTCTGCCTTTAAACTTTTTATAGTTTTATCTTTTTGAGTAATGACATCTTGTTGTTGCTGGATTAAATCCATATGAACACAGACCAGATCTTTCAGTTGTTTCGTTTCGGCCGAGAACTCAACTGTAGTGGACGAATTTGACGTTTTCCGCGTCCGATTTTCCTTGCCAATACTATTTTCAATTTCAGACAATGTATCATTTTGTTTTTCTTTGGCTTTCAACGCGTCGATTTCAGCTTGTTTCAAACTTTCTTGAATCGCTAGCGCTAAATCTGGGTCATACTCTCCGTCCACTGTCGCTGCACTTTTGGTAATTCTACGTCGTTGTGGGACGTACGATCGTGTCTTTGAATTGAAAAGCATATTTTTATAAACTGACCTTTCCGTCATATATAAATTATTAAAAGAAAACACTGCTTAATTCTTAATTGTTTTCAAAAATTCAAATCCGCCATTCGGCATTCCATGACAAAAATATGCAAATGAGATCACCGGAAGTGGTATTTGCTATGTTTCGTTTGACGAAAGACGTAGGGTCTTATATGCGGATCTTTACACTGGCGAATCATGTACGCCTCTGTTTAGGTTGACTGTCAATATTTTCGCCTAAAAATGATTTTTTTAAAGTTAAAGGCCAACATAGAGTGCTTTAAACAAGTTAGTCGATCTTATCTGTGACTGAAGCAAATACAGTAGCATTATTACTGCAGGTCTTTAACTGAGTAAGCTAGAGGTTGCAAATATCCATTCTACACGTGTCTAACATTCGAGAGTCCAAGAATTCCTTTTCAGCAGGGGTTAATCCCCAATTCCTCCACCAGCTTTACTTGTTATCTTTCGAAGGAGATGTTAAGTCAATGTCTAATGTATTGGCACTAAATATTGAGCATGTAAAAGATCCAGGAGTGTCTATGGAACGGGATGCTTTCTGTATGTTACATTATCACCAACAACCTCTTTACGTGGTTAGTATATTTTGCAGGCGGCCTTTGCAGGCAATATAAATAAAGAAGGATTTTGCAGGCAATATATACAAAGAAGGATATTTGATTTTGCAGGCAATATACATTGTGCAGGAGAGTAGGAAAAGGTGTTAAACCATGAGGCGTGAATGGTTACTTAAAAGCCTGTTGGTGTTACAACAAATGAAGTTTTATAAAGGATGTTTGTGGGCTGTTTTTAGACATTCAACTGATATAATTCCTAAATACTGAATGCCATAAATGTCATAATACCTTTTTTCGTAGTTTTAAAGACATACATAACAGTATATATAATTCGATAAATTTAATCGTAAAAGTGTATTTCATTTTGAAATACATCTTAACTGCAAAATAAGGAAAAATATTCTACCAGATACAGTTACAATATTATTATGATAATGGTAAATAAGACTGAAAAACAATAAGACTAAAAGGATTGAAGAATTAAGTTGTATTTTCCTTGAATTTCAGTTAAAATGTATTAAATTCCACTTTTATCTATTTAATTGTGATACTAGGCACCTATGATTCACACCTTTTGTAAATGCATAAAAACAAGTAAAAAGTTCTAGACAACAAAACTGGATAAAATTAATCAGCAATAATCATTACACTTGGTACGTACCTGACATTAAATTGAAGTTGACAGTCTGTTAAACATGTATGGAAAAATCTTTAACAAAATCTACATCTAAAATATTCATCTAGTCTTGAAACATCTGATGGTGTATTTACACAAAACTAATTATGATACCAGCATAACCATTTATCACATTGAACTATATAAGCTGTGCATGCTGGCATACTAAAGATACAATATTGTTCTACATGTATTAGTAACTCACAGGCCTCTTCTACACCGAAATATCGAGAGAGCCTTATTTGTCAATGGAAGTTCTGTCATTTTTTGTTTTGTTTTCAAAATTGTTTAGTAATTGTTTAGTAGATGACTTCTTAAAGCTTTTGTATCAAAGATTAAATCATAAGATAAGTTTTTTCAGTAAGGTGTAGCAATGTTACTTATAATGTTGTAACCTATTCGATAAAGTTCATGATGTCTTCAAGATGACATCACAAACACTTATCTCTTTACTTGCGCCTGTATTGCATGATAAATCATAACCATATCAGATTTTAGGGGATTAGAAAATAAAACACTAAAAGAAGTATATAAATTAGTTATATCACATTCTACTTTTTCATTATTGTTTTCTTCTAATATTTTACAATATTTTATAGGGTCAGAGCTCTTTTTTTTAATTTTCTATAATCTTTATTTCTAGATTTATTATAGAATTGTGTCAATGTGTCTTTAAAATGTTTACTTTTTTATTCAAAGATTATCTTTTTTATAGCTTTATATTTCTTTAGTTTGTAAAGCTATTTGGATCTATAGAATATCCTAAATAAAAAACTTATTTCCATTTACATTTGTTCACACTTAGCTACCCCTAAGGTTCATCAATGACCTTATTAGGGATAAAAAGATTAGACCAATAAACAGTGATTTTGACGTTTGTGAAATATTATCCCAAGCTGTATGGACAGAAGTGAATGATAGAACACTTGGGTACAACAGGGTCTTTCAAAAAGCGCTATTTGAAAGACCCTGGGTACAATAAAATTGTATAAACTTAGAATTGCGGACATTACTGGATTATCTACTCTGAATACTCTCTGATATTACATCGGTCCTTCCATTTGGATTCATCTGCTTTTATCGCTATTTTTTCTTTTGGTATGGTGATAATTAAGCTTAATTATTTGCAACAGTGGTAGTCAGATTACACATAAAATTTAACAATGTTTTGTTAACACCATTATCTTTGCTTTTTATTTAATATATAAATGACAATTTTCACAACTAAAAGTCAAGATGATCACAAGATGAAAAAAGGATAAAGTCAGAGGATTCCAGCTATTTGGTCTACCTTTGTAGTCTCAATATTTCGCCTCCGAAGGTGAACCCATTTTACAATCTGATATTTTATTGTTGTTCGCCTTAAAGGTTGAACAACTAAAAAATATCAGATCAGTATATGGGTTCAACACTCTAAGCCTAATAAATTAGGCTACAACCTTTGATGTTATCAGAGTAAGGGAGATAATTTGTTATCAAGAATGTCCCTCACTGTGCAGAAATAATTGCAACATAGATAAGCTTTTAAATAAATGGATGATTAAACTCGATTTCTACTTTTATACAGACATTTAACTGTCCTTATCACTAATTTATGGAGCTCCTTTTATCCCTGTCACAATATTCAATTCAGAGAAGCACGATTAAAAATCTTTTCTACATACTTCTATATATAATAATTAGACAAATACTTTGTAACAATAAAAGTTTTAGATCAAATCTTTGAAACAAATGTAATACTTATTCCTGATTATTTTGTTTGCAATGTGATTCAATTCCGTTAATTACAACAGTGTTTGCAGCACCTTTTACCTCAATTAAGGCCCTGCTCTGATGTACAAATTCAGTTTCAGTTTCAGTTTATTTCAGCATAAAACATAATACAATGTTTATAGCTAGAATACAATAAACAGAAAAATAACGTGAAAAAAAGAACACACACAAATATACACGCACATGTGGTTAACAGAAGAGTCAATTTCAATCTTCAAAATATAACAGTTTAGTGGAATGTATTATTATTATAACAATGATGAGGTATACCAAATATAAATCTTTATGCATTTCTTTTCTTAGTTGCAAAGTATATGAATTTTGCTACATTGATAACAGTTTTGTTAGATTTCGACGACATAAGCGTTTCGAATTTATTTATATTCGGCCAATGACAAAAATATGGTTTAAAGTATTTTGTTCTAAGTTCTCTGTAATTTGGGCAAACAAGTAAGAAATTGACAAAATCAGTCAGTGAGCTTTAAATTGTTTGCAGCAGTCCCTTTTAATTTTGATACACTTATTTACACGTAATCTCCATATTTCAACAAAATATTAGTGATTTATTCCATACTTATCTTTTTCATGTATCAAAAAGTGATATATTATAATTTTATTGTTTTTGTAATACACAAACAGCCTGTTAATACCTATTCACACCACATTATATAAATTTAATACATTTTCCTACCCTCCTATACAATCTATATTGCCTGCAAAATCAAATATCCTTCTTTGTGTATATTACCTGCAAAATCCTTCTTTGTTTATATTGCCTGCAAAGGCCGCCTGCAAAATATACCGAGCCCCTCTTTGGGGGCAACAGGTAGGACTGCGCATCACGGGGGTCACTGCCGATAGTACGGATACGATATGTACCGTGATACGGAGGTCTTGATATTTATACCTACCGGTACAAATATTATGTGAAATGTATTATATGCATACACAGGGCCTTAATTGTAAGGCCCTGGAATACCAATTTCGTTGTTTTGTTGTTATTCTGTCATAAGTGAACGGTATTTTGTGAATAAAAAGTGATAATCACAACGGCTTGACTGTTTTATTTTCATTTTCCTAATCCTGTTCGTTTTCTTGTCTTTCACTGGTCAAACTAGCTTTTTCTTCAATCATCGTGTATGTTTTCTCGGCAGATAGATAGTAGACAATTGGCCGGAATTGCACGTGCATCGCGAAAGTAATATCTAATACGTCTAAATATCTGCGAATACAGTTTTAAAGGAAGAATGGTGAAAGTTGTAGCGAAGAAACCTCTAATATTTTTGCAAGAGACTTCTTTCTACACTAAAGTTAAAAACGAAATCCGTTCAACTTTATATCTTTTAATTCACACCTTTTAATGTTCACAATTTTCAGTTTAAGATGCCAATGTTCCCGCCAAAATGCAGGAAAGCATGGATGAGAAGTTAGGTTAGGAACCCTATTAGTAGCATACCTAAAAGTTAAAGTACAAACGGGTTCATAAAAGTGCGTTAGGAGCACTGCGACAAAACTCTTTTTAATTCATTTTTCATGTTATTGCATGACATAGTTTATCTTAAAATTATCTTATAAACAGAGACTATTGTAAATTATTTGTGCTAAAAGCAGACGATGGAATACTTACTATATATAGTAACGTTATTAAAGGATGGAATCGCGGTGTGTTTGAAGCAGGTTTTCCTAATTACTGCTTTGTTTAAAAAGGTTAAGTGTTTGTTCTTGTAGTTTTTGATTCTCATTCAAATATGAAGGTCAAGGTTAAATGGCGATACATGTAGGGGCCAGACCTTGTATTGCGGTATACCATGTACGTACCGCTATAGCCCTAGTACTGACGATAAATAAACGTAGACATATAGGTAGGAAGGTTTGCAAAGAGTACGCATATGAATAAAAATTTATTCATCGTAGTATTAATTTATGCACTGATAAAAATTGGGACCATACGCTAGTATACTACACACCCGCAATAAATTTCAGGAACAATTTGTAGCCGTCCGTCTGTCAGCTAGTGCAGACGTAAAATAATCTACATCTGGCACCTTAGTAATTCGTAACTGTAACGTTTTGTTGTTTTGTCGTTTGTAAAGCATCGAGTTGAAACTTGGAACATTTGTTAACTAAAGCGAAATTTACTAGTTTTCAATAACTCAGCAGGGTAATTACCTATGGCTTGAATGAAACAGACCAGTTGTCGTTAATTTGAATTTGGTGCAATATTATAAGGAAAACGATTCTTGTGCATGACCACATGTTGACAAGACGTTTGTAACAAAAGGTCCAGTCTGAAAACACAAAGAGAAAATATAGAGGGTATGTATGTATGAGTGTGGTATTCTATAATTTGAAAGATTGTTAGTATGCAAACACTGAACCAAACAGTACACCTCTATAATTGTCAATTTAGAAATTAAGAAGCTCAATTTAGAATTTAAGAAGCTCAATTTAGAATCTAAGAAGCTTAATATGGCATGATGAAAAGAGTCCGATACGTCAAGCTGGACTTTGCCATTAGAAGGAGCTGTATGCGTCATGCGTTGGGAAATGTAAGGAGCGTCACAACCATAAATTTGAAAAGTTGTTTCCGCATGCCCAAATCTCTGCAATGTTAATATGTATGATTTTAATAAACAGTTTTATTTAAAAAATTCAGAACTCCCTATATATTTAGAATAAAACAAATCCCTAACAACTCAGAAAGAATATAAATACAACCTATTTCAAATAAACATTTTACACAGTAATTTATATGTTTATTTTCTTAATGAAAAACAAAACTGAGTTGGTGTTTTCTTTTCACAGAAAAAAAAAACACTACAGTTAACATGGGACACCAGGGCCTTAATTGAGGCCCTGGGAACACTTACCAGAACCGCCAGAATATCTAGAGACCATTATGATGACCCGAGTGTAACTGTTGCAATATTCAAAATAACAAAAGACAAGACAATGCTGTAATCAAAATTTCAGAGGTTTCGGACAAGTTACGTTAAAAATCATTGATTATTATTATTATTATTAGATTAAAACATATTGTATTCAAACATATGACCACCAGGGATGTGGGGTGGATAAGTCTGGACATTAATCGCTAAAGGTCTACTAGATCATGTTTTCATACCAAATTTCTTAACTCTGTGCCTTATAGTTACATATAAGAACTTAAAAGATTTTCCTCTATATTTTTATGTAAAACATGTCACCCCGTGGGGTAGGGCCATTTCTGACCCCAGGGAAATTTAAGCAACTTTGATAGAGATTTGCTAGATACATTATCTACACACCCACTTTCAGAAGTCTCAGCCTTCTGGTTTCAGACAAGAAGATTTGTAGAGAGTTTGTCTATGTAAGTCAATGTGAAACACCGCTTTTGGATAGAGCCAAAAATGACACCAGGGACAAACTATGAACAATCTTGGTTGAGGTCCACTTGATGTCTTTGGCCTTGTGTTCTGTAAATTTCCCTTTATATCTTTATAAAAACATGGGATCATTAGGGCAGGGCCAGAACTGACCCTATGGACATAATTGAACAAATGTGATAGTCACAAGATAATGTAATTCACCAAATTTCAAAAGCCTCTGTCTTGTGATTGACCCCAGGTGCAAAGTTTAAACAATCAGGTCCATTAGGCAATACTACAAAACTAAGTTCATAACTGTGGACCTTGTGGTTTAAGTCAAGATTAATTTCATTCCTGTTGCCATAGCAACCAGAGTTATAAATGGAATGAAATTCTTTTAAGTATTTTGGTAGAGCTTTATGCAAGAAACATCCCAGCCAGGTATCATTAGCTTTGACAAATTGAATTAGGAGATGTTGTTAAAAGCAAAAGTTGACAACAGACATGGCAAGATGGACACGATAATCACAAAACAGTGACCTGTTTCTGAACAATTTCAAAGTTTTACATTCTTGTTGCCATAGCAACCAGAGAACTGTTTTGATAGAATTGTTTGAATGACTTTGGTAGAGCTTCATGCAAGAAACATACCTCCTGCTTTAGACCTGTGGTTTCAGAGGAGACGAAATGGAAAGGAAATGGTGTATGATGGATGCCAAATGGAAAGTGATCATAATAGCTCACCCCAAGCCTTTGTCTCAGGTGAACTAAAACAACCAGTTATGCTCCCCAAAATGCTCTCATTCATAGGATCTAGAACTTGGTAGAGGAAAACAAAGAAATGTAGTTTATTGTGCTGATAGTAATCTGAATGGAATTTAATTTAATGATGGGTACAGAAATAGTAGGCATCACTTTTTAAGCTTCAGTCACCATTATTATTTAAATTAGTTCATACAATGACATATTGCATTGTAAATACACATTTGTTTTAGACACAAATTATTCCCTTTATATACAATGTGTTTACTGTTAGAAAATTACGTACACAAATCAATTTGAAAAATAACTATACCTTAATTAATAGGCCCAAAAGTTATCACAGAGTGTACAAGTTATCGGTCTGGACAAAAAAATAAGTATGAAAATTTACAAAGGGCAATAACTCCAAAATATGCAATAGAGAGATATAGTTCTTGTTGATACCTCTACAGTCTTTAACTTTCGGACAAAAAATAAGGTATGAAAATTAATAAAGGGCGATAACTAACAAGAGGGCCATGATGGCCCTGTATCGCTCACCTGAGTATGACTGCTTTTAACAAAGTTGCTATGGACCTCAGATGACCCATATTCGAACTTGACCTAGTAATTATTGAAACAATCTCTTTGACAAATTTCCTGGATATTTGGACTGAAAAAGTAGCATCTAGAGTGTTAACAAGGTTTCTCGATATTTAGGCTCTGTGACCTAGTTTTTGACCCCAGATAACCCATATCCAAACTTGAGCTACAAATCATCAAAACAACCTATCTGACAGATTTCCAGGACATTTGGACTTAAAATGTAGCCTCTAGAGTGTTTACAAAGTTTTTCCATATTTGGGCTCTGTGACCTAGTTTTTGACCCAAGATGACCCATACTCCAACTTGAGCTAGAAATCATCAAAAAAAAACCTGTCTGACAAACTTCTAGGATATTTGGACTGAAAATGTAACCTCTGAAGTGTTAAAAAGTTTTTTACATATTTATACCATCTGACCTAGTTTTTGATCCCAGATGACCCATATCCAAATTTGAGCTAGAAATCATTGAAACAACCTTTCTGACAAATTTCAAGGACATTTGGACTTAAAATGTAACCTCTAGAGCTTTTACAAGGTTTTTCTACTTTCGGGCTCTGTGACCTAGTTTTTGACCCCAGAGAACCTATATTCAAAACTGAGCTAGAAATCATCCATAGAATCTTTCTGACAAATTTCCAGGTTATTTGGACTGAAAATGCTACCTTTAGAATATTAACAAGGTTTTTCCATATTTGGACTCTGTGACCTAGTTTGTGACCCCAGATGACCCATACTCAAACTTGATCTAGAAATCCTCAAGGCAATTTTTCTGACAAATTTCCAAATGACCCATATTTGAACTTGTGCTAGAAATCATAGAAGCAACCTTTCTGACAAATTTCAAGATTATTTGGGCTGAAAATGTAGCCTCTAGAGTGTTAACAATATTTTTCTATTTTTGGGCTCCGTGACCTAGTTTTTGAACCCAGATGACCCATATTTGAACTTGAGCTAGAAATCATCATTAGAACATTTCTGACAAATTTCCAGGATATTTGGACTGAAAAAGTAGCCTCTAGAGTGTTAACAAGATTTTTCTATTTTTGGGCTCCGTGACCTAGTTTTTGAACCCAGATGACCCATATTTGAACTTGAGCTAGAAATCATCATTAGAACATTTCTGACAAATTTCCAGGATATTTGGACTGAAAAAGTAGCCTCTAGAGTGTTAACAAGGTTTTTCTATATTTGGGCTCTGTGACCTAGTTTTCAAACCCTGATAACCCATGTTTGAACTTGTCCGAGATATTAATGAGACAAACATATTGACCAAGTTTCATGACAATTGAGGCAGAAATGTGACCACTAGAATGTTTACAAACCAATTGTTAACGGACGGACGGACGACGGACAAAAGGTGATCAGAAAAGCTCACTCTGTCACTACGTGACAGGTGAGCTAAAAAAATACACAAAGGAGAGTTAATATATTTATGCACAGCACTTCTCCACAATAAGGTCTATTCACCCATCAAGTTTCATGTTGATATCTGTTTAAGTCTTTGAGTAATGCACCAGAAAGAAATATGAAATGAAAATTAACAAAGGGCAAAAACTACAAAAATGAAGTGCAGAGTGACAGTTCATGTGCACTACCTTTCCCTTACAAAAGATCTATCCACTTATAAAATATCAAGCTGAAAGGACTTATAGTGTAACAGTAATGCCCTGGACAAAAATAAAGTATGAACAATAAATGAAGGGCAATAATTCCAAAATGACTAAGTGCAGAGTAATGGTTCTTGTGCACTGTGCTTCTGCTCAGTGAGATCTATCCACCTATGAAGTTTCTTGTTGATACCTTTATTACTTTTTGAGTTATGGTCTGGACAAAATGTGTGATAGACGTGCAGATGGATGGAAATACGGAGAAAGTGGACAAGGATATGCTTGGAGAGCATAAACATCTGAATCTTGATTGTAGAGTTGATAGACTTTTAAGTTATCATCTGAATGAGTTGTTTAGTCATTATTTACTATCACTTGGCAATAGATACAAACTGAATGAATGGGCTTATTAATTCTTATGTTTTGCAGAAAAGAAAACAGAAAACACTTTTTTTTATAAACATATAATTTATTGCTAAGGATTGCCAAAATAATAAATGTAAAAATGTTCATACACATATTATGACTATTTAATACACATAATATCACACATTAATATAGCCACAATATAAAACCATGTTCTACTAACTTATTTTCTGTATTTACTTGTCTATTCACCTATGAATTGGAACCAACAAAAAGGTTTTGCTAAAAATGGAAAAGAACTTAATTTCTCTTAACTGAAAATTTTGCAAAACTACAGAACATGAAGACACTGTCAACATCTGCTTTATAGCAAATAAAACTATCCAAGAACAGTAACTCTGCCAAGCTTTTACTCCGGGAACCAAAATATATAATCTTTGGAAACTTGCTACAAGGTATAAACCTCAAAGATAACCTTATAAGAAGTGTACAAAAATGTCAAATACAGCATATAAAAACATGTTTACTATCACATATGCCAACTTAAAACAAAGCGACCATATACTTTATGCGAGAGGTGACCTAGTTTCCGTAAGCAAAATAGCAGAAAATATCAGCAGTTCCACTGAACGCTATGAAATTTATCTTTTAGATTGCATTCATGAACAAATCATTAAAAAAACTTAATAAAATGTACCAGCCTTTCACACAACATGATTATGATTGGATGAATATTGCACAATTTCAAGTCCAACATAGTTACCATTATACATATCAAAAACAATATACAGTTGTTATATGTTATATAAAAGACTGTGTCAGGCACATGATTTATAGCTGTGGAACTGAGTTTCACAAAAATATAAGAAACATTAAAAAACTTCAATTTTCTATCATCAAAGTGTCTGCCTTTAAACATTATGATATACACATTGATTACTTTATGAAGTTACCCGAAACTGTCCTGACAGATTTGATGGAACTGAGCATTAAGTGCTTCACTTGTATATAATACAGATAACTCTAGCAGGCGTAAAACGAAAGACAAATATTTATATCATTTAAAATCATGAAATTTAACAGTTGTGACACACTTCCATGAAGACTTGAAATATCACTGAAGTAAAAATATTCACTTTCTCATAAATTATTTACTTATCGACATTTGAATGGAGAAATACCATCAGCTGTCTTATTTCTATAATTCATACAAAATGAAAACAACATTAACAAAATACAAACTAACTAAAGAATGAACAAATTTGTATCTTTGGTCTTTGACCAAGTATGTCTCGAGTATGCCATATATAAATACAAAGTATACATGTAAGTTTGCATAAAGGCACTGAACCGTGCTAAAGAACACAACCATAGAGGATCCGTCCAAAAAATTCCCGCATGAGTATAGATTCAGACCGAATGAGGATTTCTTTGGGCTGACCCCTATGAACACAACAGACTGAATAAATATATACATTCTACTGCCATAAAAAAACAACAACAAATTTCTCTGCCTACATCAAACATTTTAAAAACTTTAATATGGACATGTTGCAGAAAGGGATGAGAAATACAAAGTACTACAAGAATCTACAGACACACTGAAACAAACTGGCAATTATGTTACCCCTTCCACTCCTGAATTTCAAAAATAGATTTATCCATCATTCAATTTGGACAGATCCATTAAATGTTTTTAGGGGTGTTGACTGAAAACTTATTATATGAACAGTAGACACTGCAGTCTATAATCAGACTACAAAAATGAGAGGGCTGATCATCGTCTGCACTGAACTCAAGCGAAACAATTGCCATTGGTTCAGACATCCATGATTTATAAAGGACAGAGGTATATCAGATCTTCTGCTCCTACTAATGTTTATGGCCAGGAATGAATTTTCTTGGTCAGTCTTTGTGGCATTTTATCTTCAAAAAAGCATCTCATTTCATGAACATTATATTTTATAAAGATATATAAGGATGAGTGTTATTTGAAAGCATTTGTTGTTCAAGAACCGAATGTTATTTTTCACATTAAATTTTGGTTTTATTTTTTAATTAATTAATTAATGTTTTACTGAAATTAAAGCCATTGTAGATCTTTTTTAAGGTACACCTTAACCCTTTACTCCATAGATACATGTTTTAACGCATATACGACCAGTGCAGATCCAGATCAGCCTGCACAGGATCTCCACTGTTCGCTTTTATATCCATAAAAGTATTTCTGACTGAAAAGCGAACAGTGGAGATCTTGATCAGACTGCACGGATGTGCAGGCTGATCTGGATCTGCACTGGTCGCATATGAAATTTAACACTTAACCATGTGGTAAAGGGTTAACACACACAGACTAAAATCTTTACCAATTTGAGCAGACATGTACAGTGGATTTAACTTTCAAACCCTGTTTGAGTTCCTCACTGACTATAGTGTTTCAGGGCACTTATCCATGAAACGAATGCCTGTGTTTCATGTAAAAATATGTCCTTAGATTTAGTATGCAGATATTGTAAATTTCAGAACACAAGTTACAGTGGTACTAAGATATAAAACAAGATGTCCATGATGTCCCTTTTTGCTCACTGCAGCAAAATTGCTCTAAATCATGAGTGAAATTTAAAATGTGGAAATCTGATTTCAAAATCGCAAACATGTATCCATAAACTACCATCATTTAGTCTAATATAAGATCAAACATATTCAATTTTATACATACCAAAAACTACAGCCCAAATTTCATCACACTTTTAAATGTACTTCCATCATTAATCAGGTAAAGAAGGTCAGCAGGTCAAGGTCAGAAAAATTTTAATGAATACTGGAGATCTAGCCTATTCAGTTCTGACAAGGTTTTCTTATAAGCAAAACATGCGACTCTTGTGTGTGTTATTTTGCCTTATGGTTCAGAAGTTCACTACAATGAAAAAGTGGACAAAAGAAGGCGATTAACAGATGCCGAACACCAAATTACCCCCCCTCCCCAATATGCATATAAACCATAAAATAAAATAATACTTGGATATGTTTGTACTATTTGGCATGTATGGTTAAAACTCCCTCTTTCCAGCATGTCGAGAAATATACATTGAACATCTTTTTTTTTTATTGATTTTGAAAGATTTTTGAATTGCAGCTTTAAAGAACAAACTTTACATCTTTTGACATTATAAACCATTTGAGTAAAATATGATGAAATAGTCAGAGAAATAAATAAGCAATTTATAAATATACATGTACCTGAACAATAACTGTAAATAGTATGATAAATCCTAGTATGAAAAGTATGATTATCAACTGAAGTTCACAAAAAATCCGATTTTTTTTTCATTAAAGTATTGAGAACGTCCTTTTAGTTCACTACCAGTGGGCAGTGGGTATGCTGCCTCTTAAATGATTACAATGTAAAATAATAACACTTTATTTCTTATCAGGAGAAAAAAGAGTTATGGCAACACATAGAACTGAAAACATGAATTCTACGTGTACTGGTATTTTGAGTCTGGAGGTCCATTATTTACACGTTTATAATCTCCATTTTGAGCGGCTGGAGTAAGAAACGCCTGTTCTTGAGGTCGACGGCGTCGGAAAAATCCACACTGAAAATACAGAAATTTGAAATGATTAAGTTTAAGGAAATCCCCATCACTGACTGTGATAAGTGCCGAAGATTGTTTGGTTTAATAGTAAGAATGACATCAATCAATGAAGTTTTTATGCAGATTATATCAGTTATTTGTACACTGATTATAAAACAAAATTTAACATAAATTATTCTTACGCAAGTGAAAATTATATTAAACTCTATGAGGAGCTTGTACAATATGATTTTTCCAGCTGCATACTTTTCCAAATGCACACTTCTATTTATATTGAACAGAACAAGGTGGCACCTCATTCAATATAAGTTTTCAACCTGTGTACTTGTCCAAATATTTTGTTATTTTGATTTTGAAATGGTATATATAACAGAAGCAGTAACCCTGCTGAAACTGCTACACCAATACTACTTACCCACCACAATAGCACTATTAATAAGAAGAGAAGCAGTAACCCTGCTGAAACTGCTACACCAATAATCCAAGGTTCTATACCCTTTCGTTTGGGATGCAATCGTTCTGGATTCACATATGTGGTAATCTGAAAAAAGGAAATAGACATGATGAATGATGAAAGCTTATATGTATTAATCAGACAGAAATACAAAACTGTGACTCTGTGCAAGTATGCAAACATAAAAATGTATGCAAGATTAGTTCTTATAAAACAAAAGTTACAGCAAAAGCACTTAAAAAAAGCTGACTTTGGCAAAGAATCACCGAATATGAAAATCAAGCTAAACAAAAATAAACATTACGTATGACAGAAAAAATTGTTCCTCAGCCCAAAGTCTTAAAAATGAAATTTCAACTTTTGAAGTCAAGCTTGTATGAGTCATTTATACAAACTTTGATAAGGAAAACTCAATGAAAAGATTTATCAATATGTTTTAAAGAAATAAAACCATACGAATATCTTCTGTTAAGTGTCTTCGATAACATGTAAGCAAACAAGACACTGCATGTTATTTCCAAATCCAGAGGAAAAGATAATAAATTAACCCTAAATGTTGTTCTTGTAAATGTCACATCTGCTATTTTCATATTTGGGAAGGGCATTGACAAAACTTCTGCGGTTCCTTTTGAAACGAAGTAAAATGGATCGGAAATCTTTTTCTGAAATAAAAAACATAGAAGAATTTATAGCTAAAACCTAATCTGCATGTGCTTAAATCTTAACTTCTGAGTCACAAGTTAGTAATAATAAGAACACCTATGTTGTTAGTTTAAATTAACATTACATGGATAATCGGGATTTCATAAATTATTTGTACATGACTTATAAATGAATAGTGGTTTTTATTTTTTTGTGCATCAATGATTAATTAACCATCTTTTACCTTTTTAAGCCTCATTACAGTAAACTTATACCAACTTAATTAAATCACTCACAAGACACAACAATGGGACCAATCATTTGTGAAAGAAATAAGTAACTTTCCAACTGGTACCCACTTCGAGTCAACTGGACTGAGACATGTGAATATTTGTCTTTGCTTAAGGACACATCTGATGCTGTGGCTAGGATTTGAGCCAGGGTCCAATGAATCGAACACAAACACCCTAACAACAAACCACTGTGCAAGCAAGCCCAACCATCAGATATATCAGGCAAACATCAACTTTATCCAAGTTTGTAATGGATACTTACATTTATAAGAGTACTTGTCCATATTTTTGACCTAATTTTTATTTTAACAATGTCTTCAGGTTCCAGATATCCTACAGTACAGTGCATATAAACACAGCCGGCTTTGTCTGGTTCACAACCCTGAAATATGCAGAAGAGATTTAAGATATTTATTTCACCTATATCCCCTATATTCTAAAATGGATTTGCCTATCTTTCAATCTAGATCGTTTCATTTCTAGTTTATCTTCTGCACTGGTCACAGAAGGCAGGAACAGTTGTCAGTATTCTCAGTAGCATGGTAAGAATCAGATATTTACAGCAAAGTCAAAACAAGAGTCTCCAAATCAACATCAGACATGCTGATAATTTGTGAAATTGGATTTGTCAGGGTAGTAATCATTTATTTCTTGTAAAATATGATTGAATTCAGTTGCATTTCATCAAAATAATCGGAACAGATTCTGCACTACACTCCTGTGTAAATTTGAAAATGAAAAAAAAAAAAAATATACACAAAACTGCTTCTTTATAGAATGCAAATAACATGACATTTCCAGTTCCATTTTACTCCTGGTCTTTCGTAATAATGAAACATACAAGTAAAATTTATCACATTCTTTTATTACAATGATACACATCTATTCGGCACTAAACTATATAACCAAAATTAACAAGTAACAGATGTAGACAGAATAACAGAGTCAGAGAGTGAATAGTTTGTAAAAAGTTACTTACAATCCTTTTAATTTCTTTACTTGACCTCTTCTCAACATCCCGTTTGTCAATGTTGTCACTTTTATCAGTTGTCTCCCTTGTATTACGTTTGCTTTTCCCGCTGTCAATATTTCTCTCAGATACAACAACAGGTCCTCCATTACTGTCAGAATATCTTGTAACCTGAAATATATTATTACAAATAATGAATATAATGCTGATTTTTTTTCTCCTCTTTTTTACTTTCATTACTTACAAAATACCTTAAATACCTGCTCAGCAGTGAACTGGAATATTCACTCCATGATAATTTGTGTATATCAAATAAAGTTAAAAGCCTGTAGGCCAAACAGTTCTCAAGTTATCCTCCAGAAACCAAATTGCTAATGAACAGACAGATGGACAGACAGATGGACAGACAGATGGACGGACGCCCAGGACCATAACATAATATGCCCCTTTGAGCATATAAAAAGTCCTGCTGTTATTTCAGATAGTACATGAATGGTATATTTGGTAAACACACTGTCACTGAGCAATATTAATTGTCATTCACTAATTTTAATGTATTTTCTGAAATTCAATTTTAAAACTGCCACAATATATATGTAGTACCAGTACTGTACATTTTCAGTAAAAAACTATGTAAAAAGGTTATGTGCCTCAATTCTGAGTTATGATCTATATATTTTTAAAAATAGGTTCAACAAATTTTTTTTAAGAACTCACTGTTGCATTGTATATATGGCAACTGATGTCAGTTCTAGAAACAAATGGTTCGTCTATCAAGTCCAGATATGTCAATCCATTCTCGTCCTTCCCCGGCCAAGCAATTTTGATCAGACTGGTCTTCACAGCACTTGGTCCACGATTGTTTAACTGTTAAAAAAATATGTGAAATAATTCTTTATCTCATACACAAAATTAAGGTTATTCCAGAAAAACCTCCCTGACAGAGAACAAAGGACTATACATCAAAGTCACTTACAAATGCCAGTTTATGTCATATACTGTAATTTTGTTCATTTGGGATTCATTCAAAAGCTTTTTGCCTGTAATAGAACAATGAGTCTGAACAAAGATATATATTTCATCTTCGCTACCTTTCTGTTCATACTTACAACATATTCATGTTCCAGGATTGGTCCAATCTCTGCTGTCCCCCTATACAACCTCACATCAGATTCTGTGTAAATGTATTGTTCTGGAGTGGATTTCCTGCATGAAAATAACAATAATAGCATCTTATATAATGTTTTACAAGGCTATACCTAAGGGTAGATCCAGTCTGTTTATACAGACATGCTGAGGAGCACCGGATGAAGGGTCACTGGTTCAAAATCACATCAGAGGTGGGAGTCTCCAGTGATATTCTGCATTTCACACCTTCATTTACATTCTATAATAAGGATCAAATAATCATTTCTTATACAAATGTTTTATTTAGAACTATTCTGGTAAAAATCTCATTCAACAGAGGAAATATATTGACTTTCCACAACACGTTCTTATAAACATAATTATACAATGTGTCCAGTTTGTAACACATCATTTACCTGTAAACTGAATAACAAATACATCAAATCTGTTCAATTAAGAATGGCAAATATTTCTATTTTGTACTTGATCACAGGCATTTATCACAAATTTTCAGCTGTCAAGAAGCAGAGTTTAACCGTGACTGCAACAATCTGTCCTCCTGCCGTGAGTACAGGTCAGAACTCCAGAAAGCAGTCTTCATGAGTAGATGTAAGTTTCAAGAACTTATTCTACAACTGATTTAAAATAAACAAGTTTAAACTTCTTATTGTTTTGCAAACAACAAAAACAACAAAACGAGATATGAATTATGCCAAGCCTATTTACCCTCCAAGCCTCAAATTGGCCCTCTGCTGTACCGGTATTCGTACCATAACTTTGTTGTTCAACAAATCTGATGCATTCTCTGCATTAGAACTGAAATATAAAAGAGTGAATCATTTATACAAATGTGTCGGACAGGGATAAAAATCTACTAGCAATGAGTTATATTAATGGTTTTCAAGTTACAAACATGATGTCACTGTGCAAGTCAATCCAGAGGTGACAGTTTCTGACTCCTGTTTCTGTATTAAGAATCTCGCACTGTTAAAATCAACTTGTTAGTCATCTTATATGGACAGCCCCTATTATCATTCATAAGGGTAGTCTTTGAAAATTACACATACATTAAATAACGTTCAGAAAAAAACTGTAATATGCATGTCTGTTTGTATGACTCAGACACGTCAAAATTGTTAACACTCAGATAAGAGTAAAATTAAAACGTAACACCATATAACCTGTGAGACTGCTTGGCTTAGTGCAAGGACCAACAAGTGCCTTTTTTAATTCAATTATTCAGTCATGCACCAAGCTGTTAATACAACACTTTAAAACTTCATTACGTTTTTTTCAAACAAGCAAGATTTTTATACTTATCGTCTCACTTAATTTTACTCGGAAGCTAGGAATGTATGAGACAGAAGAAACAGCTTTCAAATTGAGGAAAATCATCATAATTAAAACAATTTTTTAAGATTAAAATACCTGTTAACTTCCATTTTAAGAAGCAGTTCTGGCACAGTCCCGTTCATTGACTTCGGAGTCACTAGCAATGTGAAATTGGTCTGGAAACATACAATTACACTTATATGATAAAAAAATAACAATAAGTCTCTTCAGCATCAGAAATTCTAACAGCTTGTCAACTTTGGTGTTGGCAAATAAGGGGTTATAATCAGTTTACTTGTTTATTATTTTCTACTTAACCTCACCCTTTTCTAAATTTGGCATGACATTTAAAAGTGAGAATACTGCACAAAAACAATTGCCATGGCATCTCATTTTACATTGCAGCACCTACTTAATTTGAATTCCAAAACATTATCAACCTTACTGATTCACCTCTATGTTTAAGACTCCCTAAGTTTTGGACTTACAAAGATTATCTGGTAACAGAATATGTAGTAAACTTACCCCTGATTTAGCGGGTAAAGGGTTGCCAAGGTCACAGAGGACAAATGATGCATTTCTGGATGAGGAATCACAAAACATTGGAATCTCCTACAAATAACCAGACAAAGATAAATGAATACATACCCAAAAAAAATAGAAATATTACTGAAATGAGATTGTTTTGAAACACCAAAGAACCTGATTTCTGTTTTGTAAAATCGGATTTTTTGTTGTATCACATCATTCATTCATAGCGAAAAAAATGCAGGGCACATCGAAAGCACCAAAGGGCATAGCAAAATAGTCAAAGAGACAGAAGAATATTTTCATACTTCATTCTATCACCATAACTTTGATCATACCTCAACTGTTTAGAGATGAAGCAAAACTAATTTTAAGCTTGATTTCTGTGACTTAAACTATAGCGCTTGCTTGTATTATAAACACTTATATAAACTTGCTTATACTTAAGAGAAAAGAAATGGCTTCACATAATCATGTCGCAGGGTCAGAAAAATAATTTACCCAAGGCGGGGCTCGAACTCATGACCCCCCGCTTGCAAGTCAGGTGCTCTACCAACTGAGCTACCCGGGCTGGTGATAGTACGTTAGTAACCATATCACCTATATCAGTCCTGTGACAATCAAATTTTTTACACTAGTGAAATTAACAGATTCATTCTAAGTATGTGAATTATACTTTGTTAACTAGTTTGAATGAGGAAACTTAAGGATCTAGCATCAGTCTGTCAACAGGACCATATAACTTACAGATTTCTTGTCTTTAGTTTTGTAAAAGGCAAGTCCGGGAGGAAATGACATATTCAACATGGATTCAAAGGCATCTTCTCCACGGTTCACTATAAACACCAGAATTTCAATCTTCTCATTTTCACCAAGCGTGTAAAAGTCTTGGGTGCTGTAACATAAGAAAAAACAGAATCACTTGGTGAGTTCAGGTTGAGAAGCCCTGCATTAATACATTACTATGTAAGAGCATTGCATTAATACATTACTATGTTAGAGCATTGCATTAATACATTACTACATTAGAGCCCTGCATTACTACATTAGAGCAATGCATTAAAACATTACTAAGTTAAAGCATTGCATTAATACATTACTATGTTTTAAGAGCCTTGCATTCATACATTACTATGTTTATAGAGCATTGCATTAATACATTACTATGTTAGAGCATTGCATTAAAGGTCATGTGACACGACTATAGCAACTTCGTCTATTCAAAATTATCATAATGTACTGATTAAACTGGTTAAACTGCGAAATTATGAAAATTTTGCTTTTGATAAGAAAAAACGTGTTTTTGATGATCGGCTATTTCCGTTTCGACATTGGTAGTTTCCGCCGCAATTTTTGGCTGTGACATAGATTTATCCCTACTGTACCAGCCAGTAGTGCAGAATTACACTGCTCATAACACATCCGTTTTTAAATGAAAAAATAACACTAAACCACAAGTGCAAGAAACACGTTAAAGGCACACTTATAAAGATAAAATGCTATAAATTGTAAATTAAATAAAATAATGTGATTACTTCTCGATTTTTATAAGTAAATTCAAACTTTTTGCCGGGAGAACGGGTTGTAATTTTACCTTAATAAATATTCCAATTTCTTCCATGTTGTGGTTCTATATTAAACTATCTCCTCCACATTTTTACATGCTGCATAACACTTCCTCACTTGATGTTTACGTCATAAAGAAATTCTTTTTCATTTAAGTGTAGTAAAATTGAAGTGAATTTAGGTGATCTAATGTGTTAACATTTGTATCACTGGAATGGGATTTCACACTACAGTGTATTTTCACGTTGGGATATTGTTTGAAAAATAATAATATGGCATGTCCATCAAGTAGAAATTTGTGTCTTGCTTATAAATTAATATCCAATGAAATGTCAAAGATCCATAAATCACGCCTTATACTGTGGGATTTATGCAATTAGCCTGCCCAAATGGGACCCTTGTATATTCTGCATAGCTGTCAAAACAAAGCAATTAACTTTTTTATGACCCGATCAATGATAAAGTTGAGACAAATAGCAAAATTTTATAGCAAGTGATCTTACAAATTGATTGTATTACTTTTGATCAGCCACACTTGTGAAAACATTATGTAATAGCTTGTTCCAATTAACATGTTTGAATGATTTTTAGTTAAGAAGCTTCCATGTAGATACACATTTTAATTAGATAATTAAATGTAATGGATCTATTTATGATGAAAATAAAAATCTTTCGACTTCTTAAAGTGACGAATTATTTAAAAAACATAAACAAAAAACAATGTGTTTGTGTTATGATTTTGACATAGTTTTTAGGGCTTCTTCATATTATTTGTTGTTTGATCATTATTGTTTTGTTTTCAAAATAAGTAGAATGAATAAGCCAAGAAAAAAAAAGATATGCATTTTTCAATGAAAAAAATCATAGATCTAGTCAAAGATTACTTACACGTACCTCAGGCAAAATATACCACAGACAAATAAGCAACACATCGCTGTAAGGAGAATGTTTTTATGGAAAAAAATCTCTCGATTGGAATTAGTTAATCAAGTCTTCAAACAAACTGCATTGGATAAAAATAACCATGTCAAAATCTTTTTGGATCAGTAACTTGAAAAATATCTCTTAGTCTAGATATTTCATTGATGTATCTTTTAATTCTATAACCCTGATTAAACTGGCCTCTATATAATATTGCTCATTGGCTTCGTAATTCCAACAGAATTTCAAATTATTTATTTAAAAAATCTTCAATGTATATGCATGATGTAAGCTTAACTTGTTCAATTTTGTTTTTTTACTATATTCAGTCTACATTTTCACTTTCTATCATAATTTTAACAATCCAGGCAGCTGTGTAAAGTGGCTAGGGATAAATGTGCGTCACTTCTGGTTTCGCTCGTTACAGGTGCGCGCGACCAAGTGCGTAAAATATGGATTTTAATTTGCTATAAAAACATCTTTAAGATGAAAATTACCTGCGGAATTTTGTAAAACAGTCATAGTTAGATATATATTTTTCACTCCTATGAAAATTTTGAGGTCAGAAATTCGTGTCACATGACCTTTAATACATTACTACATTAGAGCCCTGCATTACTACATTACTACATTAGAGCAATGCATTAAAACATTACTATGTTAAAGCATTGCATTAATACATTACTATGTTTTAAGAGCATTGCATTCATACATTACTATGTTTATAGAGCATTGCATAAATACATTACTATGTTTAATGAGCATTGCATTAATACATTACTATGTTTAAAGAGCACTGCATTAATACATTACCATGTTTAATGAGCATTGCATTAATACATTACTATGTAAGAGCATTGCATAAATACATTACTATGTTTAAAGAGCATTGCATTAATACATTACTATGTTTAATGAGCATTGCATTAATACATTACTATGTAAGAGCATTGCATAAATACATTACTATGTTTAAAGAGCATTGCATTAATACATTACTATGTTTAATGAGCATTGCATTAATACATTACTATGTAAGAGCATTGCATAAATACATTACTATGTTTAAAGAGCATTGCATTAATACATTACTATGTTTAATGAGCATTGCATTAATACATTACTATGTAAGAGCATTGCATTAATACATTACTATGTTAGAGCCCTGCATTAATACATTACTATGTTAGAGCAATGCATTAATACATTACTATGTTAGAGCAATGCATCAAAACATTACAGTTAAAGAGTACTGCATCAGTACATCACAATTTTAGACCATTTTATCAAGTTTACCTACTAAATGCAAATACTAACAACAGATGCTGGGTATTGCTATAACTTACAATGAGCCTAACAAGCTTGCCTTGGTGGAGTGAAAAAAGAAAAGCTCAGACTTACTAAACAGCTGTGATGGACAGATCTGGTATACAAACATTATCTGGCCCACAATTCTTCGTTATATTAGCCTGAAAGGAAAACAGTAAAAAAATCATAACTTTTACATACCGGTAATCCTTTAAAGCTGTTAATTTTCATGTCTTACCTTCACAGACTGAAGAAATATCAACAGTCAGAACATGATATTTTTTCCAAAATGCAAATCTAAGTGAACATTTCTCTAATAGAATTACAATATTCGAAAAATTACCTCTTTCATTAACAGCAAACAGTCCATACAGTACTGAGGAATGGTTTCCTAGTACTACATAATTTCATTATACGATAACTTGTTAAGAGTTGTGACTGTTGCCCCCCCTGGAAGAGTTTAGTAATTTAAAGTTGCAGGGGATAGCACAAGATACAGAAAGCATCTAGTCAATGATTCTTTACATTGGACCTTCCTATAATGTCTCATCCAAAAGACTATATTATAAGTTCTGTGCGTTACCTCAGGACTAATGATCCACCCAGACTGTAACAGACTGGATGAGATAGTTATATTTTGTTCAAGGGGAAGTAACTCCATCAGACATATTTATCATAGTATCTTTACAACAGAGTTATCATACAGTAGCGAAAACTAGAGCATTCATAAACAATCATACGTATTTCTGCAACAACACTCTGTTGGATTTTTACCACAAAAACCAATACAAATGTCAATTAGTGAATTAGTTCCCTAACAGATGTAACTACTTATCGGGAATCTCATTTCAAGAACTCAATGCAAGACTATTGTAACTATATGTAAGATAAGGAGATACAATAGTGTTACACTGAGAGCTTGATTGGTATGTAGTACCATAAAACCGTAGAGTTAATATAGGAGAAACTAGAACTGTGTCCATAGGACACGGATGCCCCCACTATGCATAAGTGCTCATAAACAAGAGCATGTATATTCTGTATGTAAAATTTAGGTGGGGAACAATTTTTTTCTGTAGTTGCAAATGAATAGAGGTGTTTTGTATATTATTAATGCTGTCCTTTTATTTCAAAATAAGATATTTTATACTGAAACAAGGGCTGTCGGATGGACAGCACGCTTGACTATTCTTAGTTCAAAGTCTTAAAAGGGGAGTAACTAATAAAAATGCTTAACAGAGTTATGGGCCTTGATGGAATGACACATTCTACGGCCAAGTTTGAACCAAATATCTGCAGTAGAAAGGGAAGAAATAGTGAAAATGAGAAGCTTGCCCTAAAACTTTAACCCGATAGCCACCCCGCAAGTACAATAGACCTCCTTATTCTTTGAATAGTTGACATAAAAATGTTGTAAATATTTATGTACTTTGAGGAATCACATTAGCGAAGACGAAGAAAGAGATACACAAGTAATTACATGTTGCTGATATTAAAGTAAGCAGGTAAAATTTAAAAAATGTTACACATGAAAGTTAACAACAGATTAAAGTATAGAAACCCCAGGTGTGTCGGGTCCCGTAAAAAACATTACCCTTCCTTTACTATCATCTACACATTAAGGTTGTTCATCCCTGACAGTTTAAGCAAAATCTGCCATCCGGTTTATGAGGAGCTGCATTCACAAATTTATTTCACTTTATGGTATATAGTGAAAAAATCAACAAAGGGCCATAATTCCGTTAAATTTGGTCGCAGCAAAAATTCCTTCCTTTACTATCATCTACACATTAAGGTTATTCATTCCTGAAAGTTTAGGCAAAATCTGCCATCCGGTTTAAGAGGAGTTGTGTTCACAAATTTATTTGGCTATATGGTATATAGTGAAAAAATCAACAAAGGGCCATAATTCTGTTAAATTTGGTCGAAGCAAAAATTCCTTCCTTTACTATCATCTACACATTAAGGTTGTTCATCCCTGAAAGTTTAAGCAAAATCTGCCATCCAGTTTATGAGGAGCTGCGTTCACAAATTTATTTCACTTTATGGTATAATTATAGTGAAAAAAATCAACAAAGGGCCATAATTCCGTTAAATTTGGTCGCAGCAGAAATTCCTTCCTTTACTTTCATCTACACATTAAGGTTGTTCATTCCTGAAAGTTTAAGCAAAATCTGCCATCCGGTTTATGAGGAGTTGCGAACACAAATTTATTTGGCTATATGGTATATAGTGAAAAAATCAACAAAGGGCCATAATTCCGTTAAATTTGGTCGAAGCAAATATTCCTTCCTTTACTATCATCTACACATTAAGGTTGTTCATCCCTGAAAGTTTACGCAAAATCTGCCATCCGGTTTAAGAGGAGTTGCGTTCACAAAATTTCGGGACGTACACACGTACAGACGTAGGGGTCGTACGGACTGACGGACAAGTGCAACGCTATATGTTCCCACTTTTTGGGGGCATAATAAACAATTATTTGTGTATGCTTAGGACTAGGGATATTCAAGATCTTACCTCTGCCTTCACTGTTGTAGGAATACGCATGTTCAGTATTGGCTTCACTTCTGGTGTACTCTGTCGTTTGTTTCTTGTCTCAAGAATGTCAAAGCTGAAATCTGCAACAATTGGGGTCAGTTTGTCCCTCACATTTTTCTGAAAAAAAGGAAGAGAATTTTTGACTGAGGACAACATAATCATCGACAATAATAAATACATCTTTGTCTCCCTAGTTCCATCAAACAGCTAGAAGACTGCTGTAAGTATATTTCCTTTTCTCTGCTATTCATTCCTTAATAGCAACTTCTCTGACTGATTTAAACATTTAAAAGAAGAGTATGTTATTCTTATGACTCCACTTTCCCAAGCTGTCTGTTCTTCCAGCAGTATGAATTTTTATAAGCGGAATAACTGGTAAAGATTTCCAATATAATCTTAAGTAATTTCACGAAACTGCATTTTGATTATCCAAAGATAAATACTTAAAGACATTTTAAAAGGATATAATTTATGCCAGGGCAGACTGAGTGACTACTCAACAGTTTACTAGGGACCCTCAAAAACTCTGTATCTCAGAAACATCTTTCCAATATTAAATCTTACCACCAAATATCCAAAGAAGGTGAAACATTTCTGTGTGTCTTTATAAGCCTCGATGTTTTTGCTTTCCGTTCGAGCAGTCTCTCTGTGAAGGTAGTATACACGACTGGAGTCATTCTTCAGAGTGTCAAATTTGAGCGTAAGTTTGAAGTTGAGCTTGTCTGGTACACCAATTCCAGTGTATAGTAAGCAAGTATAGACTGTGACACTGTGAAGAAAAGAAAAGGTGTCTAAAAGGTTAATAATACAATGACTGCCTTTGGCTTGACGTTATTAGAACCGTGACAAATTTTTACAAACAGTCCATAATATGCGACATTATTTTTATAAAATGCTTGATCTTTATTATGACTCATATTGTCTAGAATTAACTTTTTCTGATTTAAAACTGTTCAACAACATAACTGAACTACTTGAAAATGTCAATGATCTGTTTCCATTTTACCAAAGATATACGCAAGCATTTTATATTTACAGTCGCAGAACAGAACTGATATCACATGCATGAACGGAAAGCATAGGGCAATCCAATAAAAATTGAAAACAAAAACACACTAATCGTCAACAGCACATTTAACTTCTTCAAAGATATTTTCCTCTAATTTCGATTATCTTATCTTTTGGACTGGAAATGACTTTTTCATCAAATTTTGTTCCACATTATTGATTGAACAACAATAGAGAAACCCTTTTCTACATCAGCTTTATATAGAAATAACTTACCATGTAACTTTGACTGGCTTACTATTTCCTATGACACAGTTTTCAGTCTCTGGTCCCAGGGTAATATTCTGAGGGTCAATTCTGATAGTAGGTGTCACCTGGACAACAGGTCTTGCCCTGAAATCCACAGTAATGTTAGTTAATACAACATAAAAACACTAACATTTCATCACTTTTTTAAAGTCATTTTATGTTTATGAAATCAACTAAATTGTAGATCTGTCAAACTTTACCTGTTCATTAAACACAGAATCTAAAAGGTAAGGCAAACAATATAGTTCTACAAACTTAAAGCATCCTTTGATTTGAGCACCAATGGCACTGTGAATTTCTAAATTAAACAACTAGCTACAAACAATTAACTTAAGATACTGTCTAGTGAAGGAATGCATTTGTTGAAAATAAATTTTTATTTCCATTAAGGATATTACCTGAGAAATGCTGCTTTATTTGATTCCTGTGAACCAATGAGAAGGTCTGGATACTGGTTCTCATCCATATCTAAACCTCCAGCCAGGGACCAGCCAAATGTCTCTATACCTGGTAGCACATCGTCGGCCTTGATGGCCTGTGACAACACAACATAAACAGTATAAGTGCTACATAAGGAGGAAACTGTATCTATAATTCTTATCACAAAAGGCTTTTGGCACATTCTTTTTTTTTTAAGCAAAAAATCCATTGTAACCAAGAGACAGTCATTTCACAGAAAAAGTACATGAATGATCATTTTACAGAATGATCTTTGCCTCTTGCAGTTATTCCCTGAATGATGCAATACAAACCCAAAGGCTTCATCTTACTAAAGTTACTGTTTTACTACAATCAATTTCAACCATGGAAGGAGCATAAAAAGGGTATCTGTACCTGTTGAACATCTGTTATGATTCCCTTCATAGATCCGTGATAAATATAGACCACCCCATGTCCATTTTCCCCTCCATACGGAGCACCTATGGCAATATCTGGCAACAGAAAGAAACAAATTGTCAATCTGCACTACTGACTAAATTTTTTAAGTTAAGGTTAATACTGCAGGTTTTCATTGATTAAGTAAGACCACAACCCCTCCTTGACTTCCACTGACAGTGACCTCCACTGACAATCCAGTTACTAGTACAAATGGAGTCATCATCATTTGAAATGGCTGCACATTTACTGATCTGATGAGAACTTTGAGTCTAATCTCAAAAATATATAACCAGCAAAGTAATCTTTACCCCAGGATCAAAAATACATAACCAACAAGAGTAATCTTTATCCCAGGATCAAAAATACATAACCAGCAAAGTAATCTTTACCCCAGGATCAAAAATACATAACCAACAACAGTAATCTTTATCCCAGGATCAAAAATACATAACCGACAAGAGTAATCTTTACCCCAGGATCAACTTCCTATCATTTTATTGCTTTTATGATGAAACATTGAAGTTTTGACTTACATGAATGAATACATTACTGGCTACGTTCTGATTGCATTAAAATGTACAGTTTACATAATGTATGCAATTACTTACCACTGCTGATTCCATAACGAACAGAAAAAAATACGACAATTTTATAAAAAAAAAATGCAATTTAAACTGGATGGGTAAAACTTACAGGCTGTTTTCCCATGGCATTTCCAAAACAAACTGGCATTAAGAAAAGAAACAATTATACATATATAATAAATTACAATAGTAAATAACACCTAATGACTAGTAATTACAGAGCAGAGAAGCCATTAAATATGAATGTATTACCATTGTATCCATCATAGTCAACATCTCCTATAGCGGCGACCGCCAAACCAAACCTAGACTGCGAATGGTGACCATCTAAAATGTCCTTATTCTTTTGTGTAAGTCCTCTCTGTAAATAATACAGAACTGTGCAATATTGTGTCTACGGATTTAGAAACAAGTTCTTCTATGAAGACAACTCAACAAAAAGACCAGCCTTGATAAAAAGGCCATTGTCTTTGACTGACCTTGCCTATTTCAGGGTTAAACAGACTGACAAAACTACCATGCTTTTAAGATCATTCTTTTTCACTGGTACTTGTTTTTTTTTAAGAACAATTTTTATGTATAAAGAAGCTTATTAATATATATTGATAAAAAAAATCAATCAATAATATATTAAGATTATGCCAACTCAGCCGGGCTCTTGCTATACCTTTCTAATATCTTTCACTGAAAATCTTTAATGTGTGCACAAAACAACAGAAACATACTATCATTAAAACATACTATCATTAAAACATACTATCATTAAAACATACTATCATAAAATAAGGTATGAAGTTTCAGAAATTTTCACTAATTTGTTCTTCTATTACCCTGCCCCAACTAATTCCCCACTTACTAATCTACGGTATTTCAATATGGTCTCCATCTGTAAAAATTCATTAGTTAAAAATATGCAAATACATTCATATTGTTAGTCATTTATTTTAATTCAAATAAAACAACTGCAAGAATAACTGGGTGCCTGTTTTAATAAATAGTATGTGCTTGAAAAAAAATATCAAATTGAAAATACTTCTGGAAACAGTGCAGCAATGCGATAATTATTAAATTATAAGCTTGGTATCAAGTACTAACAGCAGGAAATTATATAAAGCAATAATACAATTCTACCAATAAAATCAAAGCAAATTAAATTTGAAAAATCTATGCCCATTGGCAAGGACTTCAAATATTGCAAATAATCTATGCCCATTGGCAAGGACTTAAATTTTTGCACTTGCAATTTATGATACAAGATGTTACAGAAAAAAATTAATCGATCTTGTGTGTTCACATTTTCACTGGATTTTATCTAAATTCAAAAAAATCAAAGACTTGAAAGTGCAAGTAGATTGATAGTCTCTGAACAACAAGGTATTGTAATCATGCAAGCGGCTGTGAACAAGTAAATTTGTGAGCTAATGCTCACTAGTGATACCCCCGCTATCAGAAATTTGACTTTCATAATGTAATTTGCATTTGTCATATGTATAAAGAGTGTCAAATTTTTCCGAGTATTTACCTGAATTTAATACAACTTCATCCAAGGCACAGCTAGATGGATATGAAAATGGTCAGAATAATGAACAGGTATTACATCTGTGATTTCTGATTCATCGAAGTCTTTATTCACAAAAACACGATCAAGTGAACCTCCTTTCCTGTGTGTTGGTAACTTCTAAGTATTCAGTAAACAGGAAGTAGATGAGCAAGGAGCATAAAATAGCTTTACACCATATGGGAATATAGGATAAAGCAATATGCAAAATATCTGGCTGCTGCATTTTATAGTTGCTGAGAAAACTGTGACGGAAATTGTGAATGCATATCAACTATGTGTAAAAATCTAAGTATTCGGTAAACAGGAAGTAGATGAGCAAGGAGCATAAAATCGCTTTACACCATATGAGACTATAGGATAAGGCAATATTTGAAATATCAGGCTTCTGCATGTTATAGTTGCTGAGAAAACTGCAACGGAAATTTGTTACGGACGGACGGACGGACGGACGGACACACGGACAAGGGTAAAACAGTATACCCCCCACTTCTTAGAAGCGGGGGTATAATAATGGGAAGCTGTCTTTTGGTTAGCATCTTATTTCTAGATATGTTTGACATACAAAATTGTTAGACTTCTTTTTTCTTTCATTGCTTCACACAGAATCGGGGCTCTAGGTAAGGTTTTGGCACAAACTGGTCCTTACTCATTAATTCTTAATAAAAGCATTTTAATTAAGTGGTTACATCCTCATACCAATTTATCAATTCTTTGGAATGCCAACACTTATGTGCAAAGTTTTCAAAGAACAGGTTGTTTCACAAAGTGATTTTTTTAATTAAGGACTTTACATAAATATGAAAATACACAGCTTATCAAAAGCCCCGAGCAATCATTTTCTGTCATGAAAAAGAACTTCTCAGCTGTAAGCAGGAAATATGACATAAATATGTACTAAACTGATGAAAATACTTATGATCAACTGAGAGAAAATCTTCCCCCCCCCTCCCCCAAAAAAAAGTTTGAATACAGGCTTGAAGAAAAAAAAATCTTCATAAAAGGTGCAGCACTGATATAGGATAATAATCATTCATTATTCTTTTAACATGAAATAACATTCTTATAACAAAATCAATGCAGTCATTCTACAAAGAAATAATTTTATGTTGATAACAGTGCATTCAGTTATACCTCTGTTCCATTTTCATCATCCTGTTTTCAAGTAAACATCCAGAATTCATTAACAAAATACATAAGTCAATATTAACTCTTAAAGTTGGCAAATAATGTAATTCTTCATAGACGAAAATTGTCTGTAGATACAGCAGATGTGTAAAATAATTTCGTTAACTGTAAAATTTTATCCAAACATTATTTTATTACAAGACTTACCTTCACAGTTTGATAGAAGATATAAACTCTGCCGGTTTCATAAGAGTTATCTGTACTGTAGTCAGAAAATAATGGAGCGCCAACCACAACGTCATCAAGACTGGAAGAAACACATTCTATATTGTGTAGAACATAGTTTACACATACATAAAGCTGTAACACTTCTAACATCATAGACAAGTATTGGCATATAAAAGTGCTTCTGATAAAAAAAAAAAATAATAATAATTTTCGGGCATCAGGTATGGTGCAGTACCTTTCATATTTACTCGGCTGTATTTCTAAAATGAATTTGTCCATCTGTAGACAATGTAGTCTGACCCACTATTCATTTTATAGAAGTACTAACTTAAAACTTTTTAGACTTATAGCACATAGTGCAGACCATGATCAGACTGGATATGGTCTACACACGTCAAGACGGGTCATGGTCTACACACGTCAAGACGGGTCATGGTCTACACACGTCAAGACGGGTCATTGTCTACACACGTCAAGACGGGTCATGGTCTACACATGTCAAGACGGGTCATGGTCTACACACGTCAAGACGTGGGAAACCACTATCCCTTCAAGGAACAAGGATTCAGATATATTTTAACCATTTTCTGTAGGCAGTTTGTCCTTAGGTCCATCCACTGATGTAACACTGTCATCTGTTGGGAATGGCTAAAGGCTAACAAAGTCCAAGAAAAGTAGTATTGCGAGGAACTTAATCAAAGATTTTAGTTATTATAAATTTTGTTTGAATTCTACTAACTCATTCATGAAACTATACAACTGCAAAAAAATTTTCATTTAACAGTTTTACTCTGGTCACAAACAAGTGAACTAACTAAATTCTAAATACAATACTAAACAACCCTTGTATAAGTTACCATCTAAGAATGATATTTGAGTAAACAGACTTTCTTATCAAATGTATTATTTGGTTACCGTATTTATTCCATTAATCGCCCGGGCATATTAGAATCGGACCTTGTCTCAAAGTAGGGGGTGGGCGATTATTAGAGACAAAGGTTTTTATCGGAGACGTAAAATGGTTAACAAACTGTGGTTTACTGTCAATTTAACTGCTTGTTAAGTTATTCAGGGTCCTCGGGAAATACTGAGCTCTAAAACTCTCAAAAATGTGTTTTTGTTACTCTTCTTTCCTTCCTTAAAACTGATGAAAACAGCGTCTGCATGTTTGTTTACATTCAAACCGGAAGTACCTGTAGTGAGTATGTGGTTCCCTGCACTCGCTGTTTAATATGCAGGTTACAGCAGTAGGTATCAATATGGTCCATATCACGTTAAAGCCAGCAAAATTGTGTGTCATATTTTGGGAGGTTATAAAAATGTAAAGCACAAGCAATACTACGCTTTGCGAAATTCTTTAGCAATTCGGCATTTCCTTTTAAGTCGGTATCAATCCAAAGTGTCGGATTTTTATGAACCAAGTGATGTAGCACACCGGCAGATCAAAGAGAAACTGACAGCAAGTCAAAACCAAAACGCTGATGTAACCAGCCAGTCAAAGATCGGAAAACAAGGTTTACTGCCAATCACTAATAAAAAAAAGTTTAGACTCCGCCTTTATGGTTTGTCTAAGGCCTTTTGATTCACCTGTCAAAGGTGAAGCTTAAAGCTACCCTAAGGTGTGGCTTTCTTTTTACAGGCAACATCACGCTCCCGCAATCTAGTTCAACAACTGTAAAGAGCGGCGACTATAAAGGTTTGATGTATGCCGCTTCTCATGTCACTCGGTACAAAAACGGTCGCACTAAACAGACAAATTGCTAACCGATTTTGCAAAGCGTAGTAAGACTGCGTCGGATCAGTTCATAGCCTTGGCGAACATTGTACACATGGTTCAGCCAATAAACAGTTTGGTTTAGCCTAAATAGATGAAGGGTTTTATTGCTTCCTGTAATGAACCTGTCTGACCTTTATGACGCAACGCGGGAAATTGAACCAAAGAGGCAGAATACATGTAGAGCTACACATGGTTTGTGTATTAAACAAAGCAATGGCAACGTGTATGTTAGTTTCAATAAAATCAGCTGTCAAAGGATACCACGCTTATAAGAAAACTTATCCAGCTGGGACAATTCTAGAATGCACTTTAGAACCGGAAAATGAACACAGTGACAGTGCCATTATTGTAAAAAATTGTGAAACTGTTGTCGGGCATATTCCCGAAGGACTTTGTCAGCCTCTAACAAAACTTTATAAGGATGGACTTATTTTGCAAATAACTGCCGAAATTAACGGAGAGCCGCGCTCCTCCTTCGGTGGAACATTCGTGAAAAGTCGCGGGATTGAAATACCATGTGCGTACAAAATATATGGCAGTAAAGACAAAAAGAGTGAAGTACGATCTTATATTAAGAAGGAAATACGGAAACTTGTTCTGTGAAAGGTAGGCCAATTTTTTTTAGAAAAGGGGGATGGGCGATTAAAGGAGGCTATGTTTTTTCTAGAATTTGTCTGAAAAACGGCCGTTTTCAGACTGAAAACTGGGGGCTGGGTGATTATTAGAGGGTGGGCGATTAATGGAATAAATACGGTATATGATTTTACCTCAAAGCCAGACTTACCCATTTCCGTCTAAGTCTGTGACAGCCACTGAATATCCAAAATATGAAGCAAACTGAAAACGAGACAGAAATGAAATATTTTAAGAGGTGAATCTATACTATCTGCATTCTTTATTCAAAATACTCAGAATCCTTAGATTCAATATATATAAAACACAAGATATGTGACAGCAATTTGAAATTTGTTTTGTCTGTACTTTGAGTACTATTCGACAAGATTCATATTTGCAAATACAGAAAAACAATTAATCAAACAGGTGACAGTTGTTCACCATGCTTTTCACTACAGTTTGTTTAAACTGGCCGGTGAAAGAAAAATACAGCCTTAATGTTAATGACATCACATTCCACAAGGTTTAAACACTGTATTTTCGCATCTCCTCCCCCCCTCCCCAACCCCCGTTACATGTTAGATTTTTGCTAATTCAACTTTTATTATACATCAAAAACTATAAAACACAATAATTTAAATATTCTATTCCTAAAAGAGGTAAAGTTAAAAGTTTAACAACACTTTAGCTTTTCTAATTACATCTGACATTATATTCCACAGAAAAAAATAATACTGTACTTTAACTACTACTGACTTCCATTGATTTAAATCGTTAAAGGGGCTGTGCTCCAGATGACAAAAAAAGAAAGTTTTCTTGTATTATAAATTTCTTGTAATATTTATGATTAATGCTTAAAAAATAACTTACTGACAAAAAATAAGTCAAATAATTACATTATAAATTGATTTTTTTCCCTTTCAAAGTGCTATACCGTAACGCGATGGTATAACTATATCGTATAAAGATTTAAAGTAAATATCTGTAATATCACATGCGGCGATGGTGGTGACAGTAAAAGCGCTGGTAATATTTTGTTAACATGAGGGTCCAGAGTTCAAATCAGGCTGGAGCGAAAATATTTTTTTTATTCTATTTTGACTTTTATAATCAGTTTTGAAGTAAAATATTATGTTGTTATAATCTTACGGCATCTAAATATATAATTCATGGAAAAAAATTTTTTATGTCAAATCTGGAGTACAGCCTCTTTAAGAACACAAAGACTCAAGATTTCTTAAAGAGTATAATCATCGACAATGCACTTAAATAAATAATGATTATAATAAATGATGATCATTTACGCACTGAGGAACATCCATAAATAGTACAAAGATTAGAAGGAACGTAAAATCAACCACAATCAGAAGATGCCAAACAGGGGAAAAAAATCTAATTAGAAATGCCTTTATTTACAGCTGTCTGGCAGAAAACGTAATATTACTATGATATTTTATTCACACAGGTAAATTTTCATCACCCTATAAATATCCCCCAGACATATGTATAAAAACATTTCAGTTCTCTGTATTCTTTTATTATGAGGAACTTATGAAAACCATAATTATAAAATCTACAGACAATGAATCTTATGTTAATCTTAAAATCTCATAATAGTTCTTCAAAACATCAAGCTTTGGATTTCTCATTAACACTGCGATAAGTCTGGTGCTTTATTATTTTTTTTTTCATTGCACAAAACAGCAATTCCAAAGCTACAGGTTTACAGTTATTCCTGATGAAAAAGAAAAAGTAAAATGTAAAAACTGATGACAGATTTTTCAGTTCTACGTTTTCACATCTATACTGTAACATAATTTATTTTCACACTGCTCAAATTTTTAAAATAAGTTTGCAAGATTAATGGAAGAAATAATTTGCTGAGCATAATTTTTTGTGATTGATAAAAAACTTAACAATTACAAAATTCTTTGATTTTACAGTACATAAAACTACTAGGAAGTTTTATTAAGTGTTAAAGTTATACATTAATTTGGCTGTTGTAAAGTCAAACTTGTCAGACCTGTTAACAATCTATCAACACGCTGAATTTTACTAAAAGTTTCCATAAGAGTTTGCTGTTTCCTCTTGCTTCATATTTTTACATAAAGGGAGGTAATTACACCGTGAATAAACAGACTATAAATAGACTATTTTGGTAACATAAAAATCCAAATGTTAACATTGCCTTGATTCCACTCAAGTATGTAGCAAGCCTTAGTATTCAAGAACTATGAATAATTTTCAACAACAGTATTTTTGTTCCCATCCTATTACTGTTTACAGGTAAGTATTATGACTACAGGGAGATTCTAATCCAGTGAGTAACGACTTATGTTAGTACTATTGGCATTTCTCTGTCTCTATGAGTTTAACATGATGCATACCTGTTCCCCTTTGATCGTATCTATTATAGTTAGATTCTGTGTGTATATAACCACCTTCCCCAGTAACTGGCGACCTCTAGGTACCCCAACAACATAGTCTGAAAACAGAAACAGTATCTCTACAACAGATCTTTTGAGGAGTCATTAATTCTGTATTTCTGGTGACTTTATTTTACATGATTCATTTTGAATAAGGTTAATATAGGTTATAGCAGAATACAAACATTTAGGAATATACTGATGAAAAATGCAAGGAATATTCAATTTCTAAAATATTAACATTTCAAACAAAAAACATGAAATGGCATGTTGTTCTTCTATTCAATTCTCTTTATTCAAACCGCTTTTATTTGGACAAATTTAATAAGTTTTAATTTATAACTAAGATCTAATTATTTTGATTGTGTAAATTATAATTAAACTATTCCTAAGCATCATTCAAAAAAATACCTTCTCTGTCATCAGAATCAAAATTGCCAACAGCACTTGAAAATCCTGAAAATGTAATTGAAATTTATACGTTTAAGAGGAAAAAAAGTACAAGTATGTGTGTAAAATTGCCAGCCTGGTAATTACCGGTATGTGGAATAAGTACTGGGCGTTTAAAATTTCAAGTATAACGTTCAGACAGAATAAACTAGCAAAATACTACAAGCAAATAAGTTTGTTTATATTTTTTTAAAAACACTGCATTTTTAATCTGTTCCTTGTTTAAGAAATTTGCCATTTTAACCATCATCTCTGATTGTAAAATTCACTAAAACTTGAATCAGAAACATTAAAAAGATATAAGATATCTTTTTTCCCCTCCAATACTGAAGAGTATAAACCAAAAGTTTACCCATGTATGAGTAGTCATCTTTTGCTCTTCCTTCTTTGGTTGCTAGGTAACGCCCAGGTCCATCTTCAAAGTTAAAGTTGAAAACTTGCCCTGTAAAAGTGTATCAAAATTCTTATATTTCTTTTTACCCTTATTTACACAAAAAAATGACCTGGGTGCAATAGTTTTGGCAGCGTACATGACAAACTGTAATTCCTGAAATCTTATACTGGTAGCAAGTTGTCCCATGAGACATTCGAGCATTCGTTTTGATTTTGACATATGTGACCTCAATTTTGCTAAAGATATTGCCCATCAAAAGTACATATCAATATCCTGAAGGTGAAAAGACATCTGGACTAGGTAGCAAGATGAACTTGTATCATCGCAACTCAGTGTCAAGTCACTCTGGTTAGCAAAGTTCGAACCACTCAGATACAAAGGCCATAAAAACCAATGAGCACTGTCTTCACACAGTTTACAGTTTGTGCTTGTTCAATTACATTCAGTGACTATCAAAATTATTTCCCCAGATAATACAAATAAATAATAAACTATTATGTTTTTTTGCCTACACTCAAAGGATAAACATCTTTAATCTCTTATCATAATTGGTTTGTTAGTAACAAAATACTACAGAGATGATGATTGGGGTCAGTGAACTATTTCACAGTTTTTGGCAAATCCATTAGCAATCCTTTTGTAATAAGAGTATTTCTTCCTTACACAGCTATAAAATATACAATTCTTGAGATCTACTATACATCTAGAACAAAAGAACATCCCCAAACCACTAAAAGCCTGAGCAATACTGAAACTTCAACTTATTACTGCCAAAAGTCAATACTGACGCATGTCAGGAACATTAAAATGATAAAAGATAATTATAAAGAAAACAAGATTTTACTAAAGATCTTACTTAATCATTTATTTTGAATGTTTAAAATCTATAAAACTTGTTCAGTCCACTGGTAAAAGCTGGCACAGTTGCGGAAGCCTTAATATCAGTAGGTAATTCGTTCCACAGTTGTATAGTCGCCTGTGGTCCTATATGAAAGCTTTGTTTACAACTGTTCTGATACACAATTAACAAAACAAATACTGACTCAAAATTAAGGAGCTAATGTATATTTTGAATTTACTTAACATCACAATATAAATGTATCTAAAAAGTCTATACCATACCTTGCCAGTACCAGCTACCAACAGCCCCAATCAACAGTTGTCTACCTTTCTGTAAAATGAAGAACAGCATTACATACCTTTTTTCAGACTTAAAGTTTAACAATGTATATGCAAAATTTCAACTACACAAAACATTTTACAAAAACTTACAGAATGGTACTTTTACATTAAAGAATAATATACTTATAAATCTGTCTTATACAACTGATCTTTTTTTAATTTTCTGTTATTTTCAAGAGAACTATTTTTTTAATTAACTATTACTAGATCTTCTGAAAGTCTTAAAAAAGATTAATATTGAATCAGTAAGAAAACTTTTAAAGCAAAATAAGATTAACAAAAAATAGTAATGAGTGAACGAAATAAATTCCTGACTTTAATCAGTTAAAGAAATGATTACTTCTACAAAAGCAGAAAAAAAATGAACCCACATATACTGCACTCTGCAAAAGACATAGCGGGGGAGGTCAAAAATATCTACCAATCACCAAGCAGGTATTAGTTACCACTCACTCTCCACACAGTTCATGTTTTGTTTGCATTAAGAAGCTAATGAATTAATTCAATTAGGAACTCAACTGTTGTTAAACCATTTTAAACCTGTTATGTTTATTCTAACTTAAAATGTCTCTACAGAATAAAATACTGGTTAGAAAAAAAAGAACTCTGGCACATTAATAACACTGGTTTCATGAGACATAGACACACCCATCTCTAGTTGGCTTTTTCATCACCAGTAAAAGGCCATTTATAAAAAAACAAGAGGGCCATGATGATCCTGAATCGCTCACCTAAGTAGTTTGGCTGTGGGTCTGCTGTTAAGCAAATGTCAGAAGCAATATTACATTTTCTAATTGAAGATTTTCAAAGATCTCATAATTCATACAAATTAAACCCAAGCAATAGAAGCAATTTTGGACTAGCATCTTGTGAGGAGATGTCATTTGAAGCAAACTGTTGACAATAATTGGTTTTTAGGTATGGCTGCAAAGGAACATTAATGTTCTTTGAAATTTGATGGAAAATGCCTGTATGGTTTAAGAGGAGATGCTGTTTGATTTTTTTTCTATTTTTATCTTTTTCAGCCTTTATGTGCAATCGAGTGGAATGGTTTGAGCAATATCAGAAAAGGGCAATATAATTTCGGTCAAGTTGGATTTAAAATGGCCTAGTCGTTTGTGAGGAGATGTCATCTGAAGCCAAATATTGACAAAAATCTGTTTAGCTCTGGCTACCACTTTGTGCAATGGAGCTGAACCATTTGAGCAATTTTAATAGAGGACTGTGAAAGGAACATTTCTGCAAAATTTGGCTGAAAATGACCTTGTGGCATGCTTACTAACCCTTTTGGTTTGGCTGGGAGGCTCCCGGTTTCGAACATAAAACCCATTTGACCCAGCCAGGTTTCAAAAAACGAAAGTGAAAAAGTTAGCTGTTTATTGTACTTTCGGCATTTTTATGACCCACACTTCGTGTATGACCTACGGCAACAATAATCGAGGCTTAATCTGACATGCAAGAGTGAATTGCAATGTAAATTTAATCAATCATGTCTTATCTCATGAGACACAAGAGCGCCCTTGACCTTAAGCATGTAACTTCAAAACAATGTGCAGGTGATTGTTAATCTATTAAATAAAGCAAATTATATGGTCTTTCACACCTTCTTTCATTTTGCGAAGGTTGATGGGATAAGATGAATATTCGGTTAAGTGTGTAATGTTATGAACAGTTAATTAACGTCGCTAAAATTTTTAATGGGTAGGTGCAAACTGACAGTATGAAATTATGCATGGTGGGGTAATAAGTTATAGATTTTCATTTCACATTTTGACATTGAATAGGTCGAAACGGGAATTAGAGGATTCTGTGGACTGTGGGTCTAATACCCCACCAAAGTCAAAGAAAAAGAAGTACATGTGCATGTTCAATACAAGCTGGACTTTAAAGTACCCGTGTACTGTTAAAAGAAATAGGGGTGACAGTTCTGCTTTATGCACACTGTGTAAGTCTCATTTTTGGGTATCTGTTGGTGGCAAATTATTTTCATTTTCTGCTTTTCTGTAATTAGAAAATGTTGGTTTCAAGAGATCTAAAATAAAAATGATCAAAGTATACTTGTTGTTTTGCAGTGTACTCACTGTGTCAATGCATGGCAAGGTGTTAATAGCATTTTTACAGTAAAGAATAGACCAGGTGAACCAAGTTAAACGTTGCACTCCCAGTATTGCCTACCCTACAAAATCTCCCTCCTGAAAGTCAAAATCTCCCTCTTGAAAATCCCCAAACTCCCTCCTGTGACTCAGGAAAAGTTGTTAAGCATGCCTTGTGGTTTTGGAGGAGATGTCATTTGAAGTAAAATGTTGATGATGGATGACTGACAACAGATAAAGGACACAGAGTGATCCCAATAGCTCATGCTGAGCATCTGCTCAGGTGAGCTAAAAAAAAGTATGTTAAATTCAGTCATGTTCAAAAGACCATATTACCAGATGAAATGCCAATCACAATACTGATGAAACTTATACTCTATATTCTTTAAAACCAAAATGATAAAATTTTAGGAAATTATATAAAGAAGATACGATTTCTACACTTGAGAAATTCATGACGGTACCAGGGTTATGTATACAACGGGAAATTTGTATAAGCTATGTGGGATGGCAGCTGAAGTAATCATGTAAGTGCATAAAGAATATTTCAACTAAGTCAGGTGTCTACACATAGCAACTGCAGGATAACAGAGTTTCTTTGAAAAGTCTGCCCTAAAACTTTAATTTCATGAGAAACAATTTTGACAAACTGCTAAAACACTGGTAAAAACATTTCAAAGGGGATCCAATGATTGTATTACAATCACAGACAATATTTTTTTTTAATGAATTCACTGGTAAATGTTATAATTTCTTTGGATCTGTATTATCCAAAATACTGTCACTACTGTCACATATGGTTTCTGCGTGGGTGCATGTTTTTTTTTCATTTGAGTATTAAAAGATAAGGCAACTGTAATATTACCATGTTTATTTTACACAGCTGTGTTTTCACCTGTGTATTGATAGGTTAGGCAGCTGTATTATTAACATGTTTATTATAACACAGCTGTGTTTTCACCTGTGTATTGATAGGTTATGCCGCTGTATTATTACCATGTTTATTATTACACAGCTGTGTTTTCACCTGTGTATTGATAGGTAAGGCAGCTGTATTACTACCATGTTTATTATTACACAGCTGTGTTTTCACCTGTGTATTGTAGGTTAGGCAGCTGTATTATTAACATGTTTATTATAACACAGCTATGTTTTCACCTGTGTATTGATAGGTTAGGCCGCCGTATTATTACCATGTTTATTATTACACAGCTGTGTTTTAACCTGTGTATTGATAGGTTAGGCCGCTGTATTTCCAGCAGATTATGTAAGGACAAAGCAGAAAAATTACAGGCTGTGTAATCTGGGATAACATACTAAGTGTACATCTGAGTTTTGAAGAAAATGACTGCACTACACAGAAGTCTAAAGACTGTCATATATTTATACCAAAGGGGTCTATGTTAAGATTTTTGATAATGCAACTTTGTACCGAGAGGTTCTTTTATTGCTGTGGACAAAAAGAAGTGGGGAAACTGTATTAACAGCTGAAAAAGATATTTGCTTAATAGCACTGGACTGCCAGTTTATTGTCAGGGATGTACCAGTATTGTATGCAAGCATTTCAAAAATAATGGAATGGACAGTACTGGAGACAGACAGGTATTTTTGTTAAAACATAGTCTTCACTTAGCACTGCTTGTGTACTGTTGATGATTCATGGCACCAGAGGGGATGGGGTTTTTTTGGGGGTGGTTATATTTTTTGCACATGGCACAAAAGACTATAATTCTTATTTATCAAGCTCTGACAATGACAACTTCAGTGTGGTTCAGTATTTCAGGTACCTTTATGGTATTTAAGTTCGTAAGTAATATTTTAAATTTGACAAAAGCATTGAAAAACTTACTACCACATAATATATATCCATCATAAAAGATAACTGGATAAAATATGATTACTTAAGGGGCTGAAGAAGTTAACTAAGTAAAATACCGTTAAATCAAAACCTGTAAGCGATATTCGATCAAAAAAGATAAACTTGGCTGAAAATGTGATGATCAATGGATATAGAAATAAAAAAATCAAATGCAAGCATAAAGCAACAATACATTTACCAGTTACTATGTCTATATATATACAGAACGAAAAAAGCCATGTCCAAAATGCAAAAGCAAAACCAGCCTCTAGACACAAGCAAAAGCTAGAAATAAAAAAAAATCCAGTATGCTTGAAAGACCAGGTTTTGTCTTGTACTTATGCACCCTTGATAGATGGCAGATCTTCAGTAAGTTTTGTTTGTGTGGTTTTGTTTTTTAACATCATGATAACATGTGTAAAAGAATCAACATTAGTGCAAAGTCGTCTGTTATGAAAGCAAAAAAAAATCTGGCCAGTTGTTGGCAAGGCTGTGATTTGTCAATTGGCTCTCTAACTGTTGTACAGACTTCTTTGCAATTCCACTCTGGGTTTGTATTAATAACTTTGAGCCAAGATGCCAAGCTGCATGTCACTGTTAAGGGTCCAACTTCCAAATCCCCGATCCCGCACCCACCTCACCATAAAACTGACTAAGGCAAATACTAAAATCAAATAAAATGAGGTCAACTTAGTCACAGAGGAGGAATGAATGGAGCAGCATAATATCTCAGCAAATCACTCCTGGATGAACGATTTTGTAAATCATTAGCACCAATCTTGCTGAAAGTACACACATGCCATAACCTAATGAAAATCTGCCAAATTAATGCATCAAAAAACACCACAGTTCTCAAGCTGCTAAGCATTGCATGTATGAAGAACAATAACAACATATTTCCAAATACGAAAGTCTGTTGAAAGAAGTGCCACTATTCATAGTTAGAGAAAAAGCTTTGATTTCTTTTAGGTAACCTTCACCCAGCTGATGGCATTGCTCCTGCCTTTTCAAACAGTGCAGACCACAATCAGCCTACTTATACATGCAGTCTGCTCATAGTCTGCACTCTTCAAGTTAGTAAGTTTTTCAAGAAATACCCCTAAAAATGATGAGCAGAACAATCTAAATTGAAATATAGAAAAGACATTTTCAGAAATGTAGCAATGCGAAGCCGAATAAAAAGGAGTGTAAAAAAAAAGGTTTAGAAACTCTGATCTAAGTACAGATATAATCATTTCTGACATTTGCAAAACAAGCAGTGATTAAGCTTAGAGAAGCCATCAAGATATATCACAATAAAATCATAGCCGAAACCCAAACTCACTTTAAAGGGGCTGGTCTCCAGATGACAAAAAAAGAAAGTTTTCTTGTATTATAAATTTCTTGTAATATTCATGACTAATGTTTAAAAACTAACTAACTGACAAAAAATAAGTGAGATAATCACATTATAGATTGATTTTTTTCCTATCATATTGCTATACCATAACGCGACGGTATAACTATTTTGTATAAGATTTAAAGTAAATAACTATAATTACACATGCAGCGATAGTGGTGACAGTAAAAGCGTTGGTTAAATTTTGTTAACATGAGGGTCCGGAGTTCAAATCAGGCTGAAGCGAATAAGCGAATATTTTTTTTGTTCTATTTTGACTTTTAAAATCAGTTTTGAAATAAAATATCATGTTGTTATAATCTCTCGGCATCTAGATATTTAATTTATGTAAAAAATATTTTTATATCAAATCTGGAGTACAGCCTCTTTAAAATATTGTATTTTGTACGATCATCAATGCAGTAATAACCTACAGCTATCACTGAATGTGATTGATACCCCTACAATACCCACTTGTCAGAGGCAGAAGGGGAAGATCTCAAGTAAGGACTAAATGATGAATCACAAAAATGTCTGTAAAAATGAGAAATATTAATGCTGATGTTACTGTAAATCTGTTGGGAGTTTGGTAATCAAAGGCTGAATTGTACAAATTGATATGACATTTATAACTTATTGGATGAGGTTAACATCTGTACCAATTTATTCCAAACCCCTTCATGCATCACAAACTATTAGCCCAGACACAAAAATATTGACAACCTCAAGTGTGACCTTGATCTTTGATATAGACACCTGTAGTTGTACATGATACATGGTCTCTATTTGGTTAACATTCATGCTGTTATTTGAGTATTCCATAATCTATCATGAAGTTTGAACCTGGGCAAACAAAGCAGCACCCAATTTTCCATCTATGCCATGTAAGAATAACCTTGACCTTTCAGGTAGCAATCTGGTTCCTGCATGTGACAAACGTCCTTATAAAGGCAAATATTTGAGTGTACCTTGATCCATGGAGCAGTAAGAGCCCAGACAAACACAGCAGGGCTCAATATAAGACCTTCCTCTCAGTATGACCTTAACCTTTTGAACAGCAGTATGGTTCTTGCTCATCAAGGCAAAAATTTGCTAATCTATTTGAAAAACCTACAATCAATAGTGAAGTTAGAGCCCAGTGAAGTTTAAGGACAGACATTCTGACTGACCACCTGCCTGACAGACTGAGGGATAAAGTGATTCCAGTATAGTTCTGCCTCCCACCCCTCACCCACTTACCAGCAGGTAGTAGGGGTATAATTATACATTAGTATTTATCTCCTTGTTATATGCTTCTTTATACAAAAGAAATAACAACATCTTAAGATTATATTACTACTGTAGGTTATTGCGCATTCAAGCCTGCACTGTGTTTGCCAAAGAAGTAGCCATAATCAACACAAAAGAACAATGGATCTTATCTAAGTCCATGTACTTAGTGCCTTGCCAAAGTGAACAATGGAACAGACAAGTCTGATGAAAGATTCTCAAGAAGGTGCAAGAACATTCGGCAAATGTACAGTTTTCTTGTAATTGCATCAAAAATTTAATACCTTAGGTTTCTGTGCTATGTGACTAAAACCTAACAGATATAGAAGGTTAATCCTCAAGACCAAAGAACAGTTTCCCCGTACAATGTAAATTCATAAAACTGCTACTTGTAAAAGTCACAATTCTGAACTATAAATGACTTCATTTTCAACAGACTTTCAACGCTTCTTATTAAAAATCAGCTTATCCAACATCCTCTACACCAAACATATCTCTTCAAACAAAGAATCAAACATGGAAGCTCACAATCTATTATATAACGACACTTCTTTGTTGATGTTTTTTCATTCAGTTTAAATGTGTTTTAATAAACTGCAGAAGCCATTAAGCACCTAAACTGTGACTGCCAAAACTGATTGCATTTGTAAAATTTATGCTGCATAATGATTCTTTGGTTATCTTTATTTGCCGAGACATGTTCCCCATGCAGTGGCATGAGAGAGTGTCACTCACTTCTGCCAGTGCTACGCTGTAGCCGGCCTGGCATGAGCCTTCCTTGTGGTACCCCCATAGTCCTCCTGCAAACAATATGTATACACATATGCACACAATACAAATGCTGGTTCAAACACATGAACATTCATATGAGAATGTAATAAAAACTTGTGTAGTTTAACTATATTTCTTGCACTTTCTCTGGTTGTTTCTGGTACCGCTCACACTGGTAAGGAGTCTCCTAGACTGATTGCTAACAGCAAATAGTACACAAGTTTTAATGTAACTACAATGTACTGCATTAAAGATACGTCTGTAATTGTAACGTATAGACCTTCTTTTTTCTATAATCTTTGGTTGTTTAATTCCAATTTTCAAAGGAGAAAATCAAACAGACCTTGAGAAAAACTAATCAACTACAAATAAACAAATAATCGAATATGGAAGCATCTTCCAAGATAATACTGATGTTTAAAATTTGATTTGTTTGGAAAGGAACAGAAAACAAAAAAATGTATTTCAACAGATTTCTTTGAGACCCTTCACTGCACACTTGATAATTAAACAAGTGCATTTTTTTTAAATGTCTGTTGATTAATGAAGAAGGGAAAATAATAAAAAAAAATCAAACAAACTAAAAACAGTTTCTGGTCTAGGAGGAAAACAACATAAATGTATTAAGGGTATAACTTTTTCCTAGCTATTTTTTTTCAAAATCTATCTTTTAGGTTTTAAGAAAGTGTAAAACTGCCTTGTCTTAATGCATTAAAACTGAAGTAAAAAAGAAATCCAAACTTAATATTCTCAAATTACTCTGGCAATTTTTCAACTGATACACCTTTTAGTGATAAGCTAGGAAAAAGCTTTTACAGATAACAAAAGGATTTAAATTTAAAATAAATGAATGTGGGGTATACACCAAAACTATTTTTAATGATATCATAGTATCCCTTACAACACAAAAATTATATCACTTCAAGGACAATATGCAGTAACATGATAACTATTAATAATGACAACAGAAAAATAGTCCTATTCAAATTTCAAAACATACAGTCATGTTGCAGAATATATCAACTCCTAAAAATACATTTACAATACAGATCTGTCCAAAAGACTTGTCTCTCCAAATGATCTGAAATATGGAATCCTAACAAGCAAATACAGATATTCATTCGGAATATAGATAGTGTACATATGTTTTTTTCAACAAATCTATGGTCAAAATGCTGAAAATAAATAAATCACTGTCTCTATTTGTACAAAACATAAAAGAATGTAACTAAAATATTCACTGCAAATAAGCAAAGTAACCAAAGAAGTATGTCTAAACGAAGTTTCTACAAATAATAAAAGATGAGAGGATGAAGCATTTGTAAGATAATAAAGTAATTATTGTCAAAAACTGTTGCAGGTGATACCTAGTAGAAAGCCAGTAAGCTTCAAGCTAAGGTAATAAAGGGAGAGAAGCTGAAAAAGCATATGTGTGTAAGTGTGACTAACATTTAGTGCATTTTAACCTAACTGCCAGACAGCTGAAAATTCTTGGCAGTAACAGTAGTGGACATCACAATTTCAACAAAACTACAAAGGCTACAGAGGTAAAGGTATTGTGTGAGTTAATTCACTTGAAACAGAATGAAGTTTTTTATAAACAAATTAATTTCACTGTGATCCATGTACTAATTGTTTTAGAGCCAGCTTTCAGAAGCTAGTTCTTCTGATATCTCACACCATCTCTTTTTACATGAAAACAGAAAAAATAATTGAAAACATAACAGATGTATTTCTTTTTTCATGTTCTTAATGTTTTTAAAATAAAAATGCTTAGCATTTTTACAGTGCTCATTCATTCTTACCCAAACATACAGTATTAGTGCTAAAGGTGGCAGGGTGACATAAAATTAGCATCTATAGGATATTATGCTGAATGCATGGGATGGGACTACCACTATAAGCAAAGTACAGATTATCCTTCTCTAGGGCACTGCCATTTTAATTTCATTTCATAACTTTAAGACTGATATGTTAAGTTTTACACTGAGAATTAGCTTTGACCAAAATGGGTTTCTCTATTAAGATCTAATCTAGATATTTTCAACAATAAAGTTGTTTTTTCTTATCCTAGTGTGCTCATTTGTGCCAAAATCAAACAATGGTATTTTAGACAAGATCGAAAATAAAAGAAAGAATAGGATTGAACAGAAAAGAATTATATAACCCAAAAAGAAAGCCTTTTCTCCTCTTTTCAACATGAACAATTGGTCTAAAGAAATATTTTGTATTTCAAAATTACATATCACTTCTTCCAAGATGAACTGAAAATCTTCAGATTTCAAAACGTCACATTTTCATTCAAAAGTAAAGGACTCTGCTAAGATTTAAAAAATCCTGAAATATTCAACAGAAAAAACAGTTCAGTGGACAGCAAACTTTAAGTACATCTGCTGACTCCTATTGTGCTCATAGTGCTTTGATTCTTCTGGACCATCTGCACTTTGATTTCACTATGACCAGTGTCTCTGTAAAAAGCGTAAGCTGGGTTCCACTAGTTCTAAATTTCTGTTAGAAATATACAAATATTCAGCATGCATGGTATATGAAACTGGATTTACCTCATTCTGAGAGACAGAATTATAAAAACAAAAAATCATGTGAGAGTTAAAAATATCACAGTTAGAAACGTAATTATGTACAAAGACAATCAAAGAGAGTGACACATTCTGAATAACCTGTAACAAGTTCTACATGTATATCCATACTATTCCTAGCTTGAACAGTTACAGTATATATATCATGTTTAACTAAGGAATATATATATGTGTGTGTAAAAAAACATGAATAAATACAAGAACTCTGTGTTTTCTAGTCAAGGCATATAAACTGTGTAAAGTACGTCTTTCTTGTGCATATAGGTGCAAAAAAACATGGAAGACAGGATGTGACAACACAAACGCAGAGATGCTAGCCTGGTATAAGATTTCTATAGTTTAATATATTACACGACTCTAGACTGGGTAGCTTTATGATGGTCCATTAATTTTGCAGATGATGTAGGTTTTGTGCACCTTTAAACTGCTAGTATACTGCAGAAAAGGCACTTCAAGTTAGCCACATAATCTACAATGGAAACTTGAAGAAAACTGTGTGAAAAATTTAGCTTAAATTTAGAAAAAATTTCCAAAACAAAATAGAAAAAATTTGGCTCAAATCAAAGTCATGAACATTAAAACTTCTGTTTTGTATGTCAAAATACAGTGAGTCAGTTTCTAGCAACTCTGTTAAGATGAACGACATAAACGTGACCGTTTCATATGTGTAACTGCATGGGCAAATACTATCGTGAGAGGACAGTTATGTGGTCCAGTGTCACACTTACTCCTGTTAAAACAGCAGAATATCCCAGCTGGCATGATCCCTGCTGGTGAAACTGATCTGTAACCAATGGCAACCCATCCACACCTAGACAACAGCATGCACAAAAAAGAAACAACCCACATGTGACATTTTCTGAAACGACTACACAATAAAGCATATTATGCTGATGTTTCTCTGTTGTTGTTGTTTTTCATTTTTCAAAAGAAATGATAAATAATGAAAAGTGGAGCCATCATAATTTCTTGCAATGCCAAGTGCAAAAGTGAAACTGGGTCCACTTGTTACATAGAACTTGTTTTTTTGATTCACTTTCACAATTAGGCAGTGCTGACACACACAATTAGTACCAAAACTCACAAGAAAGGATTATTTGCAGCAGTTTTCACACATTAGTGAATAAGCTTTCACAATTATTGTGACAAAGGAATTACAGCAAGTTAGTGCCAAAAGTAAAAACAATTTTACATATTGAGAGATAATTAAATTAAACATAAGCTGTACAAAAAAAATTACAAGAGGGCCGTGATTGCACTATATCGCTCACCTGAGTGAAAAGAGTAGGGTTTACAACATATACTTGGAATTATTGTTTTAATGTCTAAAAGTCATAATAGCATACAAAACAATTTTAACAGTGACCCATAAATCTGGCTATGACAGACCAATCATGTCCACAATCGAGGTAAACTAAAACCTCTAACTAACAGTTGATCGTAATACAAAAAATGTATTCAAAAAATTACTTTCCACTGTGCAGCTACTGGATTGAACCAAGAGAGCAGTCATTAGTGGAATTATTATAAGCTGCCTAACCCTGTTTCCCAATCAATTTAAAATAAAAAAGATTTGAAACTGATACAGAAATATGGCTGCTGGTGTACAATCAATCTTACAACAGACAACCAACCGATCGCAACACTGTAACAGCTCCCCAAAACCATTTTATGCTTAGGTGAGCTAACAATATACAAGACTGTGTCTATTAATAGGAAAAAAAAGCTGTGAAGAAAAACTAATGATATTAACTCAACAGCATGAGATGACATGGCTGTATAAATACATTAATAACCCAATCAAGTTAATGGCCATCATTTAAATACATCATAATCCAGATGTCAGCTTCAGCAGTGAAACTGATGTTACTTTTTTAACTATCAGCAAAACAATAAATTAATGCTCCTGAAAAAAGTGAATAAAAGACCATAATTATGGGATGCCTATTCTTAGACATCCCGCATGTTTAACTAACCTGAAAATATGATTGATTTATAGCTCAATTAAGCCAATTAGCTAAGAGCACAATCTGGTTAATTTTACAAGACTACAATCGAATCTGGAAAAATTTAAGTAAATTAATAGAATAAAGAAAATCTGTTGGCAACTGCATCTTCATTTCATACATGACTTTAAATCAAATGTTCATTATACTTTATATTGATTACACTTTGCATTCAATCAATAGGAAGACTTCAGTGGCAATTTACATAATACACATAGATTCTGTAGTTCAGGAGCAAAAAAACAGGCGCAGACTTTTATTTATCATAATATGTTTTTTGCATGATTTCCTCTGGATTATTTGTCTATTACTGGTACACACAAACATAATCTTCTCTACTGTTATTCACAACTTTATGAAATGTTAAAACTTCATTAATAAACTGCTTTGAACCTTCAAAATATATATGCATATAATGACACCAGAGATACATGTAAGTAACTCTATAATGTCCTCAAAAGTCCCAACAGTTCCTCCGCATTGAATTTCCAAAACAGAATTTAGCCTGAACTACTTATAAAATACTTCAACTTGAAACAGACTGGATCAGAAGAAAGAGAATCATAACTTACGAGACCGACAGGGTGAATACTCTTCATAGTCTGTAGATGAAGGTCGAGACACAAAACATGTACCCACAGGTTCTCGCTTGTCTTGCCGTGTTGAAAAGTATATATATCTTGGTGCACATGCCTGCAAATAGTAAAATATATTTTGATTGTTAAATCATATTGGCAGAAACTATACATGACACTTAAAGGGAGTGTATGTAGTTAGTATAACAACAGATAAATCACTGAGAAATAGGCAAACCCTGAAAAAAAAACATAGGTCATTGCAATTGACAAGCCTTTCAGAAGACTATTAACTGTCACCCAGAACATAAAAAAAAAAGGTTGTCCAGTAAAATTTTAAAATGATACTAGATTCAATGATATAGCCCACCTATTGCATTTGTGTCAGCAGACATCAAGTCCAAGGAGACAGCTGAAATTGCAAGGTCAATAGTTTTTATGCCCCCACAAAGTGGGGTGCATATAGCGTTGCACTTGTCGGTACGCCGTTCGTCCGTACGTCTGTCCATACGTCCCGAAATCTTGTGAACGCAACTCCTCTTAAACCGGATGGCAAATTTTGCTTAAACTTCCAGGGATGAACAACCTTAATGTGTAGATGGTAGTAAAGGAAGGAATTTTTGCTGCGACCAAATTTAACAGAATTATGTCCCTTTGTTGATTTTTTCACTATATACCATATAGAAATTTTGTGAACGCAACTTCTCTTAAACCGGATGGCAAATTTTGCCTAAACTTCCAGGGATGAACAACCTTAATGTGTAGATGGAAGTAAAGGAAGGAATTTTTGCTGCCACCAAATTTAACAGAATTATGGCCCTTTGTTGATTTTTTCACTATATACCATATAGAAATTTTGTGAACACAACTCCTCTTAAACCGGATGGCAGATTTTGCTTAAACTTCCAGGGATGAACAGCTTTAATGTGTAGATGGTAGTTAAGGAAGGAATTTTTGCTGTGACCATATTTAACAGAATTATGGCCCTTTGTTGATTTTTTCACTATATACCATATAAATAATTGAACATATAAATTTTACATTTGTAATTTAATTAAACATGTACATAAGGTTACCTGTAGATCATTTTAGGTATATGTACAGAAAAAATCTTACATACAGGATATACATGCTCTTGTTTATGAGCACTTATGCATAGTGGGGGCATCCGTGTCCTATGGACACAGTTCTAGTTCCATTCGGAATGGTGAAATCATTTACATTTGTGTGACATTTAAACCAATTCTAAGAGACAAAGTCAACAATTTACCCCCAAAAAATGTGGCAATCAACTAAGATCATGAATGTCACCAATTTTTCTGTATGGTAAGGTGATTCTGTGTGGCAAGATCAATAACTTTACTTATTCTGTATGGAAAGGTGATTCTGTGTGGCAAGATCAATAGTTTTACTTATTCTGTATGGCAAGGTGATTCTGTGTGGCAAGATCAATAGTTTTACTTATTCTGTATGGCAAGGTCGTTCTGTGTGGCAAGATCAATAGTTTTACTTATTCTGTACTGCAAGGTCATACTGTGTGGCAAGATCAATAGTTTTACTTATTCTGTATGGCAAGGTCATTCTGTGTGGCAAGATCAATAGTTTTACTAATTCTGTGTGGCATTTGATCAAAATAATTTCACTAATCCTTTATGACAAGATCATTCTGTAAGGCATAATATAAAGACCTTTACAATTTAAGACAGGTTATTTCATTCTCTGTGGAAAGATCAATGATTTTAGTAAATCTCTGGGACAATATCTTTCTTTGAGGCAACAACAGTAATTGTATCAAATCTGTACAGCAATTTATCAGACACATTACCAGTCTGTTTATATGCTTTATACTGTGTAGACTTTAATGGCGCCCATTCTTATGCTTAAAATGTAGATTTCTTTATGCAAATGTGACACTTTACAATTCTTTTATGAAAGCACTCTTCAAACAGAAAATAACTGATGAATTTTTCATTTCTCTTCTTAATTATGAATTCATGTAGGAATTTCTAGCTAATTCTGTCTTCAAAGTAAGAAAAATATTGGTCTGTAAAAGATACTAAGAAACTAAATATTCAACTTAATTCTTAAGAATGACTTAAGCAAACAATTCTTTTACAAGACATACAATTTATTGATATTTCATGTACTTTAACCCTTAAGGATGAATTTATCATAAATAAATAATAAAATATATACACATATCAAGAGTTGAATGCAAAAAAGTGTAATCTACTCTTTTTTGCAACTTAGAATTTTTTTTGCAATCAACACTTGAAAGTCCGACTGATTGATCTCTGCTGACTTTTGTATTAAGACGTGCACATATTTGAAAATAACAGTGTTCCTTGTTTTGTTATATTTTATTGTGAGTAACATTTCTACAAGACTGAAGAAGCATGATCTGGAAAGCTTTGTGGAAGCATGGTCTGGAAAACTTTAAGGAAGCATGATCTGTAAAGCTTTGTGGAAGCATGATCTGTAAAGCTTTGTGGAAGCATGATCTGGAAAGCTTTATGGAAGCATGATCTTGAAAACTTTATGGAAGCATGATCTGTAAAGCTTTGTGGAAGCATGATCTGGAAAGCTCTGTAGAAGCATGGTCTGGAAAGCTTTGTGGAAGCATGATCTGGAAAGCTTTGCGGAAGCATGATCTGGAAAGCTTTGTGGAAGCATGGTCTGGAAAGCTCTGCAGAAGCATGATCTGTAAAGCTTTGTGGAAGCATGATCTGGAAAGCTTTGTGGAAGCATGATCTGTAAAGCTTTGTGGAAGCATGATCTGTAAAGCTTTGTGGAAGCCTGTTCTGGAAAGCTTTGTGGAAGCATGATCTGGAAAGCTCTGTAGAAGCATGGTCTGTAAAGCTTTGTTGAAGCATGATCTGGAAAGCTCTGTGGAAGCATGATCTGGAAAGCTTTGTGGAAGCATGGTCTGGAAAGCTCTGTGGAAGCATGATCTGTAAAGCTTTGTGGAAGCATGATCTGGAAAGCTTTTTGGAAGCCTAAACTGTAAAGCTTCAAAGCATTTGCAAAATCTTACATTCAGGCTTCAAGTGGAAATATTTAAAGGTATGCAGGACTTATCTCCTGGTACTTTAGGTGACATCAATTTCGAAAAAAAAATAAATATGTCTATGTCATGGAGGCAAACAAATTTGACTGGGCTTATCAGTCATGTTCTGGACCCAAGCTGAAAGGTAAATGCTTGTATCAAATTATCTATTTTACAGAACTGCATGTTTCAGTCAACTGTGAAATGACTGAATGGAAATCAAAATATAATGCAAATTTACACCAGTTTGTGACCCTTCCCATTTTCAAATAGTTTATTATACATAAAGGTCCCTATTATAGAGTAATAATAACTTATATTATAATGATCTGCATATCAAGTAAACACATTTTCATCCTCACCAGGAAATGAAATTTCTCATAACTCAACTACATTGCCTGGCACACTTCCATAACATTAGTATATGTATAAAGTTAAAACAAAACATAACATTTTATACCTTTATCTATTTGATTAGATTTTCATACCATCATGGAAATACATCGTCAAAATGATAACAGATCAAAATATTTTATTCAAAAAAGCATGCTGTTTTTTTTACATTTTAAGGAGATGCAGCAACATTTGAGTGACCTATTCAACAACAGAAAACAAAGTTCCTTAGTATGTTAAGAAATTTATCTTTTATCAATGCTAGGAGCTTTCAGATACCCATGAACATACTGTACTACTTGTTTAGTCTTATTTCTATACCAATGAACATACACCTGGTTTTTCCTTAAATTATGACTCATAAACATACAACCGGCTTGGTTTAATTTCTATACCAATGAACATCCTCCTGGCTTTGCTTTATTACATTCACCTGGCTTGTCCTTATTTCTATATCCATGAACATACACCTGGCTTGTCCTTATTTCTATGTCCATGAACATACACCTGGCTTGTCCTTATTTCTATGTCCATGAACATACACCTGGCTTGTCCTTACTTTTTAAACCATGAACATATACTTGGATTGTCTTTATTTCTAAACCCATGAACATACACAGTGCTTAGCTTTATGACCTGTGAATTTACACCTTCCTTGGCTTTAAAACACACACAGGGCATGACCTTTTTTCTATACCAATGAACAAAAAACTGGTTTGGCTTTATTTCTCTACCCATAACATACAACTAGTTTGGCCTTATTTCTTTATCCATGAACATATACATGGCATGGATTTAAAACATATACCTGGCTTGGCGTTACTTCTATACCAACGAACATACACATGACTTAACCTTCTATCTATACCCATGAACATAAACCTATCTTGATCTTTATGAACATACACCTAGCTTGGCTTTAAATCTATACCCATGAACATACACACGGCTTGGCCTTATATCTAAACCCATGACAAACACCTGGCTTGGCTTTAAATCTATAGCCATGAACATACACCAAGCTTGGCCTTATATCGAAACCCATGACAAACACCTGGCTTGGCTTTAAATCTATAGCCATGAACATACACCAAGCTTGGCCTTATATCTAAACCCATGACAAACACCTGGCTTGGCTTTAAATCTATAGCCATGAACATACACATGACTTGGCATTATATCTAAACCCATGAACAAACATCTTACTTGGCCTTATATCTACACCCATGAACATATACCTGGTCTGGCCTCATATCTATACCCATGAACATATACCTGGTCTGGCCTTATATCTACACCCATGAACATATACCTGGTCTGGCCTTATATCTATACCCATGAACATATACCTGGTCTGGCCTTATATCTACACCCATGAACATATACCTGGTCTGGCCTTATATCTACACCCCTGAACATATACCTGGTTTGGCCTTATATCTATACCCATGAACATATACCTGGTTTGGCCTTATATCTATACCCATAAACACACATCTGGCTTGGCTTTAAATCTATTCCCATGAACATACACTCAGCTTGGCCTTATATCTAAACTAGGGATGGGAACGAATATTCGAAAATTGACCAAATATTCGAATCTGAAAATCAAATTCGAATATTCTTTAATGTTTTTTTTTCAAATAAAGCATTGTTGATTTTTATAAATGTAAGCCTTCTGATTGTGCAAAAAAACCTATCTGTTTTGTATTGTGTTTGTTTATCGCGTATCAAAAATGATCCAATTAACAATAAAATTGCAATGCATAATTGGCAGGGGCAATCGTTACGGATAAACAGTTTGCAACAGGCGTAATTGTGATACCTTTTAAGTATTTAAAACTTCCTTTAAACAACCCATTTCTATGCCATTTATAGATGATATATAGTAGTTTCCCCGACAACGTACATGTGATTAAACAGTACCAATGTTCGGATACCAAAATTCGGGTAACAGACTGAACTGAAAAAAACAAATATTCGAATATATTCGAATATAACAAAGCGAATATTCGAATATTGATATTAGTATTCGTTCCCATCCCTAATCTAAACCCATGAACATACACATGGCTTGGCCTTATATCTACCCATGAACATATACCTGGTTTGTCCTTAATTCTATACACATGAACATACACCTGGCTTGGCCTTATTTCTATACCCATGAATAGACACCTTGCTTGGACTCAGTTTTTACTCATGAACATAAACAAAAACTACCAGTATGGAGTAGTACCTTTTTTGCATGTTACCCAATTGCTTTACACAACCTAGCTGCCTGTTTATGAAAAATACAGCCTGTATCTTCTGCATCTTTAGACTGGTTTCTCAAGATTCTTCGACATGGCAGACGTGTATTTCCAATGTATAAAAATTAGATTGTATATGTTAAGAGCATGCCAGACGTGTATTTCCAATGTATAAAAATTAGATTGTATATGTTAAGAGCATGCCAATGCTATAAATATGTCAATTTTTTTCAAATTCTTACATCTGTTCCATTCATAAAGTCAAGAATCTCAGTATGTTATCAATAAACTCTCTCAAGATTAATGAATACGTGTTTTCTTCCTTAAACTAGAACTCCATGAGTCGAAAATTATATGAAAGAGAGTTATGGTTCTTTGGCACTGCATCTCTCCTTGCCACAATGAGATCTATTCACCTATAAAGTTTCAAGTTGATACCTCCAGTACTTTTAGAGTTATGCCCCCGACAAGCAAAATGGGACGCCGACACCGACGTGGACACTGCAAGCAACACCTATGTGTCCACTGACTATAGTCAGGTGACACAAAAAAACTTTTCAAAGTCACGTCAAAAATTATTACTGGTGTGTACCCATTTGTTCATTGTTTTGCGGAATAGTTCTGATGTTTTATGTATCAATTTTAAGTCTCTTTTGTTTTCAAAAAGCTTTAATTCATACAAATATTTCTTTGAAATGAGATTATACAGTGACCATGCTGGTTTAGTTTTGAAAACACAAGAATTATCAGTAAAATGCTGATCCAATTCTTTTGAAAGCAGAACATCTTCAAGAATAAACATTACAACCTCATATTCTTGGCTGCAAATAATCAGGACCATCTATGATTTATCAGTATAGAAATTTCCACCAATATTTCTCTGATGCTGTACATGCAGCAATGATTGACAAGCAAGCTTGTCTCAACTTCTAGTATCAAATGCCCCATTAGAAAATCAAATCTCTCTCTCAGTTAATGAGTTTGTGGCCACTTAGATTACCTCCTTAACCATTCTGACCACACCAATTTATCACACCAGCATGTCAATATCTCATAATAACGCACATGGATCTTTGCTACAATGAGCTCCAATAATTCTATGAGATTCTGTGGCTATAATGCATAAAATCAAGAATAATTTACTTATGACTGGTACAAAAACAGCACATTGCAGAATATCTTGTTGTTTTTTTTTATTAAAACAAACATATTTTTTGTTGAGTGTGTTTGTATGATTTACTGTTTTAGAATGCTTTCTTCTGACAGACAAAAAAAATTTTTTTTTTTAGAATTTTCTTCTTTTCGCTTGTAAAAAAAAAACCACATTGCACCATGCAGAGAATGCAATAATGTGTATATCATTATAGCTTTATTTTTAAGGAAGTAAATGAAACACACTTCAACTACAAAAGCAACATAAATGTTACAGCCTCTATTTTTTCCATAATTCAAAGAAGCAACAAACAGCCAAAGTATAAGTATTAACTAAGTATTTTAATATTTTCTTAAGATGGGCGAAGACACCTGACAGCCTTGGGAAGATGATAAAGAAATTAGATGGAAAGGAAAGTTACAGGGAAGGGAGACTTATGAAACTTACAAGAAAAGTATGAGCACTGGAAAAAAGAGAGCACTGAGAAACTGACCTGGAATTGGAGAGTACTGAGAAACTGACAAGGAAATGGAGAGCACTGAGAAACCAAGATGGAAATGGAGAGCAGAGAAACTGACAAGGAAATGGAGAGCACTGAGAAACCAAGATGGAAATGGAGAGCAGAGAAACTGACAAGGAAATGGAGAGCACTGAGAAACCAAGATGGAAATGGAGAGCAGAGAAACTGACAAGGAAATGGAGAGCACTGAGAAACCAAGATGGAAATGGAGTGCAGAGAAACTGACATGGAAATGGAGTGCACTGAGAAACTGACATGGAAATGGAGAGCACTGAGAAACTGACAAGGAAATGGAGAGCACTGATAATCTGACGAGGAAATGCAGAGCACTGAGACACTGACAAGGAAATGTAGAGCGCTGAGAAACTGACAAGAAAATGGAGACCACTGAGAAACTGACAAGTAAATGGAGACCACTGAGAAACTGACAAGGAAATGGAGAGAGCTGATAACCTGAAAAGGAAATGGAGAGCACTGAGAAACTGACAAGGAAATGGAGACCACTGAGAAACTGACAAGAAAATGGAGACCACTGAGACACTGACAAGGAAATGGAGACCACTTGGACACTGACAAGGAAATTGAGAGCGCTGATAATCTGACAAGAAAATGGAGAGCACTGAGAAACTGACAAAGAAATGGAGACCACTTGGACACTGACAAGGAAATGGAGAGCTCTGATAACCTGACAAGAAAATGGAGAGCACTAAGAAACGGACAAGGAATTTAATGGAGACCACTGAGAAACTGACAAGGAAATAGAGGTAGAGGCTATTGACAATGAATCACAATTTTCATATAATCACTCTTGACAGTAGTCATTTAACCATATTTTTTTCAGCCAGTCAGAACAAGACTTCTACACCTACCTCCATAAGTCAAATACTTACCTCATCAAATAAATCTGCACATGCATATTATAGTTTAGATAATACAGGTTAAATATTTATAGATCTATCCTGCCTTTTATAAAAAATGATAAGTCTTTCATCCTCTTAAACTCAGCTTTTAAACAGGAAAATACACTTACTTTCTCGTCAAAGTTCTTGAAGCTACTTGAAACCAAAAACCTGGTCAATACATCATATCTTTGAACATCAAAGATCTTCCTGTGACCCAATGTCAGAAAGATTTTTGTTGAACACGACTAATTTATGAACTACTTTGGGAAGTAAAGAGATCACAGTAACCAAATATAGAAATGTTCAATCTTTTTGTTCTTACTGCCCTCTTATTTTTAGCATTTTTGTTCTACTTTGAATCCTGTAACTACATTACAGCCCAACTATAAGATGCTCTCAAATAACAAGTAATAATTTAACCTAAAGTTCAGTAAGCTTTCCTGACTTAGTAATAACTTCAATTTCAAGGTATACATGCATTTCACATCAGATCATTTCAATGCAACCTACAACCAACTAATGACTTGTATTCGTAAGGATAATCCTTTTAAGTGTATCACTTGGCCTATTGTTCAATGACAGTCAGTGCAAGGACATGACTAAATGGGACAGAACAGGACAGGACAGGATGGGACAGGACAGCTAGGACTGGATGGGACAGTACAGGACTGGATGGGACAGAACAGGACAGGACAGGATGGGACAGGACAGCTAGGACTGGATGGGACAGAACAGGACAGGACAGGACAGCTAGGACTGGATGGGACAGTACAGGACTGGATGGGATAGGACAGAACTGGATGGGACAGTACAGGACTGGATGGGACAGAACAGGATAGGACAGGACTGGACAGGACAGGACAGAACAGCTAGGACTGGATGGGACAGTACAGGACTGGATGGGACAGAACAGGACTGGATGGGACAGAACAGGATAGGACAGGACTGGACAGGACAGGACAGGATAGGACTGGATGGGACAGGAGGGGAGCTGACTTAAAATGGTCAGTGTTTTATATCTCAATTCTCACTTAAAAGCATCAGAAGCATTTAATTCATAAATTTTGGGTTTTCCCCGAGTCAACACCAGCTGAATTATTATTGAAGGGCCCATGCAAAATTATTGTTACACTTTCTTATTTTATATGTCGTTAAAATAGTTTTGCACTAATGACTTACTTATCAGCGTGTCTTTTTTTTCACTTCTTTACACATACGTAAAATAATGGTACGTCAAAGTTTTTCCTTGACCATTCCTTTAAATCATTAAACTTATGCTTTTTTCAGTTAGAAGACATAAAAACAAAATAAAGATCATTCATAAAACATTTATAATAATATTTTTATACCCAGTTATACAAAGAAATGGAGTAAATTCACATATCACATGGCTCAATCAACTTTCGTTTACAATGTAACCAAATGGATTCTTTTGAACTACATTTATGGGTCATTTGTGATACTAGTTTTTCAAATTAAATAACATGAACAACCAAACCTACCATGATTGACTTTTATTATGCTACAATAAATTCTTAATGATGCAGAAGCCTATTTGAAAGTAAAGAAAAGAATGTTTAAAGGTCAATAAAATACCCTGACCATGTAAACAATATGATTATCTGTACCACTGATAGTTTTACATCAAAGGAAAGGTGGGCCATGTTGACACCATAATTATTCTAAAAGTATCATGAGATAATATAAACTGTTCACTATAACATCTCTGAATTTTTGGTAAAACCTGTAAAATTCATAAAGTCACATTATCCAAGGACATGAAAAGAAGACAATTATATAATGGCCTTGCAACTGGAAAATTCAATGTACATGTTTAATTGTATAGCCATTTTCTCAATTTTGTACAATTTTGAAGTGCTCCATCAAGTAAACCAGAACACTTAGTGTCACACAAAATGGAGCCAAGTTACAACTGCCAGTAGGATAGATGCACTTTTTATATGTAAATTTCCCCAAGCAAAGCATTTTAAAAAGTGAAAACAAAACTGAAGTTGATTGAAACTACATCAAAATTAGTTCAGTAAATGCACTTAAGTTAAATGTTCAGATTCTTAGTCTGTGTGCTTACTGCTTTTAACTACATGATGATCAACTGAAAATTGAAAAAGGTGCTTTCTCATTGCTGTAATATAGCTAGAGTTAATAGCAATGGTGCAGTTACATTTTGCTTGAAACAGGACATTCTACTGTGTGTGAGATGATAATTTGATTTTAAAAAAAATGCATAAACCCAATAATACCTGTAGTTCATAACAGTGGTACCCAACTCACCCAACCAGCCCTCACTTATCACTACATTACCCCCTCCCCAATCCCCCCACTCACACACTCTCACACACACCATTAGTAACCCTCCCCACACACACTTGTCACTCGACCCTTCACACACTTAACACTCCCTCAAACTTGTGCCCACCACAACCAGACTTGTAACCCCCTGCTCCACTTCAACCCCCTCCCCCTCAAATCCCCCTCCCCCCAAAAAAAGTCACTTCTTTCATCACCATCAACAATAAATGCTTGGCATTCACTTAACCTACAAATCAAACTGTTTTACAGTTGACTTAATGTTTCTAAAATATGAATCGTAAGTTTTTGTCCTTTTTTCTATTCACTTTGATAGTAAGCCAGATTAGCATAAGTGCCTAGGCATTTCTGTTCAAAGAAAGTGAGGGTATTCTGGGGCGTAAATATTCATCCATTAACACTCTCTAACACTTCATATGTCAAGTGACTTTCTTTTGTGAATCAGAGAGCACAAAAACACATAGCAGGTATTCCTGGCATACAATTTCCTACAACAAAATGACTATAATCATTACTTTGTCAGAAACAAGAACACTTTACCATACACCCTGAGGAAAACACACACTCCTTGCTGATCAAATGAAATCACTAGCTGAATGTTCACTAGTCATTTCTTATATCTATAGAAGCATCACACATCTGCCGTATTTTTTTTAACTATTCAGAAAATAATAATGTTTTTTCTAGATACTGTTATGATAAAGCCCACTGCTTATTTCAGTATCTATGATAGAAAATGTTGCTTAGTTAAATCAGATGAGGAGACGTTCTGCATGTACTCACCACAGACTGTCTGATTCCTGCTGTCCTCAGAACTCAAGTTTCTAAGTTTAAAACAGTGTGAAGATGTATGAGTGGGAGGGGAGCTGTATTGTAGGAATCTCTAATAGAGGATGAGAAGAACAATGGAAATGGAAAATATAAAATAATTTGATGGTGATTTCACATATACAACGAAAAAAATCTATCACTCCCCCCCCCCCCCCCCTCCAAAACAAAGTTTTCTTTTGACAGGAAGCAGTTGACATTTGTTAGGGTTTTTTTATGTAAGAAAGTCAATCCAAAAACTCGCTTAACTTTTTGTTCTTAGTATAGTTTTCATATTTACAAGCATGACCTTACATTAATGTAATGAGTTTTCTCTTACAACACACTGTGCCAAGAGGAATGGCTGCCAAGCCAGTGTTATCATTCAGGTGTTGATGCATTCATTCCTCTCAAACAACAAAGAAATATTGTCTGAATCACTCTGACATCCTACTGTATCACTTGAAAACAGAAACTTGATTTCATATTCTAAAAAAGTAATTTTTTTTAAAAAACTTGCCTCTTCATCTATTTTTTTGTTTTTATCAGACCTAAAACTTACTGACAGAACAGGGAACTGTGTAGACCATGTTTAGACTGTAAATATACCAGCATTTTATAGTCTGCACTGGTCCACAGGCTGAAGCAACCACATCCTCCCTACAACTCTTCAAGGTCAAGGTCAAACAGTTGTGATTCATCTTAGGCAACTGTCTTACAGATCTTGGCTGGGAAAATATCATAACCTCTAATTAATGAAAGAATTCACCGCTTGACCTGTACTTTTTCCTAAAATGTTAATGAAGACCAGAACCATGTGTTTTTTCTCTTGCACATCTTGGGGTGTGATCTTAAGCCTCATGTTATCTTTAATATTCACAGGCACATCTGTTTCCCATTCTACTGTGTTTGCACTCCAGCCAGCCATAGTTCCTTGGTGAAGAGAATGCAAATAATTGATGAGGAAATTTAAGACCTCTTCCTGGCCACTTTAAATAAAGGTCAGGACAAAACCACAAATAACTTTGAAATAAGTTTCTAAAAATCTTCAATCCAATATACATTAGCCAGTCAAAATGCAATCAAATCAGTAACAACAGAACAAAAGTTAAGGTAATTCTTCATTCCCTCCAGGTCTGTCTAGCTAGGAACTTAAGATGTTAAAGAAAAACAAAAACAATAGAAAGAAGAAAAAAAATCCATCTCCAATAATCAAAAAACCTAATTTTGACAGTTTTTGAGGGCTTGGTCACAGACCTTAAACAGATCTTAAGGGCAAGTTTAAATATTGTTCTCTTTTTTATTCCTCACAGTTAAACTGAATTTTTCCATTGTCATGTCATTGTAAAATTTCACACATGAACACACTTTTTTACATATCATTTTTTATTGGATACCAAAGTGATAACATAGTGTTTCATTCAATTAATATTCAAAATTCTTTGTTTCACTCAAAGGCCAGTTACATCACCTGCCTTTTGACAGCTGCTCACAGTATTCTGCAGGTAAAATCAATACCTTTGTTTAGGTATTTTTTTGTTAGCAGCTAACTTCATTGAAACTTTGCAAGAATGTTTTATAACTTATATAATATTTAATTACAGGACAAAAACAGTACTAAATTGACACAGTAAGCAGTATATGTGGTTACATGGTAGATAAACTAACCATTTTTTTGTTTTCGTTTTTTATAAATCCTTCTTTTTAATCATTATATGCCCATCAACCAGTATGGTCTGCTTCAATTACTCTTTCTTCAGATGTTCTCTACTGTATTAACTTGCAAAGCTGTTGCAGAAAACTAACTATCACCATAAAAGACCTATTAAAAAAGTTCTAAAAAAGGTTTAACAAAGGCTGTGGCAGTTTGTCTTTGTGTGACAGTCATTATATGACAGTTATCAAGATATTTGCATGTTTTAGTGTCACATGTTACCAAGTCTGCCATATGTTTGTTCTGCATGGAACCCGACCTTTCTGCATCCTTCATGTTATAGTTTTTCTTGAATCAAGCAGTGAGGAGCAACATTTGAGGGGTTAGAGCCAAGGACTCCCGATCTGGAGGTGTCTGGTTTGATATTTTCCAGTGACCACATTCAAAATGCTCAGGAGAATCATCATGTGGGATTTGTGTAAGTTGCAAGAACTCGTTTTCCAATGGTTTTAAAATAGAAAGGTTTGAAATAACTTATCAAACAGTGAGTTAAGTTTAGTTTAAACATTTATTTTATACTGACTAGGTAACAAGTACCTGTGAATAATATTACGCCACATGATGACAGCTTCCTGGGTTCAAACCAGTACTTGCACGAAAAATTTGGAAAGTAGAAAGTTGGTAAAAACTCCCAAAGTTGGTGGGATTTGAGCCAGGGACTGCTAGATTGGGAGTGCAGTGTTCTACCCTCTCAACCACTTTTTTGAGGGGACTATACCAAACTGCCTTTAAGAATATTCAGTACATGTAAAATGAAACAAATCCCTTACTCCAGAGCAATATGGTCAAAGCAGCAATTAGAGGAAAGCAGTGATAAGAATCCACCTGTACATTGCCCATTGATGAGAGGTGGTGATAAGTTCCACTTCTGTTATAGCCAGTGACCTGAACTTCCTGCCAAGGTTAATAACTCTATGATTAGAAACATCATCCCTTATGATAGGTTATAGATGGACTTAATGGGCCATCAGCTACCTAAATACTTCAGCAGTACCCAGCTTATATTATCAGCTCATTAATGCTATCCAGTTATCATAAGGAGTTGTTGGTGTTGGTCAAGAATGGTCCAAGGGCCCAGTTCTAAATGGCCTAATTCAGAATGGCCCACATCTAACAATACTAGCTGTTAACTTTATTTACTTATAACATGCTAAATCATCAGCTGATAGCTCTTCCACTGCAAATAAAATCTATACTGTTCCTTCTGACATGATAATTAAATTTAAATTTGATACCTGTATGCCAGTATCAATATTTCTTGATTAAAATAATAATAACAACATGCAATGCTAGTTACTTTGTCTTACCAGTTTTATCAAGAAAAAAAGATGACAATTTTGAAACTTTTTTGAACAAGATTTTTTCCAACTTGGCCTAATTATACCTAAGTTCTTTTTTGAACAAGATTTTTTCCAACTTGGCCTAATTACCTAAATTCTTTTTTGAACAAGATTTTTTCCAACTGGGCCTTTCTTGTTCTAAGCTTCAGGCAGGTGACCCTTTTCAGATTTTGAGCTCTCTTGGGCATAGACCTGTTTATCTAGTGTAGGTGTGACAGAGACATTTGGAATCCTGGGTTCAACAGTAATGATTTTTAATGAAAAAGTTTCAATTAAAACTACAGTACCCTGTTTGAAGTGAAACTTTGTAGGCCTTGATTAGGAAACAGAAAATTCTTCAACAGGTCATGAAGTGCAAAAGGTGTACTGGAGTCAAGATATAAGGAAACGAGAAGATTGTAAGAACATCGTAACATTGTAAGAAGAAATTATAATGACAGTAGATAGTGACTTCAGAATACTTTTACCAGTACTTTTCACTGAAAACAATGAATCAAAAAGGTTCTTGCTTAAATTCTTCATAAAACATTTATAACATGATTCAGAAGCTTGATAGTGCTGAAACGTTTAATTATATACCTTATAATTTTGTTCGAATATACTAGATTATGTCTTAGAAGTATTTTGGAAGCTTCAAAATCCATTCTTAGCACTGATAAACCTTTTACAAGATAGAAATCTGACTTAGGCTGCTACCTGTGCAAAAATTAAGAATAGATTTGAAATTCCTCCAAATAAATGGAACCCATTGGCAAACAAAACTGAGCTAGGAGCCAATGGCATGTGTTCTTTGTCTCAACTGAGCAGTTTTATGACTGAAAAATACACTTCTGATATATCTGCAATACATTCCTTGAAATAACACCATTCCAACATAATGAAAAGAACATAAAAGCTGTTCATATTTACTGTATCTAATTTATCCAAACGTACATAGGAATGCTAGTAAGGTTTCATTCCCAAGTACAGGCAAAACACGATCAAATGTATCACAAATCACAGCAGAATAAAGATTAAGGTGTACAAAGAAAACATTCTCCAATCCCTTGTGTACTTTCTGCTACAAATAAAAGGTGCTATGCAACGAAAATGTTAATTGTACGAAAAATGTTTTGACTGTGGCTTCATGTTACTGAATAAGTGCACTGCAGTTCTTCCTCTACATCATTATGACAAGTTTCACAAACTATGACTTATGTCCCTGATTTTGTAAGGCAAAAATTTCAACTGTGTAGATCAAAATGGAGTCTGTTGGTTGAAATCCCATATTATCCAATAAAACAAGAGTTAAGTTTTCATTAATGCCAGTTAGACTTAGAATTATCATGTCAACTTGTCATCAATCTAGCCTACATGGATATGTTTAAGACTCTTTTTACAAGCCAATTATAGTTTTCATCAGGTTTACAATTCTGATTAAGGGAAGACATTGCAATATACCTGTAGCCACATAAGTTCTTAATTCATTACTGGTACAATGAAATGAATCCTCTAGGTCACAGAATAATCAAGCAGTAAAGGAGGAAAAGTAATGACTTGGAAAACAGGCTCCAATTAATTTAGCAGCTGCCCTTTGCCTACACAAACTGTATACGCTGTCTAGTAAGCAAAAAGTGATCTGTACATACAAAGAAAAGATGGCTGAAAAAAACTTCCAATCCACAATCTTATAATGTTGAAAACAATAGTTAAAACTGTAAATGGACTACTCTGATTATTTTTTTGTCATTTCTTATCCTATAAAAGCATTATTTTCTATTCATCCTGAGTTCATGTCAAGTTCCAAAGTCAAGTCTGCTAAAAAAAATACTTATTTTATTATATTCAGATTCTTCTAAATTCTAACCATTAGCAAACCAGGAAATAGTATTGTGAAAGACTGTTTCCATTTTACCAAAGCCTAACTGTAGAGGTACCTCTTTACCAAAGCCTAGCTGTATAGACATCTTCATTGGCTTCTGGATTTACAAGTCCATCCAATCTATCATGCACCACAACATAGACAAATGATTCCACACTGTGTGTGTTTTTTCTCCACAAAATAAACAAATTATGACAGGCGAGGGAACAACTGTTATATATGTAATCAACAGAATCAAGAAGTTGTTTTATTACGCCTCTCTCACCAGTAATGCTGCTCACTAAACTACACAATGCTTTTACTTTACTATTAGTCCTCAATCTTTCTAACTCAGAAAGTATTTTGGGTTAGTTATTTTCTTTCTTTCGGTAGGTCACAAATACATTAAATTTCAAATTATTGATGTGACTTTCTGTCTTGATGAACTCCGTATATTTAAAAGTATACTTTAACATTTCATCCTATTTGGTGTAACTGTACTAAAATTGATTCCGACCTATGTCTGTGACATATGAAATTGTAAGATACAAATCTTCAGATGAAGAAGGAAGTATGCACAGACTCCTGAGTGAAATTTAAGGGCAGAATTCGTAATTGTTAGTTTCATTGTCTCTGAATATAATACATTCATAATAACATTACTACAGTCATAAATTAAATATCATACTATATGAAATAAATATATATAATAAATATGACTTAAAATTCTATTTATTTTGCTAAAAAGGATACTAACACTATAAGCATTGAACTGAAACATTTTTTTTGTTTATAGCCTCAACTGTTATGGAAAAAGGACATCATTACATGTATTCAATATCTGCCAATGTCTGAAAACTATACACTTATGGGGGATTAATCATCTTAATTGAAAGATATTCCTTGTTTATATATATATATATAATTATCTTCGCAAAGTTTTCTCTGCTGACAAAAACTCAAGAGTTCTATGTGCTATAAAATAAAGAAGAAGATAGCATATTTTTTTTTCTGCATTCACTCCTTGAATATAATTTATGATTAAAGCAGACCATGGTCAGCATGCACATTTAGTCTGATCATAGTCTGCACTGTTAAATACTATTCAGTCAGTATAATGTTCAAAATACAGGTATCCCTATTAATAATAAATGGCATGGTCTAACAGCCTTCCCGAAAGTTCAAAAAACGTGTCAAACATTCCACCTGACAAGCCCTGAAAATCTGTCAGACCGAAAAAACATCTGTCTAACCGAATGAATTTTACAACAAAAACAAACGAAAAACATGAAACATTAACATTTTTGACACCATTTAGAAAACACGGGGCTTTGGATAAATGCCGGACAGTCGGACCAATCTGGACTGAAAAAATGTCGGACCAAGTGAAAATTTATATGACATGTCCGTCGGACCAACGTATTTTGGCGAGTCTGGTCTAAAGTGATGGACCGATAAGTCCAATTTAGAAATTTAGGGTATGTTGAGGAGCAGGATTTCTCAATATTCTTCTCCAATCAGCAAAAGGCAGCAATTCATAAATATTTCAACAACAAACAATGCTGCTTCCTTTAGTTCAGACTTTCTCTACATTTGTGGCTCCAGCTATGATCAACCAATTTCCTGTTATTTATACAATCCAATTTATTACCAAGTCATAATTGTGTTTATCTGTCATATTAAGGAAGTCTTCCCTTACAAAATTCTTGCAAGCAAATATGATTGCTAAATTTCCTAACCAACAGAAATATCATGCAAAATAATCGGTAAAACTTCCACAAAATTTCATTTTATGATTCCTCACAAAAAAACCCCCACAATTCTTTATGTAGAATAATGTGAAAGAAGCATGAAATGTTCCCATTTGAAGAACAAGCTGTGTAGAATGTGTTCTGTAAGTCAATTACACTCAACTTTATCTCACCTCAATCAAAAAGAAAATGCCAGTATTCTTTTAGCAACCTGTTGGGGCTGATAACTGTCTTGAACTATGGTCGTTCTATGGTTTATACAATGCCTGTCAGGACCCTGTCCTCACAGGGTTTCTATCCTTACTAACTTGCTGCTTGATTTAAATGTTATATTATAGTGTTTATGGCACGCCAATTGTCCAATTATTACGTGAACCTATGTTTACGCTCGTGAAACTAGGATTTTCGGTCAATAATCTAGGTTTTTCAAACGTAAAACCTGGTTTTTCGATTTTTAACCTCAATTTTCGAGCGTAAACATAGGATAACGGCCGTAAACCGTATTTTACGCTCGTGATCTTATGTTTACGTTCGATAAACTAGGTTTCTCACATAATATTAGAATTTTGGTCGTTATCCTAAGATTACCACCGTAAACTTGGGTTTGCGACCGTGAACATAGGTTAACGACTGTAAACCTATATTTACGTTCGTAAATTCATATTTTTTTTGCAGTAACTTAGTTTATCAAACGTTAACCTAGGTTCACGTCCGTAAACTATGGTTCACGACCGTTATCCTATGTTTTTGCTCGAAAACACTGGTTAAATTCCATAAAATATATTTCAAGGGAAGTCAAAAGTCACACCCGTTAATCTAGGATTTACGATCAATAAAACAGGTTTTTCAATCGTAAAACCTGGTTTTTCGAATTTTATCTTACATTTTCGAGTGTAAATATAGGATAATCGTCGTAAACCATAGATTACGCTCTTGAACCTATATTTACGTTCGATAAACTCTGTTTTTCAATTAAACAACGGATTTCAGCCATTATCCTACGCTTACGGACACTGTCTTATTGTTACGCTCCTGAACCCCGGTTTACGCTCGTAAAGGATAGTTTACAAACATAACCTATATTTTCGACCGTAAACTTGTGTTTTCAAACTTGATCTATGGTTTACGAGCGTAAACTACAGTTTACGACATTAACCCATAATTTCGCTCGAAAAAATAAGTTGATATTCGAAACACTAGGTTTTACGTTTGAAAAACCTGTTATCAACCGTAAATCCTGGTTTTTCGACTGTAAACAGTTTCATGTAATAATTGGACAATTGGCGTGCCATAAGTGTTTGTGGAACAAGGTCTTAGAACTTCGCATACATCGACTACTACCTAAGACTACTTTTTGGAAGACTGACAAAATCTCTTGCCAAAATGGAGTCTGAGGAAGGATTGTATTCTAACCTGTGACCTCCAGGTAAGGATGCACCATTGCAAGCCTTGGTTGATGAAAAATGTCTTGAACATCTGTTACACAGGCTATTTTTTATATTATGTTGGCCAGTTCAACTCTGAGCATATGCCTGCATGCATTATATTTTTACACATGGATGATCAGTGAAAGGCAGAGAGCAATTAAATGTAATGAAAACCATAACTAATGATTATGTGCTCAAATGTCCAACATAACCAAACAACTAATACAACATTCTTGACAAGTGTCTGTAATGGACCAGTTATTAAGTATCATATTACGTAATTACCTCTTCACAAAATTAACTGGGAATGATAATGCAATATCTTTTGTTGAATCAGACAGACTATGTATTTGTTGATTCTGACACATTAACCATCTTCATTTTCTCTTCTGAACATATTACCTCTTTTGATCACTAGATAGGAAGCTGAAACCAATTTAGTTTTTGACTTTGCTCATTTTGTTCAAGTACTCTCCCACCACCGTTAATATTGATGGTGATATGTGGCCAGATGTGAAATGCAAGACCTCAAATTAACACTAATTGATGCAGTGTAATTCTACCCTAGAGAAAACTTGTAGCTTGTGTACTTGTTTAGTTTTATTCTTTTACATGGTGTCTGTTTTCTGCAGTATCCCAAGGGAACCTGGAGTTTTCAATGTTACTGAATTTCACAACTTATTCTTTGCATGAGCACCCAAAGTAGTTATCTACATTTTGCAGAAATGCAGAAAAACACAATGCCAAGAACATTTTGTAACAGTAAATAATATCTTTTAATTTTTGTATGTATTTATCTAATTTAAGGGGTACTGGACAGGTGTTGTTAAATTCATAGAATATTTTAGATCAATTTAAACCATATATATGCACAAGGAAAAACCATGCATGTATCAATGTTTCCTTCCTTTCCTTGATTTGCTGTTCTATACTTCCTGCCATGTGTTGCCACTTGAAATTGGCATGAATAAAGAACTGTGGCTCTCAGTGTAAAAAAATCCTCTCATGGACAATTTTTCCTGTCTATATCTTTTATTCTTAAGACTAAAAATGCTTGCATCTTCCATGCCAAATGCAAAACAGACTAAAGACTCAACTTAAAAGAAATCAATTTTCTAGACTCTTTAATATTTCTTGAAGACCAACAATGAAACAACAATCCAAAATTTTGGATGTCAGTACTGAGCCATAGTTATACCACTACTTTGGACCAAAATAAGCAAATATTTTAGTATTTTTTCCCCAAAAAAATCTTATTTACGAAAAAAAGGATACCCACATGGATCAAACTTGTGACCATAAAACTAGCACTATAGCACCCAATCACTAAAACAAGGTAAAAGATCTTAAGTCAGAGGGATAAAATCAAAACATACCACGATGATGCCATTTTCAGAACTGTATAATGACGCTCCAAACCACTGATTTGACTTGTCTTCAACATCCCTGTAGTGGGTTCCATTATGTCGAATACCATTACCTTAAATATAAACAGTATATTAAAAGTTAGTCAGCTATATGGTAAGACCATAAGAAATTGTAATGGATCAGTTGACAACTGCATTTTAATGCCATTTTGGAAAGTGGATATTAAACTGTCCAAATATATCCTAATAATGGCTGATGAAAAAATGTTAACTCTGAAAACAGGGCTGCCTTTGAAGTAAATATAAACTTAGTACACATGACACAACAACACTATTTTTTACTATTCATTGAAATCTGAAACCATAAATAACATTTTCACCAAAATGAAAACTGCTTCAGAATCTGCTCCTCAGAAATCTGCATTTACGTCTGCAACTGAATCAATTTGACTGCAGATGTAAAAAAAATCCAGTTGATCTAAGAAATAGAATCGGGCCAGGACTATTAAAAAAAAACACCTGGCCTATCAAAATCCCACCTCCATGTCAGGATTCTGCTGCAATCTAAAGTCCTTTATAAAACGCAGGTCAAAAACGATAGCAGTATGACAACACTAAGGATAATTACGACGTCATTTACGTGTTATGGAAATAGGATGCAGAACAGATCATTCAATAAAAGCACGTTACTTCCTGTTTCAAAGGAACACGCAATTTACTGTTTGTTAGTGGTAGAGACATGATGATCCTGAACAGTTAACTGTAACACACTTATGATTTAGTCTTAGATATAATACTATGATTTTAAACGGCGTTAGTGCAAATGGCGGCAAATAATACACGGGAGGTAACTCTGACACTTCCTTGTAGTTGCAGCGCGCAGCTACGTGGTACTATGAACTTACCTTTTGTATCAAATGGAATTTCCTGACAATAACTACCAGATTCTATTGGACATCTAAATACTGCACCACCTCGAGTCACGCCCGGTTGCCGGGTCTGAGCTTTTGGAGCACCAATCAAAAGCCTGAGAAATAAAATAAGAATTACTTTGACTGATTGATATCAATTCATTTCCTACTTCATAACTCTAGAAATGGTAGTCTAATATTACCCATATTTCTAAACATTTCTTAGCAGAAAATAAAAAAATGCCTAGGCCAAAATGTATTCACTGAATTGCAACGTGCGCACATTACTTAACACGGACCGTGTCGCATTAAAGCGACCTACTCACAGATGGGCAGATGATGTATAAAAAAAGAAAATATATACATCATAATATATATATATCTTTTACACTTTTATCGGAGTAAATCGGTTGTATATATTGTTAACTTTGACACTTCTGTAGAGCAACGTGGTTCAGTGGTCTACTTTAGGTCGCCATGCCATATTTTAATGACATGAAGGGCATAGGTTCGAATCCTGTCCTGATCAAATTCTTTTTTGCCCCCACCACATAGTGTGGGGGCATATAGATTTGCACACGTCCGTCCCGTATGTCCGTCCGTACGTACGTCCCGTTTCTTGTGTGTGCAACTCCTCATACACTCATGGATAGATTGGAACCAAACTCGCACGCATGATAGACCATGTTGGGTTGTTGTGCTAGAAATAAAGAATTTTTCTCTCGGATCAGTTTTCACTGAATTATTGCCCTTTGTTGGTTTTTCATACATGCCATATATAGTAAATCTTGTGTGCGCAACTCCTCGAGCACCCATGGGTAAATTGAAACCAAACTCGCACATATAATAGACCACAATGCGTGGCTGTGAAAGAATGAAGAATTTTTTCTCTGATCAGTTTTCACTGGATTACTGCCCTTTTTTGGTTTTTTAACCTTTTTGTTATGGTCCATTTCACAGAAACTATCAAAGCTATTTACTTCAGATTAAGAATGCGTGTTCACTATCAAAATGCGACACCATTTCTCAAGGGCAGATAACCCTCAAAGTTATTTTTGCAAAGTTATGCCCCTTTTTCAACTTAAAAATTTTAGTTAACCATTTTGTTAATGTCCATTTTTCAAAAAGTGTCAAGGTAATCCCTCCAAACTTGGAATACTTGATCACTAGCAAACCCCCTTCAAAGATTGTTGGTACCCATGTCCCTGGGGTCAAAATTAGCTCCACCCCAGGAGTCACTTAACTTTGCTTATACTTGTATATAGGAAAAAACGTTCTTAGGCCAAGAAATAAATTAATTACTTACATGGTAAGGGTAAGTACTTCCCCCCAGTCCCACTCCCCTCCCTGCAAAGGACCCCTGGATTTTTTTTCATTATCATTTTTTTTTTTATATGTAGGTACTTGACTTCACCCCATTCCCCCCCCCCCCCCAAAAAAAAAATATATTTTTTCTCGCATGAGTAACCCACCCCCACCCCCTAGCCTAGAACTAAACTACTTGTATTTATTTACATGGTGCCCCGCCCCACCCCAGCCCGATTTTTTCTCGCATGAGTAACCCACCCCCACCCCCTAGCCTAGAACTAAACTACTTGTATTTATTTACATGGTGCCCCGCCCGACCCCAGCCCGATTTTTTTAAAATACGAAGGTACTTGATTCCCCATCCACCCTACCCCCACTAACCCCCGTCACCGGAACCTCCCCCCCAAAAAAAAAAAAAAAAAAAAAAATATAAATAAATAAAAACTTTAAACCCTCCCCCCTCCCACTTGGTGAATGAATTGTGGAAGAAAGGCATAGTACTGTTAATATGTTATGGAAGTAAGACATTGTGAAAGAGGTATTGCTGCTAACACATTTTGAAAGAGGTTTATTTGTAAATTTGTGAAGCGAAGTTCTCTTTGCCTATCAAGCAAATTACTATATATCCATTGTTTTCCCTGGTAATGAATGCCCTTTCTTTGACAAATTCTCAATCCAGTGATGCCGATCGATGTTTCATGTACCTCTGACGGGAAACTTTACCTCACCGTGATGTCACCAGAAGCAAAATAAAATTATAGGTCGATCTGACTGAAGTATCTTAGATTATTGTCTACTTTATCAGTGACCATATCAGTGCGATTATTAACTGATAACTAAATCGGGATTAGCCAACTGTTTCGAATCACATTAGAAAGTTTGTTTAAATGATTATGATACCGGGTTGTATCTGTATGTGTAATCCTCTTTGAAGAGTCATCATCCAGTCTATGTGTGTTCTCAGTAAAATAATCCAGCGAACACTGATATTGTGTGAAGAAAATGACATCCAAACACTTGTAGATTACGACAATTAAGGTCGACTTGTGTCAGCGGTTGTTGTAATTCAAGTCACAAAAACAAATGGCATAGTTCTCATTCGTCTATGATCAGTTTCAGAGTAAAACAATTATTTAAAGCTATAGATGCAAACTTTGGCTCACACGTCTCTGATAACTGTTCTTTGTTCTTTTTGTGTTTGTATTGTCTGATATATGACTCCTTTACATTTATTTTTTGCGTACCGTTACAAAGGCGTGCCGACTGTGCTGTCTGGCTGTGATTGTTGTGTCTGGTTGCTTAACACATTTCTATTATTCCACACACACTCATGAAAGACGGAACTGAACATAAAATGATTTACTATTGCATTGTAAGAACACTGGTACCTGTTTGTCGGGCTCGTCTTTTCTATTTATGCAATCCCATTCTTATTTTTTTTCCTGGAATTAAAGTCATTTTATAACACAAAAAAGACGTCAATAACTTGAATAAATAATTATATCGTACTGTAAACATATTTGTTTGTGGCCGATATGCTTGTTCTAAATAGTTTAGTGGGTGCATGCCTTTAGATGCTGTCTGTTGCGGAGATTTCAATCAACATTGTGAACAGAATAAGACCCTTTTTTATAAACTCGACGATTTTATGATAAAAATTTCAAGTATACAGTCACGTTTTTCCCCAAAGTAAAACAGTTAAGAATCTGTTGCTCCTTGCGGTAAACACGCTATTTCGTAAGTGTAACGTTATATCAGGCTTAAAAATTTTACGATGCAACCTTAAAGCTCACTTTATATCTATCTATCTATTTAAGCTTATTTATCGTCGGTACCGGTTGCCCATATGACCGACGCCCCCTGGAGAGATTAGTTATTTTATGTGGTGGGGGTAGTGCAAGATACAGAAAGCATCCCATTCCAGAGACACTCCTGGTTCTTTTACATGCTCAGTGTATAGCACTGATACATGGGACCTCGGTTTAAAGTCTCATCCGAAAGACTATTAGTAATGTAAGTGGAGGAGCGGGGGATCGAACTCGGGACCCCTGGTATACCAGTCCAGCGCATTACCACTGGACCACATCCGCTCCTGCTCACTTTATATTGCAAATCAGTCTCTTTAAATAAATGGACCACGCCTAATCATCTGTCAACCCAGCAGGAAGGTAATTAGTAGTGTGTTGAGAGATGCTGACAAGCGACGAGACAAGGTTTATTTATGAGAAATTTCGCCACCTACCCCCTGGGGACACACCAGTATACACGTGTCATTATTTAAATGACCAATTACAAAGAAAAATATTGCATGAATTATTACATCGTTACCACATAACTAAACAGGCACGTGAAATACGAAACTTTTTTTCCTGGAGCCTTTTTCTGGCTCTACTTAAAATTTATCTTTCCGAAACACACAAAACTTGTGAAGATTAAAAAAACTTCGATATAACAAACTTCGCATTTATCGAATAATAGTTGTTTATTTCAAATCTTGGAAGCATGAAACAGACCTTTGCCAAATTCAGTTTTAATGCAACATGTGATATTATTCTACTCAGACATTTTAAGAGCTGCAAATAACTACTTCTTTGTTTGTGTTCGAGAGATAAGAATATCGCTCAAGAAACTGTCTTCAGACAATGTATTCATACTCAGCTGACAGTTTTACAATAAAGGTTTGATTATGTTCCAAATTTGAAAACCTCAGTATTTTTTTCTTTCAAAAACAATAGACAAAATGTGAAGTTCCCACAAAATCGTTTAAATAAACACAACAACACGAAGTTCTCACTGCATTTTTTGTGAAAGAGTATATTTTTGCTAACTCTATATTCGCTTTGTTTGAGAACTAAGGGCAAAACTATCGTATCTCAATTTAATATTAGTCACAAAGTTTTACACTGAGCACTTGTTAATCACTAGCGAATCCGGGGGGGGGGCACATCCGGCGGCTCCCCCCCCCCCCCAAAATTCCCGGACCATAGGTGTTATTGTAGGTCTATTTTGAATATATCTTTAAATAATGTATAATTTATTGTTCAACATTGAATTGAATAATCAGAAGCCCTTGTGATATTGCCAAATCAGTATACTATAGCATAAACACAACCATTGAAATGAGGTAGGAAACGGACACAAATTGGGCCGAACATTTTGCGCCCCCCCCCCAACCTGAAATCTTGGAGCCGCCCCTGCTTAATGTATTTTCAATAAAATGTAACAGTGGCTCACAGTTCTTAATAGCAACATAGCACGGGCTTCAGTTTCTTAAAACACAACAGTGTGTTTTTGTAATTACAGGATAACACATCGCCTGTGTGAGAGATGAGTCAGACAACGTGCACGTGTATATCACCGATTTCGCACATCCCGGCTTTATAAACTTTACATGTACGTTTCAGTCAGTCAGACAGTGATACAGCAATTTGACTGCAAAATCCTCTAAAACGTCTGTCTAAGGAAAAAAGTGAAACATAAGTGGAAAAAATAGAAAAAAACTAGTTCGTTCTAAAATTCATTAATAATAATAATAATAATAATAATAATAATGACAACAACATTAATAATGATAAACATCGGACCAGTCTGTTGTGTCACATATTTACTGTTTTGTCGGTTTGTTTCTACCACTTATAATTCTTTATTCGTGGGGCTAAAAATAACTTGTTTTTCAAAATTTTGTTCATCATCATTAATAGTCAAATTCTGTACACCCACAAGTAATAAACGAACAGAGAGAGAGAGAGAGTGTACTTATACATAACACTTATCAACTTGAAACTCGATCGCTCAAACTTCGGAGTAAATAGGCTGGAGTAACAAGAAACAAGCAAAGTGTTCTGAATGAGTTTGAAAGCTAATGAAAAATGTGAATTTGATACAATAATGTTAAATTAATTTAACGCATCAAATATAACCGTTTTCACAAGGAGTTGTAGTTACAGTGTTTCGAGAAGAGAATTCATGCATTATGTGAACAACACCTACTCAACTCATTTGCCAATAGGATTTCAATTTCGGTTTGCTTTTTTCTTTTTTGCCTTGAAAACATGAATAAAATGACTAAGATTGGGTTATCGTAACATCTTATGTAAACAAATTGAAAAGAAAGAAAAAAAACACCCACTTTTAAATATCTTAAAAGTCTTTTCAAACACACTGTTCAACCTTCCGATTGCCACCAGGCTATCTTTTATGATTCATTGTTTAGGAAATGCTATATACGCGAGTGGTGCTGATAACTTGGTCAAACAAACCAATAAATCTTGTTCATTTTCTCAAAAGCAGATCATTCATTAATTCTTCCTTTTCCATTCGTTCACTTTCATTCAATCATTCTTTCTTTCTTTTTTTCATTCGTTCATTTTTTATTTATTCATTAACTCACTCGTCGTTTGTTCATTCATTCGATATTTTTCTTATTTCTTTCTTACGTTCATCCGTGTGTCCCTGTTTCACACCTTTCTCTTGTGTAACTCAGGATAATTATCTAATATATATACCATTTTGATCCTTGGTCCTGGTGCAAGGCAACGGAGAATCCAAACATGCTACGAGTTTCCCCTGAATGTATAGTCACAGTATCCAAGTCTAAATTATAAGCCTCGGTGAGATCAGAGAATATACTCAGTATCAGGAAAACTATACAAACTCCTCCATGAACACTCCTTTTTAAGTACTTCCTGTGGAACGAACACATTGTACTAATTTCTGAAAATGTTAAGACTCCTAGCATTTTCATTCTTATTTACAATATTTAAATTAGAGATTAATTAGAAAGAAATAAAACAATTAGAAATTTTTGAAATATTTTTTTTTCACAGGCTACATATTTCTTTTTTTCGTAGCTTCTACACTAAACATTTTCTAATATCCATGACGACTGTAGAAATAAATTCCACAAAAACTTCTGGAAGTTATTTTTAGCTCACACACGCCACTGTTCGGCTGTTGTAACACGCACCAGATTTCTTACTGTAAAGCGGTAGATAGCAACATCTGAAGCCGGGCTAATGGACCAGTCTATTTGGTATATGTTTATGATATACCCCCTGCGGTTATTAGTGTAAAACTTCCCTTTATGTGTAGTGGAATAGACTCGTTCTCCACATGCTTATCGGCTGATTGAGATAAGATGCATTTTGTGTTACCAATTGATTACACAAAATCTTCGAGAATATCGTCTAGATAGGAAGGCACATGCAATTTGTTATATCTGAAGTTCTACTTCAAATAAATTTCCGATTTACTTAAAAATAACTCATAGCTATATAGCTTTATGAACACATTTTTAAGAAGTAGTCACTCTTTCATGAAAGCATTACATGCATCGAACAGCTGCGAAAAAAGTGAATATTAATGCCGAAAACATCAATGAAATACTAATTTAAACGAAATCAGTCGTGCGAAAACGTGAAACGGGGAAGTGAGTGTTGATCCAACATAAAAATCGTTAATTACTGTAGTAGAAATTCAAGTATTTTGCAAACAAAATGTGACAGTGGTTTTAATTAACAATATCGATCTGGGGTCGTTTTGACCCGCTGAAATAATCATATCATATGGCTAATCATTTGAAATCATAACTGGATCCTTACACTATGATACAGCTACAGGCAAGCACAAGAGACTAAAAGCTAATTTGATTAGCACTTTGAGCTATTTACATGCCATATTTTTGTGCATTTTTTTTCTGTTTTTATTTCTTTCACAAACAGCCTGTCTTTCCAAGTCTTTGCACCATATAGTACAGCACTAAGTCTTAGAAAGAGAAGCGAAAGCGCAGGACTCCCGATTCGGAGGTCGCTAGTTCGAATACCACCAGTCTGGTTACGAGTCTCCAGTGACTTTTCACATACGACACACTTACTGGTATGAACGCAGAAAGCACTCATTGAGAGGGATAAATAAAATTTGCAAGAAGTTCCTGCCAAATCAATGTATTATAGCCGAAATAAGTTTAGACATATATTAAACCTGAGAACTCCATCACGAAGTGACTTTCTTACGACCTCACCGCCCTATTTTCACTTTCATTTTATAACGAGGCATTTTAGCACAATGGAAAGTTGTGCAAAGTTCTCTGCTACCTGGAGCAATTATTCAAGCATATTACAATGTATTCTTCAGGGCGAATGGTAAGGAAATTTCGATAATAAAGAATAAACCATACGTTATGATTAAGTAAAAATGGAAAAGTTTTTGAATGGGAAAACAGGGACAGATATAGGGATACATGTGGGTACATACCAGAGCATACACAATCTAAAGTAAGGCTTTTTGCTGATGACACAGTTATCTGTTTAACACTCTCATCCAAAAATCAATCAAAAGTCCTCCAAAATGATCTCTGTACTTTTGAAAAATGGAGCAATGACTGGGACATCAGTCTTCACGAATAACTTTTTGAAGTACTGGACCGAATAATAGCTGTGAACAATGCTATAAGGAAGAACAAAACAATAAGACTATGTTTTGAATTAGAACTTGTCACCACAATGTTAAAAATAATATTAATTATACTTTGAACTTGCTTCATAGCCTAACAATAGTATTGTAAACTTGTCACCACAATGTTAAAAATAATATTAATTATACTTTGAACTTGCTTCATAGTCTAACAATAGTATTGTTTAGTGAAAATAATAGTATTCAAGGGTTTTTGCCCCTTCTACGCCGTTTACAGGCGTCTTCCCCTTAGGAAAATTCCTTAAAATCATAGTTTTCTCCAAAAAGTTCAATTTACATCAAGTATTCTTCCCCTTTTGCAAAAAAAAAAAAACTGCATTAAATTTCCCCAAATTTAAGGGAAGGGCACATTCCCCAACCTGTGAAAACAGCTCTGGTATAATTGATTCATTTGTACAGGACACTGTCAGTTCAGTTAAACTTTTTACCAGATTTTTCTCTCAACTTTTTTTCCCAACTTCTGAAAATGCCATATATACAGATATATATGTCACCATTTATTACCCCTGGTATTTATTCCGTACGACTACATTATGTACCATGATCGATAAATGAGTGTAATGGAATGGATCGGACGTCACTTTCCAGAAATGTATACATGCATGTAAAAAAAGAAAAGAAAAAACAGGAAACCGAAACAGAGCTATTTCATGAAACAGAATAATGAAAATAAGGTGTTACTTTCGGCTGGCTTTTTTCTCTTTACACCAGAAATAGCCTGGTCAATAATTAAAATAAAATATCATATTTATCGCGAAAACTGGAAAGGGAGATTATAGCCTGAGCACCGGTTATATGAAAACTAAGTACGAATGCGTTATGTTGTAGTTGGGGTTAACGAATCGCTGTTCTATGGAGAAGAATGCATTTTTAAGAAACAATTTCATTTTATTTTCAAAAACACTATTTTTTACTTGTTTTTCAACTTTGTTTACTGTATTTAGTTTAAAAAAAAAAGCAGCACCAATATTCACTGGACAGTCGGGCTACTGATTTGTAATTTTTTACTGGACCATCAGTCATTTTGGTGGACTGGGCCTTCGGTCCGGTGTCTAAATTCGAAGACTGTGACATGGAGTTTAACCCCTCTAAATGCCAGGTGATCCGTGTTACTACATTCCAAACACCAGTATAAAATAAATATTTTCTTTATGGTACTCAGCTAGCTTCAACGCCCTCAGCTAGATATTTAGGGGAAGACATCACCTCAGATTTGACTTGGGAAACCCACATTAATATAGTAACCCAAAAAGCTAACTGTAGCTTAGGCTTCCGACGAATATAAAAACCCACCCAGAACCCCTCAAAGCAACAGCCTACAAAATGCTAGTAAGGCCTCCATTGGAGTATTACTCCTCTGTCTGGTCTCTGTACACAGATGCACTCACACACCAATTCGAGGCAGTGCAACGCAGGGCAGCAAGACAGGTCAAAAATGATTATGGGCAACTTTCCAGTGTATCAGAGATGCTTGAATCTCTACACTGGCGCAGATTAGACCAATGGCGCACAGACAGTCATGTTGCCATGATGTTTAAGATTACCAACTGTCTTGTAGAAATTCCCATTTCTGGTAACCTTACCCCAATGACTAGGAAATTGAGACATTTTCACCCACTGGCTTACCAAGTGTTGTGATTTTTTAGTTCAGGTATATAAAGATCTTTAAGTATTTATAAAATGATTGTATTGTGTCATTTTAACTGAGAAAAGTTGCACTCAGTTCACCTCTTCAATGGGCATCTGTTTCATAGACAAAGGAGAATCCTTGTAAGCCTCTCGCAGCACCATAAATTATTCTGTGTAAGCCCATGCAGCATTTTCAATGCTGCAGATTTGATTTATTAGGCTGCATACTGTATTTGGTTGGTGTTGACAGTTTTAGAGTGTTTCATCACATATTCTAGAGGAGGGTATATAAACCGAGGTCACTGATGTTCTAGGCTTTTTTTTTCCGGTCCTGTGGCTTTTTGAAATCTTTTAAATATGTTTCAGTCAATTTGGGTTCTAAGATTAAATCCTAAATTTGTTGCATTAAATTAAACAATCAGTTTGATTACAATAACTGGCACTTAGAAAGAACTGTGTGAGAGAGAATATATCCTTTAAAATATATATTGGAAATTTATATGGTTGTTTAATCAAAATTAATGGACATATAATTAACATCAAAAACTTAAAAAAATGGACTTTTGGTTTTGTCGTGTTAAAACCGCTCTGTGTGCGTTACCCAAGAATTACATCACCCTGAACAGAGTAGAACAGCTCCCTCCTACCTTCCCCCCCTAAATTTTACAACACAACTTATCTCTGCCACAACTGATTAGTTCAAATATTCATTTTTCCCCCGATATTCCATTGGAACAACCTACCACCAGACATTGTTTCGTGTCAAACATTAGATCAGCTCAACAAAGCTGTCAGCTGTGTTGGACATGCCTCCCCATAATCTAACATATAGTACACTTTTATTTTTAGCTCACCTGAGCACAACATGCTCATGGTGAGCGTTTGTGATCCCCCTGTGTCCGTCGTGCGTCGTCGTGCATTGTCAACAATTTCATAAAAACAACATCTCCTCTGAAACCAATGACTGCACATTAACCAAACTAGACATGAATGATCCATGGGTGGTCCCCTTTCAAAGTTGTTCAAATGGTTCTGGTCTGTTGCATAAGTAGGTCACAGGGCCAAAAAAGAAGTTTCAAAAATGCATATTAAAAAAATCTTCTTGTCAGAAAGTACAAGGCCAAGAGCTTTGATATTTGGTATATGACATCATCTATAGGTCCTCTACCAAAGTTGTTCAAATTATGCCCCGAGTGCCAAAATTTGCCCCGCCCCAGGGGGTCATAGATTTTCCTTATATGTATATAGTAAAAACTTAAAAAATCATCTCCTCTGAAATGACAAAGGCTAGAGCTTTGATATTTGGTATATGAAATCATCTATAGGTCCTCTACGAAAGTTGTTCAAATTATGCCCCTAGTGCCAAAATTGGTCCCACCCCAGAGGGTTAGGTTTTCCTTATACGTATATAGTAAAATCTGCAAAAACCCTCTTCTCTGAAATGACAAAGGCTAGAGATTTGATATTTAGTATATGATATCATCTATAGGTCCTCTACGAAAGTTATTCAAATCATGCCCCTAGTGCCAAAACTGGCCCCATCCCAGGGGGCCATAGGTTTTCCATATATGTATATATTAAAAACTTAAAAAATCTTCTCCTCTGAAATGACAAAGCCTTAAGCTTAATTATTTGGTATGAAATATTGTCTAGTGAACCTGTTCCAAGTTTGAACAAATTATATAAGGGGTAAAAATTGGGGCTGCCCAGGGGTCATAGATATTCATTATTTGCATATAGTAAAAACTTAAAAGAAAATTATCCTTTGAAGCTTCAAAGGCTAGAGCTTAGACATTTGGCATGAAACATTGTGGACCTTTACAGACATTGTTTCAAGTATGGCCCTAGGGTCAAAATTGGCCCTGCCCTTAGGGTCATGGGTTTTCTTTATATACATTTAAAAAAAAAGTGATCTCTGAAACTAAGAATGTTAGAGCTTAGATATTTAACATGAAACACAAAAAACAGTCTGTCCTCAGGTGAGCGCTTTGGGGCCAATTGCCCCCTTGTTAACATAACCCTCCTATCTCTCTTTTTTAGATCTCTTTTAAACTCTATCAATTCTTTTTTCTTATTCTTTACTAACAGTCTCCCAGCAGACGCACACCATGTCTAGGTCCCCACTAGGGGTTCAACATTAATGGCAGATAGATAGATAGGGTATACCGGGTATTGAATGTTATCGTTGTTCACTGAGCACGTCCTGAGCTAATTTTGTTTCTTTCCAAAAGAATGAAAACAACAACAAAAGCCTAGTACAGTTTCCAAAACAAACACCATTTACATTCTAATCAATTATTGTTTTATCAGATCTATAAATTGTCATGAATCAAATATTGTTAATATTGTTGTCGTCACAATACTCGATACATGACATCAATCTTTGAGCGTAATGAATAAGACTCAGTAGTAAAATAGGACTTAGAATTTAATTTCTATTCTCTTGCAAGGGAAAAAAAGCAAAATTCTGCTAAATAGATATGATCCTGGACCCGTGCTCCTATGGTAGATGCCTTTCTAAGTTTGATGACCCATTTAGGGAGTAACTGAAGAAAATGCACAGTACACACACTTGTAAAGTCACGTATTTGTTCTTATATCTTTTTATTGTAGTCAGCATGGAGAGTAGCAGGTCAAAACATTCCCAAGTTAAAATGTCCCCAAGACAAAATGTCCCCATATTAAGACAAAATGTCCCCTACATACAAAAAAAAAAAAGATATTAAAAATGTCTTCACTTTTTGTCAAAACTTCCCCACTATTGGTCAAAATGTCTCCACTGTTTGCTATTTGGTTCTATGGGTTTAGAATTCAATTATTAATTTATTTTTGGATTGAAAACCTTTTGTGAATAAATGTAAATACATGTAAAAAAGATTATAATATGGTTTAAGCCTGTTATTGTTGTGCTGGAAAATAAATTATTTCATCAGATTATATGCACAGAAACAGTGGAAAAAAGAGACATGTCAGTTGGTTTTCTGGCTAGTGGTTTTCTGGCTCTAAATTCTTTGACTGGATTTGTTCGTCAGTTTGCAATAACTACTATTGATGATCTTCTACATAAACACTTTTGGTAAGTTACTATAATTTAATTGAATGAATCTAATATTAATTGATAATTGAAATTGATAATAATTATAATTAAGTGCATCAACTGATGATGTTGTATTGAAGTTTTACAATAGTCCTTAAGTATACGGCAGTTTGGAATAAATTAGGTTGATGTTAGAATTAATTCGAACTTCAAAGTTCCTGACATAAAATATCCAGAATGTCTGAACTTACAGTTTTCAAAACTGGGGCAGTTTTTGCCAGAAGTGGGGACATTTTGACTTTTATTTTATCAAGTGGGGACGTTTTGACTAGAAATGGGGATGTCTTGACCTGTTGACATTTTGACTTGGGTACATTTTGACTGTAAAGCACATGGAACACAAACTTTCCAGTCAAAAAGTGTGCTTCCTTTTTACCAATAAGCTCAAACTCCTGTCATTAGATATGACATTGTTTCCTGGGTTGAAAAAGGTTTTATAGCTCATATGCTACCTTATCAGGTTTTGGCATAGTTCTTGTTGTTTTCTGTTTTAGTGACCTTATAACAAAAGATGCTGTATAATGGTACATGTATTAAAATGCAAATCCAAGTTAAAAGAAATCTGTATTGATTCATCAGATCATTCTAGTTCATTTATTCAGATTAAAGGAGAAAAAATAGATTTTCAAACTGAAAACTTAAAGCGACTGACTCACAGACGATGATAAAAAGAAAATGTTTATACATCTTGAAATTCTTGCTGTAATCGTGAAGAACATATTTAAACTAAGTTATTGACTCAGTTTTTGTGACAGAAAAACATCAAAATATAAAGTTTTACACACTTTTATCGGTAAAAAATTTACGCCGTTAGTCACAGGGTAAATACTTTAGTTATAACATTAATTTTGAAGCAGTCTAATAACTAGATGTCGTGGCTCAGTGGTCTAAGTCGTTGCTCTATATTTTACTGACCGAAAGGTCGTGGGTTCGAATCCTGGTAAAGTCAAAACTTTTTGTTTTCAGTTTTCATGATGTATAGAAGCATAATATTATATTTTTTCCATAGTATATTAAATCCTCTTAAATTTGAAAGAATAAAAAATTTCAGCAAAATTTTGTGAGTCAGTCGCTTTAAAAGATCTTCTTATCTTAAACCATCAAGGCCAGAGCTCTAAAATTTGGTGTCTAGCATTTTGTAGTTGACCACTACCAAGTTTGTGCAAATTATGCCTATATATAATATTGACATTTCCTAAGGGATCACTTGTTTTATAAAGAATTATATAGGAAAATTAAATGATGCTAGATAATATAATTACTTTCATGCCAGAATTTTTGACCTTGATGTGACAAGGACCTTTACATTGGCCTTTTAACCTACTTCCTTGTTTTTGCAGCTACAGCATAAAAATATTAACTATTGATATAATTTTGCATGGGAAGGTATGAGGCACTTTTGGAAAAAAAATGCATGTTATTTCTAATAGCAAAGACTTTAGGTTCAAACATAGTAGTCAAAAACAGATTAAAGCTAGAACCAATGGATGACTGTATTACAGCCATGTCAGTGGCTTCTGTCTACTTCCCAGACTATCAGTCATTGTTGTTACTTTGATTATGTTATTCACATGAAAATCTAAACTCTCAACAAACATTCAAAAGTCTAGCTTTAGTGATAACAGTTTCTGCTTCCAGCTTATTAGGCTCTGGTTTTAATCCATGTAGAAGGGATGAGCATACATGTATCTTTAGGGAAGCTCAGGATGAAATCTTTTTAGTAGCTCACTGAGTTGCATGCCTCCTGAAATGAGGGATGTTGATTACCTTCAGTGATTGTCAGCTGTTCATTTCTTTGTCACCTTATAATTGAAATATGGTGTTAATGCTATGGTGTTAACTTCCATGGTAACAACTTCCAAGGTATTAACTTCCATTGTGTTAACTTCCAAGGTATTAACTTCCATGGTGTTAACATCCATGGTGTTAACTAACTTCCATGGTATTAATTTCCATGGTGTTAACATCCATGGTGTTAACTAACTTCCATGGTATTAATATCCATGGTTTTAACTAAATTTCAAGGTATTAACTTCCATGGTGTGAACTTCCATGGTGTTAACTAACTTCCATGGTATTAATTTCCATGGTTTTAACTAACTTCCAAGGTATTAACTTCCATGGTGTTAACTCGCTACAAAATCTTGCAACTCCATGTTACTTTCCTTTGTACATGTCTTGTAACTCTTGTGAATTATCAGGAAAAAATTCAAAATATTTTTTTTCTTTTCTGAAAGTGCCAGTACTATTTACTTCCTTCTGGCACAGGCAGAATCTTTGCTCTCTGTTGAAAAAGTCAAAAACATTTCAATGATTTCACTTAAAAGTGTAATGCCATTACAAGGGTCAGAGTGATCATTGACACCATGTTGAATTTGGAGATGGTGCATTTTAAGGAAAATATTTTGATGCACAAAATTGTAGCTCAAAATGGTTGTCGGTAAATTGTCATTAAATTGCTATTTCCTGGTTTCATTATTCAGTTCAGAAATGAGAAGGTCAGTCTTTCAACAATTCATTGGTATTTCCAGTATCAAATAAATTGTCCAAAATAATAGTAAATGTGGAAATTTAAACATAAATAATAATTACACAGAAAATTGTGAGAAATTCTACAATAATAAATCCTTTAACACCAAGTGAAGAGGCTGGATGTAAAATCAATGTAAAATGGATGGAAAATGTAAATGTATCTATCATTGGTACTGGTTCCCCAGATGGCTGGACATGGCATCGAAAAAATTGTCATGTAAAAGTTTTTAAACTTTGAGCTGATAACATAGAATCAGTATGAAAACATAGTGACTGCTTGAATAATTCAATTTTAACAAGAATTTCACAGTTTATCAACATCTTAGTACATGTAAATTTTGTAAATTTTGCTGTATAATAATGATTCAGGAATCAAGGGAATTAGACTAGGAATCTTTGTTGTTTTGACTTGAAACTACCTTAGACTTACTTGAGACTTATAAATTTTCTATTCAGTAGCCCTTATTTAATCATTCCATTAATTTAATATATTTAGGAAGAGTCAAAGGTGTAAGAACTCACTTCAGACAGTGAAGGATGTATTGGACTTGAAAGATTTTAATTCGGTTCCCTGTTTTACTGCTATCGACATCATTTACCGGAATCGACCAGAATCGACTTACCATTACTGGAATCAACCTATAATGTATTTCATACATTAGCAGTAGTTTTGAAAAAATATACAACATTATTTATTAGTACATAATATGACTATTTCATTTTACAAAAGGCATATGAATTATGCTTTGAAGTGTTATGCTTTTATAGGATACCGAGAACGGGTGATTTGCAGAAAATTTCTGTACAGGGAGATACACTGGACTTGACCTGTATTTCATAGAAAACTTGTATTTTACTAAGATATATGGTATAACATTAAAACCCATCACCAATAATTTTCTTACAAAAAGGAATTTGAAGTATCTTTGAGCGGTAATATCTTATGAGAGAGACTGAATAGTGGCAAATTTTCACACTCAGAAATACACAGGAATCGACATGATTGTAGTTGCTAAATAATTGTAATTTAGTAATATATTTCATATTATTCATTTATATTAGGGTATCAATAACATATTTACAAAAAAAATGAAATCTGTTCAAGTGATAAGTTTTTATATGAGACTGAAAATCGGCAAATAGCGCTGGATTTTCTGATACGGACACACACCGGAATCAGCATACCAACACAAATAAAACTTTTGTAACATAAATGAGATCTATCATAAATACAAATAATTAAATTATTTATTTACAAAAGCAATTTGAAGTATCTGTGTGTTATGCCATATCATTTTATGTTGCTTCAGCGGTAAAAAAAGGTCACACTAAACAACTGAAAACACCTGATGACATCTTGTTATAACAGTTACACGACTGGTATGTCTGCCTTATCATTTATTAGTGCGGTGATATTTCCTTTGTTCTGCCAATGCGAAAAACATAAATCGCTGCCTTTACAGGTGCAAAGATGCTATTAAATTTGGTGTAAATACTCATTTCTGCAATATCAAAATTAAGCAACAACCAGGGACAATCATTCGTCGGCATTTCGAAGACTGTCTTGTGAGAGGTGTCATAAAATATTGAGTATAATGTAGAAATTATAGGCATTTAAACCATACACCCCATGCCAGTTTGCCGGTTATTTTAAAGTATTAACTTCATTTCATTTCAGTTCAGCGTAAATTTCAAGTTTTCTATGAAATACATTGTCGATTGCAGTGTATACCGTATGCGAAAATTTCCCACAAATCGTCGGGTTTCAGTTTCGTACGAAACATACCACAAAAAGATACTTTAAATTCCTTTTTTAAATTCATTATTTGTGATGTATATTAATGAGTAATACCACATACCTTACTAAAATACAGGTTTTCTATGACATATGGGGTGATTGCCGTATATCTCCATATGTGAAAATTTTCCGCAAATACCCGGTTTTCTTTCTCGTGTTAAAACTTTCCACTCGAAGATGCTTCAAATTATTTTTGTAAATAAATTCTTTATGATGAACAATAATGATTTATGCTATATATCTTACTAAAATACCAGTTTTCTGTGAAATACAGGTCCATTCTGGTGTATAATGGTCCACAAATCGCCGCTTTTCAGTCTTGTATAAAAAAGATACAACTCGAAGATACTTCAAATTCCTTTTGTAAGTGAATTATTAGTTATATTATGTACCAAAAAATAATGTTGTTTATCTTTATAGATCAATTCCAGTAATGGTAAGTTGATTCTGCTCATTTCTGGTAATCGAGGCTGATTCTGGTTAAACATGGGACCCTTTTTAATTGTTTCATTTACAGATACATTATATTCTGTGACATATTGTGTATTTTGTGAATATTAATAGACAGGCCTAGATCCATGCATCCCCTTCACCCACTTTCCCCTCTGGATCCAGGCTTGTTAGAGATGCTGTATTTTCTTCACTAGTTTTTTTTGATGAAGGTTGTTTTGTGCATCAAATGATCCACTTAACAGATCAGCATGTCTAAAGTACGTTTTTTATCATAGTTTGTTCATCCAAGGATTAGACACAGAGTAAGGACAGAGTGGCAAGTCAGTGTGAAAAAAGTTTCAGACAATACTTTTTTATTTTCAGCTTTAGTAAAATGTAGAGGCTTGTAACTGGTCTCAGAATATTAGGTTTACTTCTTTTTGAAGAATCTGTTGTTCATGTAAAGTAGTATAAGTGAAAGGAATTAAACTGAGTTTTATTGTAGGTTGGAGAACTCACCAGATGTCGTTGTTGAAGCAGGGTACATCATTGTGAAAAATGGTCCAAAAACCTGTAAATTCATCATCCCTGGAATGGTATTACTGCCTGAAACTTGTAGGGGACTCAAGATAGATGGCACAAGAGAACTTCACTTCAGCATCAAAGGTAACATTTTAATCTCGTTTACCTTTACCCCGCTGTCGGCAGTTGTTTTGACCGTTGTGATCAGTAAAGACTGTATACACCATCTTCAGCATTAATCTTATACCAGTCTGCACATTTTGCTGTTCAGTCATTGCATTTTCAGTTGATACACCTGCTGATGATAAATGGGTCCAACCAGTTTAAATGAAAAACAGGTCCATTTATAGAAATTTTGTAGGGTTATGGGTAAAGAAAGACAAAACTATGAATTATTCAAGTAAAATGGTCATTTAAAACATTATTACTTAATATGTATAATGTGTTACACTTTTTTTATCTCTATAAATCAATAATAAATGTAGTGAATATTTTATAAAAGATGTAAACTAATTTTGTGAAAGATTAGAAATACTCTGTTCTGCAAAGAACACATTTTTATCTACCAGTTTCAGTAACTCTAGTCCTAAAGTATTTTATTTACAAAAACACTTTAGAAATAAAATATTTTAAAAACAAATGTAACTATCCTTTCAGGACAGTTAAGTGGAGAAGGTGAGAGTGAAAAAAGATCAGTGAAAGCATTAACGTTGCAGAGTGACACTGTGACCAAAATAGAAAAACTACAGAACCACTGGTACTGTACCATTTGTAAACAGAAAATACTAGCTGACTGGAGGTTAGTTTTGAATTTCTCTTTTTGAAAAAAGAATCCAAAGAAACTTGCCTGTAAAATCTTTGAAAATTTACTAGAAATCTCTAGCAACATTTTTAGCAAGTTATTTTAAATGCTAATTATCCTATTAAGGTTGTAATGTTGCCTCTTAGGGACTGTACCAAGTACCTTGTCCAGTTGGAGCCCAGAGCCAAAGCCTATTTGAATGTCCATTTTACATTCAAGTGCATGTTTACTCTGTGAGGTATCTACCAATAGTAACCTTTTGCATTTTGAATGCCTTGACTGTGAACTTCCATATTCTGTTAGCATTTTCTAAAACATACAATTGAAATAGAAGAGCAACGTCTTTTGCACAGAAGGACTCATTAAGATTACATACTCATAGACTTACCTTTATTACATAGTTTCACCGACTTTTACAACGTAAAGTTTCTGTTTAATATTGATAAAGTTTTATTGAATTAAATGCATGTTTATTTCATACACATTTTTCTTCAGTTTATTAAGCAGAGTGCTACCTTTGCCATCTGAGAATTGGTCAGACTTTACTGACATGTGGTTTTGTCATAACCATGGAAACAGTGACTCTTCAACACAGAAACAAAGAAAGCTTCTGCCTAAAGAAAGGGAGTGCTTTGTTGGAGAAACTTATATATTGGTTGCTAGGAAACATGTAAGCAGTGGTAGTGTCAAGGTCGTACAATCTAGAACGGTGTTGTGTAGTCGATGTGGTAGACAGCTTGGAGAAATTGTAGATAATGAAAATGGTAAGTATATTTATAAGAACATACATTTTTCTGTCTTTTAATTGTATTGCTAAATGAACTGATGAAAACATGCAGAAACTGACTTGTCTTAAAAGTCTTCTTTGTCATTCTGGCAGCCAGGGAAAGGGTTGGTGCCGGAGGTTGTGGGGAAGGGGATTGATTGTAGCCTATACTTATAATTAAGCCTGAACAATAGGTTAATTTGCTTTCAAGAGTGTCAGTAATTCTGCCTTTCTGACTGTAGCTAATTTTGTCTTCATTACCCTTGGTGACCATAGGATATTCAGCCTTTATAACTGTAGATAACTCCATCTTTGTAGCCATAGGTATTTCTACCTTTGTGACTGTAGGTAATTTTGCCTTCATAACCATGAGTGTTTATTACATCTGTGACTGTAGGTATTTTGGCATTCATGACAATAGTTGTTTCTTATTACTGTGAAAGTAGATAATTTGCCTGTTTAACTCAACTATATATGAAGTAGGTCGACTCATTTAGTCAACCTGTTCTACTCATCCTGGCATCGGTGTCAATGATGGTTGAGATTTTGCGTGCAAGTTACTATCATGCATATATCTTATTAACCAGCAGTGCTTACTGATTTAATTCTTCCCTTATGTCTTCAGGGGCATTAAACAAACAAGTTAGATAACTCTTGACCAAATTTTAGGCCAATTATGGTCCTTTTCTCACTTAGGAATCTTGGTTAAAGTTTTGCATACAACATACTAACATGTTTATTTCTCTGCAATCATTAAGGGGATTGACTGAAATTGAACTAACAGAAGCGGGCACAGGTGTTGACCAGAGTGTATTGTCTTGTTGATACCTCTGTTGACCTCTAAATTTTTCAGGTGTGTCATCGGAAGACAGGGTGATCAAGTTCTACTTGCATACGTTATTAATCAAGGACTTGGCCCTAAGTGACATGATACAGCCAGATATGGACAAGCATTATAGGTAAAATTGCCATTTATTATCTTTGATTTTCAATATTTCATTTCTAACCATTTTTTGTTACAAAAAAAAAAGCTGTAGAACTGATACCTCCATATAATTGACAGTTTTTTTGTTTTTTTTTGCAGTTCAAGTTAAGTAAATGCATGCAAAATGGATATACATGCAGCCATGGATGCATGAATAATTGTTTCAAGTCAGTCAATGATGCAATTAAATTTACTCTTGAAAGCTTAAGCAGTTGTTATGTGCTCACTTTTAAATACATCTTATGCTATATGGGTAGTTTAAATCTTACAAGAAAGATCATACAGTTTCCACCTCCAGTTTAGCAAATTCATATTTACTTGGATAACTTATGTTGAAGTTTCTTGTAAATACAAAGATAAGTTTTATTCAGACATTCAGTGTGAGTCAGTCAAGTCAACTGAAACTGTGCAAGAGTTACTGACGTAAGAAAACAAGCAAACCAAAATCCCCCTCCAGCATCTATTACACACACAAGTGGTAATGAGAAAACCTTTTGGCCTCCCTCCAGCACCTGTTACACACACACAAGTGGTAATGAGAAAAACCAAAAGGCCTCCCTCCAGCACCTATTACACACACACAAGTGGGAATAGGAAAATCAAAAAGGCCTCCCACCAGCACCTATTACACACACACAAGTGGGAATAGGAAAAACCAAAAGGCCTCCCTCCAGCACCTATTACACACACACAAGTGGTAATGAGAAAAACCAAAAGGCCTCCCTCCAGCACCTATTACACACACACAAGTGGTAATGAGAAAAACCAAAAGGCCTCCCTCCAGCACCTATTACACACACACAAGTGGGAATAGGAAAATCAAAAAGGCCTCCCACCAGCACCTATTACACACACAAGTGAAAATAGGAAAAACCAAAAGGCCTCCCTCCAGCACCTATTACACACACACAAGTGGGAATAGGAAAAACTAAAAGGCCTCCCACCAGCACCTATTACACACACACAAATGGGAATAGGAAAAACCAAAAGGCCTCCCTCCAGCACCTGTTACACACACACAAGTGAATATAGGAAAAACTAAAAGGCCTCCCTCCAGCACCTATTACACACACACAAGTGGGAATAGGAAAAACTAAAAGGCCTCCCACCAGCACCTATTACACACACAAGTGAAAATAGGAAAAACCAAAAGGCCTCCCTCCAGCACCTATTACACACACAAGTGAATATAGGAAAAACTAAAAGGCCTCCCTGCAGCACCTATTACACACACACAAGTGGGAATAGGAAAAACTAAAAGGCCTCCCACCAGCACCTATTACACACACAAGTGAAAATAGGAAAAACCAAAAGGCCTCCCTCCAGCACCTATTACACACACACAAGTGAATATAGGAAAAACTAAAAGGCCTCCCTCCAGCACCTATTACACACACACAAGTGGGAATAGGAAAAACTAAAAGGCCTCCCACCAGCACCTATTACACACAAAAGTGAAAATAGGAAAAACCAAAATGGCCTCCCTGCAGCACCTATTACACACACACAAGTTGGAATAGGAAAAACAAAAAAAGGCCTTCCTCCAGCACCTATTACACACACACAGGTGGGAATAGGAAAAACCAAAAGGCCTGCCTCCAGCACCTATTACACACACAAGTGGGAATGAGAAAACCAGAATGTCTCCTTCCAGTACATACTACACGCCTAGCTGTAAAAAAAAAGCCAAAATTACCCCATTTTTAATTATATGCATGGGTGTAAGAAAAGCCAACATATTACCCAAATGGGTGTAAAAAAAGCCAAAATGTCCACATATTACAGAAGTGGGTGTAAGAAAAGCCACAATGCCCCCATATATTACACACACAAGTGGGTGTAAGAAAAGCCAAAATGTCCCTGTATTACCCACACAAATGGGTGTAAGAAAAGCCAAAATGTTTCTGTATTACCCACACAAATGGGTGTAAGAAAAGCCAAAATGTCCCTGTATTACCCACACAAATGGGTGTAAGAAAAGCCAAAATGTCCCTGTATTACCCACACAAGTGGGTGTAAGAAAAGCCAAAATGTCCACATATTACAGAAGTGGGTGTAAGAAAAGCCACAATGCCCCCATATATTACACACACAAGTGGGTGTAAGAAAAGCCACAATGCCCCCATATATTACCCACACAGATGGGTGTAAGAAAAGCCACAATGCCCCCATATATTACACACACAAGTGGGTGTAAGAAAAGCCACAATGCCCCCATATATTACACACACAAGTGGGTGTAAGAAAAGCCAAAATGTCCCTGTATTGCACATTGAAGTGGTAGTAAGAACACAAGTTAACCAAAAGGTCTGTCCTGATACTAAACACATTAGTGGGCATAACAACACAAGAAGTCCACAAAAGTCCAGAATGTCTGAGGTAGACGTACACACACAAGTTAGGCACAGAAAAACAGTTTGCTTAGACTGGACACCACACTTGAGTCCATTTCTAGTCTAGGCAAATAATTTCCTTCAAACCAAGTCATTGATTGAGAATTTTTAACAATTTGGTGAAATACTAAGTACATCCCTTCCATGGCCTTCAAGAAGAGTGAATGTGCATCTGTGTTTTCGTGACATAGTAATACTGGTGAATACATTTGTAAAATAAAAAAAAAAAAGATAAAAAAAAAAAAATAGAATCATTTTACTGTTTCAGGATTGATCTGAACAGCTTTTTTAGTGCTTTGATTCTAGAACAAAGCAATACATTTGCAAGCTACAGGTTTATAATCGAGTCACAGTCAGTTACAGCATCAGGGAGCAGTCAAGACAAAATATCCACTTGTTTGGTAATATACCTTTAAAATTGCTACATTTATGCCAATATTTGCAAAATCTGTAGATAGTTGTTTTCAATCTGTCAAGAACAAATGATTGAAAGAAATTTGAAGAGCACACTGTGTAACTTAAGCTTGCTGTAAGGGAGCAATGAAGCTATGTGGTAGGTTTTAACGAATATTATTAAATAACTAAATATTATTAGCCCTTTAAAAGGGCACTGACCCCGTCCAATATATCTTTGGCCTCCTCTATAACAGGGTCAGTATCTATATCTGTCAGTGGCCCCGGGTTAGAAAGTGATTTAGATATAAAGCCTGCATTTTGAGAGATTTCATTGGCTGATTACACAGGGCCAAAGTCTGATATATAATCACTGCAGGAAGATCGAGGAAATGGCAGCCATTTTGTTTCAAGTGTTGACAGCTTGCATATTAGTATATTTCAAGTTAAAATTTAAATATATGACAGTGCTCCCTTTATCAGGTTATTTAGTTCTTACTGCAGTATTTATGAATGAGTTTTTATTTAGAGTAACTAGGGATGCAGTATCATTCGTGAAAGAGCAGGTCCAGTATAATATGATCTATGCAATCTGTAATAATTAAATAACTTTTTTTATACTTAGTATCTGACTTTGGGTTTCTGAGTGAATTTTACATGAATCAATAGTTCACATGAATCAATAGTTCACATGAATCAATAGTTCACATGAATCAATAGTTCACATGAATCAATAGTTCACATGAATCAATAGTTTTGAAATATGGATACCAGAAGCTTTCAACAAAGACATGCACTATTTTTAAACATTTGACAGATGAAAGTAACGTCTGTGATGGCATCATGTCAGATGTCCATTTACAAATACTCTGATAATTGATTTGCATCATTGGTGTTTAAACAACTTTTATTATACATTAAACTGAAAGAATATTGTTTTGAAGGAGATTGTATAATTTGACAGGAATTAAGGAAAATTATATAATGTAGAAGTTTATTTCCTCTCAATTACAAATTGATATTTTTTTACATTCTTACAGTTGTGGTTGCTGGATAGTAATGCCCTAGTTTACAAGACAGATATACTGTCGAAAAAAGAAGTCACACAGAAAGGCATCACAGAGACTGTTGCTAAACCTATCGTTACTGCTAAAGTTCTGTTTAAATGTCAGCTCTGTGGATTAAGTACAAACAGGTAAAAAAATAAAATAAAAGAGAAAAGAAATTGAAAATAAGCATTCAAAACACAGTGGAAATATTCGTGATAGAACATTATCTTTCTGTACTACAAAAATTATTTTCTCTCCTTTCAATTCTTCTTGGAAATAACAGAAGGTGCAGGTCAATAAAAAATGGGTTGCTGTGAAAAAAACAAAACAATCTAATCTTTTGTTGATTCTAAGAATCATATTATGACTGTAATTATTATGTATCATGGCTTGCATGGCATGCACTATTCCTATATCTGCTGTTCTACACTGCTGAAACTTCTGTGACTTTGGTGAAAACTTCACTACATATGCACAAAGAAATGACTTTTTGCATGGAAGCCTTTGACCTTTTCCATTGAGACTTTTTAGGAGAGCTGATTGGTGAGTTTGTGCAGGTAGGTTTATATTCTAAACTTACTGTTGCCCAGTTATGTCCTATAACATAGGTAAGTTAAAAGTGATTGTGGAATTGTATGCATCTCACCGCTCCTAAACCATTTGATCAACTTTGTGGAACCTGACTAATGAACTTTGCAGGAATTTTCTTTGCATAAAGTTGTTTGAAAAATACCATTCATTACAGACCTTTGACTGCTAGTGCAACCGTATGTTGAAGGAAATGCCTAATTCAAGACATAATGATAAAGCCATATGCAATCTATACCCCTGTGAATCATTGGCTTGACCCAAGAGGTCACATGCTACAAATGAAATACTTTTATAGGAAAATCTTGAAAATTTTATGAAATTTCAGAAATCAGTTGATACTTGTTTATAGACTTTTGTAAGAAATTCTTAACCGTTACCATGCTAAATATCTAAAATGAACTTGTCCATCTTTCAATTTGGACAGGTCCATTAACTGTTCATGGAGATGCTGACTGAAAATTTACTGACTGAATAGCGAAAAGTGCAGACCATGATCAGACTGCACGGACGTGCAGGCTGATCTTGGTCTGCACTAGTCGCAAAGGCAGTGCCAACTGGTTTTAGCAGAGTAAGGGTTAATTATCTTCTTTTAAATAACCCAACATTTTGCCATCTTGAAGTCTTCCCTCCCAAAATATTTTAAAACAATCAATGCTATAAGACATAAAATGTGACTAAATTTTAGCAATCAATTTACATCTTGTAACTTTTATTGAATACTTTGCCAGTTTAAGTATTTTTGAGTTTTCCTCACAGTTCAAAGTTAATTTTTTTATCAGTGTTTTAAAACTATCTAAATTAAAATCTGAATTGCTATCTCTTTCATCTTAATTATCTTCAGAATAAACGATAAATATACAGGAGCTATCAAGTACATGGAACTTTTTCTATTCATACATCTTAAACATTTCAGACCACCAGACTATGTGACAAAGTCTGTTATATCACTGTGGAGAAAGGACAACACGGTTCATGGCTTCAAACTTCCACATCCAACATTTCTTCAGTTGGTTAATCTTCTAGTACAGAATTGCCAGACATTGCCTGTTTCACAGAGATATCTCAATGGTTTCCATGTAAGTAGAAACAATCTTCTTATCTAAAAAAACTGGAATTATTTTGTTGTCATGGACGAAATCTGTGTTTACTGTAACAACTAAACAGACTGGAAAAACAATCAAAGTGATGTTAAAAAAGAAAATGTAAAAAGATTTCTTTTAAGCTTACGATTTTTTTTTTTTTTTTACGAAAAAAAAAAGCAAGTGTTACGTCCGATCTTTCTTTGTAAAACCAGTCATTCCTGAGAGGGTGTTGTACATGAACTTTTTAGAAGAAAATAAAACCAACTGCCTACTCTAGCGAAAACTGAAAGGACTTGAAAACTGACCTTCAACCATTGAGATGTTTCAGTAGTGTATGTTTTGGTGACCTTCACCTTTTGCCCAAAACATTGACTACAAAAAAGACCAGTCAGAAAGTGCTTCTTTAATGAATTGTTCTATAAAGTGGAACTTATTTGTTCTAAGTGTTAGACTTTGGTTCATTCCCTCTGCTGGGTTTTATGTGATTTCAAAATAACTACATGTAATCTTATTAGTGAAGCTTTGCTTCATAAAATGAATTGTTTTGTAGAGAGTCACATCAGATGATCTGTCAAGGTACTAGTAGGTCATGTTCTTTTCAAATATTTTAGGTCAGTTATCTTCAGAACAGTGAGGTCACTTGACAGTCGACTGTGATACTGAAGAGCTTTCCACCAAACAGTGGGATGTAGGAAGTGTACGGTGTACAAGTTGTTGGAATCAGTGTGGCTGAAGTAATGATGTATTCTCCAACTAAAAAAAAAACAAACTTGATTTACAGAGAAGCAGGACATTAATGCTTAAGTGACGCCACTGTGTTTCCCGTTTCTTAAGGCAGTCTGTAAAATAAGCCTTATGACCACAGTGTTCAGTTTTACTGGGCCTCTACATCTACTTTGGAAGACAAAGAGGTCTTGTAAAATCTATTTTCTAAGACTCATTGCAATTTCACTTTCTAGGATTCCCTTTTCACAAGACATTTAACGGCTTAAAACAATAATAAAATGGTATAAGTGAATTATCTTTGTGTTTTCCTCCATTTTCAAAAGATATGAGGACTTTTGACTTTTGGCATCAGAAAGATCTTTTGGGATCAAACCTCCAAGTAGCTTATGCTTAGGAAAAAAACTGCTAGTACTTGACAGACTGCCAAATGAACAAGAGGTGTAAAAAGCTATTTACAATGAAGGCAGAATCAGCAAATTAACCATGTTGTGATTTAAAGTGATATTCATGTTTAGAAGGACCAAGATGCCTGACGGTCAAGATAAATATTGAAAACACAGTGCGTGTTCAGAAATCTTGGTAAAGACTTTGTCATAAAGATTTTATATTACTTAATGGGAAGATATTTACAATGTTCAGTTTTACTCAATGGGGGTGGGACTTCTTGTCACAGCTAATACCAATATATATAGGTAACATGACTTGTAATATTCGTTTTTCTTGAAAGATTCCTTTAATGTCCGTCATTCAGTACCACCTATTTGATTTATTTGACAGACCTAAGAGCTTTTGGGATGTTTTTTTCCTTCAGATCTTTACGTTGGTCATGTCCATTACAATAAAGAATAGCTAAAAGCTGATAATAATAATTGAACTTTGAGAATCTTCTCCTGAATATTTATGGTTTGTATTTGTTAGGGAGTAGTGTCTTGTGATCCTTCTTAGTTTGTTCAAAACATGCCCTTTGGGTTGACTTGGTCCTATCTAGGCCTGGCAGGGGCTTGTTTTGATGCGGCAGGTTGGTGAGCCACCACCTAGTTAAAGAATGGTAACCGACTGCCTGTCCACCTGGCACATAGGATAAGGAATCAGGGAGTAAATGTGTACACTAATAGAGGTGTCTCATAAGCCTGGAAGGCTGGCCCTTTCAGTAGGGGTGACACTATAATAAACAAGCACTTTTCTTTATCATGTTGAAACAAATTGTTGTCTAATGATCCATTACAATGCCAGGTCCATATTGTGTAATTAATGTTAATTACTTTTACAAGGCAAACACATGAAGATCTTACTTAAATATCGATTTGGACCATTGTATCTGGCAAGCCCAGTTGTTTCAGTTAGTACTTCTGACCCACTAATCCCATATAGTACTGTTAAAGGATGCTCCAGGTTTGCTTTGGTCCTTAGATATGTACAAAATCTTTGAAAAATCAGCAGGTACAAACAGAATGCTCCAGGGCCAGGGTATTTAGGATTGTCATGAGGGTACTACAATGAGGGTACTACATGAGGGTACTACAATGACCCATGGGCTCATTATGATCCAGTGTGTTTTATTGCTGTAAAAATGTGAGAAAAGTGTTTGTTAAAAAAGCTGTGACAAAAGCATCAATATAATATGTGCCATTTATTCTCAGTATCAAAACTGATTGAATTGTGGTCTTCAGAAAATCAGTCCTGCCAAGGGGTTTCAGATTTTATACAGACATTCATGGATAGGACTTAAAAAACTGGTGGAGGTCATTTTTTGCAATGTGTTGTGATCCTCCATAAAGAACTTGTACTGGTAAGCTCCCTTGGATAATATTTACTTCCATCTATAAAGTATGTGAGTGACAGATTAACAGTTACTGTTTTTACTCCGCAGAACACTTGAGGTGAAATCTTAAGAAAAGCCAATGCCAATTAAATGTATCCCATGTTGACAAGGTATCTTCAGCTGCTTCAGAGAACTACACAACTCAAAATGCACAATATTTCTTTTAATTTTCATGATGAGAAAAAAGAACAATAAATGTACTATAAGTAACACAAGATGTGTTTTCACACAAAGTCAAAAAATGATACAATTACAAAAATATACATATACCTGGTACATGTCTGTATATAACTTAAACGCTTGTTCATTATGAACAAATTGTTATAGAAATAATGACCTTCCAAAACCTGACAACGGTGCAAGTTCTGTCAATGCTAAGCTGGAGTTAAAATGAGCTTATTTTTTTTATATACTGTGAACCTAATTTAACTATAAAGACTCAACTAGCAGTTTAAACTATGGCGAAGTTTCATTTTTTCAGTACCTCAAAACAAGGTAATCATATTGCTAAAATTACAGGATTGGCCAATCAGGGAGTACAAACTGAACAAGTGTTACTTATAATAAAGTAGATAAAGAACCTTTTGCTTATTAAAATGCAATAAAGTATAATTAAACCTGATAAAGAACAGAATTTATATACTTAACCTTTACTTTCAATAAATTTATCATCTTTTAAATGCCGAACAATAAAATACATTAAGGAAACCAAGTTTGAATTTTAAAAAAATTAAATCGTCAAGTCATAAGAAGCCTCATACAATTATCTACTCTTTGACGCACATGAAATAAATTTGTATTTTACAACACCTACGAACAGAGCTGTATGACAGGCTGTGCAGGGACCAAAGTTTCCTGAAGGTTAAGCTGTATCTCGGCCAAACTTCACCTAGCAACACAAATATGAAGCATTTTATAATGAACAGGAAGAGTAAATAATGGAGCAAAATACAGAAAAGAGCACATACCAAACAGTAACGAAACATGAAATATGATTAACACAGGTTTTTTTCCTGTGTTACACCGAGTTGAACATAGTGAGAGCAATATGAGTTTACCAAATTTAGTCGTGTTTAATTTCATTGTCTTGTAAAGTTTCAGCCTTCTGGAATTCACTAATGTTATCCTTGTAAAACATTTTCTGATTTTACAAAAACTGTCTCTTTTCCACTGAGGTTTTCTACTTATAAAAACCATCAAAAGTAAACCATCAAAAGTTAAGGTTTATTAATTACCCGGTAAAAGAGATTGTTTCTGATTACAGCCTCAAAATTTTTCATCTAAATTATTGGCTGTCTCTATCCTAAACAGCTTAGAAAAAAATCTAATGGATTTCTTCCAGTATTTCAGTAATTTTTCTTAAGAACAATTACTTCTTTCGATATTTCTGTAAATATAGTTTACCATACACTAAGCTTTAAAGATAATGTTGCATTTATGTATGGCAGAAAGTTCTTACTGTGGTAATAAATATCTCTATTTGGATTCCACTGTCTACACATTTCATTACTGTAGAACCCTAACATAAACAAGCAAGATTGTACAAGGCTGAATGCATAAATGATAAACCCACGAATAACAGACATGACAACTTATATAAATTCAGTACCAGATACATACAACAGACAGTAACCCTCTATGTTTAAACACACTTTTACACTTTAACAAGAGAGATAACTCAACATAAATATTAACACAAACATTGCATTTCCCAAACTTCATTTTAGACATTTACCCATACAAATGGACATTTTCCATCCCATGAATGATGTCACCAGCAATTACAATATTTATTTACCTAAATAAATGTTTCAAAGTAACTGTGCAAATGCTGATGAAAAGAAAATGTTAAAAAAGCAACTTTCATTCTATAACAATAGTGTGCCATAACATTAAATACAAAAGTAATTATGAACTGCTACATAGATTTACATTACAATCTAGGTACCAATATCGTATTCTTGGTTTTCCACATACCTAGTTTGGCGTAAATTTTTTTTTTTCTGAAATGTGACAGGAGGTCAATTTATCCTATTTCTGATGCATTTTCACGCTGCGATTAACTTTTTTTAAGTGACACACTTCTAGATCAATTCATAAATAAACTGAACGTATTATACAGAAACTTAAAATCAATGTTTTCAATAGACAAGGACTATCTAAAATGAAAAATATAAAGGATTTTCTTGATGCTGGAAAAAGAAAAAAAAAATCATTGCTTCAGTGTTATAGTGCATCCTCACTGGTATATGCTTTATAGATACATTACTATATCACAGAAATCTCAAGCTTCTATCTTAATGTCAATATACTGAAGCACATGTACATGTTTTACTTCACAATTTATTATTTCTACATGCGTCAATATTCCTCATGACAATGCATATTCATTAAAGATGAATATTCGTAAACCGATAAATATCATCAGGGTTTGAAATTACTAGTCCCTCATAATTCATGAACTTTCTCTACAAATTCTTACTAAACAAGTCTCTGGAAGGATACACCTTTTAAAAGACCTAAGCAGAACGAATAAAATGGGAAAAGAATGTAAAATCAATGAATATTCATATATATCGTGTCTATAAAATGTTCCCTTCTGGTATAAATAAAAATCTAACCCGCTGGAGTAATTTCAAGTTAAACATCCGAGTTCAATGCCAAACTATAGTATTTCCTTGCAGTCGTCATGAAGTGGAATATTTTTTGATGCAGAAACATTAAATTGTTTGGTATATCCCGTTGTATATGGTAATCCTGTGATGCTAGTATCATTGAAATTTGTCCTATAATGTACCACAGTGAGCTACACAAACTGGGTTAAACAAACTGGGCTAGTATCTCTTATTTTTCTGTCCCACAAAATCTCTTCTTTTTTTTTTTTTCACTGATTTTACCTATGTAGTTTTTGTCATACTGGTTTGGACTAAAAGCCTTGATTTGAGATTTTTATTGTGATAATACCTCTAGAAAATCATAAATGCTATATATATATTAAGCACAATGTGTTCAAACTGCATACCTTTAAGAAGTTAAAATTCAGTCTCATAAAACAGATATATCACCTTAGTGTTGTTTGTTGTCAAAGTAGACTTTATGCATAAAAGTCTGCATTTATACACAAGTCTTATGTATACACCTCCAATACAAACAAAAAAACCCACTGTTAGTTTACACTCATTCAACAATATTGGATCTGTATAAAAGCACAATTATGTTACATCTTTTTCTTCATTTCTCCTATTTTCTGATTTTTTATAATTTCACATCTAAAGAGACTGAAAAGTGGTGAAAGTTGCTATGATTGGTTTCCCGGCATTCTGACTTACACACACATATTGTGTAAGCAGTTTGTGTAGTACACTATGTTCATTTCCATGGTAACTTCAATTAGCTATCATCATGTTCTGACCATTAACCACATGAGACTTGAGGACACCATCTTCCTCTACTGTCACTGTTTCTACACCATTCTCTACAACTCTGAAATTTGCACAAATGAATAAAATATATTGTTTACACGTAGATCTGTTGTCACAAGTTTTAACAATGATTTTCTGCTGCTTTCATCTCCACTATAAAGCTAGCATTTCCAGCTGCGTGCCCTGTATAGGCCAAGATCAGTCTGCAAGTCTGGTAGCCTGATTGTTTTTTACAGTGTTCAACATCAAGTAAATAAATTTTCAAAGAATCCCTCTTTTTAATTATGAACAGCATCAGCCTGACACAGACAAGTCCATTTTAGAAATTTAGTGTTGTAGTACCTCATTTTCCTATGGTTAGAAAAAACTAATATGGGAATTACGTTCTACATAATTTACACATTCCAAAAAATCTTAAAAGCTTATTCTTCAAAAATGTCTTTTATAAAATATGGGCCTAGATGTCATGCTGAAATCAATTACTTTATATATTGCTAAAGATTTAGGCAAAAAAGATATATTTATCCAAAATATATAAGCCCCAAAAATATATCTTTAAGACTTAATGTTTACCCCCCAAAAATCATCTACAATCTTCAAAAAGAAGTAAATCTGCAATCGTTTTCAAAAAAACAGTTAATCAAAACATTCTATGTTTTCATCATGTGTTTATTTCAAAATAAAGATCTCCCCATTAAGACCTTCTCATTAAAAGAAGCACCCTGGTACTTACTTCTTGGTTACAACTTTCTTGCCGTTGACCATTTTGGTTGACGTGGACGTGGAACGGAAGTTATTACCTCCACCACCGCCTCCCCCAAATGATGTACTGGAAAATGACGAGAATCTGAAAATAACCAATCAGAAACTCGCTATAATATCCGCGAAAAGATTAACTTGGTTCCATTGTACACATACAACAACTAACACCGACTAGCAAAGGTGAGTAGAGGATTTGTTCGCTTCAAACAGTCGAAACTGGAAAGGAAGGATTTAGAGATAATAATGCAATCGGTAAAGCAAGGTAAAGTAACTTTTGTTGCAAAAGGTAGAGATGGAAATATAAGTCAATATAAAGTAGAATTAATGCAAAAGATCAACTTAAATAATGTGTTGATACCTCGTTAAGTTAATATTGTCCATTATCTCCCTGGCATGATAAATATTTGTTGCCACTACTTTTGGCATGAGCCTGTAACAGCACTAACACATGAAGTGTTCTAAGTGAAATGTAACTATATGATACAACATAATAAATAAAATCTAGAAAAATAAATACTGGTGTTTTGGGTGGTGTGTGATCTGTAAATTATGTGTATAATTATACTTTTTTTCCCCATACATACACACATTCATTGGTTCACAATTGCCTTCAAATACAGAAATTCTGTAGATGAGTACTGGTAAATGTATTGCTTTCTGGTAAAAGCTTGTATTTCTAAGAAAACTTAACACTGACCAGATCAGCAAAGTTCACTCTGAGTCTTTGAACCTGTGTCTTTTTGTTAATACATTTCATTTTAGTTAAATCACAACAAACTGCTTTATAATGTATGAATGCATCTAATATCATTTTATTCATTAGTGAATAACTACTTTACAAACAAGTAACAAACATGTCAGGTTAATATCTGATACAAATATGTGTGATAAACAAGCTTCTACACATCTCCTACAACAACACAGCAAAGCAAAGCTCGTCTTAAAGCTCTGGTTATGTTTTGACTGTTGATTTTGTTTCTTTGATTTTGTTTATTGTTATTGGGGTTTAACCCTTAACCTGCTGGAACCGAAAGTGATTAGCCTTTGCCACCAGTATAGAGCCAGGCCAGCCTGCACATCCGTGCAGTCTGACCAGGCTCTATACTGTTGGTAGCTCCATTTTTGTATTTTGATATTGAAACCCTTAAACTTGGAATGGAGAGTTCCAAATTCAAAGCTGGGCAAATCCATTAGAAAATTTCAGCATGTTCAGGGTTAACACCAGTTCCAACCTCTCTTTGGTCATATTCTTGCAGTTAGTCCACCTAACAAATGCTCCTGGGTATCCAACCAGTTTACTAACCAATCTCTCCACAAGCAACTGACTGCTTCCTCACTTGAATCAGAAGGACAAATGGGCTTCTAGACACACTGTTCTAGATCAATTATCACAGAGAAACTCTGCCAACCCTAGTGGGGTTTGAATTCAGAACCCCTGGATTGACAAATCGAAGCTGTACTAAAAAAGCTAGCTGGATCAGCTGTCTCTTTGATATTGACGCTAGAGCTATGTGAAGTAACATAATGCTTCTATACACACAATCACACTGACTTGTTCTCTTTGAAAAAACAAACATGCATATCTTGTTCCTCACTAAAAAGTTTTACTCCAACTGAGTAAAACTGAATATGGTAAAAATCTTTTTTATGGCTGCAGCAGTCAAAAGTTAATTTAAAACTATACTGGAAGGCATGACTATCATTCATATAAACTCTAGCAGTGGAAGAAGACTTTGCCATTTATAATTAACGCCATTTCTGAAAATTAACTGTGTTTTCAGCATTTATCTTCACTGTCATGCACCTTAAGTCATGATAATGGTTTGATAGTGGTCTGATAATGGTCTGTCCAGATTAGAGGAAAACAAGAAACGTGTTACAGACATGAATGCCCCTGAAACATGGCAATGGTCACAGTCACGGTAGTTTGTTACTTGACGTTACCTTGATAATTTGTGCCAGAATTTTTTGCAGTTGTGAACTGAACAAAGTACCCATACATCTAGAGGTAAGACTATTACATGTCCTTCACCTATTTGCATACCAATAGGTCACCACATGTCTTTTACAGAAAAACTGTTTCATAACAGTTTCTTACCTTTTAACTTTTGGATTTTTATGCTCCAGCTGAACACCACAGGCAAAAAATATAGTTCGATTATGAAATTGTAGGAGTTGCCCAGAGAAAAACTACTGAGTAAAATTAAACATAGGGCAATAACTCTGCCAAAAATGATCAAAGCATAAAAGCCTGAGAATACGCTCTGCGGCATTTTGTGTGAAAGATTGGTGAAAATTGCATGAGAATTGTAGGAGGAATTGTGCACAGAAACAATATTAAGTAAAATTTAACCAAGGGAAATAACTATGCCAAAAATAATCAAATTGCAAAAACCTGCTAATATCCTCTGTAGCCCTTGATTATGATCATTCCATGAAAGTTTGGTAAAAATTGCATGACACATGTAGGAGTTGTGCATAGAAACAATATTAAGTAAAATTTAACCAAGGGAAATAACTATGCCAAAAATAATCGAATTGCAAAAGCCGGATAATATGCCCTATTGCACTTGATAATGATCATTCTGTGAAAGTTTGTTGAACTTCATAATTATGAGAATTGTAGGAGTTGTGCACAGAAGCAATATTAAGTTAAATTCAACAGAGGGCAATAACTATTCCAAGAATAATAAAATGGCAAAACCCGGAATACTAGATAATCATTCTTTGAAAGTTTTGTGAAAATCACATGGGAATTAAGAGGAGTTGTGCACACAAAACATTAAGTAAAATTTAACAAAGAACAATTACTCTGCCAAAAATATTCGAATCACAAAAGCCAGAGTATATGCACTGTGGCATTTGATAATGATCATTGTGTGAAAGTTTAGTGAAACCAAATAATTACCCACAGAAGATGGGACAGATGAATGGAATAACGGATGAACAGTGCGACTACAATATGACACCTTGCGAGGGCATAAAAACAAATTAATGTAAATAAATGGAATGTGATCAATATTTTGCTCCTATATGCAAATCCTTCTTGCATATATACCAGTACCAAACTGGCAAGATTTGTGTTAGCTTCTAATTCTTAGATGAAATTTGCTTACAAAAATTCAAGTTTGATAACATAGTAATACTTATTCTTTATCAGATACGGATCATATATATGACCATTCAAGCAAAATAAAAAAAAGTTATTTCCTATGCTTAAGTATAAGCAGAAAATAACATCCATTCTATATTAGATTCAACTCTAAATGGCACCTTTGCAAACAATCTAGTGCATTTCTTTTAGCGTGACTCACCTTTCCACAGCGTTTATTTTTTTTTTATATTGGCATATGTATTAGCAACTATGTACAAATTCTTTCAAACACTGCCAAAACCTCCAGCAAATTTAAGCAGCAAAAACTCATTCCAACCTCTATAGCTACTACTACCATACACAAGATTTCTACTGTTTACAGTTTGAAAGATGAGCAAAAAACCCACCTAACATTCAACAAAAAAATACGGGTTGCGTTGTGAGATTATCAACAATGTGGTCAAATTTTCAGGTTGTTTTTCACTTTCAGATAATAGATTGTTTTGAAATTATTTTTGTATACTTTTTAATGCAATATGACTACCTGAAGGTACACTAATAGAGGAATAAACAATGCATATGTAACATTTCTATAAATCATTTTGACACCAAGGACGTAACATGCAACATGCAATGTAGTCACAAGTTTTTTGTGTGATCCACATCCATGTTACAGATATCTCCAAAGACAAAGCTGGCATGGCATTTTTCAAAGATAACACATTATGGTAATTCAGAGAAGGGAGAAAACATCGTGTGTTGGTAGAAATTGTTAATTATTTTATGACTTCGAACTTTGCAGAAAATCAAAAGCATGTTATATTGTATATTTATTTTTGATTTAATGTAATTACTAGCTGACATGACTTCAATCCACAAGAAATCTGTATAAGGAAATTTTCTGAATATGGTAATAAAAGGCCAATGAAAGCTTTATATTACTGGCAGTAGTCCAACTGCAGTCTGTAAAAATAAGCCACAGGTCTAAGGCCCTAGGCTTTTGTTAGTTCTGTTTGGGCCTACAAACTCAGCCAGACCAGTTCTGTTTGGGCCTACAAACTCAGCCAGACCAGTTCTGTTTGGACCTACAAACTCAGCCAGACCATTTCTGTTTGGGCTTACAAACTCAGCCAGACCAGTTCTGTTTGGACCTACAAACTCAGCCAGACCATTTCTGTTTGGGCCTACAAACTCAGCCAGACCATTTCTGTTTGGGCCTACAAACTCAGCCAGAGCAGTTCTGTTTGGGCCTACAAACTCAGCCAGACCAGTTCTATCTGGGGCTACAAACTCAGCCTGACCAGTTTTTAAGACCTAACAGATCTGTTAGAAAATAGCTTCAAGACTTCAGTTTTTACTTTTTGGGTCTAGGGAATATGTTCTGACATTTGGAATTTGATCTGGGCCTCATTCTGAAAAAAAAATATTTCACTGACTGCAACTGCTACATGTAATGAACAAATGAACTAATTCCTGCAAAATAAAGTTTTTGATAACACCTAAAAGTCTTAAAGACAAGAAATCGGTAGAACCGATGGATGCTCCCCAAATAAATGCCAATTCCAAAATGGCTATTGTTTAATATGTATTTTTTTTATAAGTATGAAAAATAACAAAGGGCAATAACTCCTAACTTATGCAAAATAGAGTTACGGTTCTTGCACGCTGCACTTCTCCTCATAGAGATCTATCTACCAATAAAGTTTCATGTTAATATGTCTTATACTTTGTGAGATATGCCCCGGACAAAAAATAAGTATGAGAAATTTCAAAGGGCAATAACTAAAAAATTAATAAAATAGATTTATGGTTCTTGTGCACTGCACTGCTCCTTAATGAGATCTAACTACCTATGAAGTTTGGTCTTGATATCGCTCATAGTTTTGTGTTATGCTCCGGACAAAATTATGACGGACGGACGAACGGACGGGACAGATGGAGTCCAGGACAAAGCTGCAACTATATGCTCGCCCTTCGAGGAGCATAAAAATTAAGATGTTTTCTATTTCCAAAAAAACAAGCGCTGTGTTCAAATGAACACCATGCCCCCAGCAGGCCCTCAAAAAGGTTGAAGTTTTTTGACAGACAGACCAAAAACAATATGCCCTTCCTGCAAGGGCATAAAAAGAAAGGGAAAAAAGTCATACAAAGATCTAAAGACCTATTACTTCAGCAATTAGAATCTGGGCCGAATTCCTGCCTGGGTGTCTAACGTAAAACAGTCTCATTTGTTATATGAATAGTCTGGCCAGTGAGTTCTTTATTGGTTAATAACTGAATGCTAATTATTGTGGAAATGGAAAAATTCCATCAATTTAAAACAAGTAAACTAAGATGGGGAGACTAACCAAATGACAAATATTTTAATATTGGACAAGATGTTAAAAGGAAGAATACCTTATAACCAAACATTGGTCACTGATGAAAACTGTAGAATGTTACCAATACAAGACTGTTTATGGGGTTTCTCACTGAAAACAACCTTAAATTCATTTTCTGAATATGAAGTAGTGTATTGTGCTTAACCATTTTTATGATGAAACTGAAAATGTTGTTGATGCAGACAATGATGATGATGTTGTTGGTGATGATTAAGATGATGAAGACAATGCCATCACAAATCCTCTTCTGTGTAATGACTGTCATCACTCTGTCATGATCTCACATGATCTCTCAACAGAAAATGATCAACCCTGAAAAACTGAACTAGAACAATGTTCAGACTGCCTTCATATATAAACTGGACAATGAAAATGGATAATGAAAACATTTTTACGCTATTTCTATTTACCCTGTATGGAGTCCTGGTGAACGATGTAAGAATGGGTCATCAAATATTGATGAATGGAACCCAAAAGACATGCCAGGAAACCCAAACGAGCTAAACCCGATAGAACCCATAGGATGAGCATGTGCATGCCCCTGTCTGTCCCGCCTTCTGCCCGCAGACTCCGCCCCTCTCTCCCGCCTCCTCTGACCATGTACATGACGCCGCCGTCTACAATGTCCCAAAACATAACAACATACCAAATATAAATTATTTCATATAGACTGTTTCCATACATGAGAAACACAAGCAGTTCGTGCTGAAATGCACAAATATCCTTCATATAATATTCATTATGTATATTTGGGTGCATGATCATAAATAACTGGCTACATAGACAACTAAATTCAATGTTTACTCCGAAGCATAATGCAATATATTCTGTGACCACTTTTTCAATCATGTTTCCATGACAATTTACTCTCCCCAACCCCTGCGGACTATACAAGGCATGCAATCTCAACAGCAAAATAATATCAAAAACGAAGTGCAAACAACGCAAGCAAATATGGTAAATGCAACTATAAAATACATGTATACCACCATGCAAATGTTAGTAAACTGTTCTTACAGTTAAGTCCTAGCTTCTGAACTACATCTTGTAAGCTTAATAAACAGAATATTTATGGAAAAAAGTGAGGTGTGTCCAATGTAAACAAAAGACAGACCTTATGAAGTGTATCAAATGTAAAACAATAGACCTCATAAATCGTGTCCAATGTGTACAAAAGACTGACCCTTTGAAGTGTATCCAATGTAAACCAAAGACTGACCCTATGAGGTGGGTCCAATCTAAACCAAAGACTCAGACGCTATGAGGCTGGCCCAATTTAAACCAAAGACTGACCCTAAGAGGCGTGTCCAATCTAAATAAAAGTCTGACCCTATGAAGTGTGACCAAACTGAGGTGAGATGATGTTCCAAGGAGATGATGAGAAGAAGTATGTGATGTTTTCTTTTTTCAATACCCCACCATGGAAACACTGACAGAAACACTCAACTCTAATGAAAATATGAACAGAACAGACAGGGTATTTTCTGCCCTCTGTTCACTGTTCAGATATTCAGTGTTCACTTGATATCCCAAAGATAAATGAACCAGTCCAAAAGACTGACAAGTCCATTTTAAAAACTTAACAGGATACAGTATGGTGAGCTCTGGCTGACAGGTAAAAAACACGAATGATTGAAACTATTCAAAATAACTGAGATCCTTCCAACTTTTTTTTTGTAAAGTCTATATCAAACTATCACAGTGTATCACTATGTTAGTCATATTAGAAATTTTATCTAGGACATGCACAATTGAACTGACTAGATTAACATTTGGAAATCAAATCTTCATTCTTAAAATTGTACATATTCACCCCTGTCAGTATGTTTGGAGATAACTTCTTTCTTTTAATCTATAAAACTGATAACTTAAGCCTTTAGGAAACCTTCTGACCATCGGGTAACTTAAAATCAAATGATGCCAATTTACAGAAAGGTTGTAAAATAAAGAAGAACTTGCAACTTTATCTGTACTGAGGCATCAAAAAATTGCATGAAGGGGCTGCATGAGTAGGTAACCACAGAGTCTTGTGTTCTGTTGAGAAAATGAAGTTATCTCCCTTCACAGAAAAGTAACAAGCGTGAATGCTGTTATGCTGCCTAGGCAATTTCAGTGTTACATCTCTCCTGTTTTTACAGATCACCACCACCTCTGAACATGCTTTATAATTCAGTATCTACAAAATTTCAGAGAATCTCTGAAAATTTCAGAGGTATTCCTATAAAATTTAAGAACTACGGTTTCGCCTACCAGATTTTGTAGTTTCACAATATGTAAAGATCAATATGATCATTCAAGATCAAAATATCACAGGACAAGAAAGACACATTATAATATACAGTACTTATGCTTCTACTATTTAGTATTATAAATGATTGATTTTCACACTGCAGCCCACATTTTGAGAGTTTATGCAATTACTAAATGTAATACACAGGACAGATATCTGATAGCAAAGATTTAAATGGTTCTCATTGATTCTGAACTAATTGATTGATGAAAAATGCAGCCTTAAATGATGTTGAAATGACCAAGTCATGAATCTTTCAGTTTCAAACATAATTACTAAAAATGTTAATATAGTTAATTCTAACATACAACACACATCACTCAGACCCAGTGTATATATCATATACTTGCTACTTGCTTTTCTTTGTTGCATTTTAAACACTTCTTATGCGATACAGTGTGAATGATATTGTATGAAATCTTAAGAGTAGCTGGCTGTGAAAATAATGATTATATAAACACTCTTAATGTTTCCGGACTGTTCAACTGTAAAAATATGCAAATACAGCTAATAAACAAACCTATATGTTCGTTTACACTATGTGCATTTAAGAAAACACAAATAAATCTGCCAGTGGGCTTTTTTGTCTGTATCAACTGAAATACATTTTGTAGATGTATGGAAAAGATTTTCAGTAGTTTCAGCATTTATTTAACTTTGTACAACTAGACAGACTTATTAAATAACCAAACTAGAAAGGTTATTTTCCCACCCCAAAAAACTGGAACGGAAGTTACACTAAAACTTACAAGATATTTTCCAAATTGAAAAAAAAGTATGTAACTTAAATCAATAAAATAAAGTTAATGACTTTCTGTCCAAAATTAAAGTCAGACTGAACAAATTTGCAAAACAACATTAAAAGGGGTAAAACTGGTAAAATTAATTGTTATAATACTGGTATATCTGTATGACAAAGTAACTGAATGGAAAATCACTGTAACATGAAAAAAAGTGGCCCATGTCCAATAATCTTCATTTCCACTCCAAAGTGAATCCTTGCAGCTTTTGGTGGAGGGAGAATTAGATGTATTGTTAGATCAATGATTCCCTTACCATAACATTTTGTGTTTAAAAACGGTCTGCTTAATTTAACCATCACTCTTGTCATCTCTAATTTCAGAACTGGTTCTGGTCAAATTTCCAGGAATCTGCTGTCATCTACAGTAACTTCTATAAGTTGTAATTTTAACTGATTTCACGCATTGCAAGCCTCTATTTCAAAATTTTCTTATATTCTTCCTTACACTTTACCTTTTATTCATTTTAAAATTCATTTAACTTTTTCGAAAATTTACATTTTCTTATACACCTAATTTTAGCGTATACAAAGGGAGAGAACTCTGATTTGACACATCTGCATGCTGGGTAATTCAATGAACAATTACAAAACTTTTTACAACACACAGCTGCGAGATGTAAATCTATCTTTAAACTAAAAACAAAAAAGAAATAGTTTCTTTCCAAATAGAGGGATAATCTGGATACATTAACTAACATTCTTTCTACCTATTTATAATTTTCATACTTTAAATATCATTTCTTAAACACATAGTTGAAATTTTGAACCTCTGACACCAGGGTAGACTACAAATCAATGAGTCTCATTATGGTCTGTACTGTTTACTTTTTAGGTCTCTAAGTTTTCAAGTATAACCCTATTAAAGTAAAATGGTTTCATCAAAAGATCATTATAGACAAGTTCATTTAAGAATTTAGATCAGGTAAAAATTATTATTTTCTATTTATTTTAGTCCAAAAGATGAAATACTCGTAGTAAACAAACAAAAGAAAAACATCTCTAAATAATGAAAGCAACTAAAATCAGCAGTCATACTAAAAGAAGAAGTTGTTCTAAAATCGGCAGTCATACTAAAAGGAGAAGTTGTTATAAAAAAAATCAGCAGTTGTTCTAAAATCATAAGTTGTTCTAAGAAGCAAGACAGACAAACACAGGCAGAAAGAACGAGTACAAAATAAACTGTAAACTAAACTAAAATTATTCTATTTCTATATTATTCTCTACCAATTTTTAGTGTAAATCATGTGTATCTATGGAAAATAAAGATGTGCCACAAAATTACCCAGAATGCAAAGTGCAAAAGCCGTGCAGCCCCACCCCAGTGCAACATGAACTTTTCACAAATTTAGTCCCAAGACTGAGTCAGACTAACATAGGAGTCACAGTGACTGACAAATTGTAGCCAAGAATTTGAAGAACATTCTTAAGACAATAACAATAAGCCTAGACAAGAATGCCATCAATAAACACCAGACAAATTGTACGCAAAACAAGGTAAGTACATTTAGATATCACTATTTTCACTCAAGATTCCCCTCAAAAAAATTTGAAAAATGTTTAATATTAACTTAACTGCTCATGGAGATTAGTCTTCTCTTAATTTGCCATTTTATGAAAAAATGTTCAACAGATGACCTACTGACAAGACAAATTGCTGGCTGTCATATTGATCAATAATGAACTGAGTTTTCCAGCAAGTCTTATTTCAAGCTAATTATCTGAATATTGAAGACGGTACCTAAATGAGGCTATACTGACGTACAACAGTTTTACTTAAATTCTACTGTACACTACATAAGAAAGGTGACCTTCACAATGACCTTCAGAATAAAAAATTTGCATAAAGGCTGTTATGACTGTTGTGACAGTGATATTACCTGAACTGAGTGAAAATAGGTCACACACGTTTGACAGCATAATGTGCTGGCTTTAAACCTGAAAATCAGAAACATCTGAAATTGGTGTTATATACCTACCCTGAGCCCCCAGCGAAGGGGTCGCCACCGAAAGATGAGGAGGAAAAGAAGGGGCTAGGACCAGGAAATCCTACAAAAGAATCCGCAAACAATCCATTTGAAAATCCACCAACTCTTGGGCCTAAAATAAACACGTTTATGCTGTAACAAACATTCAATTTCAGAAAAGTATGAGTTACCTGTTAAAGAAGCCGTATACTAGTTTGATCTCTCTCCGTGCATTATAAAAGTAACATTTCTTTATAAAGCAAACATATGTTTTATATGTTAATTCAGACTTTGAAATGATTGAGCTATTACATTTCATAACATACATGTCAGTTAACAATCCCTACTGGGTATATCCTACAAAATGTTTAATACTTAGATTATCTCTTATTCACAAAATACTCAGAATTATAGAAATTTGTCAAGTAAAATCAGACACTACAATCTATTATATTTTTTGTACAATGACGAAAGTTCCTAAAGCCAGACAAAAGACTGAATAATGTCTGACAAAGTCACAAATAATTTACAATGATGTCCTGAAAACCTCCTTATCTTCATTTTAAAAGAAAAAGCCAGTGGCTGAAATAGAACTTTGTGGCTGAAAAAGAAAATCTTGTATTGGTATTACATCTGCAACAAAGAAAATATGTTATACAAAAAAAAGGCATAAAACAAGCAATGCTTGATTCTTATCTTTGAATACTTTCTTGGTAGCACTGCTGATTAAATGTATAAGTATCTCGCATAAAATGGTTCTTAAAAAAATTCTTCAACTTATTTATATTAGGCCTCTGAAGTTCTTAATTAATTTTTGTTTTTCTTACTTCTGAAGCATGTTCTCATTCAAACTTTACTCAATTCACTACATTTTATCTCTGAGTTATGATATCCGTCCTTGACTTGCCCCTTAATACTACTATCTGACCATCATCCTTTTTGTTTGACTATTACAAGCCAGATATGCACTGAATCAATTTTAACCCATCAGGACATCATTATGAAGCAAGTAAATGACTTTTCATATTGAAACCTATTTTTTTTTTTTTTGTTCAAGATTCCCTAGAGATATATACTCCTTCTGAAGACTGTCTAGAATATGACACAAGGAATGTTAGATACCTACTTATCCATTCATCTCACAAATCTTTCAGAATTCAGAACATACAAATTTTACTGTACCAGAACTATTGGGAATTTTCACAAATGACGAGGCTTCCACCACATTAAAGATGTGTACAGTCAAAAAAAACATAGCTGATATTCTGTAAAAAACAGTTATGACTGGTTTCCTTTGAGGTTAAACCTTTAACAGCTAGTCATATTAGTTGGGCATTTTACCTGCCCATCATTCCTCAGAAGGACCAGTACTAGACTCCTATTCTCAGTAAGAAACTGCTCTCTTAAATAAATTGAAAGGGCTTGCGAGGCTTGAACCCATGACCATCCATCAGTGACAGATAAATGTATTAGAGTCAGTGACTTTAACCACTTGATCACTGATATTGGCCATGTGTTAGCTCACTTGATTAATAGATCAACTAAAGTTTCATAAGTAACTGAGACAATAACATGATGATGTCTCTCCCAAATGTTTAAATTATCAGCCAGTGCCAACACATACATTATTAACTAAAGACGCTGCTTATTCTTCCTATAGCTTTGGTAACAACTAGAAAATGGGAAGTTGAAAAACCAATTTAAAGTTAATTGAAATGAAAACTGACAAAATTAAAAGAGCACTTATAATGTAATTACAAATTACATTTCTAATTAAATTACATTTGAAATCAATTCCTAAACACTTTCAAGGCATTGAATGCAAATGGTAACAAAGAATGAAAAGCAGATACCTTTCTCTTTGTTGTGTAAGTTTTCAAATTAAGAAAAACTCAATTTTTCACAGTTACAGATGCCTAAGGAGTGAGGAGAAGCACAGTTTGGTGACCTAAAGGTTAAATTCCCTTGTTGTCATCTTACTATATAGTCTGTTACCTGAGAAAAACTCCGCAAAAGGATCCCGTCCACCGAAAAATTCCCGGAAAACTTCCTCTGGATCTCTGAAGTGGAAACCATGGAAACCGCCGCCAAAACTATAATCGTTATCAAAGTCTGCATAACCGTTACCTTGGTTACCAGTCAATCCTTCCTTTCCATATTTGTCATATATGGCACGTTTGTTTTCTGAAATTAATAAATGGCAAGTTCATATTAGAAAATTAAGGCTATGTGAATCATCATTTTTTCTATTTCTAGTAATAGTGACCTTGACCCTGAAAGCAGACAATCCTCGTCAATCCTAAGTGACACTTGCATACATGCTACTTACATACCAACTTTCACTGCAACATGACGTTCTTAAGTAATTTATTTTTTTGAAGTCATATTTCTTTTTTCAGTGACCTTGACCTCGAAAGCCAACAATCCAAAGGTAATTGATCCAAAGCAACTTTTACATACAAGCTAATTACACACCAAGTTTAATTTCAACTAGGGATGGGAACGAATACTAAAATCAATATTCGAATATTCGCTTTGCCATATTCGAATATATTTGAATATTCGTTTTTCCAGTTATCAGTTTACCAAATTTTGGTATCTGAACATTGGTTGTCGGGGAAACAGCTATGTATTATCTAGAAATGGCGTAGAAATGGCTTGTTTTATTGAACTTTTAAATACTTATTAAGAAATTGGCAATACATTTTATATTCCATTCATCAAAACCGCGTGAAATAAGTCCAATCACGAGAGGGGTGCAAGTTTTTTGTTTTGGTTTTGTTTTTTTTGTTTTTTTTTCCCATACAGCTTATTTCAATATTGTTAAGCGATGATCAAACATCATGCGAGGATGATATTTTTTTCAAATAAACTTATAAGAGGAAAATATTTGAGCTATTCTACTGATTGGGCAACTACAAAGTAATATCAATAAAGTTATAAACGTGACTGGTTGTTTGTTTTCGTAAAACATGACGTTAATCCTTGAATATTGTGAGACAAACAACTTCTAAAATTTGTGAAATAAACGGGCGCCAATTAAAATGAACAAAAGATTAAACGGTATCACAATTACGCCTGTGGCAAACTGTTAATCCGTAACGATTGCCCCTGCCAATGCATTGCAATTTTATAGTTAATTGGATCATTTTTGACACGCGATAAAGAAACACAATACCAAACAGACTGGGTTTTTTTTGCATAATCAGAATGCTTACATTTATAACTAGATGGGTGTTCAGTGGAACACTTGTGTCGCCCTTGGGTACTCTGTTAGAATAACTAAAAAGGTAAACAAGAGCCTGCTGGGGTTGAGGGTGGATGGGGAGTCAAGTACCTATGTATTAAAATTTAAAAAAAAAAAAAAATTGGGCCCAGGTGGGGGGGGGGGGGGAGGGGGTTTGAGGTGGGGGGGGGGGGGGGGGGGGAGTAAAGTACCTATGTTTTTAAAAAAAAAAAAAAAAAAAAAAAAAAAAAAAGGCGCGGGGTTGGGGGGGTTAAAAAAATGGGGGGCGGGTGACTGGTTGGGGGGTGGGGGGGTTTGAGGGTGAATGGGGGAGGGAGTCAAGTATCTATGTATTAAAATTTAAAAAAAAAAAAAAAAAAAAGAAAGGGGGGGGGGGGGGGTAAAAAAAAAAAATGGTGGGGGGGGGGGGTTTGAGGGTGGATGGGGAGTCACGTACCTATGTATTAAAAAAAAAATATATATATTGGGCCCGGGTGGTGGGGGTGGGGGGGGGGACTGGTTGGGAAGGGGGGGGGGGGTTTGAGGTGGGGGGGGGAATAAAGTGCCTATGTTTTAAAATTAAAAAAAAAATAAAAATTGGGCCCCGGGGGGTTGGGGGGATGACTGGTTGGGGGGGGGGGGTTGAGGTGGGGGGGGGGGGCGCGGATTCCCATGCAGAGGGGACAGTGGGTGGGTGGGGGGGGAGGGGGGCAGTACTTACCCATCTCATGTCAGTTAATATTTTATTTCTAGGCTTAACAAGTTTTTTTTCCTATATATAAGTTTAAGCAAAATCAAGTGACCCCGGGGGTGGGGCTAACTGTGACCCCAGGGACATGGGTACCAACAATCTTTGCAGGGGTCTTGCTGGTGATCAAGTATTCCAAGTTTGAATGGAATATCCTTGACACTTTTTGAGACATGGACATAAAGAAAAAGGTTAACCAAGAAATTTTAACTTGAAAAAGGGGCATAACATTGCAAAAAAAAATTTGAGGGTTATCTGCCCTTGAGAAATGGTGTTGTCTTCAGTGATACAATTGTAAGCATTACAACTGGAAAGTTTGATGAAGAAACATTAAGAAATGGCATAGTTATAGCCAATGTTAAGTTTTCATGACAAAATCCAAGTACAAAAAGGGGCATAACTCTGTCAATTGTGACCTTGACCTATACATTTTGGCATCATCAGGACCCTGTTGTCGTAAGCAATATAATTTGGAAGTTTGATGTTGAAATGTTAAAAAATGGCAAAGTTATTCCCAACGTTAAGTTTTCATGACAAAATCCATGTATAAAAAGGGGCATAACTCTGTCAAATGTGACCTTGACCTAGAAATTTTGGCATCAACCTGACCCTGTTGTCATAAGCAATACAATTTGAAAGTTTGATAAGATAATGTTTATAGCCAACGTTAAGTTTTCGTGACGGACCGACGGACCGCCGGACAAAGCGATCCCTATGTATCACCTTTTCTTCGAAAGGGCGACACAAAAATCAACGATGCTTTATTTGAAAAAAAAAATCATTTTAGAATATTCGAATTTGATTTTCAGATTCGAATATTTGGTTGATTTTCGAATATTTGAACATTCGTTCCCATCCCTAATTTCAACACGACATATCAAAATGAAGTTATCAATTGGTAAATGTTTTTCTATCTTTTCTGCTATGTGAAAACCAACAGAAGTACCAACCATCTAACCAACCGACATGCTGACTGACTCCTATATACACTTAAGTATAAATACTTAATTTGTGGGTGTTTAATATTAAAATTACATTGTACAACAAATATTATACAACAAAAAATCAGATTCTATGAAAAATAAGCTTAGTTGATGATTCAATAAATCCTCTACCCCTGTATGTTTTCGTTATTTTCAACCTGGTAATTCATTTTCAAACAATGGAACATCATCCAGTGCCATGTTAACCCTTTCCTCTATATATACACCTTTATGGCTTGGGAGAACAGTTTAGATCCAGATCAGTCGGAACATCCGTATTTATGGAGTAAAGGGTAAATAGTATTTGTATATGAGTGCCTCACACTTACTGTCTGATAAGACTTCATAAGCCTCTGAGATCTCTTTAAATCTTTTCTCTGCTTCCTCTTTCTTGTCTGGGTTTTTATCAGGATGCCACTTCAAGGCCATTTTTCTGTAGCTGTAAAAGGGAAAAACAGTTTAAGCAATTTGCACTCTGACATCATCACTGACTCTCTTTAAAAATCACCTGTGAAGTAATGTTGGGACTTTAGGGACTACTTTCATTCTGGACAATTTCCTTTGTGGATCACATGTATCTGATCACATGTATCTGATATAATGGACATAATTCTTGGGTCTTATTTATCTGCAATGTTACTGTGACAGAAATTTCCAAAGCTGGCCAAGATGTCATGATTATTAGACAGGGATGAATAAATCTAAAGTGCAGACAAGCAATTCAACTTATGACCAGTAAATGTATGGGGAAGACATCCTTCCATTAGACATTTATCAGTGGGACAAATTTCAAAGGTGCTGACATTTACCTGCTGAAGAAACATATTTTTGTTACATTCATTACGAATTATTTCCGCATATTATTTGGCAGTTACAGGCATAACATGAGCAAGTATAAATCCATGTGCACTCTCAGAAAACATTACATACATATTACTTTACAAATACAGGAAGATACTTACAAACTTGTTCATGGATAAGAACCAGTTTCAAAACTTATTTCTGCTGGTCTTGTTTTCAAATTAAGGAAATACCTGTTACCATTTCATCAATAACACAATTTCAGTTTTACTACCATAGGTATATTGCCAGTATATTTCAGTTTCTGCAAATATAAACCTCAGAGATACCCAGAATAGAACAATATATAAACCTCAGAGGGTACCTAGAATAGAACAATGTTATAAACCTCAGAGGGACTATCCAGAATAAAAGGATGATGTTAAAAATCTGCTCAAGGTGTAAAATCTTATCATGAACCCAGGTATATCAATGAAATTTCTGAGAACAGTATATAAGGATTACATTATGAGTGTGTGTTATATGGAAGATGGATGAAGTCTGGTTTTACTGCTATCACTTATTTTGGTGTACTACTGTTGACATTATTACATCAGTGATGTGATAAATCTCATTTAAGCTATACAGTAAGACTGTGAGAAAGCTTTTGCTATCCCCAAGTACATGACACCTTGTCTTACAGATATGAAACCCTCTCTTTATATATACCCTATAATTTGGTTTCAAATTAAACTTAGATGTTAAACTTAATTGCTGTTATCATCAAAATTAATCAAACAGATTGTCAGCTGTGACACTGAAAACAGTTTACAGATACCTTTACTGCAACCAATTTCAAAAGAAACTGAACTATTTTAAGAGGCCAGATTCTGTATCAGTAGCTGACTGCTATTTTAGAATAACCATTTCTGCCCAGACTACATAAAGTAAGCAACTGCAGTTTTACAGAAAATTTTTCTCTACAACAAAAAAATGAACTTCGTTATCTGCATCATTTTATTCCCACAGTATACTAAATGTCAAAGTACTGGAACCTGTTGCAATAACTGAACACCTACAATAATACCAATCCTTTAGTTATTTCAAGTATGTGCCAAATCTATAGACTATTATCATACCAGCCGAAAACATCCAGAGCATTAACAAGTATCCATAGTCTGCAATATTGCCAGCTTGTAAACTTACAGCATTCCAAGCTTTTATCATTTATTTAATCACTTTCAGGAAATTAACAAACTATATGCCAAGTATCAATTTTCAAGAATAAAAGAGGAGCTTGGAAGGTCAGTGACCTATTGATTTGTTTGAAAATGCTAGGCAATGTCTTTTGAAAGTTAAGCTGAAGAAAGCAAGTAATCAAATTTAACAATTTATGACTAACCAAATCAGAAAAGAGCTATGGCCAGAATCAATATATTTTCTTCTATTTCTTTCACAAAACATAAATGATTTGGCATTTTAAAGAAACACAAGAGCTGTCAGAATGACACTGTTGCCCCTTACAAAAATCAGAAATACCCAAGATCAAGAATGATGAATCAGCACAGTGAACCTAAAACAACTGGATGCAGCGTTATCTACTTATAAAGCTGAAGTATGTTTAACAATTCTTGGATTCTCTCATACTTGAGTAAGTGTTCGAAACCACTTTGTACAAGCCCCTGTGAACCTGGCAGACCAACAGGCAGACAAACATGAGTCACATGACCAAAGCAACATTCCCAGAGGGGGCAATAAAAACACAGCAATTTTTTTGAACAATTTTTCAGTATGGTGCTTCTATTTCAGAAAAGGTGACCTTTACATTGTTATGAGAAAGCCTTTTGATATTCAAACAAAGTAAGTCAATATGACCTTGACCTTATAGTGAAGAAGTACACACTGTTTTAAAAATGCAACAACAGAGTGAGGCTGACTTGAATGAATCACTGATTCAGTGCAAGATTAACAGGTTCTTTCACCAGAAGACCTACTGTGATACACTTCTATTTTCCTGTAATATTCCATCAATACCTTAGAGATGAAACAGGTATATCAGGACATCACAAATTAAATCAGATCACCCACCCCCACACAAAGTATTGCACAACAGTTTGAAGTAAAATGGCAAGCAAGTAATGATTACTGTTTATTTGTGTTTACTGTTGGTTTATGATGCCTTTCTATAAATACTGAAATATTTCTATCATGATGAATACAGTTGCTTTGCGAAGCTGCCAGCTTTTTTTCTCAACATAAGAAAAAAATAAAGCTAATGTCTGTGTGGAATAGCAGTATTTCTTGTTTTTTTTACAGGGCTTTGTCAACACCATCAAAAAAGGGAGAGAATTCCTGGAACAAAACAACTTGTTTTCATATTATTGTATCCGAGTTTCCAATTCCAAGCTTTTTGATTAAGGCAAGGAATTTGTAAAAATCACAAAAATATAAATCAAACACAAGTTACCAAGTGCAAATATCTCCAAGAGATATTTGGAATCTTGGCATCTAATATTAGTAAAGGAAGGCTCAGAATTTCATGTAATTTAACTGCAAGATAGACTGTTAATCACTTGTTTAATTTCTTTTCTACATTTTTGTAATCTGACCTTAAAAAGCCTAAATATAAAACAAACTGCCAAATTTTAGGACTTCTTTTAATAACAGTTGATTTTCTTCCTCAGTTTTGAAATTTCATATGCATGCACGAAATACACAGGTGAGCGATTTAAGCTCAAAGACTGAATGAGAAATATTTCACCACTGTATGTGTACATGAGCAAGTCTGTAACAAGATGATTATCTGGTAAGTACATGATTGTAACCTGCTGTAAGATAGTAATAACCTGCTCTATTTACTCATTTTCTGAGAGTAAGATAAATCAAGCCTGTATTTTTTGCGGAAGCTTACTGTGTATATAGAACACACCAACGTGTAAACACAACTGTGTTGTACGTTTTCTCACTCTCAGCAATTTAGAGTCACTGCAGGTATCTGCTTTTAATATGAATATATTAAAGCTAGCTTTCAATCATTCAATCAATCAATCAATCATCAGAGTCAATGAATACAGTGAGTCAGGAGCATGGGAACAGTACCTTAACTAAAGGGTATCAGACAGTGAACAGATATTATGCAGACAAAATATAGTACAAAAGTAATCACACAAACTGGACAATGAAATCTTCACAGGGCAATAATTTCAAACAATAATAAGCCAAAGCATGCAATTTGTGACAGATTTCATGAAACTTAAAACACAATGAACATAGCCATCTTGCTAAACTGTTGTTCAGAGGGTTAGTCCACCTCATCTGACTTGAATGTCGTTCGGATATTTATAATGATATTAATGTTTTTTTCTGCTCTATTTTACTATTATATATAAATATCTTCATTCTGTACTTCCTCCAGAGTTGTTACTTAGTCTTGGAGGGCTGCTCCCCTTTATTTTCAAGCTATATGAATGAGTAGTAAGAGAAATGGACTTACGCCTTCTTTATGTCTGTTTCTGTGGCATCCACTGTTATACAGAGGATTTCATAATAATCCCCCATCTTGTCAGCCTTCATAGAGGCAGCCCCTGAAATAAACATGTAAATTCTTATACATTCTAATAAAATACAAAAAAAACCTAAGCAATCAAATGGCAAAAAAGTTAAGTAACTCCAAGAGGATGTGTTTAATCATTTGAACTAATCTAACACTAAAATCTTAAAGACTGTATGACTTCTCTGGAAATGACTACCACCAACACATTCTGGTGACCTTGCCATCAACCTATCACAGCCTTGCTTTCAAAGCAAAATACATATGTATTAAACAATTCTTTTTGCTGGAACCCCATGACACATTTGATACATGTTGTGAGCTTTTTACTCCAACAACATTGGTCAAATCCACACTAAATTTGCCACTAAACAAAAAATGAAAAAAAAATGAAAAAAATGAAAACGAAAATATGAACATAAAATATTAACTGTGTGACATCTTTCTATGAAGGACTAAACAACAACAATACAGCTGCAATAGCCTTCAACATTGGAGTGTTTAGGGTAATTTTTCATCATCATCATGATTATAGTGTATGTGAGATATGTGCATCACTGTGGGAAGTCCATCCTAGAAAAACATCTTTCAATCAGCTTTAAGACACGTTCTTGTACAGATGACTGTCCAGGGTCATCAAAACAATGCTTTATTTGTTAATCTAATACCTTTGTGGATTGAAACAAATAACTAAATGAACTTAAATAACTCTTACAGGAAATATTTAATTTTTTCTTTACATTTTAATGTTAGTAAAGCTGCTCTGGATTAAACACGAAAACTGACTTGCCTTGGTTTTGCCAATGGACAGGCTAATTTTAATAGGGTGTTTCATAAAACTAAATTATGAAAGAGGACGTAATAACATTCTTAACAATCTAAATTACTATCATTCTTTTCAAAGTAGTCTGCTTTTTTCTAGAACAGATGCGGTTTAAATTGGAAGCAACAACCCTAAGGAGTCTGTCTTGAAAGCTTCACGGGAATATTATCCCGTTCATCAACCACTTGAGAGACTGATTCAGAAATTCCTCGGATATATTTCAAGTGAAAAAAACTAGTCAATGAAATTGTTGAATCATTTTGCAGTAAAATTACCTGGGATGCCAATCCTGGCTTCTTTCTCAGGTTTGAATTTACCACATAGTGATAGATAACAAATTTAAGCTCCTTTTGTGACTGGATGTACAAACAGAATTAAAGTGTAAGAGCAGATCAATCTGTTAATAAAGAAATTATAAAAAAAAGAAATAAAAAAAAAGAAAGATATTTACAACAATTGTTCTCATACCTGAGATAGTAATGCAAACTAGGCCCTTGTGAAGCAGTTTAAATCACTTAATACTGATAAAATATGCTATAAATATACGTTACATCAGGCTAACAGTGTTTAATAACAAAGGGCAGTCAATATTTAACTGCCGTTCTGTATAATGAAAAACTTTAGGTTCTGGGGTCTGTAGCAAACAAATAACCTACCACTACAAAGTACCTCAAGGTACCTTTACTAAATAGAATAGTGGAACTTCAGAAAACCGAACACCCTCGGGACCAGGCAAAATGTTTGGTTTTCAGGTGTTTGGTTTTAGGGCTTTTTTCATTTCTACAATGCAATATCTATGAGTAAGAGTTTTTATTGCAGTTTAAACATCAGTTATATTTGGATGTTTACTTTCATTTCTGTTTTATGAAGGAGACCATGAACACTACAAATAAAATTTCCAAAAAACACAAATCATTGTCTGCATCCCCGCGTACACTTTATGATGGAGTCACTGAAAACAATTTATTGTCTGTTTTTTCTCCTAACTTTTTACAAAGAAGAAGTCGAGCTTTGAGCACTTACAATCTTTTTCTCTGTTCGGTTTTCTGAGGTAGAACTGTGTATCACATGTTAAAATCTGGCCGGAAAGTTTATTTTTCGGAATTACAAAGTTTTCGGATTCCTGGAGTTTAAATTTAGTTGAATAATGAACAATCTTAAATCAGGCCCCCCAGAACAGTAACTGTTAGATTTTCCGAGGATTTCGCTTTTTTGAGGTTTCGGTTTTGTAGGGTTCCATTGAATCAGTAATGTAAAACATATGAATATAAAATTCTTAACCATATCTTTAGTAACAGTGACCTGAATTTATTTCCTAAAAATTTTCATTTTTCCCCTGCAACCAAAGGAAATACCCTCACAGCAATGGCTATCTTAAGATGTTGTGTAGTCAAAATAAAACCACATCAAGAGTGTTTCTGCAGGTAAAACTGCCTTTCACTTTTTACACTCCCCCACCAACACAGGACAAATTGACCCAGGAATAGTTAAAAAAAAGTTGAATCAATGTTAAATTTTAAGTTCAACAAAGATGGAATATATTAACTTCAAATTCATTACATTGTCTAAAATTAAACTGTTAAAATTTTATGTACATTTTGTTTGAAACAAACAGACAAAAATTGTTGCTGAAACAGATCATGTATAACAATCACAAGTGTTTGGAAACAATGTCCCAACACAAACCCACTTATGAGATAAGTTTTCCTGAACAAGTTTTGCAAGGGGACATAACTCTTGAGTTAAGATTTTTTTTGCTGTTATCTATTTCCTTGATATAACTGTATGCACTTAGCCAACAGACAACACAGTCAGCTTGATATATGAAACAGAAAGAATTTAATCTCAAATAAAAATACAGATGTAATCACATGAACTATGGAATGGAACCCTAATTTCATTACTTCCATTACTTCAGAAACCTAATATGAGTAGTATTTAAAAACACCTTTATCATGCTTTAACCATGACCTGATAAACATATCCTAGACAGATTTTAGCTTTTTTTCTCTCCCCCTCTAACCAATGGCTATCTTAAGACTTTGTGTGGCCAAAACCAAACCACATCACAAACATCATGTTTCATTATATCTAACACAGCCATAAATAATGCACTCCCCCACCAAACACATGACAGGTTGACTCATTCATTTGTTACATTCATTAACCTGAATACTAGTGAAGTCCATTAATTTACTTTTAACAGGATTTCAAGCTTAGAATAAAATAACAAAGGTACAAAAATGACCCTGGGGAAATAAAACAAAAGCAATTTACTTTCCAGCCAGGTACAACAGGAGACTGACTGAAAATTTAATGAAAGCATTCATAGTTCCAGCCATTCGTTATTTTTTCTCATTTCTTTATTCCTTTTAATTCCTCTGAGAACCATTTTTTAACTTTTGTTTTGTTTTTGTTTGTATTTCCAAATCTGCAAAATAATAGGACAGTTCTTATGGTAATTTTGGCATATTGTGAGAAAATTACAATTTTTAAGTTAACTACATGTATTAATTGTACAGAATTATACAATCTGAACGTTGTTTTTACCCAAGTGTTCCATGCGAGATTTTTTCTGACAAGCATTAACTACAAGGAATGGTTATATGAAATAACAAATTGTCACAGAGTCAGCAATCTGTTAAAGAAATTTCCCCAACTGAGACCTGATAGCATAATCATGCTGATTTCTATCCAATGTTTCAATTTTACCACACCCTCAAAGGCCAAGGCTTATGAGACAGAAATATGACTCAAATCAATTATGTTTAACTTCTTCAGAACAGAAAAACCGCAGAAATATTGAAAAAAAATTCTGTATTTCTGACTTGTACTTTATTCTTTTCAACAGCTGCATTTATCACTCCTGTGTGAGCCACAGTTTCTCTCTGTTAGCACATGCAACAGGAAGATTTTAACCCTTACAATATGCTAAATATCTAAAATGGACTCCTCCATCCTTCAATTTGGACAGATTCATTAACTGTTAATGGGGGTGCTTATTGAAAAGTTTCTGACTGAATGGCGAATAGTGCCGACCATGATCAGACTGCAACGAGCAGGATGATCTTGGTCTGCACTAGTCCCAAAGGCCTCCAGCAAGGTTAGAGTTAAACAAGACAAGAAGAGGACAAGGTGTACTGTCACTGTATGATTACAAGGCTTTAAGATAATCATGAATTATTTCCAACAAACATTTTCAACCTCAGTGCATTTTTGTTTTACTAGATTTTAATTACACTAGCTACACCCTGTTTAATTTGCGTTAACGACTATAAACGGGAAAAATTGCTTTTTGCACAATTAAATGTGCAGAAATCTTATCCTGATATTTTTTGTCCACTTATAAAATTTTCCTCAATTTTTTGTTTAAATTCATATCTGTTTTTATGTTTCATTTATCATAACACACAGTATATTCTTACAAAATGAAAATGGCCTCAAGCTACAAAGAAGAACTACTGTACCAAAACACAACACCTGACAGTCAGTTTCATCATTTTACTGTTTTTATTGCATCAAACAAATAGTTAATTACATATCTACCAAATCCATCAATGAAAACTTTGTTTGCTATATGCATGCTGGCCAAACTTCTTGAAGAATCTGCACTCACCAACCATTTATCAAAATTCACTGAGAGATGACAAAACTTGTAATATGTTGTTTTCATACTTATATAATTATACTTATCACATTCACACCTTCAGGTGTATTGACCTAATTACACTGGTACATGTTAAGGTCAAGTTTTCAGTAAATGTGTTCAGTTTTACAGTTTTCTGTATTCTGCTTATGTCATTTTACAGGATCAACATGTTTAACGGCAATAGGGTCCTTCTACAGGAAAAGATGTATTCACAGGACAACCCTAAATCCGCAGAATACAGTACTAATAAAACGGGGGCCTGGAGTCTCATATCCCTTAAACAACAGGGGCCAACTTCTGGGAGTACAGACCCAATTTCCATCCAACAGCACAGCAGTTTTCTAAAATTTTCATAAAACAGCATAAGACAATCCCTGTACTGTTCTAGCATCTTTGTACAAATGCAGACATTTTTATCAGACTTTTGATTTGTTTACTCCTGATAAGCTAGCAGGGTTCAAGAAATATTTCTCGTCTGTTAGCCAGAAGTAATCAACCCCTGAAGCAAGGTGTTTATTATAGACTAGCTGCTGTCCGTAGCTCTTCAATACTTAATATGCCATGTTTAAAATTACCTCCCTTTGTTTTTACTTTATGTTCCAAATTACCTCCCTTTATTTCTAGAAAGAACAGTGGCAATGCCTTTTCTTTAGACTACCTCCAGCTCTTCCATACCTGTGCAAAATTACCTCCCTTTATTTCTAATAAATATCTGAAAATATTTTTTTCTTTATTTCTATTAAGAGCTGAGAAATTGTCTTCTTGACTGAAATGAATTTCCTCAAGAAGTAAAAAAATCATCTATAAACACAGTTACAGACAAAAAAAAAACTAAAAGACACTGTGAACAAGAAAGCATTAAAAACTTATTCACTACCAATAACCAAGGCCGAATTATTTGGGCTACCTTAAGCATCCCAACTACAGGGTGAACACACTTACAATCCCATAGATAAAATAGCTGGTATACAGCCCACAACTTCAGTGCCAGCCAAGATTCTATCCTGGGAATAATGATGAATTTATAGTTAGAACTGCTACCTGTATCAGTGTTGGAAAGTGAACAGCATTACTCAGGCTTTGAGAATGTAAATATTTATTAAGCTGCTACCAGTATTCTCAGTACACTGGTCATTCAACTCATCTTAATGCTACAACAATCAGGAATCATTTCTCCACATCTACAGTATAGCCAAAATTTGTTGTTTCATCCCTTAGATCAATCTGAACTAACAAACCATCAAGAATAAAAACAGAATTATGATTTCTCCTCCCAACCCTCACCCCAACACCCACAGATAGCCTAATCGTACATAATATCACTGAATCACTGAAAATTCAGTTAATATATTAACAATGAAAACTTCTTTGAACTACAAATAATACTAGTAAGACAGCCCATTTTAGAAATTTTGCAAGGCAAGGGTTTTAGCACCAGTTCCGCCCACTGTGTTTATAGTAACTTTATACTTAAGATGTTAACAGTCTTATAAAACTTCCATTCATAACACAAAGGCAGTGCATCAGATACACTCCCAGTCACCACAGGATTCAAACCAAACCCTAGCACACTAGCGGCTGAGATGAAAAACCAATGTCCTAGACCACTAAACCAAAGAACAGATTCTGTTTAAATACAGCTGTTAGAGGTTGAATTTATAGGAATAGGAAAGGTTAACAAGAGTCATTTAATAAAATGTACCACAGTATATCCTCTCCAATTCCTAGTCTTTTTATTCTAATCTTTCCTCTGCATTTCTTTTATAACCTGATAAACAGAAATGATATCAACACGTTTTTATGAGCCACCACTCTGTTTTATATTGAAATACTTGTTAAGTTTTTTCTTCGAGAATGTGCACATGCTATTTTATGTATCAAACCCTATCAAAGTCTGCGATACCTTTGTCGATACCTTCTTCACTTACAATCATAATTATCATCATCATTATCAATCATATATCTGCCTCAACATTTTTATTCTGGTTATCTTTTTTCCCCCAAATTTTCTTTGAGCCAGTTCTTACGAACATGAATGTCCTTAACAGAAAGATGCAATGCATCTTAGAATACACAACCCAGAGTGGGATTCAAACTCCAATCTCCTGCTTGACAGGCCAACACTCTAAACACTGAGCCAAAGAATCGATTCCCGGATGCAGATGTCAGAGGTTGTATTTAATAATTTATACAATTATAGAAAGGTGTGCACTAGACTGTAACACAGTTCAATGTCCATCTGACCAGGAAGATAAAAATAAATATCATCTGAGCACCAATTTTTGATCAATGTTGGTCATTCAACTCTAAATGAGTGTGTACCTGTATAGACTCCATATATTTGAAAATATCTTGTCTTAATTCTGTTTTAAACATCTGGCCAGAGAAAGACTACAAAGAAGAATATTTTTCAAAATCTATCATCTTGACCTTTGCTACAGTACAATGAACTATACCTAAGAAAAACATTTAAAATATATCACGTTCCCTTCTGTTTCAAATGGACAGGAAGCATAACTCACATTGTTACAACATACCTGACACTCAACGAACATAAACAACATCTTATATGGAATGTGAATAACCGCTTCCTCGAAATAAATAACGAAAGATTAAAAAATACCCTTATTTGTCCAGAAAGGTTCCTAATTTTTCTTCCTTCTCTTTTTAAAAGAAAAATTAATGTTAACTACTTCCTGGTTCTGAGAAATTTTTGTCTGATTATGATAAAAAATATGACAATAAGGCTTCCAATGTGTTGAGTGCAAAAATATTTATCTACTAACACAATGCCAAACTGTTTCGGATAATATATACTTGTTTTTGATTTAATCTCCTTTTACAACTCAATAATACTTAAGACTATTTTAATAGCTGATGATTAAAAGAATGTTTAAAACTGTCTAACATAAAAGAGAAGAAAGAAGACCTACACCTCACATTTACACTGCATTTTTATAACTGTCTATAAACTGACACTGCTATGAACGAACATTTAATATTCCCTTTTGCTGATGAACAGACATTTTAAAAATTTACTACTGCTGATGGACAACATTTTAAAAATTTACTACTGCTGATGAACAAACATTTCAAACATTTACTACTGCTGAGGAACAAAGATTCAAAAGTTCACTACTGCTGATGAACAAACATTCAAACAGGCATCTCTTATACACTGTTCCACTCAGTTCTAATTATCAGTACCTGCTGTAGTCATTTGAGAAGAAAATACAGGGTGACATTTAAGGTTTTTGAAGTTGTAATACAACTGATGCGTAATTACACCTTATGGAATGCAATAACAATTAGGTATAAATTATGCAACGGTAGAAAACACCTTAATTCCTCTAACACTTAATGAAGTTATCTTGTGTATTTAACCAAAATAACATTCAATTGCAGGCATTGTGGTGCAAAAGCAAAAACAATAGTACGGCATAAAGTCTGTCAATACTGAATCCCTTGCTGTCACTCAAGCAGCACCTTCCTGGGCATCATAATACACTGTTGGCTGTATCAATTAATTTTCATAGTGATACACCCTTTTCACCAGGGCTCTGGAAATTTTCAAATCTCAATCCAACCCGAAAAATATGAGAAGAAAATCAGCCAAAAACAATGTTTAACGTTCGTATGCCCTTTGCCAAATATATGCTTTCAAGCATTTTCTCTCATTGAACTAGAGATGTTTGTGAAACACTTATGCCTCCCCTCACCACCTTCCCCAGCAGTATACATTATGGGCAGTGTACATGGAAATGAAATTTACCTTTTTGAACTTAAAATCAATAGGGGTTATCTACAGGTACTATCTGAGATGCATCAACCTTTCAAGTATGATGTATCTAAGCTAAAACTAGACCTAGATATTCTTATGATAAATCTGTATACCAAATTTTATTTCAGTATGTGCAACCTCTGCAAAGAAAATAAACGGAAACTGCAAATAATTTGAATTTTTCTTAGTCCAAGGGGCATAACTCTGTCAAAAATTGCTTGATCGTACCCAAAACAGAATCTGACCTAGATATTCTAATGATTAATCTGTATACTAAATTTCATTTCGGTACGTGCAATCTCTGCAAAGCAAATGAATGGAAACTGCAAATAATTGGAATTTTTCTAAGTCCAAGGGGCATTACTCTTTAAAAAAATTGCTCTATCAAACCCAAAACAGAACTTGACCTAGATATTCTTATGATAAATCTGTATACCAAATTTTATTTCAGTATGTGCAACCTCTGAAGAAAATGAACGGAAACTGTTGGTGGGCAAACAGACAGACCGACCGACCGACTGACAGACAGCAGCAAAGCAATATGCCCTCCCTTTTTCAAAGGGGGGCATAAAAATACAAACAATTTATCATCACTGACAACTAAAACTGAATTACATATTGTATAATGCTTAAGTTAGTTGGTTTGTCGACATCTTGAGCAAACATTTTGCTCAAAGTGGAAGTTAAAAACAGAAGTGCAAATTTTATGAAATTTTAACACCCATTTAGGTTATCCATTGACTACATGTAGCTGCCAATCAAACACACCTGTTGATGACTGGTGGTAACTGCCTTGGCCCACTGGTCACAGTGGCAGTTTTATGGGTTTATGATAGGTGTGAAGGACCACAGTAGGGACCAGTGGGGATTTAGGTGTGAAATTTTTGCATTTTAATAAAGGTATACTTAAATTTCATAATTTTAAAAAATACATAGGCCTATTTTTCAAGGAGTCTGGGACATAAAACTTGGCCTGGGAAGCTGAATTTCGGTAAAAACCGACAAAGTTTCGGTTTTCTGAAGCACTGCTTTTCACACTAAGAAAGTGACCATTGTAATTCTATATCTACTGGTCAGGGCAAGTTTTAACTATATCAACAACTGAAAACAGATTTAGTCAATGCAAGGTACATAGCAGAGGCTATTTATAGCCACAGCTTTCTGTCTTTCAGTCCACTTAATTTATTTGCCTGTCCAAAGTATCAGACATATGTTTGTTTACAGTAGGATCTGACTTACTCTTATTGGAGTTGATGCTGGGACAGAAGAATCATCATCACAGACAAGATAACTGCTAGCAGCAGTTGGAGGATTTTTCATAAACGCAGATATCTTGGTGAGTCCCTCTGCATCCTGCCTTCTTAATCTTTTTACATAATACCTGTTGTTGTGTGACATGTTCGATGCTCATTAAATTTTTTGATAAGACTGTAGCTAATATGATATGTTCCAAGTTGAAAGATGTTCCGGACAAAATACTTCAGTGACAATAATCGGTAAGTCTTTATCCTGTTCCGAATCTGGATTAAACTATTTTCACAGCTACCATAAACATTTTGCCCCTTGCGATTTTGGTTTGATCTTTGCAAAAAGAAGCTGTTTTTTCAGTAATTAATTTTTTTACTGTTGTTACTGATTTTTTTTGTCTGTTAAAATGGAAAACATATTAGGGGAAAATATGGCATTTTTAGGGGCAAATATAGCTTTTTTTGGCAGGCAAGGGGAAACCGCCATTATTTGGCTGTAAAATATACAAAAAAAATCCCTTTTAACTATGAAGATTGAGCTAAATTTTCAAACAAGTATGGAGACAGAGCTTATTCCGATCGTGTATGAATCCAGAGGAATATTACTACAGTTCACGCAGCGCGGACTTTGACAACGAACACCCGTCCCCACGATTTTACTGTCCGCGTTGAGGACTAAAATGACCACCGTGTCGAGTGTTCAATCGTATAAAACGCGGTGGTCAGCGCGGCCGTTCGCGGTGTTCAGTACCGTGTCGTGTCGCGGCGTCGGATCGCGGGGTTTGCAGTGTCCGAAAAAATGAAGCCACAACTTAATTGTCCTTTCCCAAAATTTTTTTTTTCAAAATAGTTACAAAGTACACGTAATTATTACCAGTTGAAGTTGTTTCTTTTTTTTTAATACCCCATCCGGTTTAATTTTTGTTTGTTGACGATCGATGTTTGGTTGTATAATTGAGGGTATTTGTAGAAAAGTAACAGCCGATAATGAATAGATTTACACACCTACATGACATCTTGTTAATAAACTTTAATTGCTGCAATTAATATATTTCAAGTCTTTAATCAGTGCCGTGTTTGCGTTAATCCACTCGCAATTATATTACAAATGATAACCAAACTGCGAAAAGATAATAGATCTAATTTAAACAGTCAAAATTTGAACAAATCCTCTCTAATTCCGATGCATTTGTGTATAAACGCTCCTATCTGTTACACAAAAAAAGACAATTCAGTTATTTCCGGAAAAAGTTGATCGTATTTTCAGAAAATGAATCAACACGTGTTTAACTGCTTTCAACTTCTGTATCGTCTAGGCACTTGGCAAAATTATTGATCGATTTGGCTATATAATAACAAGCGTTTTTCAATTCCAAAAACGAAAGTACTCAATAAACATACACCAGAAATGTATTTGAAATTTGGTTTTAATTTGACCAACTGAAGCTGGCCACAAAATAGATGTAAATAAAATAATTATGAGTAAAATGAAAACCACGTACAAATACTGTACACACAGTATGTTTGAATGCAGTTATCTCCAAGTCAAAACATCGCGGGGAAGCGCGGCGTTCCATCACCGCGACACGCGGTGTTCATACCCCTCGGCGGTTGACGCAGTGGTCATTTTAGCGGACACCCGAAATTTCGGGTGTTCATTCCACCGCGACTGGCCACCCGGAGATGATACCGGCCCCCCAACAATGTCAACAACGTCAAAGTCCGCGCTGCGTGTACTGTAACCAAGTACATAGACAGAGCTAATTCGAAGCACATATGAAGAAGGAGCTAAATTTCAAGCAGGTATGAATAAAGGCAGAAATTTCAAGCATGAGCACTGTCTCAAATAAAATGCCTATGCAGTTTAAATGACATCCTAGGAATCATCAAAGTACTTCTCTCCTTAAGACCCCTTTGGTACTGTAAATGTCAGACATTTTAAAGGTCAAATGCAAATACATCTTACATAATTTGTCTTCCAAGGTTAGCATTACATTATGCTTATAAATATGATAAAAAATGAAACATAAGAAATGTCAACAAGACAGCCTAAATGTGAGAAGATAAGTCATCGATATACACTGTTCTTTCTGATAGAAAATATCTATCTTCCCCAATTTTTGGATTATTGTGTAACACTAAGTTATTTATCAAAACTGTACAACAACTTATGATTTATTAATAATGTGACCTTCATTAGCTATATCTTTATCAAAAGAAAAACAAAACACACCTGGTGTGTTGTAACATCCAAAAAAATATATATATGCTTAAAGTACTTCCTTAAAACGTATGGAATTTCTCATATTACATTAAAGAATGCCTGCCTGTTTCAGTTATCAACATACTCATAACTTTTAACAAGACATGAAATAATTCATTCACAATGATAAAAAATAACTCTAAAAGATTTTCAGGTGTGTGATAATAATCCAGATGAAGTGACAAAGCAGCCTATTCTTAAGATAATGTACCAGTTGAAGATCCAATCTTACAGTATGGACAACTAAACAAGGCAAATTCAAATATAAATACAAAAAGATGACCTCTCAAAACTATTGAATTAAGCCTGTCATCAACTCTATCACAGTTTATCATACATTGTTGAATAAAGGACTAGCAAACAATCTTTGACTTTATTCAAACAGTTCAAAATTTCAATCAATAGTAAATTCTATTCCTCATCACAACTATAGATATCAAATCATAAGTTCAACTTATTTCTGTTTAAACAGTTGGGACAGAACATTTGTTAAACTGTCTACAGGTAACAAATGAAATTTTTTGAAGAATATTTTATACAAAAAATCTATTCAGAGCACCTTTCAGAGCAAACATTTGACCTTGGCCTCTGAGAACATTTAACACTTTCCTACTATTATTGAAATCAAGTCTTAAAGAGTTTTTTCCAGTTCTTTTAGCTGTTTACAGAATGTTCCTTGACTAAACTCTCCTCCAACTAGGTAGGGACCATTACTCATTTATAAGGGCACTGTTCTACTAGGAAAAGGACAACATATGCTGGTTAGTAAACCTACTGAGAGATGGTTGATCAAACCTTTTCCACTTTTCTCAGAGCTGGATAGTAAATTATAAGCTAAGTCAAACAAGATGCCCCAAGTGATAAACAAGAGGGCCATGATGGCCCTAAATCACTCACCTGAGTCTCATTGCTCATGTTACAAGTATCATTCCTGGTAGTTATAGGCGTTTGTTGTTCACAAATGTGAATAAGTTTGCAGTAAGTTTGAAAACTCTGGGTGTAATGGTACTCAAATTTTTTAGCAGAAATTGTTTCATTCTACAGGTCCCAGTGAACTTGACCTTTGACCCACAGACCCAATGGGGTTCTTCTAATATAATTACCCTATGAAGTTTGAAGGTTCCCAGGGTGTAATGGTACTCCAGTTACTGAGCAGAAATAGTTTTCACTCTACAGGTCCCTGTGACCTTGACTTTTCACCTACTGACCCCAAAAGTAATAGGGTTCTTTTACTTAGTAAAGACAAACATCCTATGAAGTTTGAATGCTCTGGTTAAAATGGTACTCCAGTTGCTGAGCAGAAAAGGTTTTTACTCTACAGGTCCCTGTGAACTTAATCTTTGACCTATGGACTCTAAAAACAATAGAGTTCTTCTAATACAATTTTCCTATAAAGTTTGAAGGCTCTGGGTGTAATGGTACTACAAGGGGGGGGGGGGGGGGGGGGATGGCCACGGAGGGGGGAAACATAACAATAAACAATTGAAAAGTATAGTCCTTTGGTGTTTCAGAGCAGCAGATTTTTCCCTATATAAGTCCTTGTGTAAAATGAAATGACACCCCCCTGCCACCGGGTGGGGCCAGTTTTGACCCGAGGGTCATGATTTGAACAAACTTGGTAAAGGTCCACTAGACAATGCTGTACACAAAATATCTTAACTCTAGGCCTTGGGGTTTCTGACAAGAGGATTTTTTAAGTTTTTCCTACAGTATATAACTCTATTTAAAACATGTGACCCCAGAGGCAGGGCCTTTTTTGACAAATGGGTTATGATTTGAACAAAGTTGGTAAAGGTCCACTAGACAATGTTGTACACCAAATATCTTAACTCTAGGCCTTGTTGTATCTAAAAGAAGATTTTTAAACTTTTCCCTATATAACTCTATATAAAACATGTGACCACTGGGATGGGGCAATTTTTGACCCAGGGGCAATGACTTGAACAAACTTGGTAAAGGTCCTCTAGACAATGCTACATACAAAATATCTAAGCTCTATGCCTTTTGGTTTCTGATGTGAAGATTTTAAAAACTTTTTCCTATATAACTCTATGTAAACAAGTGACCCCTCCCCCCACCCCCCCGCCCCCGGGCAGGGATTATTTTGACCCAGTGGTTACAATTTGAACAAACTAAGTAGAGGTCCACTAGATAATGCTACACACAAAATATCTTAACTCTAGGCCTTGCAGTTTCTGACAAGAAGGGTTTTTAAAGTTTTCCCTATATAACTCTATGTACAGTACACGCAGCGCGGACTTTGACGTTGTTAACATTGTCGCGGGGGCCGGTATCGTCTCCGGGTGGCCAGTAGTGGTGGACTGAACACCCGAAATTTCGGGTGTCCGCTAAAATGACCACCGCGACAACCGCCGAGGGGTATGATCACCGCGTGTTGCGGTGACAGAACGCCACGCGTTCCCGCGTGTCGCGGTGACAGAACACCGCGCGTCCCCGCGATGTTCTGACTTGGAGGTTACTGCATTTAAACAAACTCGGCGTACAGTACATGTAGGTGGTTTTCTTTTTACTCATTCTTATTTTACTTACATGTATTTTGTGGCTAACTTCAGTTGGTCAAATTAAAACCAAATTTCAAGTACATATGCGGTGTAGGTTTATTGTGTACTTTAGTTTTGGAATTTTTGAAAAACGCTTGTTACTATATAGCAAAATCGATCGATAATTTTGGCCAAGCGCCTAGACGATACAGATGTCGAAAGAAGTTAAACACGTGTTGACCTAAAAACAATGTCATTTTCTGAAAATATGATCAGCTGTTTCCGGAAGCAACTGCTTTGAATGGTCATTCTTTGCGTAAACAAAAAGGAGCGTTCGTACATAAATGCATCATAATTAGAGCGGATTTGTTCGAATTTTGACAGTTTAAATTAGATCTATTAACTTTTCGCAGTTTGATGATTTTAGTAATTTATTTGCGTGTAATTTATTTGCGAGTGGATTAACGCAAGCGCGGCACCGATTGAAGACTTGAAAATATATTAATTGCAGCAATTAAAGTTAACAAGATGGCATTTAGGTGTGTAAATCTATTCATAATCGGCTGTGTTACCCTCAATCATACAACCAAACATCAAACGTCAACAAATAAAAGTTTAACCGGATGGGGTATTAAAAAGAAAAAGAAACAACTTCAACTGGTTATAATTACATGTTTTTTGTGACTCATCTGAAAAAAAAATACATGAAGGGGAAAGTAAAATTGTGTTTCGACTTCGTTTTTTCTGACACCGCACACCCCCGCTACCCGACGCCGCGACATGGCGCGGTACTGATCACCGCGGACGGCCGCGCTGACCACCGTCTTTAATACGAATGAACACACGACGCGGTGGTCATTTTGGTCTTCAACGCGGACAGTAAAATCGCGGGGACGGGTGTTCGTTGTCAAAGTCCGCGCTGCGTGTGCTGTAAAACATGTGACCCCTGGGGCGGGGCCATTTCTGACCCAGAGGCCATGATATGAACAAACTTGGTAGAGGTCCACTAGACAACGCTGCACAACAAATATCTAAACTCTAGGCCTTGTGGTTTCTGACAAGAAGATTTTTAAGTTTTCCCTATACAAATCTATGTAAAATCAACTGACCCCTGGGGTGGGGTCAGTTTTGACCCCACGGTCATAATTTGGACAAACTTGATAGAGGTCCACTAGATGATGCTTTAGGCCAAAAAAAAATAATAATGTGGTTCTGGTAACATGCTGAAAAAAAATAGGGTAGGTAGGTAGGAAAAATATTTTATTTTTTAAAAATATTTTATTTCGGCTAAAACTGGACATCTATTAAATATGAATAGATGAATAGGATACCACTCACATACATTATATTAATTGTTACACCAGAACACAGAAAAATCTGACAGTATTAAACATGTTCGCTGGAATAAAAAGACAGTCAAATGAATGATTTTAATCTCACTATGAAAAAAACAACAACTAAGCAGTTCCTGATATTCAGATAAAAATGCAGGGCTCTCGCTAGGGTCAAAATTTTGGTAGAAGTGACTTCTCCCTAAGAAAAGATTTGGGAGAAGTCAGAAGACTCCAGGGAGAAGTTGGCACTGACAGTGCCAGTTCCATTTGTGAATGACAATGACAGACAGCAAATATGTGGAGTGATTTTTATTCAACTATTAAAAACTTATGTATCTGTGGCATCCAAATTCAGTAACTTTTTTTGTGAAAAGTCTGGGATGTGTTTCCAGTTTAACCTGAATTTTTTTTTAACAAAATTACAAACAGTTTGAAAAATTTACAATTTTCAGATGTAAATTATGTTGATTCATTTTAACTGTTGCTTTCTAACCACAACAGAACTATTCAAGTCTCAGAGAAAAAGATTTTTTTAAAATGAAAAACAGGTACTTATAATCAAATCAATACCACTTATCTTAATCAATCAATTGAATGTTGTGAATTTGCCGTATAAAGAGTCTCCAAAACACTGTTTTCTACAAATACTAAAATACGTCGGGGTCGCGGAAATATATGACAGACAGAATTTATCCGAGACTTTTATTCGCTGCTTCATGTTTAATGAACTGAATGTTTGTTGGAATTGGTTTCCTTCAATTTTTTAAGCTTGTCTTAAATCTACTGCAGTTTTTCTTATAAAATAGAATTCTATAAATAAATCCGAGAATTAAAACAAAAATACCAAAAAGTATTTTTGCCATTTTCATACACTGTTTCAAAGGCTAGAATCACAGTGGTAAAGCATTGATGTTTAACCCTTTGCCTTTAAAATTAAACATTCAATTAATTTGTTAAGACATAGTTTGCTTGACTTTTAAGATTTGTAGAGTCCGTTGTACATAACAGTTTTTTACTCGGTGTACATCGAGTTACATTATTGACCCAATTCAACACCTGTTGAGGGCTAACTGTGCTAATTGCTTATCGAGTGTCAACACACAGGATTAAATAAATGAAAGTAGTTAACTGCGCTCTGATTGGCCAATGCTTCGAAGGTAGTATGCATTGATGCCGTTTCCGAGTATAAGCTCCGCCCATAACCGGAGCTTAGCAAGTTATTGATGTCGGCAGATGAAACCTTCTCGGCGAAGTTGATATCCCTTTGATGCTTCATAAGGGCGAAGTCAGGGAGTTTTGGGCGATTTAAATGGATTAATTATTTAAGTGTTTGTACAGTATTTTACTCATTACTGTTTGCCATAAGGGCGACTTGTCTTAGGTCGTCATGCACCTCGGAAAATTGTTTTGCTAGCAGCGATTGTCACTTTGGAGTTAATCCAATCAGCGCACGCCATTAGGAAAGTCCCTGTGACGTCACCAATAAAAATTTCGAGTAAAAACATGGAATCGCCGATACGCCATCGTTACTTGCTTCATTTAAATTGCTTTTTCTTCGCTAAATGTCAATCAATCTTCTTGAAAAACTTCTCATTCTTTTCAGGAAACATTGCTTTATTGAAATGATTTGATTATAAAAAATTACGTATTTTTAAACAACGGTTAAAATAAGTTTTAAAATGCCGAAAATTGTGATCGGAAAGCAAGTCTGTAAAGCGTCAATTTTCTTTGGTTTTAAGAATAAAGGTTTGGTAAAAACGTCATAAAAATACAGTTTGATGTTAAATGTATTTTCTCAATCAATAATTTACTCTCTAAAACATTTTTTCAAACTTTTCTCGTCAATTTAAAATTGGTCGTGTACGCTCTGTATGCATTGCGCTTGACTTTTACTCGAAGTAGGTGGCGCTATTTGTGGCTAAAAATAGAACAGTGCAAAAGTGTCAATCGGTGTATACATTCGTGAAATTACTTTATGCTGATTCGCGTACCGTTCCATACCGTACACGGAAAATAGTCGATTCGGCCGATGATGCAGGAAATGCCATAAAATAATTTAGGGTCGGGGCCAAAATGATAGGGTCGGTCGGGTTACCGGAACCACAATATTATTTTCTTTTGGCCTTATACAAAATATCTAAGCTCCAGGCCTTGAGGTTTTGGAGAAGAAGATTTTTAAAGATCCAACTCTTAAAATTTAATTTTAGCTCCAGTGAACCAGAAATGCTATGGACCAGAACCATTTAAACAATCTTGGTAGAGCTTCATCCAAGGAACATCCCAGGCAAGTTTCATCAAATCTGGCAAATTAGTTTCAGAGGAGATGTCGTCTGAATGAAAAGTTGACGGACGGATGACGGACAACGACTGATCAGAAAAGCTCATCCTGAGCACTTTGTGCTCAGGTGAGCTAAAAAATAATATGAGACAATGAGAAATGCGTCTGATTCTACAAATAATTCTTCAGGGACAACCTAGCCTTGAGAATCATGTTTCAACTATGTTCTAAATTAATCTCTATTATTACAATAATGCAATATTATTATGCTACCTCATACTTTGTATATGTTTATTCTTATAATGATGCAATAATGAATTTTTTCAATAAAATCTTTACTTCTAGTCACTCACTTTTACATTACAAATAAAATATTTCACAATATTAATAAATTTCTTCAACATTTAATGTTAAATAAAGACCAATAAATCAATGAGCAAACAAAGAAGGTTTAAGCAACAACTGAAACTGTTGTTTTCCATGATAATATTTAATGACCTCAACGACCAACAATCTTAAAAGACATCATAGTTCAACTGTACAATGAAACATTCAGAAACTGAAAATTTCTCACAAACAAAAGGTAACAAGAAGAATACAACAATTTGATCTCCCCAGTAAGACCTGTTATAAAATGAATATCTGTCCCTAAGCCTTACCTCTAATACAGTTACACAGGCAATAAATATTGTAAAACCTTCACCCAATTCAAAACCACATACCTTCTTTTGGGGACAAAGTCCCTCCCTCAAAACTACAATAAAATTTTCATAAAATCGGTTTTTAAAAATCTCGTAATTCCCACCACTTCTTCACAGATGCTTGAAGTATTTTGGCTGGTGTTTTTTGAATACTTGGACTGCCTAATTTAGCTGCCCTGACTCATAGCACAGGTAACACATACAACAACAACAACCATACTACACTGCTAGTGGCATATAGACTTGCTGCATATCTCTCTATGTCTTGTGAAATAGACCTGCTGTATCACCTATTCTGGCATACTCCAAAAAAAATTACTTTCAGTAGTTAACTTTCAGCTCAGGAGTCAATTTTTTTTCTGTATTATGCATGTTAACAAATTTGATATCTCATATACATGTGTAAACTTATAGAATGCATGTGCCGACAACATTTATGTAGCAATCTGTAGAATTATGTTGTCGTTGGTGTTCTTTCAGATGTTTCATTTTTTTGTCTTTTATGTCCTGTTTTTTTATACAAGCATGTGTAGTACGAATGTATTTTTGTTGGCTTTGACCAGATATATGCACTGATTTCTTATGTGGAGTGATTCATTCATCCTGCAGAGTGATGGAATATTGTGCTTTTAAAGTCACATAATATGACATTAATCCACAGTAAGAACTCACACATGTAATATCCCAGCAGAAAGCATATAATCTATTTTCACAATATTGGTTTTCTTGCAGGATATAGGAAGTGTTGGAGAATAAAAAAAAAATTTGTCCCTAAACTTAGTGATGAAACGATAATCGAATATAATCGAAAAATTGTCGCTTGGTCTCTCATGTCGGCGACAATCGATAGCAGAGAAGTCAACTCGATGTCGCTAACGAATTTTCAGTACTTGGTGCTTTTCCGCCTTTGCGGTATTTTTGTTCGTTTGGGTTAATAAAGTCAAACAAAAATGGCTGGCCGAAGCAAAGAAATTTCTTGCGACGAAGTTTATTCATATCCAGGGCACGAAATATCGTCAGTATGGAAGTTCTTTGGTTTCATAAAAATAATATATTGGACCACCGACCAAACAAAATTTTAATATGAACCGAGTGATATGCAAACTATGCCAAAAAATCTTACGCAAATAAGGGTACGTATCAACCGATCAAATAACTACGGCCGGCATTCATTCACACCCATTTCAATATACAACTTGAGTTAATATTCTATACAAGTTAAGTCAGAAGGATTCTCACCTATGAACAATTAATAGGTAATAATAGAATGTTTTGTTATAATCACCCCAAAATGGTTGTCTTTATAGCGTATTCGTACTCGAATCAATTCGTGCTTCTTTTATTTCCCCTGAATGATTTTTTTTACAATAAAGGTTAGCTGAAGAATTGAATAAGAATCTTTTGTCATTGGCTTATTTAACTTTTAGATAAGGGATCATGTTTCCAGTGAAAAAATATTTAAGCCTACATTTCAAATTTTTTAACTTATTTAAAGGATGAAATCTGTTAGAAAAAGTTTTTTAATGTGCCAAAGCCATTGACATTTTGTTTAGTTATTATTATAATAATTAAAATCATGAATTTATTTTTTGTGTGTGTGAAGTTCTGTGAACACACAAAATAAATTTAATTCAAGATTTCAGTCGTAACTAAATTTTAATGAAGGATGTGAAAATCTTCATAACTAAGGTTTACTTTTAAGCAGATCTACATATGCATTTTTTGTCAAAAAGTGCTTAAAAAATAGATAAAAATAACTTATTTAAAAAAAATGCATACAATATAATAATAGTACAGGTAACACTAACACAAAACACAAAAGTGTAAATAGTTATCAAATACAACAAATGTGTATTTTCGATTATTTTCCGATTATGAATCGAAACACCTTCTCCGATTCAATTCGATAATCGACTGTAATGGCCAACCGATTTTACATCACTACCTAAACTAGCTAACCAACCCTTTACATACAGGACCTTTTTGCCACTTTATACCTATTATTCAACTTAATATGTATTTAGCTCCAACATTATCTACATAATAACATTTAAATTTAACTCACACTAATTTTAAAGGAGATTCTCTAAGGTTTATCCACATATATTTCAATTATATTCACAGTAATTTTAAAGGAGATTCTATAAAGTTTATTCACATAATTATATTTCAATTCTACTCAATTTAACTCACAGAGATTTTAAGAAGACATTATACAGAGTTTATCCACATATATTTCAATTTTACTCACAGTGATTTTAAAGGAGATTCTATGAAGTTTATTCAAATATATTTCAATTCTACTCAATTTTACTCACAGTGATTTTAAGAAGACATATAGACTTTATCCATATATATTTCAATTTTACTCACAGTGATTTTAAGAAGACATTATATAGAGTTTATCCATATATATTTCAATTTTCCTCACAGTGATTTTAAGAAGACATTATATAGAGTTTATGCATATGTATTTCAATTTTACTCACACTGATTTAAGAAGCATAATACACTCGGATCCCGTTACTACGCGCCCCGTTATAACGCTAACCTCAGTATAGCGCTCAAGGGTCATGGCTCCCCCCCCCAAAAAAAAAAATAAAAAAAATAAATAAATAAAAAATAAAAAAATAAACGTATTTATTTTTCACCGACCATAATTATTTTACATGCATATCTTACGTGCTGTATCCATAACAACGCTTGTTTAATGTGTCAGTGAAGTACAATTAACTACGTAATAAGGACGCTCTAGGGCGGGAAAAGTGTGAAAAACATGCAAAGTCTGGCGTTAATCCGCTTCTCTGTTCGTTGTGATCGATGATCAGTCAGGTATCAAACTGTTATGAAAACCTCAAATTCGAAGCTCTGACGCGCAAACATCGATGAACTGAGCAACAAACACAAGCCGAAAATCTGTTTAAAAACCTTGCGTTTTCTATTGAACGGCACAAAGTTCGTTGTATCTCACGAAGATATTACAGGACTGCAAAGAACTTCAAAGCGCGGCACCGTATCTTACGTGATGTATCCATAACAACGCTTGTTTAATGTGTCAGCGAAACACAATTAACTACGTAATTAGGATGCTCTAGGGCGCAAAAAGTGTGAAAAGCATGCAAAGTCTGGCGTTAATCCGCTTCTCTGTTCGTTGTGATCGATGATCAGTTAGGTATCAAACTGTTATGAAAACCTCAAATCCGAAGCTCTGAGGCGCAAACATCGATGAACTGAGTAACAAACACTAGCTGAAAATTTGTTTTCTATCGAACGGCACAAAGTTTGTTGTATCTCACGAAGATATTACAGGACTGCAAAGAACTTCAAAGCGCGACACCGTATCTAAAGTTCAGTCAGTAACAAATCTATACATGATGCCAGGATGGATGCCAGACACAAGTCAGTGCAGCGAAAGATGACGGAATTCTTCGGCATAGAAAACAGGAACGACAGGTAGATACATCAAAACAGGTACATTGAATTACGTGCAGCGTTACACATTGTAACTTACCGATTTTCACGGTTTTACTTTCGTAACGCTTATGCCGCGGTTTTCCCGGGAATTGCTTATGTTTACATTTTTCTTATGCGATTTTTATCTGGTTTTTTTTTTTTAAACAAAGCAGGTAATATTTTACCAAATAATATTTTCTCTATACAAAATGTATCTTGAGTGGTTTACAAACAAAGTTGGTTCTTTTGAATGTTTTAACTTTAACATAATGATACAGTTACATGTTGGTGGGTGGGGTAATACTAGCAAATTCAACAGGTCAACTATACGATCTCGGTAGGCGCGTTATATATCGGAACCCCGTTTATATCGCGGTCTGAAACCTTGGACCCCAACTAGAGCGCTATAACGGGGTCCCAGTGTATAGAGTTTATCCATATATATTTCAATTCTACTCAATTTTACTCACAGTGATTTTTAAGAAGACATTTTATAGAGTTTATCCATATATATTTCAATTTTACTCACACTGATTTTAAGAAGACATTATATAGAGTTTATCCATATACATTTCAATTTTACTCACACTGATTTTAAAAAGACTTTCTATAAAGTTTATGCTTATATATTAACTCAAATTAACTCACAGTGACTTTAAGAATTTATCCACATATAATTCAAATTAACTCATAGTGATTTTAACGAAAACATTCTACAAAGTTTATCCACATATATTTCAACTTAACTCAGTGATTTTAAGAAGACATTCTACAAAGTTTGTCCTCATATATTTCAATTTAACTAGCATTAACTCACAGTGATTTTAAGACATTCTATAAAGTAAGTCAATTTTCTTCTCCTGGGGCAATGATTTACATTTATGTTTTGGGGGAAAGTAGGAGGGAATATTTGAAACACCTGTCTTATTTTAAGTAGCATTGGTTCCCCTTATAAAACTCCTTTAAACTATCTGGTAACAAACTATAAGGAATACTGAATTAACATTTCAAAACTAGCACTCTATATAATATTATTAACTTTAAATAACTGACATTCTAATTGAAATCTCCAAGCACCTGGAAGCTTAGTTTATTTTGTTTATTATGAACAGCTGGTAATAAACACTCAAGATAAACATGTCTGAATGTAACTTTATCCACATAATTAGTTGAGACAGCTGGACAAAAATTGTAAGCTAATGATATACCATTATTTAGTAACCATGAAGACTGACAGGTTCTCAACAAAGGTTTGGAAACATACAAACATGTAGATTGTATATACCCCTGTTTGGGTACCCAACAGTTCCATTTCCACGTTCATCAAATACTTCATAATTTTTTGTGAATGTGAAAACATGAGTTTCAGCTTAAAGTAACAATATACCTTATAGTTATCTCGCATATATATATTGTTTTCTATGAAGTCAGTTTTACTTAAAAATACAGCTTCTTTTTCAAAACAAATTATGAGATGTGTCTCAAATTTAACTACTTTCATAAAGTAAAAGATTAAGTGATCACAAGTTAAACCTATTCTCTGGACAACAGGTGCTCTTGCTACGTAATATGACCTTGACCTTTACTTTGGTTAAATTATTTTTACTTCAGACATGTACTGCGCCCACCAAGAGCCCAATCAAATCAAATTTTTATTCTTAACTAGTTTTCTGTTTTAAGATCTGGTTGAAATGAAAAATTTGTCCTTCAGAAAATGAAAAGATGCTATCTGAAAAAAAAAAAAGTTGAACTGTGCCCACCAGACAGAGCTTCTACGCCAAAGCTTGTTATAATATATAAAGGAAATTCACTCATCACTTAAAACATCTCCATGGAAAAAATTTCCTCAGATTCAAAACAAGTGGCCTATTTTAAAAAAGTTGAGTTTTCCCATTCACTCAAACAAAAGCAAAAAGCCAGGAGGCCATTTCTGAAGGCTGATGTTACTAAATGTTAATTTTTTGGATTATACTCCCAAGGGAGATAATTCAAATATCTTCAGTCATTACTGAAACTTAAATCATAGAAATGTTAATCATAGTCATGTTTTAGACAGGATTTCCCTATTCATAGTCACACAAAAACAATACATATGAAGCTTTTTCAGATACGTCATAAATGACCTCACAGTTACTGAATATATCATGCAGCTAAGATAAATTCCTAAAAAACTGCTGAGACTATCATGGTTTGTTTCTTTCACTATCAGCACTAGTGGCCTTTACAGGTGAATATACAGACAAGACTTTTTCTTAAAATGTCTTTGCAAGTTTTCAACCATTTACGATACTGTAAAATATATTTAAATGTCATCACTTTCAGAAACACTAGTAAAAAGTTACAAGTGGTACAATAGAAAAAACTATCAGAATTTACTGAACAACAGCTAAAACAGCTTTAAATTTGATCTGGACAGGGTGAGTTTTAATCTATATCCTTGCCATTGAGAATGTAATTTTTAACAGATCTGGGCAAAAAAATAATGAGAGAAGATCATCAGACTGCCAGGCGATTTTCTGGTGAACTGAATTACATTTAAAGGTCCCACTTACAGTAAACTGTTAAGATTTAACAATAGACACTCTTACAGTTACACATAGTAGAACAAATAATATAACAGACAATAATAATTTTGCACCTGACATCTGCCTCAAGATAATAAAACTGAGAGGTCAGCTTCCTGTTGTTGTGTATTAACTCCTTTCTCATACCAGAAGAACTCATTTACATAATAACAGCAGATCTTAATACCTGTGAGATGCTGGTTTCGTTACCTCATTTATACCTCAACCAACTGTTAAGCATTTTGCCAACCTTAGTAAACTAGGAACTTTTTCTTATTGTGAATACATAATTATGTTAAAGAAAAAAAATCAAATGACCACACCTTGTGACTGGATCTAATATTATATAAATGACAAGTGACAGAAAATATCATGATTTTCTTTATTTTTCTATGAGATTACTAATGCTTTTATGATACTTACAATATACCTGATACTGTGAACAACCAATGCCTGCCAGTCATAATCGTTAATGATTATTAACCCTTAACCTGCTGGAACCGAAAGTGATTAGCCTTTGCCACTAGTATAGAGCCAGGCCAGCCTGCACATCCGTGCAGTCTGACCAGACTCTATACTGTTGGTAGCTCCATTTTTGTATTTTAATATTAAAATCCCTTAAACTTTGAATGGACTGTTCCAAATGCAAAGCTGGGCAAATCTATTACAAAATTTCAGCATGTTCAGGGTTAAGCAGTATCATGTCGATGAACAAATCAAGCAAGCTGATATCTGAGTTGAATGCTTTTAGACTAAGTACTGGTAACAATGACATTTATTCAGATATATAGAAAGTGTTGTTTGCAGGGTTTCTTCTGGTAAGTATTAAGTTGTCGCCAACAAATTCGCCAACTGGAATTAACATTTGCCAGTTAGAGCCAACTGAGATTGCCAGCAGACATAACACTGATGAATTTTCAAATTTTTATCACTAACACAAATAAAATACTTTATCATTTAGAATATAAGCAATCAACAGGGGCACCTATAGGTCATGATACTAACAACATTTCTCAGTGAATTTTAGCACTTTATATTTTAATTTTATTTTTTTAGATTTACTTACCTACAAGTGGTTGTACCTATAATAGTGGACAATTCACTCATTATATAAACATTCCTATGGGAAAGCAGTAATTAAACTTTAAAGATTTAATGGTTTAAGCTGTTACTTAAATTAATATTAAAAGTCACAGTAGGCAGACTTTAACATGTTGTATACTTAAAATCACTATTAATATAAACAGTCACAGTAGGCAGACTTTAACATGTTGTATACTTAAAATCACTATTAATATTAACAGTCACAGTAGGCAGACTATAACATGTTGTATACTTAAAATCACTGACTGAGCAAAGGATTAAAAAATCAGATACTTTCATGAATAAACAGGTAATACGGAGCACATGACAATCTTTCAAAACATACTTGTTACAAGTTCCGTACATGTCTGATATTCAGTTGTAAAGTTATTCTTGATATTGCTTCAGGTGCACATTCTTTTTCACATTTTAAAAGGGGTGAAAACAGCGGCAAAGCATTACTTTCTCAATTAATAGGATGAAAATTAAGTGAAAAAAAATTAAACCAGTCTACAAACACATGACTTTCAACTCAATACAGGATGTGCCAGTAGGAACTCACATTTTCTGCCTTTTTGTGTGGAAAAGGAAAAAATATATGCCGCGGCAATGAGGAAAATGATGTTGACTTCACAAAATATATTGGCGATATTTGACGACAACATTTGCGCGAAATTAATTAGGGTCATAACTTACCTGAATTGGCTGAACTCTTAATGAAACGACCCTAATGAAACTGTACATTTTACATTTACCAATTACAAAATGTATGAGTCTTTTGGTAAAATTAAAACCAAAATTTCAAATACATTTGTTGTGAAGGTTTATTGTGTACTATTGTTTTTGAATTTTTGTATAGGCAGGGCCATAATAGGCCATTCAGTTGAATTCAATACATAACAAAACAATGTAACTTTGGAAAAACCAGGAACTTGAATGATCTGAGAAAAAATCAATGTCATGATACCAGTGCCACTTCATTACATTTAATGCTTCACAGTTCTTTACACAGTTAATATCTTTACAAATACAATAATACTTTTATCCAGTAATTCATTTTGCTTTTAGTTGTAATTTGATCTTGAAACTACTTCCTGACCTATGAGTGTCAAATGAACTTGACCACGAGACATTCATTAATAAATTTATTTAGGTGTTTCAACCAAATGACAATTTCTGTCATGAAGTTCCCCTTTACAGAACTGCAGAAGAATATTTTAGCTTCTGAATGCCAGGACAGATACATTTTGGGGAAAATATGGCATGTGGAACGTTCTGATAAAATCTCGGTCATGTTAGAAATCATGTCGAGCTACCCAAAGATCTCAAAAGAATGGGAAGTAATTCAGGCAAAGAAATCAAGAAAAATACCTCTTTCGTTTAGAAGATATCAGTTGATATTCTGCTTTTACTTCCTTAGTTTCGATATTAAAAGTGAAAATTGTAAGCTCTCACAAAATTTATTGGCAAACAATCGAAGTATTCCGCAGTTAGGCGCTGTTTGATGTAATTTAAATTGTTCTTCAAAATTGAATCGATTGAAATACGTTGAAAATCCCTATGCAAGTTTATCTCCCCTTATAAAGCGTAACTAATAAGAACATGCAAGGGCAACCGCTAATTTGTTGATTTTGTGGTCAAGTTATAGCAGAGAAGAAACAAACAACATTATTTTGTAGAAAACACATTATCCTTTAAAAAACAATCAATGGATTTTCGCAATTCATGTAGATCGTTTAAATTTAAAAAAAAAGTTTGAATATATGGACTGGAAAAATATTAAAAACATTTCCTATATCACACCTTCTTATAAAAAAAAACTTGCATGAAGTTCGCACGAGGAGAAATAAGCTACATGTATGCAGAGACGTATATTACATCTATGTCTCTGATGTATATGGTTCAGATATTAGCAAGTTCGAGGACTGATGGGCTGACTTTAATGGGAAGATCTATTTAAAATAGTTGATGTGCCAACATAAGAGCAGAAGATGTGAGAGAAAATATAGTTGAAACAAACAGGTTAACACATCTGAAATGTTAATCAACGTTCTTTTATTAAAAAGCTAATAATACAATATTGATAAAAACGCGAAAGATGAATTTCGTTTGTCTAAATTAAAATCGAGAATAAAGAAAAGGAAAATATGTCTTATCGAACTAGATAAAAATGTGGAGAACATTCAGTGTCTATATTGAACGCACTTTTCGGGGTTTTAATTACAATCTCTTGTTCCTCAAAGAAGATTTCAGATAAGATTTAAGTTTAAGGTTCACTGCATCATAGCTGTTTATGATCACATACAAAAGAGTAAAAAGGGCAAGGCATATATCTTGAACTGGAAGACTTCCTTGTTCTTGACTTAAAACTTGAACTAGTGATACATAGACTTTGGTCTTGCACCATTTCTGATAATGTCACATTAATGTATATGTAGTTCAAATTATTGGTTAAGATAAAATGCCTTTGCCTAACATGTATAGCAACTAAACTGATGGAACACATTAAAGGGAAACGAAAGTAAAAAATTCAACCGACACCACAATAAAGTTTGTGCATTTATTGTTAAGTTTTAAAAAAAACGAATATTGAAAGAATATTTACTTAGAAACGCTTTAACAAAAGTAGCGATTTTTCAGTCACCGGTCAACCGATAGAACGCACCATATTTAGGTTGTGAAGTGCTTCTTTTTATCTAAATTGATAACGACTACAAAAGGTAAATGTCAGCCTGGTCATGCTATAAAAAATGAAAAATAAACAGATACAAGAAATAACAAATTCCTCAGTCAAAAACACAAAATCACATAAACTCATTATTCCAAAGGACTATACGACTCTGGAACGAAATACCGACCGAGATTAAGGCTACCCCAACTGTACCAGCTTTTAGCAGTTGATTGGACAAGTTTAGTGGATTTTAATTGTTCACAATTAATGTTTAAGTAAAATCTTTAGTAAAAATTTTGTTTACTTTGTTTTTATCTTTGACAATTCTAATTTTGCTGACACGCACCTGTCTAGTGTAGTGAGTATTAACTTTGGCAGTAATAAGTTGAATTTTAATTGATTTATTCCAGCTCCAAGTCGCACAATATAATTGGTCACAATCTAAGAATTTTATTCCATGAGCTTTATGGAGGCAGTTATTGAATTCAAACAGGCTAATGGCTGCGTCCAGTAAACTCATGTTTTGATAATACACATTTTGAAATAGATCATTTGTTTAAAATCATGGCCAAGAGGAAGAAGAATTTGTTTAAAGATGCGCCTAATTTGAAAAGATTCCGAACAGAAATTCAGTCTTTGACTAAATCAGACCGATTTTTTCATAGACCAGCCGCGAAACAGACGAGAAAGCAGAAAAGAAAAGAAGCTCGGCTGGAGAAGAAATCAAGAAAAAATGCATATTGCCGGAGAATGCCCGTTAGTAAATTTTCACGCCTTTATATTTTGGGTCACCTTAGGGTTAGATCATTATTTATAAGTCATTCAAAATGTCAGTCAAAAAATGATCAGATTTGATTCAAATTTGCCAAGGCTTTGAAATTTCTCATCATTTGCAGTTTTCTTCCACAACAGAGTCAAAGAAAGTTTGTCCAAATTGGCTGATGCAACGTTGTCTTGCTGGGTAACAGGTAGCAGCAAATTAAAAATTCATGACAGAGTTATTCCCCCTAGCAACCATCTAATAACGTGTATTTTGTCCACTTTTATTTGAATATTCAGTAAAAAATCTGTCAGACCGAATGAAATTTACAACAAAAACAAACGAAAATGTAAAATTAATATTTATGACACCATTTTGAAAAGAATATGTAACGATTCGCCACAATAAAGATTCACCACAATAACGATTCGCCACAGAAATTCACGATTCACCACAAGTCAGTTAACGATTCGCCACAAGGTAACAACGATTCGCCACAGTTTCAAAAAGTGTAAGGAGTACAAATTTTAATCAATTAACGACTTGCCCCATAGTAATATAACGATTCTTCACAGCTTTAAAAAATGAAAAATAATTACAAATTGATGAATTTGATTTTGATGAAGGGCATGGCGTCCTGTAAAAAGGGCATGGCGCTGCGCCATGCTAATTTGTTTTAGATTTAACTCTAGTAATTGTGTGATATACAATTTACTTTGTCACAATTGCGTGCAATTGTATTATATATTTATGCTAAATAAATGAATTGCTTTGTTTTCTTAGTTATTACGCGAATATAACATGACAAATGCAAGTTGTTTTTAACAAACTCGACTTTTTTCAAGTGCAGAAAAAAGTCCATGTCCATAAATTGATTACGTTTTTATTCCTTAATCTCACCGATGGAAGACATATCTACACAGATATATACAAGGTGAACAATCAATTTGGTTTATTGAGTAAAGGAAAAGTCGACTCTTCGATGCATTGATTATATTTTATTTCTACATTCATAATTTCTTTTTTATAAAATAAAACCTTTTCATACCACTGTTACACATTTTTGAAGTTTATTAACATTTCATTTACAAAACACTTCACTTTTTTTTAAAGTACACTCAAACTGGTCCGTATATGTATGAACACCTTTTCAAGAGGTCGCAGGTCTGAATTTTCCCCCGACGGTACGCCTTCCTTGCTGCCCTAATTCTTCGTGAATGAATTTGTCATTTTTGTTTGAGAACGTTTAATTTGTCTTTTTTGTCAACGACAATCAAAGATAAACAACAACAACAACAACAACAAAAGTTTATTAGCAAATTCGGCATTATAAATGCCTTTGGCTAATGAACAGTGGAAAATATCAATAAAGACAGTATTACAGTGCGCATGAACATGAACAAATAACATATACAAAAAAAAAGAAAGAAAGTAAAGGATTTAAACAGTCCATCTCGAAAAGAGTAAATACATAATGTTTTGGCTTTATTTGGTTGTTATTTCTGCTTTTAAAGGCTTGTTTTAAGAGTTTACATATTCCAATAATAGTTCTTTTATTAGATGAATTAATTGATTTTTCAAATTTCCTTAAATCTGGCCATGATATTTTTGGTAGATATTTTATACGGCATTCTTGATAAACTTTCAACCATATTTCTTGTATGAAAGGTTTCTTTTGTTCATTATCAAGAAAAAAAAAATAACAGTTATATATAACTATTATTAAGTCATGGATTATACACACCTTGCGGGCGTTACTACTTACATGACACATAAAAAATGCCCAATCAACACCTATATTAATGACATGATTATTTAATTAGCTTAGGGTCTTTCATATGATCTTACGTCATGGATTAAGCACCCTAGCAGGCAATCCTACTGTGACATTTCACGAGTAATAAAGATAAAGTACAGTAAAGTACAATACCAATTAACACCTATATAAATGACAAGGTTATTTTGATTTTGAATTTAATTTGTGCATTAATTAATATGAAAACCTTTAATAATTCATATTATATATTCAATTTTATATTACATTCTTTTAATTAACTTGAGTCCTTTTTTGAGGATGTTGTTCACGCCTAACAAAAACAGAACACATACATTTAATAAACATTTTCTTTTATGATGGTTTAATACAAAGTGCAAGATACAGAAAACATCCCATTATAGAGACACCCCTGGTTCTTCTGCATGCTCAGTGTCAGCACTGATACATGGGACCTCTGTTTAACGTCTCATCTGAAAGACAATTAGTAATGTTAGAGGAGGAGCGGGGGATCGATCTCAAGACCCCTGGGTTACCTGTTCAGCGCCGCGAAACTATGGTTAATTAATTTGTTCCTGCGTATTTATACTACTCATTAACCACGAACATTTATCACTCAGCGGCACGCTTCTTTCACTGTGCACAATTATATTTGAACCTTCAATCAAGGTACTTTTTAATAGTAATAATAAGGAATATGATTATCACTTTAAAATTTTAATGCACAATGATTAAAATCACAATTTTGATTGATGTGTCATCGAACCGATCGATCATTCGGATAAATGTGATATTTTCAGCATTCATATTTTCGACATCAATAATGAGATAAATGTGGGACGTTTTATTATAATGAAGCTATTACAAACCAAAATTTCTTTTTCAAAATATTTATTTTCTTCAAATTACCAAACAAAGATAAATGAAAAACATAAGTACAACAAAAATATTTTGTGTTATTACTTTGTGGTGAATCGTTACATCTTTGTGGCGAGTCGTTATTATTCTGTGGTGAATCGTTATATGAACCTGTGGCGAATCGTTAGTGGCGAATCGTTATTGTGGCGAATCGTTACATTTTCTTTGAAAACACGAGCAGCGTTGTAGATAACTTTTTGCACATGTAGGTAAATACCCCCACTTTTCAAAGCATGGTGGTAAATGGTCAGTCAAATTATGCATTGCTTGAGGGTAAATACTGTCAGAGTGTATCTGTGTTGACTTTTATTTTAGGGTTTCTTTAACAAACAAGCAGGATACAAGCCCATACAATACAGTAGCCTCATTTACCTTTACATGGGCTCTTTTTGTTTTAAAAACTGTGCTAATTAATTCTTCAGTTATTGGGGTCACTACACTTTTACTTGAACCAGCTTTTAACGTAAAGAAACTGTCAATTTTGCTTCGTATTGGCTTCGAGTTCGAAATTATCACATAAAATCATGAACGTCCGCTATTGAACATAAAAGCGCTTGACTGTCTCTTTAAATTCAATTAAAAAAATTTACTAGCGTCTAAACGACACAGATTATGTGTACTAGACTGTCTTACAGTTTATTGACGCCGGTGTGCAAAATTAGCTCTAAATTTTACGATAACCAGTCAGTTTATTTAGCGGAAGTTAAAATCAGCTGTTCCTGTTTTTGTTATGAATTTTACGCTAAAGATTTTCGTAGTTTGTGTAAGTTCTAAAGGGTTTGTGTCAAATGTATGCACAAAAATGATAATTGGAGTGTATCTCGTTATTTCTGAAAAAAGCGTAAATTACGCCGATACGCAGCTCATCTACAACACTGACGAGGCCTGGGATAAATGCTGGACAGTTGGACCGATCTGGACTGAAAAAATGTCGGACCAAGTGAAAATTTATTGGACATGTCCGTTGGATCGATGACCGATGTATTTCGGGATGTCTGTTCGTTTAGCATAAACTAAGACATTGCTTCAGTTTTACTAACAGCTAGTCAAATTACTTACTGAAGTGTTTTGACAGTCAGGACCTAAATGACCAAACTTTAAGCAATGGTTACTTTCTTTACAATACAGTAATGATGCAATAGGGGAAGTTACTCAGCTTGGAGGTTGTATTATGATGTTATTTATGCAGAATAGTGAACAGTGTTCTTCAATGGAAGAGTGGCTGATGATCGATACTATTTAGGCTTGTTTTAGGCTTAGGAGCCTTATTTATATACACAGTGGTATTTCCACTTACTACGGAAATTTTTGTGGGATCCTTTAAAAGATTTTTATGCCCTCGAAGGAGGACAATATAGTTTTTGAACTGTCAAGCCAACAGTCAGTCACTCTGTCCGAAAACTTTAAACATGGCCAATATCTTCTTTATTAATAAATTGATTTACTTCATATTTGAACACAACACACCTTTGCACAAGACCTTCCCACAAACTTATAATATTTATATGACCTTGACCCCTGAATGACCTTGAACTCAAAGGTCCAGTTGTCAAAAAATACTTGTTATTGACCATAACTCAGTTATTATTCATCAGATTAAGTTTATATTTGCACACAACAATCCTTAGCACAAGACCTTCCCACTGACATAAATATATATTTGACTTTGACCCCAGAATGACCTTGACCTTGAAGGTCCAGTTGTAAAAAATACTTAATATTGGCGGCAGCTCTCTTATTACTCAACAGATTTAGTTCATGTTTGCACAGAACAACCCTTTGGGAGAAGTCTTCACAACGAAATAAATTTTGACCCATACATTGTAAATGGCCCTGAGGTCAATTTGTCTAAAACAACCCCCTCACTTCTTTTGAATTAACATATTTATTTCATGTTTGCACAACAATTCTTTGGGAAAGATCATCCAAATGACTTACGTTTTTTACCTTGACACCTAAATGAGAGTCAGATTGAGGTCAAATTGTACAAAATCCACTCCTTTCGAAGGATCTATAATTTGTCTTCATCTGCTCAAAGGTCAAAGCACCACTTCGGCGGCATTGTCATCTTTTAGTGGCAGCTCTTGTGTAAAAGCTCATTACTGTTACTATAAAGACTTCCTTTTTCTAAGGCTACATTAGGACAGGTTTAAGATTGAGGAAGTAGTGATTATTTCAAGGCATAGTCATTAATTAAAGTGATTTGTTAACATATATTGCAGTGCTATTTGTATAAAGTAAAACCAGTATTTTCTTTTTTTCAGTTTATCCCTTTTGAGCAGTGCTTCTGTTGCCATATCAGTTATATAACATGTACATGTACTGTAACAATAATCCAGTGATACTCACACTGCAGATTCCTTCAAAAGAAGAAATTGAAAAGGCAAAACAAGAACATGCTGATAGACAAAAGACGGAAGCAAAGCTCAGGAGATCTGAAGAAAAGAAAAACAAAAGAAAAGCCAAGAAAGACAGACAGAAACAGCAGGTGTGAAAGAGTTTCATTATGGTATTATAAATCTGCATTAAGCGATTCCTTTTATAAGCTTTCTCAGGGTGTGTGTTCTTTGCAGTTGGTACAGATCAAATGTTTGGCTATAATTACATACACACGTACTATTCTAAAACATGCTTAGCTTTCCATTTATATTGTTTTCTTTTCTTGCTTGTGATTATGTTAAGGATAGACATGTTACTGAATTGTTTTAAGCTAACAAGATCACAAAGTTATGATATTTTGTGTTGTTTGATCTTTACAGTTTTTTTTTTTTGTCAAGGGCAAAACCAGTAAGGTAAATCATAAATGGTTATGTGAGAAGGATGGATAAATCTTAGATCTTAATCCTTTCTACCAGATTGCTTCACAGAGAATAGATATTGCCTTGTAACTTGCTGGTGAAAATGTTTCAGATTACAGCTGAAATAGAATTCCAATATAACACTGTATTATGTAACATTCTTTCTCATTTAGAATGAAATATGTGATACAATGGAAAACGCATTTCAGTTGAAAAAGTATAAGGTTTGTTTCTAATTTTAAAAAATCACAGTTCGACTGTATTTCAAAATTTGTTAGAATTTTTAGACTTACTTAAACACAAAGACAAATCACATAATACTGTTTTAAGTTTTTCTCCTCTAACTTTTAGTATTTGTGATTTTGTCATCAGTACAGGTCAAGTTCAGCCAGTACATTTGTACAGTCTGATTGTGATCTGTACTGTTGCTCTGAGGTCAATGAATTTTCTTTTCAAAACACCCATGAATTAGAAATGGTACAGTCCAGAACTGAATCTTGGGCAAATCTGTTTCAGAAATTTAGCATGATAAAGGTTAAGATATTTTGATATTTGAATGTAGGAGGCTGAGGAGCGGAATGAACAGCACAGGATTGAAGACATGTGGGATGACAAGGAGATAAAAGACCTTGAGAAGAAACTTGGTCTCAACAAAAGAAAGAAGAAAGATACATTACCACTTTCTTTCAAGAATGATGGTCTTGACTGTATCCTTAAATATTGCTCCTGGCCTAGTGGTTTGAGAGTAAATTGTCATAACAATGTTTTTTTGTTTAATGCAGGAGGTTCTGCCTACTAGAAATATATCGGGAAGTCTGGCTCATAATCTTTTAAAATGGTAATAGTTGAAATTGAAGATAATAATGATAAATTATCTAGCAATGATTCTTTTCTTTAACACATATAAGATATTCTTGATGTAGTTGATACAGACAAGATGCAAGCCTTGACTGACCTGGGGGACGACACAGGTAAGTTAATGTGTCATGCGTAAATTTCTACTGTCGAGGAATACAGGAGATCAAAGGAAGGTGGGATTCTGTGTCATTGAATATGCCATTTTTTTTCTGTGAGATGTTCAGATTTTATCATCAGTCTCCCAAATAAACAACAGACCCAAAATGTGGCTTCTCAATATAGACTATACACTGCAACTGTAAGCCTGTAAAAATCTAACTTCAAATAACCATTTTATCATGTATTTCAAATAAAAATAATGGTATTCCATTCTTTCTATTTTATCTTAACTTTTACATATAATCTTTAAAGCCTTTTAAAATTTGGAACAGATATTTACTGATATATTATTTTTCTAATCCTATTTTTTTGGCCTATACATTTTCTAGGGTCATAGGTTTGGATGGCCTTAACTTTGGAAAAAATGTACCCCTGGTCATGTTAGATTATAACTCAGTCTGTTAGCATTTTGTTTGAGGTCAAACTTCATACAGGTAAAATATGTATTTAACACATTGTCATTGGAGATGTATATTATTAGGTAATGGCCAATTTGATAGATTCAACCCTGTTAAACATAATGAAAAAAACTCAGCTAAAAATGTGAATATCTTTACAGAGGAGGGTGTCTATGGATTGATTGACAAGGAAGATAGTGATGAAAACATGGATGAACTTGAGGAGGAGGAGGAAGAAGATAGTGATGAAAATGTTGATGATTATGATGATGATGATTCTGATGAAGAAGATATTGAAGGAGAAGATTCGAGCATAAGCACCAAAGGAACACAATTTAAAGATACTGAACAGGAAAGGCAAGTGTTTGAAGTTACAGAAAAGAACACTTCTAGCACTGAGGAAAAAAGAAAACCGAAATGGGAAGAATTGGCCGACAGGATAAGAACTCTTACTGAGAAAAAGCAGAAGCAGAAGAAAAGTGTAAGGTTTGCAGAAGACATTAAAGATTCTGAGAATTCCTCAGAAAATGAAGATATTGACTTGGACAACAATGATGATGATGAAAGTGATACAGAAAGGTCAGATGATGACAGTGATGAAATTGAAGGTGATGATAGTGGAAGTGATGAAGATGATGATGTTGAAGATGATGATGATGAAGAAGAAGAAGACAATGGTGATTTTGGATTGTTAGATGAAGACATGAATTCGGAAGATGAAACTCAGGAACACAGTGATTCAGATCTCAGTGATGATAAAAATGATAATGAAATTAAGAAAAGAAAATTTAAAGAATTTGATGACTCAGGTTTTAAGGAAGATATTTATGGGAGACTCCGAGATCCTCAGGGTAATATTGTCAGGGACAATAAACCAGCAGGTGGGGAGGGAGCTTATGTCCCGCCAGCAAAGCGGTTACAAATGTCTGGAAGTGAGGATGAAAAGAAGAAGTTTGTCCTAGATAGATTACAGAAGCAGCTGAAGGGACTTGTGAACAGGTAGATTGATATTTTGATATTTACTGGCTGTTAGTTTTATGTGTTGCTACAGTTATGATACAAAAGTTTTTACCAGTTAATATTAATGAGATTTTAATGTCATTGTTAGTACAATGAAATTTGTTTTTATTCCAGATTTCAGTTTTATTTTGGCTTGCTTTTTTTCTAATTTTGGTTAAGTGTTATTCTTCTCTATAGTCAAGAAGATAAAAACACTCACAACTTAACTTTACGACTCAAGTATCTTTATCTTGTGAAATAGTGTAGAGGTAATGACCAAATTGCTGCTTACCTGTGCTTGGAGATATTTTACTGATTGTTTCAAATTACTGCTTTTCGGATGTTTTAGAGAATACCATTTACTGATTCCTTTCAATTTATCACCAATACTGTACTCTGCTGCTATATTATATACCCCGCTTCAATTCAAGAAATTGTCTAGAGTCTCAGAGGATATTATGAAACATTCTTGAGGTGCCAAAGCAGTATCCATATAGTGCCATAGGTTATATTACACTGGGCGCTTAATGTGACGGTGAAAAGTTTGTGGCTATTCAGGAACTCAAACCAATGGCCTGCCACTTACATGGTGGACACTTCAAACTGAGCTACTAAGCCACACAGTTGATAACATTGTACAGTGATTTATGACTAATATACTTGCAGCATACATGTAGTATTGACAGAGAGCTTCCATCAAAAGGGAGGAAGCAAGCAGTAGAAGAAATGTCTGACCACTTCAAAACCTAAAAAAGTCATTTTAAGTTTGTGTTTTTAAAACATTTGTATATACTAAGTTTCAGTTTAAAACTTTTGATTGGAAATGCTAAAGATGATTATGTTTATAATAGGATTTTAAAAGGATGAATGTTAAGGGGCTTCTGCTCTGGTTACAAAGGCAAAATGGATAGAGTAAATGTTAAGAAGACAAGTGCTTTTTCTGCAGGGCAAGTGAAAACAACATGCAGCCAATCAGTGCAGAGATTGAGAATCTGTATCTTAGCAACAGTAGAGCAGATGTGAACGACACTCTGGTGGGGTTGATATCCGAGGCATGTATCAGTCCAGTGCTTACGCCTGACCGACTCTCCATGGAACTTATGATGCTGGTTGCTATATTACATGGAAATGTTGGCTCAGAAGTTGGTAATGAATAAAATTGGTATTTTTTCTTCAATTTCCTTTCAGAGAAAGTTAGAAACTCAGAGTTACCAATGTACCAGTCGGCGCTTCTGTTAGTAACACAAAGAGAATTGTATTATTGGGTAATAATACAAAGATGAAGAATTAGCCCTGTCCCAACAGGATTTAAACCCACCCCAGTTTGGTCATTAGTTTCTTGAAAAATCAGCACCAGTGAGCTAATGGTGTCATCAGAGGTTGAACTTTGTACTCATCTGAGTGGTGGCACACTGGACCGTAACAAAAGTTACAGACAATTACACCATACACCATTCAAAATAGCCCTGTCCCAACAGGATTCAAAGCCACCCCAGTTTGGTCATTAGTAACTTGAAAAATCAGCACTAGTGAGCTACTGGTGTCATCAGAGGTTAAACTTTGTACTTATCTGAGTGGTGGCACACTGGACCGTAACAAAAGTTACAGACAATTACACCATACCAGTTCAGGTTCGCAACTTCCTGTCCATACCCTAATAACATCAGTGAGTTGTATAAATGGTAAAAACCTGAACAACATGAAACAAGTGATGCAGTTCACACTGGAAAATGCAGTGCTTAATTAAGCAGCTGTAGTGTTTTGCATTTGTAGCTTTTTATATTCATGGTGTTCCCTATTGAATGTCCTTTAGTTGCCAAAAGATATTTGGAATAATTCCAAAATTCTACATCTTTGTATTATTACCCAATAATACAGTTCAGTCAGTCACTGCTATGTAGATTATCTTCATGCTTATCGGCCATAATTTTGTGTTGCAGTATATACTTTCTTATGGCTCTGTCATTGTTTTGGTCCACCGAGATTGTGTCAGGGTCAATGAGGCTGGCATGTAGGGACTTTAAATGTCAGGAGATTCCAGCAGGCTGTCATCTGTGCCCTATATAATCCTGTATTTTGGGACCCAGATCCTATATTTCAGAAAGTGTCCTATAAATCCTGTATAATCCTATATTTTAGGACCCAAGTCCTATATTTTTCACAATTTATAGTGAATTCTTTAAAAGTAACTTCATTGGTACTGTATAGATATTGTAAGTTTACAGGCGAAAGCTGCAGCGGTCAGTTTGAAAATATTTACAGCAGCAAATGTTCCTTGATGTAATTGATGTGTTGTGGTGTGGATATTGACAGCTGGCAGACTTGATAAACTAAGGCATGATAATATGTTTGCACTAGCTTGTTCTCTTCTTGAACCATTAGAATGGTGCGATTTTCAGAGTTTTGGCTCTAAATGTCCTATATTTTGATGATTTTGTTGTATATTTTTAGTGAAAAAGATAAAAAAAATCGTTTATTTGACGTATATCTTATATTTCCATTTGAAAAAAGTCAATATTTGTCCTATATTTTTTTGAAAGTCTGGTTGACAGCCTGTTCCAGACAAGCATGGTTTTGAACTTTTGATAGGCTTAGTTAATTTACAACTCAGAAAATAATTTTTCTGTTTTTTACAGACCTGTTTATAATTGAAAGTGGTTTATTAAAAATTGCTAACAGAAGATCTAACAGAATATAGTATAATCAGACTGCACATCTGTGACCTTCCTTGGCAGGAAAGGCAAAAAAAAAATTCAAACTAGAAAGTCAGAATGTATTTGAAAAATTAATTAAATAAAATATTTAAAATGAAATTTTATGTGTTATTTTAGGGGCAGCTTTCCTGCAGCATTTTGCAAAACGCTTTAAGCAGCTGTCTTCAGAACCTGAATATGGACATGGTAAACTGATGGACAATGTGGTTGTTCTAATGGCACACCTGTTTAACTTTAAGGTAAGTCTATTTTTATCCCTACCACTCTCTTTTCCCCACACATATTTGAAGAAGGGGTATATAGCTTCACCAATATCTGTTGGTATGTCAGTAGACTAAGTGGTTTCCATTCAGGAACTTAATAATGCAAAGACCCAGAGACTTGATACTTAGTAAGTAGGTTGGCTATGTTGTTTAGATGAACCCTATTGTTTTTAGGGTCCAGCGGGTCTTGAATCAAGCTTTAAAAATAGTTTCTAATCAATAACACAACAGTAAATGCACCCCTGACCTTTAAACTTACCTGATGGTTGGACATTGGTAGATGATTTCTATTGTTTTGGGTGCACAGGGTTAAGGGTCAGGCTCACATGGACCTGCACTTTGTTAGGTCCAAGGACCTTCAAACTTTACAGGATAATTAGGCATGTTGAGAAGATCACCTGAATTGTTTTGGGACCTACTTGATTAAAGGTTAAATTTACAGGGTGATTTAACAGGATGGCTGTGCCTGAGGAAATTTCTGGACTATTTATCAAAGATAAAGACACATGGGCCTGCACTGTGAAAGAAGTCTCTGTTCAGAATCTCAAGAGCTACTGTAGTTAGGTGCCGTAGACTTTTTCTGATCAGACTGTACTAAAGTCCTTCAAACTTTACAGGATGGTTCGCCATATGTAGATAGATCCTTCTGATTCTGTGCTCACTTAAGAACAAGTGAATCCAAAAACTTTAAACCTATTTCAGGTTTTTGAGTAGATGTCTCCTTTGTTTTTGTTTTTTAAGCTCTCGACATGAAAGGTCAAGCCCACAGGGGCATGCACCACTAAAACAGATTCTGTTCATTTTCTAAACAAAGTAAAATCCTGACTTAACTTAATTATAGAGTCAAAGATATATCTTAAATTCTGAATGCTTGTCTTTTGGCTCAGAATGTTGTGTCTTGGATTCTAATGACTACATGTTGATTGGTTTAAGTCCTTTTGCTTAATATGGCATATTTATTTTTCAACATTTCATTTCTAAACTACCAATGGTAGTTATGGCTGTATTTTTTTTTCAGTATAATTATAAAGTAAGTTGAGAATGTTTTCATTTTATAGCACTTAAAATAAAACATTATCAGTAGTTTATAGTAGAAGATTGTTGGAACATTTCTACATATAAGTAGCAATGAAAGAAAAGGACTTTACTCAAGATCATTTTATTTGTCATATTTAGACCCCTACAAGCTTCACAGATTATGCTGTGTAGATCATGTTGGACTCTCTTAACCTAGTAAAGGGATGTTAAGTTTTTCTCACTAATTTTTCTTAACAATACTGACTTGTGTGTAATGATGTTTCAGGTTGTAAATAGTGTCCTGATATTTGACATACTGAAGAAGTTGACGGAGAACTTCCTCGAGAAAGATGTGGAACTTATTCTTCTTCTGCTTAGACGTAAGTCAAATAGAGTTACTTCCCTTATTTATCTCCTTGCTGAATATTTAGATTGTTATTTTGATGAATGAAGATATTTGACTTGTAATATAACTGTAAATGTGATACCTATTCACAGAAAGCTGTATTTTGTTAGGTAAATTGGTAGCTATGGTTTAAAGTTATGAATGGTAACAAGTCTTTTATCAAATTTAATAAAATTAAGAATGAAGACAGGGATACACAAAATTTAAATGTCACAGACATACTTATTATTTTAGTAATCATTTGTCTTTTTCTTTCTTATTTGTTTTCAGCTCTACTTATTTTGTTGACCAGATCTTTGTCAGTGAGATAAAACCTTAAATAATAGTAGAAAGTGAATCACTCAAATTTCTATAGAAAAATACATGATTATTATGTGCTGTGTAAACATTGTTCGACCCCAGTAGTACTCAGAATTTGGACCATAATATTACTGTTCATTATGCAGATGTTGGGTTCTCATTACGAAAAGATAGTCCCAGCGAGCTGAAAGATTTCATCATCAAGGTGCAGACACGTGCAGGAAGCCCTGAGGCTGCTGCCGTCACTGACCAGTCACGTGTACGTTTTATGTTAGAAGTGATCATGGCAATAAGGAACAACAACATGAGAAAGATTCCCAACTATGACCCAGAGCATCTTGACCATTTGAGGAAACTTATCAGGAATTACATTAGAGGTTGATAAAGTTTTATTTTAAAAAATGCATCGGTGCCCAGTCTAACATAAATATGCTTTTCTTAAAATGAATTACAGTAAAATTCCTCTATTAAGACCACCGTTGGGTATAAAGGGAAGTGGTCTTAATTGTGAGTTGGTCTTAATACAGGGTTGAGACCTCGGCAACATATGTTTTTCATAATTATGCAAGTTCATAACGGGAAAATAGAACATTATTTAGACAGAGCAAAATACATTATTCATCAATATGATAATTAAAATTTAACTGTAAATATTCTGAGTTTTAAAGTTAGATTAAATTTTAAAATAAGATCTTACGTTTTTTAACAGAATTAACCCTTAATTACATTAACTTAGTATTTTATTCAAGCAACTAAAACGATTTCTTTTTCAATCAACATAAGTAAGCATCGATCCAAGATTATTTTTTGCTTTGAACCCCAGCAAACTGGAAACTTATTATACCCCCGAGGATTCAGTTCCCTTCCCAATTATTTACTCGTGTCGCAATCAAATTGTAATTGAATCAATTGTAAGTAACACTTATATCATCCTTGAGTTTCCTTACTTTCAGTAATCACCTGAAGAAAATCTGTTTTTCACAGCACAGACTTTCTTTTGTTTACACATGCATCTCTCGTAAAGCAGTGTCGTAAACATGGCGGTGTACTCAACTGATATTGATGACATGCCCGGGGGCACTAATTTTGAGTGGTCGTAATCGAGGCATTACAATAAGAAGTAAATATACAAAATGATCTTGACAGGATGGTCGTATTACCGGATTAGCGGCGTGTTCTTAATTCTGATAAATAGCTGTAATAGGACAAGAATAAAAATGTTTGGTTCTTTTCAAAAGTGCCCGTAACAGCGGCGTGGTCTTAATTTCGGCGTGGTCGTAAGGTGGTAATCTACTGTATTTCGTTTCATTTGTTTGTCTGTTGTTAAGTTTCTATTTATTAACCTGAAAGTGATTGTGGCAAAAATTGCAAAGTGATATATCTTAAATTCTAAAGGATTGTCTTTTGGCTCAGAATGTTGTTTCTTGGATTCTAATGACTACCTGTTGATTAGTGTAAGTCCTTTTGCTTAATATGGCATACTTGATTTTGAACATTTCATTTTATATTTTTTATTTTTTGAAATTATAGGTTATTTAACATTGCTCTGTACAATTCAGAGATATACATATATTCGGATATGTACTTAGCTGAAAAACTGTATTGTACAAGCTACTTGGGAATTTGATTAACTTTAAGGTGTGTCCAAATATATCTCATATTGTACAGATCAATGTCAGGTAATCTCTTTATTCTGTCTTATTTTTTATTCTAAAAATTCTTTCTTTATGTAGCAAAATTTCAGTGTGAAAAAAATAAGGAAATAAATTTAAATCTGATTTTAAATATAATTTCAATTTCTGATGTCTGACAGCTGTCTTTATACCATTTGTAATGCATGAAAAAGTATGCTCAGCCAGTTTATATTTACTGAACGATCAAGAAAGAAAAAATACTGGAATTTAAAATCCAGTAATAGAATATGTAGGATGTTCACATTGCACAAATAACCTGCATTGACTGGATGTTTAAACTGGAAGTTACATAGATTACTGATGTTGAAATAAGAAAATATATTCATTAATGATGAAAAAAATTTGAAAATACATTTTGTAACTGTAATACAGTTTATTAGTTGATTTTCTGATTGGATGATTTTGTTTCATTGTTCACAGGTGGTCAGTTTGGAGATAATCAGTTACATATAACCCTAGAGGACCTTCTGAATGCAGAAGAGAAAGGCAAATGGTGGTTGGTCGGTTCAGCATGGGACGGCAAAAGTCTGCAGCAACAGACACCTGGTAATATCTTAATATAATCTCTTACTATCAGTACTAAATCTTGCAGTAAGTATCAGAACTCAAGACACGCATTCTATAAATTGTAAGTAATGCATTATCTATGGAATAGTTGAATTGAGTCAAAAATCAAGATGTCAGTTCCATCAGTTAAAGTTTTTGCGTCTTTTTTACACAACTGCTAAATTTGAAAATGGCATAATGTTTTGACTAGTTTATCTTTTCTGCTCTTGGAATGAATAATCACTTTTGTGTTTTATCTGTGGCATTGATAAAAAATATTATGATAGATTGTAGTACCTTCATGAAATAATATTACCACTAACTGACCATAAATTGTAATGTTGTTTCTTACAGGTGCTGACAAGACAGGTTCAGTGATTGGTCGATTAGAGGTCAGCAGTAAACTGCAGGAGTTAGCCAGGAAACAAAGGATGAATACAGAGCTTCGGAGAAATATCTTCTTTGTTATAATGACAAGTGAGGTAAGTCATACTACTGCTGTATTTCTGAAATGGACTGCTCATCTATCAGTTTGAATGGTACCATTTACCATCTGTGTGTTTGTATAGCACACACCAATTATTAAGATTTTGTATTTCTCAAGTTCTGTGCAATCTATACACAGTTTTAGGAATTTATTTAATTTCCCTTCTTACTCAATCCAGCTAAAATGTTGAAAAAACTTGATTGCATCAAAACCAGTACTGTGTCTGACATTTAAGGGAGAGAACTTTTGTCGATATTTTATCTAATTGAGAAAATTTGAGCTGGCTCTAATGACTGACACATGTTGAATAGAAAGAAACTAAACTTAAACAGAAAAATTTTTTTGTGTGAGAATTAATAAAAAAGAAAAGAAAGAATAAACAGGACAAACATAGAATAATCTTAGTATGTTAATGATTATTCAGACCTGAAATGTTATGTTAACTAAATCTTATACACCAGATTAGGTCTTTTTCTTGAATTTTTCTGTCATTTTTTCAGTGCGTCTTATACATGCCAGTGACCTTTACACCCATGATAACATTACTTTTTGTCGGGGTGCTGATCAAATATCTTTCATCTGTATCGAAATGTGAAAATGGAATCTATGAAGTCATGTCTGCATTGAATATTTACGACAGTTATTGCCCATACAGGACACATGAATAGACTGAGAATAGACTTCATTAGGATTCGTGATATTATTTTCTTTTCTTAACCTACAAGCTAAAGTAAAGGATTAAAATTGGTGAAATCCAAAAGTTGTTAGGATAATTTAACACAAAAACTGTTTGGGGAGACAAAGTATGACATTTGCTTGCTCATTCCTGCTGAGTAAGTTGATACTATTTCCAGAGTTGTTTGGCCTGTCAGGTTATTTTGACTTCTTATACCTAAAAGTATGGCTATTTTCAACAGGATTATCTTGATGCCTTTGAGAAACTGATCAGGATGGGTCTAAAGTCCAGTCAGAAACAAGAGATTGTCCTTGTCATCATGGACTGCTGTCTTCAGGAAAAGAAATATAACCCTTTCTATGCATACCTTGGTTTGAAATTTTGTGAATATCACAGGACATATCAGGTAAGATGTCTTAGGTAAAGAGAATATACTTGCTTAATCTTTTAAAAGTACTTGTCCAACATTTAGTTTGAACTTATTATTTATAGAAGTTATTGAAAACTGAATTACTGAATACTGAGCAGAAGTTGCATTTTTTTCCAAATCGTGTGTGTAAAAGTTGTCAAACACTGAAAGCGAATTTGAAATAAGATAAAGCAAGTAAGGGTGATGTTCCATACTTTATCTGAATGGGAAAATTTCTTTATCTAAAATGGAAATTTTGTAGCCCTACAGGTGAAAATTTTTAAATCTAAAAAGGAAGTGCTCTAGATGCATGAAGAGAAAGTTGGTTACGTATGAATGCAGGAAAAAGCGTTACTGATACACTTTGTCCACAAAAATGTCTGGTTTATGATGGAACTGTTCAGCTTCAAAGTAGCTGGTTTACAATGATTTTTTTTGCAACAAGCTTAATTTATTAAGGGGTATTATCTCAGTGTCTACAATACCTAGGGTATTATTTGATTATTTTACACAAATTTACACAAATCCTTTTCAGAAAGAGAAATATAATCAATAAAGAATTAAAGAATTTTGCTAAAAAGTTGAGAAAAAAAATCCTAGTACTGAAGCAGGCTATTGAATGTAACAAAATGTAAAATATTATTATTGCCCAGGGTAAATTCAAAATTGTTTTAAATACTTATAGAATAAGAAGATACAATACTCTAGCACTGATCTTTGATTAATGTACATTGTTTGTAAACTTTCCAAAAGCTTGTAGTTACCGCAAGAGAAGTGCATGAAAGCAGATTTTTTGAAGTGAGTGTTCAAAATCTTTTATTTTCAGATGGCATTTCAGTTCTGTATCTGGGATAAGTTCAAAGAGATCGGAAGTCTGTCCGACACAAATAGAAACAATCTGGCAAAACTTCTTAACCATCTTATCATCAACAAAGCTCAGTCATTATCTTTATTAAAGGTTTGTTTTTTGTTTTTTTTAGCTCACCTGAGCATAAAGTGCTCAAGTGTTTGCTTTTGGGATCATTGATTGTCCGGCGTCCGGCAGTGTGTGTCATGCATCAACTATTTGACTTAAACAACTTCTCCTCCTATACCACTAAGCCAACTTTGAAGAAACTTGCCTGGGATATTCCTTGCATAAAGCTCTACCGACGTTGTTCAAAGAATTTAATTCCAAGCAGAACTCTGATGGCCATAGCAACAAGAAGGAAAAACTTTAAAAATCTTCTTGTCGAAAAATACTAGACCTTTAGCCTTAAGATTTGGTATGGAGCATTGTCTTGTGGACCGCTACCAATTTTGTTCAAATTATGTCCCTGGGGTCAAATTGGCTCTGCCCTGGTGGTCAACTGATTTTACATAGGCTTCTGTAAGGGAAAACTTAAAAAAAAATATTCTTTTCTGAAAACACAAGGCCTAGGACTTAAATATTTTGCATGGAGAATCTGCTAAAGGGCCCCTTGGAAGATTGTTTAAATTTTGCCCCATGGGTCAAGATTGGCCCTACCCCAGGGCCCATGATTTTACATAGGCTTATATAGGGAAGACTTAAAAAAATCTCCTTGTCTGAAATTACAATGCCTAAAACTTAGATATTTTGCATAGAGCATCAGCTAGAGGTCCTCCAACAAGTTTGTTCAAATTATGTCCCTACCTGGGGGTCCTTTTTGTGTAAGATATTGAATCTTTAAAAAACTTTTTATGACATATAATAAATTTAAGGCAAACGATTTTTTGCATGTAGCATCACCTAGAGGTCTTCTATTAAGATGGTTCAAATAATGCCCCTTTGGTCATTAACAGCCCTGCACCAGGGTTCACTTGATTTTACATAGGCTTATATAGGGAAGACTTGTAAAAAATCTTGTCTGAAAACCACAAGGTCTAGAACGTAGATATTTTGCACTGAGCACAGGTTAGAGGTTCTCTACCAAGTTTGATCAAATTATGCTCCTGGGATCAATATTGGCCCTGCCATGGGTGTCACTTGATTTTACTAAGGCTTATACAGGGAAGTCTTAAAAATCTTTTTGTCTGAAACCACAAGGCCTAGAACTTAGATATTTTGCATGGAGCATCAGCTTGAGGTCCTCTACCAAGTTTGCTCAGATTATTTCCCTGGGGTCAAAATCTTCTTGTAAGAAACAGTAAGCTTAAGACCTTAGATATTTTGGATGGAGCATCTCTAGAGACCCTCTACCAAGATTGTTCAAATAATGTCCCTTGGTTCATTAATGGCCCTGCCCTGGGGAGTCAGACTTATATTTGGAAGATTTTAAAAATCTTCTTGTCTAAAACTTAGAGCTTAGATATATTTATGCCCCCCATCGAAGATGAGGGGGCATATAGTTTTTCAAATGTCAGTCAGTTGGTCTGTCAGTCTGTCGGTAGACACTTGGTTTCCGATCAATAACTAGAGAACACTTTGACCTAGGTTCACCAAACTTGGTATGCTGGTTGGTCATCACCAGTAGATGACACCTATTGATTTTGAGGTCATTAGGTTAAAGGTCAAGCTCACAGGACCTTGATCCGAAAAACGGTTTCCGATCAATATCTAGAGAATGCTTTGACCTAGGTTCACCAAACTTGGTGTGCTGGTTGGTCATCACCAGTAGATGACCCCTATTGATTTTGAGGTCATTAAGTCAAAGATCAAGCTCACAGGGACCTTCATCCTAAAAACGGTTTCCGATCAATAACTAAAGAACGCTTTGACCTAGGTTCACCAAACTTGGTATGCTGGTTGGTCATCACCATTTGATGACCCATATTGATTTTGAGGTCAAAGGTCAAGGCCACAGGGACCTTGATCCTAAAAACGGTTTCTGATTAATAACTAGAGAATGTTTTGGCCCAACCACAAGCAACTAGGTGCTGCTGGGGGGGCATGTATGTTTTACAAAAATTTCTTGTTTATGTTGCTTTGATCTCTATCAAGTTTTTCAAAATTTTCTCGCTTGTGTCAAAATTGGCCCTGGCATGGGGGTCCTATTTTTGTAAAGTATTGAATCTTTGAAAATATTCTTGTGATAAACTTTTAGCTCTAGACCTTAGATATTTAGTAAGTAGCATTTTATAGTTAACCTTTACAAAGATTGTTGTAACTATTTCACCAGGGTGAAAATTAACCCTGCCCAGGTGTCACATGTTTTACATGGAGTATATGTAGGAAAAACTTTGAAAATCTACTTGCCTGAAACTGTATACCAAAGAGCTTAAATATTTTTTTTTTATGTACGATTGTATAGTGTAGATAATGCCCCTGGGGTCAAAATTTGAAAATCTTCAGTTCAGAAACTGTTATTTTGCTTCTGATGTTTGCTCAACAGCAGACCCAAAGCCGAAGTACTCAGGTGAGCGATCCAGGACCATCATGGCCTTCTTGTTTTAAAAATACCTTTTCCCTCTTGATTACAAAAACAGACTTGTCTGTTCTTTAATCTGGACAGTTGTAGTACGAGATAATCTGCTTGCTCTAACATGTTCTAGTGCTGCATTTTTGCACAAACAGTTTTAAGTTGCTTTTTTGTTAAGTCGATGTAAGATTTTTTAATTGATTTCAATTCTGAATCATATTGTTTGGTTCATACACCCATATCATATTGTGCGTTTGTTCTATCCATAGACATTATCAAACTGTAAGTGCCCTGTTTACAAACAAGTCTGTAGTTCTAAGCTATGCCGTATCTGATCAAGGAAGTCTGTAGTTCTAAGCTATGCGGTATCTGATCAAGGAAGTCTGTAGTTCTAAGCTATGCCGTATCTGATCAAGGAAGTCTGTAGTTCTAAGCTATGCCGTATCTGATTAAGGAAGTCTGTAGTTCTAAGCTATGCCGTATCTGATCAAGTCTGTAGTTCTAAGCTATGCCATATCTGATCAAGTCTGTAGTTCTAAGCTATGCCGTATCTGATCAAGGTCATCAATAATTTCATTGAATTTCTCTTTCCTGAAATTACAATTTATCATTGAGGTTGGTTCTCTGAAATGTTTTGAAAATGACACCAGTTGTAACAGTTTCAAACAAAATTAGTTTGAAGTATTTTTGACTGTGATGAAATTTAAGCTCTATGTTTTATTTCTTTACAACAACCTAGTAGGTGCCATAACAGTTACTGTTTGTTATGTTATTTAATTATAAGTTTTAATTTAATATACATACATTACATGGTTGCTTGTAAGTAACAATTTTCTTTCCTTTGTCCTTTTTTTTAAAATAGTGATATAAAATTAACAACTTACAGACAGAGTGACTGGTGCATTTTAGAATCTATTTAAATGACTGGACTTCATTTTTTGTCCACTGAGCAGAAAAATGCAATGATAGACTTACTCAGCATTATAATTTTCTTCCTGTAACACATTGTTTTTCTTCAAACAGGTGATCTCATTTGGAACATTGGAAAAAGGAATGGTACGTTTACTAAAACAGCTACTGTCAGAATTGTTACTGGACCATTCACAGTCTGAGGTGGAGGAAGCATTTAGCCGAATCGCTCAGATTGACAAACTTAAACAATTAAACGAAGGAATTCGTCTCTTCCTAAGACATTTTCTTGTCGGTAAAAAGGCGGAGACAAAAAATGTCAAATTACTTGAGAGAGTTGAAATGGTAGATAAGTTACTGTCTGGTGGCAAAAGTCAAGTTTTACTTTGACAACAGCATTTCATGTTAGTATTTATATCGATATATGAATTTTTAAGGTAAATAAAACACTACAAATACCTGTGTATGTTTCTTGTTTGTATTATTGCTGTACCCCAACTTTGTAACTCTTTTGGAAAGTTTACCCAGCTCTTTGCGGTTAAGTAGCAACCAAACTTAGTCATGAAGATAACCATTCTGACCAGTTTTAAGCTCATTAAGCTCTGATAATGTGATGGTTTTAAGCTCATTAAGTTCTGATGTGATAGTTTTAAACTCATTAAGCTCTGATGTGATAGTTTAAAGCTCATTAAGCTCTGATAATGTGATTCAGCTTAGAATCCATGTTTTTAGTGCAAATGAACCTGTTTCTAACATACAGTGATAGATAACACTGTTTCTAACATACGGTAATGGATAACACTGTTTCTAACATACAGTAATGAATAACACTGTTTCTAACATACGGTAATGGATAACACTGTTTCTAACATACAGTAATGGATAACACTGTTTCTAACATACAGTAACGGATAACACTGTGACTAATTTAGTGATCTCCAACCTAAAATACTGACTTAGACTTAACCAGAGTGAAAATTTTGTGCTTAGTTAAGTTATAAAAAAACATGCGAAAAAAAGTTGTTAAATGAGCAGTTCAACATTCACAAGCCTATAACACACAAAATTGGTACCTCTGAGGTAGTTCTTTTAATACAAAGATGGCACCGTGATCCTTTGTACTGTCAGGAATTAAATGTCTGTTTTGAATTTTAAAACTAGCAATGTCTTTGTAAACTTTAGGCATTTTCACTAACAGCCATTTAATGCAAAGAATATTTGAACTTGAAATTTTAGCACCCTGTTCTCAAATACTAATAGGAGGGCAAATTTTGAGGATTGAAACAAAACTTGGATCTATTAAAATGGTAAATTATACACTTTAATACATTATCATAATCCCTGAAGTAAAATGTACATCAATCACAGATCACAATCTTTTTTAGCTCACCTGAGCCGTAGGCTCATGGTGAGCTATTAGGATCGCTCAATGTCTGGCGTCCGTAGTCCGTCCACACTTAGTTCGTTAACGCTCTAGCCTTTTTGCCTCAATTGTCTTGAAACTTTGTCAGGATGTTTGTCCCGATGATTTCTTGGACGAGTTCGAACATGGCTTATCTGGGTTGAAAAACTAGGTCACAGAGCCCAAATATAGAAAAATCTTGTTAACACTCTAGAGGCTACAATTTCAGTCCAAATATCCTTGAAATGTGTCAGAGAGGTTGTATCAGTGATTTCTAGCTCAAGTTCGAATATGGGTCATCTAGGGTCAAAAACTAGGTCACAGAGCCCAAAAATTGAAAAACATTGTTAACACTCTAGAGGTAACATTTTCAGTCCAAATAACCTGGAAATTTGTCAGGAAGATTGTTTCGATGACATCTAGCTCATGTTCGAATATGGGTCATCTGGGTTCAAAAACAAGGTCACAGAGCCCAAAAATAGAAAAATCTTATTAACACTCCAGAGGTTACATTTTTAGTCCAATTATCTTGGAAATTTGTCAGAAAGGTTGCTTTGATGATTTTTAAGTCAAGTTCGAATATGTGTCATCTAGGTTCAAAAACTAAGTCACAGAGCCCAAATACACTGTAGAAGTAACATTTTCAGTCCAAATAACATTGAAATTTGTCAGAAAGATTGTTTCAATGATTTCTAGTTCAGTTTTGAATATAGGTTATCTGGGGTCAAAAACTAGGTCACAGAGCCCAAATATAAAACAAGAGGGCCAAGATGGCCCTATATCGCTCACCTGAGAATCATTGCATAGAAACATCAAAAATCAGGATGTAAGTAAGTAGGTCAAGGCCAAGATCATCCACAGTCAAAGATTTAATCTGCATGCATGCAACATTATCTAATGTTTCATTGTTGTTGCTGAACAAAAGGTCTTCTAAGAATAGGCCCTGTGACCTATATTTTGACCCTGGATGACCCATACACAATCCAATCCTAGATTTATCAAGACAAACATTCTGACCAAATATTAGGAAAATCGGAAGAAAAATACAGCTTCTATCGCATACACAATGTTTTTCTAAGATTTGACCCCGTGACCTAGTTTTTGACCCCAGATGATCCATATATTACCTCAGCTTAGATTTTATTAAGACAATCATTCTGACCAAGTTTATAAAGATCCAATGAAAAATTCAGCTTCTATTGCATACACAAGCTTTTTCTGAGATTTGACCCAATGGCCTAGTTTTTACCCCAGATGACCCATATACAATCCCAAGCTACATACCATAGAGACAAACATTCTGACCAAATATTATGAAATTCGGATGTAAAATACAGCTTCTATCGCATACACAAGCTTTTTCTAAGATTTGACCCTGTGACCTAGTTTTTGACCCCAGATGACCCATATATAATCCCAACCTCGATCTCATCAAGACAAAGATTCTGACCAAATATTAGGAAATTCGGATGAAAAATACAGCTTCTATCACATACACAAGGTTTTTCTAAGATTTGACCCTGTGACCTAGTTTTTGAACCCATTTGACCCATATACAATCCCAGCCTAGATTTTATCAAGACAAACATTCTGACTAAATATTAGGAAGCTGAATGAAAAATACAGCTTCTATCACATACACAAGGTTTTTCTTAGATTGGACCTCGTGACCTAGTTTTTGACCCAATAAGACCCATATACAATCCCAACCTAGATTTGGTTAGGACAAACATTATGACCAAGTTTCGTAAAGATCCAATCAAAAATACAGCCTCTATCGCATACACAAGGCAAATGTGAACAGATAGAAGTCGGACAGACGACGGACATCCAGTGATCACAATAGCTCACCCTGAGCATTTGCTCAGGTGAGCTGAAAACCTTGTTAACACTCTAGAGGATACATTTTCAGTCCAAATGTCCTGGAAATTTGTCAGAAAAGTTGTTTTGATGATTTGTAGCTCTAGTTTGGATATAAGTCATCTGGGTTCAAAAACAAGGTCACAGAGCCCAAATATTGAAAAACCTTGTTAACACTTGTTAGTGGTAACATTTTCAGTCGAAATAACCTGGAAATTTGTCAGAAAGATTGTTTCAATAATTTCTAGGTCAAGTTCGAAAATGGGTCATCTGGGCTCAGTTAACCAGGCCCATAGCCACTTTTGTAAAAAGCAGTCATACTCAGGTGAGCGATCCAGGGCCATCATGGCCCTCTTGTTCAAGTTATTCTTTGCCAGGAGAAAACATATTTTTCTTATAAAATAAGAAGGTACTAGTACCTTAATCCAGTGCTCCAGCTAGGATCTAAAAAGGGCAGGGTGCTGGTAAGTGAAAAAGGGCAAAAAGGAGTCGTGAAGTGGCTGGTCGGGCAGGGGTGGGGGCGTAAGTAAGAAATGTTCCTGACCCTCTCTCATATTCTAAAAATTATCTGCTAATTATAAGACATTCTCATAACATTCATATTTACAACTTTATTTGTTTTTACAGACATCAAATATGTGGAGTGACTTTTATTTCAACTTACATCCTGAATCATCACAAAACAAAAATATAAAAGACAGATACATGTAAACTCAGGTATGTTCAATTGTTATCTGTCTTTACCTTCCATATTGACGTCTTCTTCAGCCAACAAATTCTATACAGTTTCTTACTGAAGAACTTTCTCAGACTAATCTTGAAAACTACAACATTGTCATGCTAACTTAGTTTTTATGCTCTCTGAAATAGTTTTTACTTGCAACATAATTATGTGCAATTCTTTCCAATTATTATGTGATAAACTGGTAAAACTTCTTGGTTTCTCTTATACTGCATCTTTCAGAAGTATTGATCGCCATAAAGACTTTTCACTCTTCAAATTGTACAGCAGTCTTTCTTAGTCAAGATTTTTCACATTTCCTGGTTGCCTTTGTGCAGAGAAGCGTAACATTCATTCGCAAGACTGCCCAGAATAAGTACTGACTGCTGCCTTGGTAGATGTGGCGCTACTTGCAGATGACAATTCTTCCCAGGAACACTGTTTTATTATCCACTACCGACAGACACAGTATGGCCTTAGTTGTGGTTGGGAATCTTCTATGCACTTTGGTGCATCATTATAGGCATTTAATCGACTGATTTGTTTCTCCCGAGCTTCTATGTTGCCAGTCTTTACGTCCATGGATACACTTGCTTCAAACACTCCTGAACCAGGCAGAGTTACGAATGTTATCAGATAGTGGACACGTTCAGCACGTGTTGTATCACCAAGGTCTGCAACACGTCCATCTCTGTCAGCAGATTGTTTGAATTTCAGAACATTGTCATCTGTCCCTAATGAAGCTGCTTTTATAATTTTACTCAAAGTCAGTTTATGGCACATGGTAGAAAAGTCTTGCATAAGATCATTTATGAAAGAAACAATTTTTAGCGTGGCAGTCTTGACAGTTGGATCTGATATGGAAACAGTATCAGCCTTAAGACATGCGCACCAATGGGGCTCAACACCTGCATCTGAGCAAGTCCTTGTTTCTGGTATAGGAGTAAATAAAGAATAAATGGACCGGTTTATTCCGGCCTTTTTGTAATCACTTTTCTCATTAATGATGTCTAGAAAAGTTTCATGAATATCTGAAGGAACAACAAGGCGCCTTGTATTTGCGACGAAATTTCGATACTTTGAAGGGAACTTCTCCCTAAACTGTGTTGGTACAAACAAGCCAAAGTAGGGCATTCTTTCCTCAAGCTTCCCCTGTTCAGTCATTCTAAATGGTCCATAACGAAGTCCGTGATCACCCATTAGTATAAGGAAAGTGTTGTCCAGAATGCTATGAGATTTGAGATATTTTAAGAATTCCACATTATGCTGATCTGTTAATGTAACATCCTTGTTATTGTTATGACTATAGTCTGAAATAAACCCAAATGAAAAAAAATTTCTACCCTTGTTTGTCTCTATTGCTTCCTTTATCCAGTCAAGATAAACACTGTACGACGTTCTGGAACCAAGACAATGTTTATTTTTTCTAAAAAGGAGTGTAAATATATTTTCTTTCCTTGCAGTTGCCAAGTAAAAAGGTCTCATGTAATGAATCACTGGTTGATTTTTAAACCCAAGCAGTCTCAGACTAAAAGAGCCAAACTGTGGCAGATCTTCGGCCCACTGCGTTACATAACCTTTCTTTTCATACTTTGTCCATATAAATTCTAGCAGCTCATCAACAGGCTTGGCTCCCGGCTTTCCTCTTCGTGTTTCTGGTATTTCTGTTTCTCGTTTTCCTGTCAGCATTGGCATTAAAGCTTGGGTGGTGCCATCTCCTACAATATTGAAGCCTTCGAGAAGGGAACCATCCAAAACTTCAGTGAAGTACTTATGAGTCTTTGGCAGCAGACGCATGAACATTTGTCGCGATAAGGAGTCTAATCCAAGAATCAAAACATTAAAGTTTTCTGAACTTGATGACATTTTGACTGGAATTCTAGGGGACTGTTGTGCTATGCATGCATGCGTATTGGAATATTTATATCCATCTGCAGCTATGCATGAGACTTTGAATGCATCAGACAAAAGCTTGCTTCCATTAAGCATTGGAAAATATGATTCACCAACAACGAAATCTTCATCTGCACTAAAAATTGGTTCATATTTACACTTTAACTTGCCATGTTTTTTCTCAGCTGCCAGTGAAATATAAAATTGTCCATTTTTGGTGTATACCCAGTCATTTTCATCAGCACACTTGACTGGTTCTGCGATTTCAATATATTTTTCAATCTCTTTGTTCCAAAGAGGCATATTAGGATGCACACATGTTTGGTTACGAGTACCAATTAGATTCTGGACATCTGTATGTAGCAGCCATTCATTTTTAGCAAGATGCTCTTGAATTAATAACTCTCTTAATAACATTCTAGAGCCAGTCTTCCATGATGTCAATATAAATCCTAGAAGTAAAATTGAAATTAACGTTAAAATTTTATGTTTATTTCGTCTTAGATAGAAAAGTCTCATAATGCAGTATTTTCTGAGCATATCCATTCTCTTACTACCAAAAATGTAGCCTTTATTTAAAATAATCCTTACTGAATCCACTTTTACAAGGATTTTTGGTGTCTATTTAAAAATAACATCAGTGAAGGAGCCATATGTCTGGGAAGTAAAATCTCCACGATCCTTGATGAAAAATCTTATCACAAGCACATGCATATGTACAATGTATCTCAAGCTTTTAACACGTTTCGGCTGAAGTTTTTCTCATAATGACTGTCACCATCTGTTCAAAGAAGTAGAATTCTGATAACTGATGATGTAGTTTCTTTGGTGATTTTCTTTTATATCTGAAACAAGAAAGAGAAAAGCTAGATTTCTGCCAAGCTCAGAACGGGATAACACTTAATGCTTTTGAAATATTTAATTTTTGTACTTGTGTTGAATTTATTTTAATCAATAAATGATACTCAAAAGCTAACACAAACTGCAGTGAATGACTGTCATACAGCAGAGTTTAGATCTTCAATAGTTCAAGGCTTCAAGCGTCAGATTTCAAGGTTGTTTGTTTGAAACAGAATCCCATCAAAGGTGATTTTTCATCATTGACCTACTGTTTAAGTTTATAAAAGTAGTACACCGTCAAAATGTTGGTGGTAGTCCATCAGAAAATGCTTCATGCCAAATGTTAGAATCATGTCTTGTGATTTCAGACTAGAAGAAGCCTGAATATTTTTCCTAGATATTTTGAGAGGAGTTATAAAGTGGCACTTCTATCTCTTTTCCTTACAGCTTTTTTTTTATTTTGACCTAGTAGAATGTCCACTTTGTGATCAGGTCTACCCAAGTTCAAACCCTGCTCAGGGCAAGTGGATTTCTACGGGTTACATTTGGCAATCAACATCACTCGACATGCTATAAATTGTAAATTAAATGTAATAATGTGATTACTTCTAGCTTTTTATAAGTAAATTCAAACTTTGTGCCGGGAGAACGGGTTGTAATTTTACCTTAATAAATATTAATAAATATTCCAATTTCTTCCATTTTGTGGTTCTATATAAAAACTATCTCCTCCACGTTTTTACTTGCTGCGTAACACTTCCTCATTTGATGTTTATGTCATAAACAAATTCTTTTTCATTTAAGTGTAGTAAAATTAAAGTGAATATAGGATATCTAATGTGTTAACATTTGTTTCACTGGAATGGAAATTCACACTACAGTGTATTTTCACGTTGGGATATTGTTTGAAAAATAATAATGGCATGTCCACCAAGTAGAAATTTGTGTCTGCTTATAAATTAATATACAATGAAATGTCAAAGATCCATAAATCACGCCTTATACTGTGGGATTTATGCAAATTAATCTGACCAAATGGGACCCTTGTATATTCTGCATAGCTATCAAATCAAAGCAATTAACTTTTTTAATGACCCCATCAATGATAAAGTTGAGACAAATAGCAAAATTTTATGGCAAGTGATCTTACAAATTGATTGTATTACTTTTGATCAGTCACACTTGTGAAAACATTATGTAATAGCTTGTTCCAATTAACATGTATGAATGATTTTTAGTTAAGACAGACAGACAGACAGACAGACAGACAGATTTCTTTATTACACCCAATGTAATTTTTTACAACATGGGGATAAGCAATTTAAAGGAAAAGACAAATGTGTAACTTCCGGTAGTACCTGAAAAAGTAGATAATTTAATACTAACATATTTTAAAGTTTTAACTTTGGGGGAATCCTCGTGTATAGAAACACATGAATTAATATGTTAACCTTTAAAGAAACAGAATTTGGAAAATTTCAGAGACAGTGTATAGTAATACATAAAGTAAAGTGTTAACAGTTATACAAACAGCATTTAGTTAATAAGGAATAGTGATTTACTGACGTAACTGTACAATGCCATTTTCATCGTAGTAAGTAGTAGTAAACTTAGAACGTAGATTGAATGAATGTTTATCTTTGTGTATAGTAAGTAATACAACAATGTAAATAGCTAACAGTTATACAAACAGCATATAGGAAATTTAAGAAACAGACTATAGCTGACGTAGTTGTACAATATATATAATATATATAATGTATATTCATGATGTTAGCTTAACTTGTTCAATTTTGTTTTTTTAATATATTCAGTCTACATTTTCACTTTCCACCATAATTTTAAAGTTTTTGTTAACAATCCAGGCAGCTGTGTAAAGTTGCAAGGGATAAATGTGCGTCACTTCCGGTTTTGCTCTTGACAGGTGCGCGCGACCAAGTGCGTAAAATATTGATTTTAATTTGCAATAAAAACATCTTTAAGATGAAAATTACCCGCGGAATTTTGTAAAACAGTCATAGTTAGATATATATTTTTCGCTCTTATGAAAATTTCGAGTTCAAAAATTCGTGTCACATGACCTTTAACATTTTCTACGAACCATATTTAAAGTGAACCATCTGGCAGGACCATTTCCAATGGGGCAATCTTTATATAATGACAACTGCCCTTAACCCTGAACATGCTGAAATTTTGTAATGGATTTGCCCAGCTTTGAATTGGAACAGTCCGTTCAAGTTTAAGGGATTTCAATATCAAAATACAAAAATGGAGCTACCAACAGTATAGAGCCTGGTCAGACTGCACGGATGTGCAGTCTGGCCTGGCTCTATACTGGTGGCAAAGGCTAATCACTTTCGGTTCCAGCAGGTGCAGTCTGGCCTGGCTCTATACTGGTGGCAAAGGCTAATCACTTTCGGTTCCAGCAGGTGCAGTCTGGCCTGGCTCTATACTGGTGGCAAAGGCTGATCACTTTCAGTTCCAGCAGGTTAACGGTTAATTTTGAGAGCACTGTCAATAAGAGCAATTGTCGTTTAAAGCAACAAACTGCCACCATCAGCTCACTGTGCTAAAGTGAGCTAAAAAGATCCAAGTTCAGAGGTCCAGAGAAGTTTATGTCAATAGATCAGTCTCTGTACAGGGATGTTTAAAATAAACCAGCTGTGTTTTCTCTGCAAAGACAGACCTGTTCACAGGATATTCATTTTACTATGTTGGCTGATTTAGGGCATTAAATTCTTTGTATTGACATGTGTGGCATAACGAAACAACATTTAAAAGTTTTGAATTGACGCACACGGTGAGATTTTAAAATGTTGTTATGTTCAGTTTAACCTCAAGTATCATTATATAGTTCTGCCACTCACACAAATACAAAACTTAGAAATTTTTAAATGTTGTTTCATTATGTGGCACCAGTACGAAAGAACGAAATGTCCTAAATCAGCCACCATTCTCTAGAGATGTGTCCATAGGACACGGATGCCCCCAGATTCTGCTGTATTGTCACAAAAGATCCTGAACAATTACAGGTGCATAAAAACATTATCCTTAACATTAAAGAGACTAAAAATGCCATTTTTTGCTTAATCAGGAGGCATAACTCTGTCAGTCTCCAATAAATTTGCATCAAAATACCCAGGTGCATAAGTTACACGCCAACAACTGTTTTTAAAAAGTTTCATGGCTCTAGCAGTTATATGTTTGAAGTTAAGCGCGACAGACATCTAAAAATGTTATTTTTGTTAAATCAGAGGCATAAGTCTGCCAATCTCCAATGAATTTGCTTCAAAATACCAGAGTGCGTAAGTCCTTGTGCTGACAACTATTCTTAGAAAGTTTCATGGCTCTAGCAGTTACATGTAGCACAAGTCAAAAAATTTTTTGCCTAATCAGGGGGGAATAAGTCCGCTGATCTCCAATAAATTTGTGTCAAAATACCAGGGTGCATAAGTTCACATTCTGACAACTATTATTAGAAAGTTTCATGGATCTAGCAGTTAAATGTTTACAGTTACACGTGACACAAACTGTTTTATTTACAGACAGGGGGACAGCGTGACAAGGGCAAATCTATATTCCCGCCCTTCCCCTCCCCACAGTGGTAGGGGCATAAAAAGTTTCTGAACCATATGCATCTTAGCTTAAAGCCTTTCACTTTCTTAAAACCTTTTCCTATATAACTCAATGTAAAAACAGGTGACAACTTGGATGGTGCCAATTTTGATGCAGGGGCCATGATTTATATAAACTTGGTAATGGTTCACTATACAACGATACAAGCCAAATATCTAAATCCTAGGCCGAATGGTTTGTGACAAGAATTGGTTTAAAAAGTCTATGTAAAATCAAAGTGACCCTTGGGTTTGGGCCAATTCTGACCCCACAGCCATGATTTAAATAACTTTGGTAGAGGTCTACTAGATGATGCTACAAACCAAATATATAAGCTCTAGGCCATGTGGTTCTTCCTTTTAGTTGCCATGGCAAATGTGGATGACGGACGAACAAAACAGTATACTAAAAGCTACACAAAAAACAACAAAAAAAAAAAACCAATATTAAACTTCTTGATAGGACTATATATTTTTTTATATGTATAAATATTATATCGGAGTGACATAATCAAGCTAGACTTAGCAGACGTAAGACGTTAAAATCGCTATTGTATTTTGTACACATGTAATACCGGCTCCTGTGAACTACAAAAACTGATGATATTTATTTTTTATTTCAATACACATGCGTAGATTAATAGATTTTCCCTTCTGTTCAGAGAATAAACAAGGGAATGAAGTCTACACACACATGCTGATGTGCTGAAAAGTTTTTACAGCTCAAGCCAACATCCATATCAGCAAAAAAAAAAAAACAAGACATGCCCATAGGGCAGAATGTCGAGTCCGCTCATCTTAATTCAAACCTAAAACTATAAGCTTCAGATCAAGGAGAAAGATGTATAAATGGGTGAGATGTGTGCAACACATTCTCTTTATACCCAAGGCAACTCAACTCACCATGGAGAACATTTTTTATAAGTTATATTATATCCATCCATGTATATAGAAGTTATACTCACAAATGAATGTTGTAATTTGTTATTTGACCTTTGACCCTGAAGTGAGACCTTGAACTTTACCACAGACACCTGAATTTTTCGCGCAACACTCCACCTCCCTATTGAAAACACTTGTCCCAAGTTATATTAAAATCCACGCATGTAGAAGTTACACTCCGGACATGGGTTTTGAGCAGACCCTCCAAGTGTGACCTTGACCTCTGAGCGGCCGACCTGGTTTTGCGTGTGACACACAACCCAATCATGGTGAACATTTGGATCAAACTATTTTGTAATCCTTCAAAGAATGAGCAAGATATAGACCGGACACATCTAGACGGACACACAGACTGATGGACGCACACACACCAAACCACCAAAAGTGAAAAGCAGTGATTTAGTCGACCTCACCACAAGTTTGCTCAACAATTTCAAAATCCTACGACCATTAAGCATAATACTTCAAAGCATAAGCAAGCTACAGCTACAAACAAATTATAATATTTCTATTTGACCTTTGACCTCTTGTGACCTTGACCTTCATTTTGCACGAGACAACTCAACTCAACATGGAGAACATTTATGCAAAGTTATATTAAAATCCATCCATGTGTATAGAATTTATACTCACAAATGAATGTTTCATTTTGTTATTTGACCTTTGACCCCTAAATGTGACCTTGACCTTTGCCACAGACACCTGAATTTTTCATTTCCTCTGACCACTGAGCATAATACTTCAATGCATAAACAAGATTCAGCGCCAACAAACAAATTTTAATATTTTTATTTGACCTTTGACTTTTTGTGACCTTGACCTTCATTTTGCGCAAGACAATTCAACTCAACATGGAGAACATTTGTCCTAAGTAATATTAAAATCCATCCAAGTATATAGAAGTTATACTCACAAATGAATGTTTTATTTTGTTATTTGACCTTTGACCCATAAGTGTGACCTTGACCTTTTCCACAAACACCTGAATTTTTCGCGCAACATTCCGCCTCACTATGGAGAATATTTGTCGCGAGTTATATTAAAATCCCTCCATGCATGTAGAAGTAACCCTCCGGACACGGGTTTTGCGCTGACCCACAAGTGTGACCTTGACCTTTGAGCGGCGGACCTAGGATTTGTGTGCGACACAACATTTCATCATGATGAACATTTGTACCAAATTATTTTGTAATCCTTCAAAGAATGGGCAAGATATAGACCGGACAAATCCGGACGGACGCACGGACGCACATACACCGAACTATCCGCCAAAAGTGGCGACTAAGTCGAGCTCACCGCAAGCGTGCTCGACAAAAAATGAAGAAAAAACTGAAGTACTAGAACTCTCCAAGGTTGCCATCGGGAAATAAATTAAAAGTGAAACAAGCGGATATATGGGAACTCTAAGGATTGAAATCGTTCCAAGTAGCCCACATTTAGGTCACTGTTCAGTGGTGTTTGTAAACTCGTCGTCAAACTCCACGCAGAGTTAATACTTCCCATTAGTGGAGTAGAGCAAAGGAATCTTACATTGTATCCATGTTTAAAAAACACAGGCTGAAATCACTCGTCCGTATACTTCCACTTTTAATAAGGAGTTCAGCCTCGAGATTTCAGCCTGTTAACTGGTTAGATGCTTACAATCAGGCTCCTCGTGCGTTGTGCATTCACAGTATTCTGTTCCGCCATTTTTAATGTTTGTTCTACAGATAATGACGTCATCTCCTCGCAGTGATCTCCCCTTCATTCTTTGGAAAGATCTCTGCAGACACACCGTGTCCAATCGTTACAATTGGAAGGAGGATTTGTAACGCATCCGCAGTCGTGTATTTCAGGGATTTAGGAAGGGGTGATGTAAATATTTTCCTCATTATTTCTTCATGTTTTCTGTCTGGTTTTTGTTTAATGGTCTAAGATGACCTTCAATCAATGTAGATTCTTGCTCCAAAACTGTTTTGTCTCAGAACTTTGCCATTTTCAAGATCATTCAGGAAAACCTAGCGTTAGAAAGAAAAACGCTTGATTTTAGCACGATGTTTTGAAGATTTCTTGACATAAACGTATCAAACAACTTTATATTTTGTTTGGTTTACCAGAATTTCATAGTAAAAATTGATTCTAATTTAAACTTTATCCCTGCGTTTCCAATTAAATACTGATATAATCGTTTTTGCCAAAGAAACACATGTAACGTAGGCGCAGTTATTTTTGTGACGCACGCGGAGCAAGGATTCAATAACTTTCAAGTATCCTTTTCTCACCGTATTTAACCAAATGACAAATAACTAGATGTATTTAATATTTTTATTCTTACTGTGAAATTCTTGTAAACCCAAAAAAAAAATAATAATAAAGTCGTCATACGTTTATGTCAAGAAATCTTCAAAATATCGTGCTAAAATCAAGCGTTTTTCTTTCTAACGCTAGGTTTTCCTGAATGATCTTGAAAATGGCAAAGTTCTGAGACAAAACAGTTTTGGAGCAAGAATCTACATTGATTAAAGGTCATCTTAGACTATTAAACAAAAACCAGACAGAAAAAAATGAAGAAATAACGAGGAAAATATTTACATCACCCCTTCGTAATCCCTGAAATACACGACTGCAGATGCGTTACAAATTCTCCTCCCAATTGTAACGATTGGACACGGTGATAATGCTTTACAATCAAATAGGTTGACTAGAGCCAATTCTCGGCTTTACACATCCGGGTACTTTTTAAAGTAGTATATCCGTACTTGGGTGTAACTCGGATTTTATCGTTGAGCTATATGTAACTTCAAGATTAAAAATTACAAAAACTAGAATATAACAAAAGAAACTGTCTTAATTTCCAAGACCTATGGCCTGATAAGTGCATTTGTAACGATTCTAATTAATCCAAGTTGTCAGGTTTCATAAGAAACGACTTTAAAGTCAAATAGGCTCTAACGATAAAGTCCGAGTAACGATCGACAACCGAATGCTTAAATTAGTTAGTTACTGTTATCTGATTGGTTAATGGCTAGAATGACGTCATGCTTAAGCCGAGAATCTGCTTCCTTAAAAAGCTTTCTTTATTTACATTTGATTTTATTAAAAATCTTCATCAAATTTATCTTTTACACTCCTTGAGGAGCCACCGTGGTCCAGGGGTAGAGCGCAGGGCTCCGGATCCGGAGGTCGCGGGGTCGAATCCCGTCAGAGGCGAGATTCTCTCACGATCTTCACATTCCTCACCTCGGCGCGAATACTGGTGTGGAACCCAGGAAGCAGTCATCGAGCGTGGTGATTCTAAGTTGTAAGAACTTGTATCGCAATCGATGTAAAATAAATGAGTCTAAACTAAGTCTAAACATTGCACCTTTTAAATTTGATTTCACAGAAATCCTGTTTTTGTGATGCATGACGCGGATGCACAAGCAAAGATAACATATTTTAATGGTTTGGAAAAAGCAGAGTATAAGTATTACCATACATAAAACTCAACAGAGCATTCACGATTCAAACTGCAGATTACTATATTGCTGTATTCAGTTTTAATGAGCTGTGAATTCTCACATTCAATGTCTGCTATTTTTGGGTGAATCAACAAACAACCTTGCACATCCATAATAAGAATACCTGCAAGTTGACAAACAAATTGCTTAATCATTTCACGCAGGTATTTCATGTTTGTTTAATTTAAAACCGCAGGTTGTTAGCAACTTTATGATTTTTGACATAATACATGCGCACATGCGCTGAAAATACCTATTTAATATTTTTGGGAAATCCCGGATATATACAACTCACTGATTATTTTTGGGGCATTCATGGGAGATTTTCATTTGTCATTAGGGAGAAAAAGTAACGTGATGCTCGTTTGGGAGAGGTGCAGCTCGAGAGGTGAAAATACACAGATTTCCAATGCGGGGGCGGGAATCAAAATATAGTTATAAAGAGGATGCCGTTCGTGGGAGGTGACGTTATGGGAGGATTGACTTTATATTTAACATATCTGTCCCCAATACTTACCACAAGTATAATATACACACTATGGATATCAGATCAATAGGCTCAAAACTGAACTTGCATGTCCCAAAGCTAAGAACAGTTTTTTAGGAAAAGTTTTGAATATTCTGGAACTAAAAACTGGAACTCATTCCAGTCTCATTAGGCGGAAACCCTCTCTAGCTTTAAAAGTAAATACATTGCATACTGGCAAATTCTTTCTATTAATCTCAGATATATGAATATTTCTTAACGCTTTATAAATATATCTAGTTATTTTTTATTTGGTCAAATACGGTGAGAAAAGGTACTTGAAAGTTGTTGAATCCTTGCTCCGCGTGCGTCACAAAAATAACTGCGCCTACGTTACATGTGTTTCGTTAGCAAAAACGATTATATCAGTATTTAATTGGAAACGCAGGGATAAAGTTTATATTTAAATCAATTTTTACTTTGAAATTCTTGTAAACCAAACAAAATATAAAGTTGTTTGATACGTTTATGTCAAGAAATCTTCAAAACATCGTGCTAAAATCAAGCGTTTTTCTTTCTAACGCTAGGTTTTCCTGAATGATCTTGAAAATGGCAAAGTTCTGAGACAAAACAGTTTTGGAGCAAGAATCTACATTGATTGAAGGTCATCTTAGACTATTAAACAAAAACCAGACAGAAAAAATGAAGAAATAATGAGGAAAATATTTACATCACCCCTTCCTAAATCCCTGAAATACACGACTGCGGATGCGTTACAAATCCTCCTTCCAATTGTAACGATTGGACACGGTGAGACACGGGTTAGGCCTAACCTTAGCTGGATTTCAGCTATTACATTTTTATGAACATTTTTCAAAGATTTTTTTCCTCTTTTTTGTTAAGTAACAATTGGAATTGCCTCGATTTAACATGCTTGGGTATAATGAAATTTAAAAAAAGTAACTTGAAAAAGGTTTAACATTTTGTTTATTTATTTTCGACCATCATCAAGTGGCATGCCTGTCGGCAGTGATTACTGTACTGAAAGCATGAAAGGGAAGTAAGCGCGCGCTGTGTGGAGTTTGATATGACGTAGTAGACGTCACGAGATTCTATGCTCACTTGTTAACATCGCGGGGACATTCAAATTTTGTAACATAATCTTTTAATTGATCTTTCTTTTAGCTGGAGCAACTGCTGTTTTTTTTGTGGTTTGACAAAATATCTTGATCCTATATGCTGTAAAGATTAGTTTTCTATGCACACAGCCATTTTCATTTCCTGTCCGGTTCTAAAAACAGAATCTAAGAAAATGACCAGTTTCGAGGTCAAATCCCTTCTCCGCTTGTATGGGCGATAATCTTTTAACTTAAAAACGAAACCAATCTTCTGCATCAAACAAAATAAAAAATAAAACTAGATCTATACATGAACCAATTTTAACGAAGTTTAAAACTTATTTTTTCACAGATGGGGGCATAGCTATGTCTAGTAGATCTATGTTTTCGAATGTACTCCCGATGCAGTCTTGGGGAACGTGGTGGTCAGTTTTTGATCGGAAGGAAATTTTGGTATAGGTATAGATCTAGGTAAATAAATGCAATCACACCGTCTTTGAAAGAATGTCACATACAGCCTTTGAAAATGCTAACTAGTTACAATTCATAAGTAGATCTATTCAGTGTAATTATCCTGTTAACATTCTTAAGGTCAAATTTTGACACAATCTTCATGAAACACGCTCGGGCTGTTTGTTTTGATTTCTTTGATGAGTTTGAAACGAGGTCATGTTGGTTTAAAAAACAACAGATCACCACACCAGTGATAATCAGTGAAAAATCTTGTTAATACTATAAAGGTCACACTTCTTGGCCTAATCTTCATAAAAACTTGGCCAGAATGATTCTAATAATGTTTCTGAAACTGGGAAACATAGGGTCCAAAAACTTAAGTCAGCAGCCGAGATCAGTGGAAAACTAACTTCCTAGGGGTAATGATTTTCTACACAGTCTTCAAGGAATGGAATAATTATCTATGCAACCCGACTAAAATTTCTAATCATATCCAACCATGAAGTTTTCAGTTAGTTTAGTGGAACTCAGATGGGCGATATAGGACCCTCATGGCATCAAGCTTGTCCAAATTTAAACAATGAAATGACGTAAATACAAAGAATCACTCATTATCTTACATATAACATGAAAAAAAGTTCAATACGTCATACAGACTTCATTTGATTAATGTTTGTACTATTTGTGGAAGAAGTATGAAAACTGGTCTTACTAAAATTATAAGAAAGAGCGGTAAAACTTATTTTACAAAAACCGATATGAACACCTTCCACAATAGAATCCCGTTCGGGTCAAGTAAAATGTTTGACAGGCGAGATTTTAAAAAATCTCTTGTCTCGCTCTATCAAGATAACAGATACATTATCATAACAGAGAATTTTAACATTTAAATTTTCGCATGTGTCACTTTATTCCTCGCGAGACTCGAAATAAAATGTCGCATGTCTTGTGTTAAATCCTCCCGAGGAAATATAGGCGAAAATTAAACCGGTAAAATGTCGCCATCGCCTTTTCTGCACTGAGACAAATTAATTTCAATTGTTGTCATTACCTGAAAAATTCTGCTATTTACCATTACCGGTGATCATTTAACAAGAGCCACCACAAGCGGGGGCCACGCTCGACTTTTGTCTATTTCTAAAGGCAAACGCATCAGAGGAAGCACACTGTGGTGAAGGGATTTCAAATGAAACATCATTTGGAAATTTAATTTTCAAATTCATCAATACATTATATAGTTCCGGCCACATTTTAGCAACATCCAGAAATTTGACCTTAAATGTCAAGGTCAAGTTCAGTTTAACCTTCTTTGGAGGTATTGTCTAATAGGTAGTTATGTGCAAGCATGAAGAAACTCCATTAATAACAAATATATAGAGAAGTTAAGCAATGTCAAGATCATTTAAAGGTCAAGGTAATACTTGAATTGGTCAACACGTTTGTTTTATCCTCAGTGTTGTTTTGTCCGAGTATAGATCAATCCATCCAGAAATAAAAAAGTTTGGCTATTTTAGCAAAATTCAATAATTTGACCTTGACAGTCAAGGTCATTTTAATTCCAATGTCTTACCTGAATAATTTAACATGTAGGTTTTGTCTTAATGTGTCTTTTAGTCCAAGTATGAATCAAATCCAAATAAAATAACTTGTCCTTGAAGGTCCAGGTCATTTTAAGGTCAAGGTCATACTCGTATTATTCAACCTGTCAGTTTTGTCATAAATGCTGTTTTGTCGAAGTATGAATTAAATCTGTAAATTGATAAAATTATAACAATAATTTGACATTGACTGTCAAGGTCAAATTAAGGTTAAGGTCATGATATGGCAAATTTAAGCACAATTCAATAACTTGACATTGACTTTCAAGGTCATTTTAAGGTCAAGGTCAAACTTGAAAGAATCATAATGTTGGATTTGTCATAAGTGTTGTATTGTCCAAATATGAATCAAATCCATAAATAAATGAGCATGTTATAATTTTTAAACAAAATTCAATCATCTGACCTTGACGGTCAAGGTCATTCTAGGTCATGGTCATATTTGAGTTATTAAACATGTCGGTTTTGTCAGAAGTGTTGTTTTGTCCAAGTATAAATCAAGTCCAACAATAACAACAAAATTATGGCCCATTTTAGCAAAATTCAATAATTTGACATTGAAGGTGAAGGCCATTAACGAGTCAAGGTCAAGTTCAGTCTGGTCCGCTTGAAGATCTTGTCCAAAGGGTTGTTGTGTCCAAGTATGAAGACAATCCACCTTTTAATAATAAAGTTATGGCCAATTTTAGCAAAATTCAATAATTTGACCTTGACGACGAAGGTCATTTGTGATTCAAGGTCAAGTTTAGTCTGGTCTCTTCATGGTCTTGTTCAAAGGGTTGTTATGTCCACGCATGAAGACAATCCACCCAATAATAATGAAGTTATGGCCAATCTTAGCAAAAATTAATATTTTGACCTTACAGGTGAAGGTCATTTATGTGTCAAGGTCAAGTTTAGTCTGGTCTTCTTGAAGGTCTTGTCCAAAGGGATGTTGTGTCCAAGCATGAAGACAATCCACCTATCAATAATAATTAAGTTATGGCCAATCTTAGCAAAATTCAATATTTTGACCTTGAAGGTGAAGGTCATTTATGAGTCAACGTCAAGTTTAGTCAGGTCTACTTAAAGGTCTTGTCCCAAGAGTTGTTATGTCCACGTATGAAGACAATCCATTAAGGAATAAAATAATTATGATCATGTTTTCGGACGGGAACGGCAACGGCAACGACACCATGACTATAGCAATAACTCGATTTTTTCTTCGAAAAAAAAATCGGAGCTAAAAATCACCTTCATCTAAATGATCCTCGATGAATTAGTCCTTGAGAGATAAGCGAAATTGAAGTTCAACCCTCGCGAGGATTTTAAACTCGCGAGGTAAATTGACACATTTGAACATTATATGGTAAATCGTATTCCACTGAATTGTTTTGTGAAACTTAATTGACTCATTTCTGATAACATGTAAAGTATCATACAGCAATTATGATATACAAATGCGTCAAACACCACTGAATACTTCCAAGATGTTAATACGTTTTCTAAAACTTCTGATTATGAACCATAAACAATGATATTCAGTAAAAAAAAAATAACAAGAAAAGAATTGGTTCTTATCACGCTGTGACTGTATGGAACAGCACCCATGTTAACATATGGTCAGTTTGAACTATTAACATTTAATTCCAAATATAAAACCTTTCTGATGACTCAGCAATTAAACTGTCTGTTGAATCATATGTTTATTTCCGTGTGTGAGTGCGTGCGTGCTTTTAGGTGCACGCGCCTGTGTTCGCACGTACGTGCATGAGTTTATGGAGATAGTGTGATTTTTCAATTAACATTTTGTTCATGAAATTTCAATACATGCGTTTCGTTTATTGATGTTTGGAAGCCCACATTGCAAAAAAGCTGGGATTCATTTGTTTGTTGAACAATGTACGTCTTCACTTGTCAAGTAAATGGATCGATTAAATGGCCCTTTTGTTAAACTTTTAGACTGATATGTATTCCCCTGGCAAGCCACGACACAGCTGTTTGTGAGTCAGCCTGATCAATACGTGTCCTCTTGAATGTATATAAATAACTAATGTATTGTTTCCGTTTTACAAACACTTTTCACAAGTACACATGAACATGAAGTATATCGTCTAAGTGGGTGTCAAGAGCCATTCATAAAGACAATTTCTCAGATCATATAGAAACTCATCTACATATTTCTTATACACAAAATCTTCAACATGCGGATAGAAACATAGAAGATTTATTATTACTAAGTTGTTGTAGAAAGGACGCAATAACTCTATTCCTATAAATAGTTATATTGTCAGAAGGTTACTGGCGATACATGAACTAATTAGTTACTCATGTGTGGCTTACTTTATAACATTAACAAATTGTGAAGAAATGTCTTATCCGAAAAATAGACTTAACTAGACTTATTTCTGATAAGAACTAACAGAAATATTCAGACGATTGCTTTATATGTGAAATCTAGACTACTTGTTAAGTACAAAATGACCTCATGGTACAGGTCCACAGATTATGTTGCTAAATATGTCTTTTCAACTGTCACAAAACAACTGCAATTCATTTGTTAACATCCTCAAGAAACCGATATTTTCTTAGGAAAGTCGTTAAAGGGAAATACCCTAAAATAACCGATTATAACCGAACTGCAGATGTCTTTAACTGGCTATTTCGCAATAGTATGAATAATATTTGATTAATGTGAAACAAACCTCGTTGAAAATAATTTGCCTATGACGTCACCAAATTGATAAGAAGTTGGATTTCCTATGGGGAAAAGATGGGGCGATCGAAACATATTATATATGTTGTTTTTTTCATAATCCTCAAATTATATAGGCGGGAATATTTTTAGTATCATTTTCTCATAATTCTGTTATTTGTACTGGTTTCGCTTTTTGCTCTGACATTTTTTAAAAGTGAAGATATTTTTTAATCAATCTACTTTACTTTTATACAAAAACATTGGGGGAATGCTGATTTCAGGCTTCTAACTAGACATAAGGCGATCGCAAACGTTTCCAGTAAGCATTATCTGCACTGGCGAGCAAACTTCATATACCTGAATTTTACTATGTGATGCACAACTAGAGATTCTGTTAAGTATGGAGTACAATCAAAGACAAAAAAATGCATCATTCTTGACATGCAAATTTCCACAATTCAAATATTAACAGTATTTCTTGTTGTTTGTAGTTATCTCTTATAATGACTTCTTGGTGCTTGCTGCTTTTTAAACCCATCTATAGGTATAGACGAATCTTTCCTATCTTTCATTTTTTACCACAAAAGTTACAAATTCATGCGTACAGCGTGCAGTCCGACGTCTTTTTCATAAGATGATTTTTTTTACTGCAATAGCTTTCATGTGCTTATTGCTTCGTGACAATTATTGGACGTAACCTTTATTTGCCAAAATGTTTTTCTTTTCATTACATCCTGTCCTCTTGAACTTTGAAGTGTTGGATATTCATGAAAGCTCTACAACCAATTATGTTATACAAAGTGAAGTTCAACATTTATGAAGATTAACAATATTTATGATTTGAATTATTAGGGCAGAAAATGTGACCCCACTCTGGTATGCCCAAGCTTATCCCTCAGTACGATGCAGTTATAGTATCCGGTTACGCTCGGTTATTTTCAGAAACAATCAGTGCGTGAGAGGAAGGTATGTACATGTAGTTATTAATGCAAGATTCAATCGCGTGAAACTATATATGGGAATTCTGATTTCTGTTAATATTTTACTCTAGTACTTAGCTTACTCTTTTCCGGCCATAAAAAAGTCAGTCACAATAAAAAAGGGTTTCTGTTTCGAAATTTCGTTTTTAGATTTCAGGTGATAACCTTACTAAACATAACTGGTGTTCTATAGTTAAATAATTGCTGGTGTCCAGACGAAAATTTGATTTTTACTTATAACAAATTTTTCTGAGTATGATTTTGGGACAACTGACCATGGCAAAACAGAGTTGTCCCCAAATCAACGTTTTAGTGAGCATTATAAATAGTTTTTTCTGTTATCATATTAAAAAAACAGAAACAAAAAATATGCATATACATGTATTTAGAAGGAAGGAAACCTTTATGGTCTTATGAAATCTTTCAACAGAAACTCCCTAGTATAGACAGTATTAACTTTTGCCAGTAATAAGTTGAAGTTGAACTGAGTACCTCTTTTGACGGCAATGAATGACAGCTATTTTCAAGAGAAAAAGAAACTTTCTCAATGACAAAGGAAAATGACTTTTACAAATTATCAAATCTTGACCATTCATCTTAGTAATAAATTAAATTTTGTAAGATTGCTGTGTCTCCAAGACGCAGTTTTCTCTAAATAAAAACTAAAATAAGACGGGGTCGCGAAAACAGGTGACAAACGGACTATCCGAGATATTTTCATTTAGATGGTGCTTATGGAATGTCAGAATTAATTTCAATATAGCTAGAAATCGACTGCATCATACTGTTTATTAGAGTGGGCTGTGTTTTTGGACAGTTAACCTATATTTCTGACTGTCAAAATGAGAGTTGTCCAGGGCAAAAATTTTGTTTACAGTCAGTTGTCCGAGAAAAATGGTCCCCAGCGTCGGACTATATAATTTGTACAGCCCTGTAATACAAAACAAATTTAATTTTTTTTTTTTTTTTTTTTTTTTTACAAATTTAACTTAATTACATCGAATTTAGCACCTCCCACAAATAAATTAGCCAAGCTCCTTACTGGGGAACATTGGTGGATTATCTACCCTGAATATTCTCTGATATTACACTGGTCCTTCCATTTGGATTCCTCTGCTTTTATCGCTATTTTCTCTGTTGGTATGGTGATAATTAAGCTTAACTGTTTGCAACAATGGTAGTCAGATTACCCATCAAGTTTAGCAACATGTTTTGTTAACACCATAATCTTTCTCTTTAAGATAATCCTATCTTTTTATTTAATATATAAGTGACAATTTTCACAACCCTTCAAGTTCGATTTCGGTATTAAAAGTGACTCGTTTAATCTAATCGAAACAGGAAAACAGTGACACGAAATTCCTTTTGAATCGCGATACGAAGTTTCTAATCACTGCAATGTTTTGATTTGCGCTTCATAAAATATCCTTAATGCTTCATGCGGACTTAAAATAATATTAGGTCCCACTTATAGTAGGGGAGCTTAAATACCACTGTAAATGTAAATAATCAAATTGATAAAATAGTTTTCAACTCTTGTCTTAGATCACGTTCTCTTTCCATATTTCTAATGTTGTGACAGGTTTATATCTTTATCTTGATTTGTTAAGTCCTGTTCTTGTTATCAAATAAGTCCCTTGTTTTTGATTTCTACTGAAAAGCATGCAGTCATCCCATGACAACATAAAGAAGGCAGGCTGAAGCACATGTTCAGAACTAAACAGTTATGGTTGTTAAGTCCTGTTCTTGTTATCAAATAAGTCCCTTGTTTTTGATTTCTACTGAAAAGCATGCAGTCATCCCATGACAACATAAAGAAGGCAGGCTGAAGCACATGTTCAGAACTAAACAGTTATGGTTGTAATATCTGCAGCAGTAGTTTGAACATTTTAAAGAACTCGTACTCTTTCTCTTAATTATAGTAAAGAGCACATACAGGCTGCATATAAATTCAGGAGGAAGATCCCAGTTGATTGAATTAGCAATTAAGGGGCAAATAACCACATTCACGACAGAAATGTTGCTTTATTGTTTAGGGAATGCACTGCGAAAAGATTTCTAGACGGATGTTTTCGAGTATATACGGACTTTGCCGAGGTAGCGTCGCCTATAGAATAATATGTGGTTGTAAAATTCTATCTATGCTCCCCGTACTTATTTGTGTTTGAATGGTACAATTTTTGATTTATTTTGTGCCCGGATATTATACATTTTTTGAATTATTAGTAACTGTCTTCTAAAAAAATACGTTTTAATGACAAATGTCGTTTTTAAAAATAAATTTGGAAAATGAAAGATCAAATGATGAAAGATAGAGATGTACCGAACAACACAAATTGGCGATTACGCGATAGCATGAAGCAATTTACACAAAGAACTATGCATATTTTAAGATCATGAAAGTTGAAAGAGGTTGTAGTGTAATATCTGGAAGTTGGCATGTCATCAAGCATCATAGATTTTTGTCTGTCATTGTCTACAGGATCATAACTCATTCTTTAAGGGTGCTATTATTATCCCTAACCATATGTAAGCGTTTGAAGTAGTGTTGTACAGATGTTATTATTAGAAGTAAATTAATCTTTAAGTTACATAATTTGTGAAATCCTTTTTGAGTGAACTTTACTTCAAGCTCCATTTTTCATATAAATGCGGTGGTACTACCATTTAAGCTTTCTAGTTGTTACTTTTATCTAGAAAATGTAAATCAAGATGAAAGAAATGTCATCAAATAAACGAAAATTACCTTAAAATGCGAAAAGGACCCTTTGTTAGAACCGAATTTTGCACACAGCTAATTACAATTAGTGACTTTTGGCTGACATGCCAGCGGGTACTTTCTTTATTTTATCACTAGCATTTAAGAGGAGCAATAAATCCGAGTCTTTTTGGTGTGGCCCAAAGGCAAATACACACTAAATAATCGCTGTACACAAAGATTAGTTACCTTCGGTACTTAGAATTATTGACAGATACATTGTCACCGGTTAATGATTCATTCAAAAGCATATTTAAATGTGTAGGAATTGAGCGGTAGCAAAAGATAGTACAAAACATGAAGATGACAGAAGCAGTTGTTGCTGCTATCTACTCCTACAGCCAACTTCAAGTTTTACCTACTGCTACTACTATCTACTGGTATTGTCAACTTCACGTTTTACCTACAGCTACTGCTATCTACTGGTACTGTCAACTTCACGTTTTAGCTGCTCCTACATACCACCTGCTAACTTTCCATTTAATTTTTTCTACTGCTACTGCAAACTTCACGTTTTACATACTGTTACTGCTGTCTACTGCTTTTGTCAACGTTTACCTACTGCTATTTACTGCTTTTGTTAAATTCACGTTTGACCTACTGCTACTACTCTCTATTGGTACTGTCAACTTCACGTTTGACCTACTGCTACTACTCTCTATTGGTACTGTCAACTTCACGTTTTACCTACAGCTACTACTCTCTATTGGTACTGTCAACTTCACGTTTTACCTTCAGCTACTACTCTCTATTGGTACTGTCAACTTCACGTTTTACCTACTGCTACTACTCTCTATTGGTACTGTCAACTTCACGTTTTACCTACTGCTACTACTCTCTATTGGTACTGTCAACTTCACGTTTTACCTACAGCTACTACTATCTACTGGTACAACCACCTTCACGATTTACCTACAGCTACTGCTATCTACTGGTACAACCACCTTCACGATTTACCTACAGCTACTGCTATCTACTGGTATTGTCAACTTCACGTTTTACCTACAGCGACTGCTATCTACTGGAACTGTCAACTTCACGTTTTACCTACTGCTACTACTCTCTATTGGTACTGTCAACTTCACGTTTTAGCTGCTCCTACATACCACCTGCTAAATTTCCATTTAATTTTTTCTACTGCTACTGCAAACTTCACGTTTTACATACTGTTACTGCTGTCTACTGCTTTTGTCAACGTTTACCTACTGCTATTTACTGCTTTTGTTAACTTCACGTTTGACCTACTGCTACTCCTACCTACTGCTTTTGTCAACTTCACATTTTACCTACTGCAATATACTGTTTTGTCAACTTCACATTTTACCTACTGCAGTCTACTGTTTCTGTCAACTTCACGTTTTACCTACGGCTATATATTGCTTTTGTCAACTTCATGTTTTACCTACTGCTATTTACTGCTTTTGTCAACTTCATGTTTTACTTACTGCTTTTACTGCTTTTGTCAACTTCACATTTTACCTACTGCTACTCCTACCTTCTGCTTTTTTCAACTGCACGATTAACATACTGCTACTGCAATCTACTGTTTTGTCAACTTCACATTTTACCTACTGTTACTCCTACCTTCTGCTTTTTTCAACTTCACGATTAACATACTGCTACTGCTATCTACTGTTTTGTCAACTTCATGTTTTACCTACTGCTATATACTGCATCTGTAAGCTTCACGCTTTACTTACTGCTACCTACTCCTTCTGTCAACTTCACGTTTTACCTACTGCTATCTACTGCATCTGTAAGCTTCACGTTTTACTTACTGCTGCCTACTCCTTCTGTCAACTTCACGTTTTAGCTACTGCTATCTACTGCTTTTGTCAACTTCACGTTTTACCATCTACTATCTACTGCATTTGTCAACTCCACGTTTTACCTACTGCTAGTGCTACCTCCTGCTTTTCTGTCAAGTTCGCGTTTTACCTTCTGCTTTTTACTGCTTCTGTCAACTTCACGTTTTACCTATTGTTGCTGCTACTTACCAGCCGCTTACTTCACATTTATTATCTTCTGCTCACTGCTACTTCCTACCAGTCACATTTAAATGATTTTTGCTAGGTGGAGATTCTCGTCCAGCGAGCGATCTCCGATTATAGAGTCCGGAAGTCCACCCCTGATAACTGCTCCTTCACTTGACATTTCTCTATGCAAAATTAATACGTGTAATTACTTCCTTTCATGTAAAACCTTATTGCACTTAGCTTGATACTGATGTTTGAACAATACGTCACAGGCACGACAACTAGGATTCGAAATAAATATACACATGTATATGTGAATAAAACAAAAACGGCCACTGTATTCTTATAGTATTAACGTATAACAGGTAGATAATATTATGTAGACAGGTAGAGATATTATTTTTCATTCACACGCATGTTTTGTGTCCATGTTATCACAGGATGCGACAGTAACGAGATACAGATATTTTTCACTTGACATACTTGTGCAGTGTAGTGACCGTAGCAAATGTATCGAATAAAATGTCAGGTGAATGTTAAACATGCGAAAAACAACCTTCCTAAAGTGAAACGCCGAAAGTTGGATTTTTCTTTTTACAAAATGATCGATAACGATTTGAATTATTAAGAAAAAGTACCACTTACCTGATATTCAGATCCATATAATCATTAATTTATAAACTGCATTCAAGTGACCATGTAGACTAAATTTAATTATTCGTGTATATAGTGTATAGCTACATTGTACATCCGTTTCTTATCAGCTGCATAAGGCCAAACTAGTTTGGTTTGCGACCCTCATTGAAATTTGAAATTCACATAGTAAATGGAATTTAAAAATAGTTTTGTTCATCATTATTTTTCAGACTGCAGAAGTGAAATTAAAAATCAACATATTGGAAAACAGTTTTAGAATATTTACACCTGACTAACAATAAAATGATTTCCAATAACATCAATGATCTAAAGTTGATATGGCAACACTCAATGGAAAATTTACAGCTGCTCTGCTATAGAATTTTATCGATTACTCTAAGATCTAGACGGTTACAGGCCAGCTCTAGCGGTCAAGGTCAATTCCGCCAGCTGGAATAACAGCGGCGAAGAACTCAACACTTCGCACCTTTGCCATCTGACGCCCACATAAACTTCAACATTTAAATCATCTTAAACAACTCTATTTTCACATCTAGCCTTTCCCAGTTTTTGTTTGTATAGCCTACACTGCTTATCAAAAATTAAATACGTTGTGTTGAATCCATACAAACCAGACAATCTTCTTTGAATAATGTAAGAGACGAAATTTTTCCACAATAGACGCCTTTCAAACATTCACCGCTTCACTGATTGCCTCATATATAATTCATTGGGGGCAAAAAGCCATCTGTACTGATAATACTCCAGTAGTAAAAGTTAAAACCTGATCTGGTAAACCTTTGTTAATTTTTCATTTTTAATTAATGTAATAAATTATTTACAATTTATATATAATATACTATTGATATATTTATATAAAACAGACAATAAAACAATTTTGAAATTTAATCTTTAATTTTGGCAAGGATATCAAGCTTACAGAACAACAAAAATTTTTTTATACATATACTTTCATGTACACAAACAGAGCCCATAGAAGAAACATCAAAACTTATAAATCTTGAGAAACAATTACTGTAAAGTGTAAAATTGATTAAACATCTAGAAAAAAGAATAGCTGAAAGCAGTGAAAATTTAAGGGCATCAAAAATTTTGTTTCGCAAATCTGAGTGATAAGCATATTACCTTTTATACAGGATTGCCAAAGTCATTATTTTTATGGATATATGATGAAATTGAACCTTTCATAAGGAATAAAGGTGTGCAACGCAGCCTGACAAGAGATGACCACTTATTGTTAGTGTTTATGAAGATCAGACTTGGGTTACTAAACGTTGACTTAGCGTATAGATTTCTGATCTCTGAACCATCTACATCTAGAATTTTGAATATCTGGATTCCAATTATTGCAAATTGCCTCAAATCAGTAATATATTTGCCTGAACGAGATGTCGCAAGATTAAATGCACCCTCATCATTTAAACCTGAATACAACAAATGCATCTCAATCATAGATTGTTTTGAAATTTTTATAGAAAGACCAAAAAATCTTACGGCACGAGCACAAACTTGGAGCAATTACAAACATAATAATACTTCAAAATACCTCATATCAATCACACCAGCAGGGGTCGTCAATTTCATTTCAGCGGGATGGGGTGAAAGAGTTTCGGACAAGGAAATTCTCTTGAATAGAAACTTGAACTTTCCACAAAATAATGATATATATGCCTGGGTAACCTATATCTGGCCATTATTTAACATTCAGACGAATCACTCTTTTTAATGTTGTATGGATCTGGTAAAGTTATTCCACTTGAAACATTTAATTTCTCTAAATAAACTGCTAAGTCACTTGGAGATAGATTTTTAGCATAGTCTGACATATCAATTTGTGCATATGTGCAGCTGAGACTTCCCACATCCATTGTCCAATAAAACAATGATATAATACTTTAACTCATTCTAAATCCAAGTGCACAATGATTGATAGCCGCTCGTTATTGGAGTTCTATTTATAGATATTTGATTTTCAGTCTTCGTGGAATTTATGCTGGCACCGTCTCGCTACTTCCTTTCTCTGAAAATCAGGCAAGGTGCCAGGTAGATATTTTGAAAGGCTTCAAGATTTCGAACAGGTTGTTTTTCACTTTCTAGATTTTTAAGATTTATAGTTTAAATATTCTTTTATGCTTCGGCTGAGTTATTCATTCAGATGATAAGTTTTTAGCGTGATATTTAAAGATTTTAAAGAAAGGGAAATCTGTTGACCTTAATTTTTTTAAACACTTTGTTCAAAATTCATACATTTTATTATTTCATAAACAAAATAAATGGGGAGAACGAAGTCATCAAGAAAAGCATTGGAGTTGTCCGAGGCAGTGAATGCGAAAAGGATGAAAACGCGACAAGAGTTGCAGTTGGATGGGGCTCAACGTGTAGCTGAAGCCAGTCAAGGGGCAGTCTGTGCAGTGGAGGAAGAGCGGCCCAGGGTGACGATGTCGGCGTTAGTACCGCCAGTGGCAGAGGATCGAACAAATACAAATGGTGATTGTTCTTCTATTTGTGTTCAAAGTACCCTAGAAAATTTCAATAATCCCGTATTTCCAGCTCCAGTAGCAAGTATTCATGCTGATATGGGGTTTCATGTTTCTGAAAGTACAAAAAACAAAATATTTTCTGGCCAGTATGTAGACTTAGGTTCTCTTCTGGACATGCAGATAGGGAAGCTGGAGACTCGAACCTTAGAGTTTAGTCAATCTGGCCAGATACTGGTTAAGCCAATACAGAAAACTAAGACGATTGGCAGCATTGAAACGTGGTCAGATGCATTTCTGGTTTATGCATCCATTTTCTTGGCTGCTCATCCCAATCGGGTCAAAGGAATTTTAAAATATATGAATGTGTTTAGGTTGGCTGCCAAGCAGCATCCTGGTCTTGGTTGGAGATCATATGACCAGCAGTTCAGGTTACGATTGGCAGCTGATCCAACAGGTATCTCTTTTGCTAAGATAGATTATGAGCTTTGGCTGTTGTACATGGGCTCCAGCAGTGTAATTACAGGAATAACACTAGTATTAAAAAATGTTTTGATTATAATTACAGGCAGTGTTTTAAAATGCAATGTCCGTACAGACATGCTTGTTTAAATTGTAATAGTATACATCCATCTAACATGTGTAATGTTAATAGGATTCATGGTCAAGGATTTAGTGGTGTCCGACCAGGACAAGGATTTAGTGGTATCCGACCAGGACAAGGATTTTGTGGTGTCCGACCAGTCAGGGCCTCTGCACCCCAGGGCCAGCGTATGTTTTGGCTACGCTTCAACACAGATGTCAGTCAGAGAAGCTTTAGTCGAAAATTTTGATTTAAGTATTGGAAAATCTCCTGTCAATGTTGAATTATTGCGTTCATATTTAGAAATATATCCAAATGAGCGAGATGCTGAAGTACTGAAGTCTGGTTTTTTGCATGGTTTTCGCCTTGAATTTTCGGGGGAAAGGATTGCTATGGAGGCTGTTAATCTAAAATCTGCGCGTTTGAATTCTGCAATTTTAAAGCAAAAAAATGAAAAGGAAGTAGCATGCGGTAGATTTGCTGGTCCATTTAAAGTCTCGCCAATTGAAAATCTAAGGGTATCGCCTGTTGGCTTAGTCCCCAAGGCTGATGGGGGCTGGAGACTTATTACTCATTTATCTTATCCGAAAGGGTGTAGTGTAAATGATGGTATAAGTGAAGAACTAGCTTCAGTTGAATATACATCTTTTGATAAGGTGGCAGATATGATTTTTCAGCTTGGAAAAATGCTCTTTTAGCAAAACGAGATATAAAATCGGCATTTGACATTTCGACTATTGCCAGTATCTCCAGAAGATTTTTGTTTATTAGGTTTGAGGGACAATGAGGGAAACATTTATATTGATAAATTTTTACCAATGGGTTGTAGAATATCCTGCTCCTTGTTTGAAAAATTTGCAACATTTTTGCAATGGTTAGTGGTGTATATTGCAAAAAAAGATACAATGGATCATTATTTATATGATTTTATTTTGGCAGTCGCTCACAATACAAATGATTGCAGAGAGCTTGTTTGCTCCTTTTCATCAGTCTGTGATTCCCTGGGAGTGTCCATTGCTAGGGAGAAATCTGTTGGTCCATGCACGAAATTGATATTTTTGAGTTTGGAGCTTGATTCTGGTTATATGATCATAAGAATACCTTTGCACAAAGTGGAAGAATTGTGTGAAATCATACTTAAGGTAATGGAGAGAAAGAAAGTTGTTTTAAAAGAGTTTCAGTCTTTAGTTGGGAATTTGGCATTTTGTAGTCGAGCTGTACGGTCGAGCAGGGCCTTTTTAAAAAGATTCTATGATGTTATGATTAGAATAAAAAGGCCTCACCATAGGTTGAATATTACAGAATCAATTAAGCAGGACCTTAAAATGTGGCTAACATTTTTAGACAATTTTAATGGTGTAACATATATACCTCCTTGTACCTGGTATGAGAATGCGAGTTTGCAGTTATTCACAGATAGTGCTGGTTCCTGTGAGCTTGGATGTGGGTGTTTTTATCGAAACGAATGGGTATTTTTTCCCTGGCCTAACAGTTGGCGGTGTGATGAGCTGATGGCAGATATAACATTTTTAGAAATGGTTCCCGTCATTCTTGCTTTAATTTTATGGGGAAAACAATTGCAAAATAAAAAGGTGTTATTAAGAATAGATAATGAGGCGTTAGTCGTTGTGATTAATAAGCAGTCATCTAAATCCAAGCGTCTTATGCAGCTTGTGCGCCATTTTGTATTATTGGCTATGGAATATGGAATAATATTCAAGGCAATGCACATTCAAATTAAATTTAAATTTAAATTCAATAGCTGATTCAATTTCTCGTAAACAGTGGGACCGTTTCCGGGTTTTGGCTCCAGATGCAGACAAGGAACCTCAGCAGTTTCCAGCTCGTTTTCGATCGGTGATCTACAATCTGAAGCTGCAAAATTGTTAAATGCTTCGATTTCCGACAATACTTTTGATGCTTACAACTCAGGCCTTTATTCATTTAAACGTTTTAGGAGTTTACTGTAGAACAAATAGTCATGTTTATATCGTGGCTATCTTTGCAAGGTTTAGCACATTCTACGGCACGTTTGTATGTAAAAGCTATTGGATTTCAATGTAAAATGAAAAATATTAATGATGTGTCAAGACATTATGTTATTGAGAAAGCGTTAGAAGGATTCAAGCGGTCCTCTTGTGGAAAAACCCGCGATTGTAGGTTGCCAATAACACCAAATTTATTACACAGAATTTTGTCGGTCATTCCCGTAGTTTGCTTGAAATTATATAAAGGCTCCCTGTTTTCCGCAGCTTTTTGTCTGGCATTTGCAGCCTTTTTGAGAGTGAGTGAATTGGCTGTTAAGAATATAAAATCGGTTTCGAATGTCTTATTAATGTCTGATGTAGATATTAATGAAAAAGAAGGTACGGTAAAAATTGTTATCCGGTATTCTAAAACGGACCAATGTGGTGTTGGAGCTGTTATAATAATCAGAAGGACAGATTCTGATCTTTGTGCTGTCACTCGCATGATTGATTTTTTTAAAGAGGCGCCCGCCGAAAATGGTCCGTTTTTCTGCCATCTGAATGTAAGCCACTCACACGCTACGAGTTCACTGCAGTTTTGAAAAAATCTGTTCGTGGTTTCGAACCTCGTTATGGAAAATTTACGCCTCATTTCTTTAGGATAGGGGCGGCAACTGCTGCAGCTATGGCAGGCTACTCTGTTGAGACAATTAAGAAGGTAGGACGTTGGCGTTTTGAGGCATATCGCAGATACTTGAAGCCAGAGTCCGTTAATGCACTTCCAATTTTAGCATAATCATATTTGCTTTGAATCGAATTTTAATTCAGCAAGGCGATGTTCTTAGTTAATTCTAGTTTTTTTGTAGCGTTACATGAGTGTAATTTAAACTAAGATGTTCTAGGTACAGTAAAGATCTGGTGCATTGGCTCATCTTTAATAAAGCACGCCTTTATTGTTGCACGACGCCAGCCTAGTGGACTCAACCTTGGCCTGAAGAATGCTGACCTCTGGTGGCAAGGATAGAGTGGTTTATCTCTCTTAGATTTGATGCGTAAATTAAAATCATTAAAGTCTGTCGGAGACATGCCGGACATTATTTTGTTGCACTGCGGTGGGAATGATTTAGGGTGTCTTTCACTTGTAAGGATTCGCAGGCTGTTAAATGAGATGATAAAGTTCATCAATTTGAATTTTCGATATAAGATAGTATGGTCACAGTTACTTCCACGTGCAACATGGCGTTACTCTGACAACTATAGTGCAATGGAGTCAAATCGAAAAAGAGTCAACAGCTATGCTGCAAAAAGAATAATTATGAGTAATGGATTCTATATCAGGCACCTGACTTGGGAAAGGGCACTCCGTCGTTATATAAAGAGGATGGCGTTCATTTGTCTTTTCATGGCATTTGCTTGTTTCTTGAACGACTTTTTTTGGCACTGGAGGCATGTATGGGTGGTTATACCTCTTGTTTTTAAGTAGTAACGGGCTTTGTTATGGTTCCCGAACTCGTCCAGCAATCTGTGGATGTTCGCCGTTCCAAAAGACTCCTCCCTCTCTTTTGGCGGTGGCTAACAACATGTGCACAGATATATCTGTGCTCATTGTTGTTGCCATATGGCAGACGGCGAAATCCAAACAGAAATAACTATACTTAAGTTTCTTGATTTGATTCTATTAATGTATATTTGAAAGAGTAATTATTGGGAATTTTATGATCTATTTTGTTACATTGTAGGGCTTGGTCTCTGATTTCCCAGGACCAGCCTTAAATGTTATACATATTTAGCCTTTTGGGGCATCTTTGAATTTGGCCTTTTGGGGCAACTGTAATTTAGCCTTTAAGGGTAACTTTTGATTTAGCCTTTTCGGCAACCTGAATTTAGCCTTTATAGTTACATGAATTTTGGATTTAGCCTTTTGGGGCAACATTTGGATTTAGCCTTTTGGGGCAACTTTTGGATTTAGCCTTTTGGGGCATTTTACGGATTGCTGTAAGATCATCCTAAACGACAATTTGTTCGGTGACTGGTTGACCTATTGGGGTCAACATGATGAGTGGGGGAACCATGCCTGTAAACATCCAAAACGGAAGACATTTGAAATAATTTGTATTATATTATGAATAAATATGACGAATTTAATAATATGCTTGCTTTTGTTATAAGTCGACTGAATGTGGAATAACAACAATAGTAAGTTTTATTGAGCAAATCGGCAATACAAATTGCCTATGGCCAAAAACATTTACATATATTTTATAAACACAAAACATCGTGAAAATGACAAGGAATAAGTAATTCAAATACATTGACAAAGCAAGACAAATAAGCAAGTAAAATATACAAAACAAGCAGACAGACAAACAAAAAGACAAGCAAAAATCAAACAAACAAAAAAAACACAATACGAAAAAAGACACTGAATCAAAGAAAGAAAATACTGAAATGTTTTAGTTATTATCCAGAGTATTGTTGCGACGAGAAAAAGCATCTTTTAGATATTTAGCTAGTTTCAATAATTTACTTTTATTGTTACTGGACATAATCGAAACAACTTTTGCTAAAGAGGGCCATGCAGTAGTTCCTAAATATTTTTTCCTAATATCAGAGTAGTAGTTACAGCACAATAAGAAATGGTATTCAGATTCAATAACATGTTGATTACACAATCTACATAAACGATTTTCCCTATCAATACCAAAATATCTTCCTGTTTCTATGTCTAAGGAATGTGAACAAAGTCTAAAACATGTTAAACATTGGCGTAATTTGTCATCCTTTATCACATTAAAATAATGTTCAAACTGAAAAACTGATTTATATTTACTATAATACTGTAGTTTAGTCGAAATAGAAAGAGAACCATTCCATTTTTGAATATATTGGTCGTACAGGCGAATTTTTATTAACGGTAAATAATTAAAAGTTGGATCAAAATCAGTTAAAATGTACGAAAAACCTAATCTATCAATGGTGGCTTTCATATGGTAAGTCCATGAATTAACAATGTTAAGCTCATTTACTTCATTAAACAAGGAAAACATATGAGACCATGTATTTTTTCTGATTTTTAACAAAAATTTTAAAGCTCTTTCTTTACTTAGAACAGACAAAGGGTATCTTCCAAGCTCACCATATATAGCATTGTTCGGCGTTTGTTTACGCACACCTAGTATATACTTAAGAAATTTAATATGTACCTTGTCTATTTCTGTGAAGTCATAAGCGCCCAAAACCTCAGATCCGTACAGAAGAATTGGAGCTACCAGGGTGTAAAACATATGTAACTTTGTTTTGATATCAAATTTAACTTTGTCAAAAATAGAAATAAGATTATGATATGCACGTAGAGCTTGATCCGACAGTGCTTTGATTGCATTTTTCATATTACCCGTGTAAGTAAACTTAATGCCTAAATATGTGAAAGAGTCGACACGTTCAATTTTTTGGTCGTTTATAAAGATGTCCGCTAGATTTGGACTTTTACGTTTTTCAAAAACACATAACTTAGTTTTATCAATATTAATTTTTAGTCCCCATTTAACAGAATATTGATACAGATTGTTTATTTGACTCTGAAGGCTTACTGGATCAGTTGTGAATAAAACAATATCATCAGCAAACAAAATAATAAACACTGATAAAATGTTGAGATCCTTTTCAGTCAAACTGTTAATATCTATAGCGTTCACTATATCATTTATAAAGAGAATAAATAAAAGAGGCGATAACGGCTCTCCCTGTTTTACTCCAATAGTAACATCGAAAAATTCAGACATTGACATGTTAGCAGAAACCTTAATGCAAGATTCTACATTGGCATAAATAGTCTTAAGCATTTTAATGATTTTGCAACTGACGCCAGATTCTACTAGTCTAACCCATAATGCATCATGATTAACCGTGTCGAAGGCCTTTTCATAGTCGATAAATATACACCAAAGCTTCGAGTTTAGAGACAAGGTTTTCTAAACAATAGAATGTAGAATGTAAATAGCGTCTGCAGTACAAAGATTATCACGAAAACCAAATTGATTGTCACAAAAAACATTTTCAGATTCGCACCATTTGTTAATTCTATTTCTTAATAATAGGGAGAATATTTTCGCCATTATATTAATAATAGTAATTCCTCTATAGTTAGATGGATTATCTAAAGAGCCTTTTTTGGTGTATAAGGACAATATAACCTTTACTCCATTCAGCCGGAAAAACGCCATCTGAATATATCTTATTGTATAGTATACAAAGATAAAGGAGCAATAAAATCATTTCCATCAATGAAAAAATCTCCCACGTTATTGTCTAAGTCACAACTTTTATTCCTCTTCAGACATTTGATCGTTTTATGGATTTCATCTATCGTAAATTCTGCGTCAAGTTCTTCTATATGCAATGCTTCTAAACGTGGAAAACTTTCGTCAGTATCATTAAACTGAAAATTATTTTTTGTTGAGAGATCTGAAAAATGTTTCACAAAATCATCTGCAGAGACATTATTACAAGAATTATTCTTAACTGATTTAAACTTTTTCACATATTTCAGAAATGTTTCGGAGAATGTTTACACAACTGAGAAAGTTTGCATTTTTCTTTGTTATAAAATACATGCTTAGCTTTGCGTTTAATTTTTGAAAAGTAATTCCTACTGTTTAAGAAAGAAATTTTATTAATGTCACTCGGGTCTATAGATAAATTTCGCTTACACTCATAAAAACGTTTTAGCTGTACGACAGTCGTCATTGAACCATGGTGCTTTTTTGAATTTCTTATTTGGCGTTAACGGACATGTTTTACCAAAACATTTGAAAGAAATATCGTGAATTGTTTGTGAAAACGATTCAATGCAAACATTTGTATCTATTTCACCTGTAACTAAGCCGTTGGTCAGGTCATCGAACACGTGTTTTTTTGACTCTAATAAATCATTGAATAGAGCAAAATCAGAAGAATTCCAGAAAATCTTGTCGACAAAAGTTTTTTCCGATTGTCGTAAATAACAATGCGAATAAAGCATAGAAAACGTCATGGGCGAATGATCTGAAAATTCAGTAGGATCTAGAATACACATATTAAAAATGGTATTAAAATTTTTATAACATGTTATTAAGTAATCAACAGTACTAAAACAAGGTTTGTTTCTCGAAAACGAGTGAAAAGTTGAGCGCCCCTCTTCAAGCCGTCCGTTGTATTTTGCTTACATAACGTTAATAATTTATTACCAAAATTGTTTACAAAAGAATCAGAGTTCTGACGTGGAGGAATATCATATTGTGTCTCAAAATCAGGTAGATCGACAAAATTCCCTAAATTTGTGTGTTCAATATAGTCCGGAAGAGAACCGGTCCTCGCGTTAAAATCACCATTGACATATACATCACCTAAAATACTATATCTAGTAATGCTTTCATTCAAACAATCGAAAAAATCGAACTCAAAAAGACTCGACCCAACATTCCTGTATAATTTTGAGTCTTCAGGGGGTATGTAGCAAGTACAGTAAAAAACATCATTTTCAAAGCCAAAAGATTCTTTTTTTAATTTGAACCAGACTATACCCCTGTGATCGAGATTAATAAGCTCGATTTTATTCACCAAATCCAGCCTATGATAGATTATAACACCTCCACTATGCCTTTTGGCTCTGCGGTTATATTTAGGACGAGGACAATTAAAAGACCCGTATCCTTTTATGTCAATATTAGTTAATTTCGAATTCCACGTTTCAGTAAAAAGTAAAATATCATAATTGTCCACAAAACTAAGAAAATCACTATCGTTAAGCTTTGCACCAATACCCTGTACGTTCCATAAAAGAAAAGTTAACTGTTTCTCATTGAGTTCCTATGATGACTCATCTCCGCTGGTTACGGTCGGTAAACCTTCTAATTCTTTAATAGGGAGCGAATTTACCGTATAGATCCTGTTTTCAATAACAAGTTTGTCGCCCCGAAGCGTTGCACTTTTGCCTGCAGATCGTGCCTTTTTAAGGTCAGGGATCAAAAGCTTACGGCGATCCTGTATCGTCTTGGGATATTGATCACCAACACTAACTGCAATTGAGTCCTTTCTCTCGAAAACGGCTTTTTTAATTACATATTTATCCTTGCTGAAATTAAATTTAGCTACGATGGGTCAGTTCTTGCCAGGCGTGAATTTACCTAGTCTGTGTGCACGGTCGAGTTTTATTGTATTCTCAGATGGATCTATCTCGAGCGAATCCTTAAAGAAAATGTGCAATTTCGAAACACAGTCTTCTGCTTTTCTGTCGTCTGCTGTAGAACATTCGTCAAAACCATAGAACAGCAAGTTGTCTCTCATTGAGCGAGATTGTAAATCTACGAGATCTTCTTGCAACTTCGAATTTTCTAATTTAAGCTTGTCAATGTCATATGAAATTTTACGCTTGCATGTCTCTTCATCACGTATAGATTTTTCTAGAGATACCTGTTTTGACCTGACCTCGTCACACGTCTGTGAATCAAACGCTCTACTGGCCTCAATATCGATTACTTTTGACTGACATTCGCTCACCCTGGACTCCAGCGTGTTGACCTTTAAATCCACAGCAGACAATTCCTGCGCTAAGTTGCTGAGTTGCAATTCTATATTATCCAATTTTTTCAATCTAGAATCCAAAGAATCTAGTCTGTCCAATAGAGTTTTTTGAAAGTCCGTTGAAAAACCTGTTGTTTGTAGAAAAGACTGTTGTGTCGGGGTGGCACCTTGGGAATGAGGCTGGGTGGGGGTCATGAAAGATTGTTGCTGGCAATATTGGGGTACAGCGTTTCCTACCACAGGGCTACTGGCAGCTCCGTAGTATTGTGCTTGCGGGGTTCCGGGGAAAGCGGGTATCTGCTGCAGGAAACTTTGAGGTGATTGCGAGTTCATATTTGTAGAAATACCGTTAACAATATTATGATTTGTCACTTGCCTTTTGTCTGGTAAATCATTTAATGATTCCGGAGACGCTTGTGATTTAGTCCTTTTCTGGGCTTTCGACTTTTTTGAAGACCCCATTCATTCATAAAAATGAACACAGAAATAGTCCATGAAAACGAGATAATCCTTCAGAAATATTGACCGATAATATTTTTACTGCTAATATCCACAAAAGTTTTGAGTTTTTACACGAAATAAATCATATTTTATCGTTTAATATCCAAAATATCCATTTAGTTTTCAGAATTCAAAATTTTCACCGCCATTTTTGTCTATTGTCTCCTGACTGAAAGAATATAATAAGTGATAAAAGATTTCATTTACGTAATACTTATACATATAATTATCAAACTCTAATCAATTAGCACGTAACATGAAACAAATAACTTTCAGTCAGGTTTGCGTTATTTGGCAATTGGTTGACTTGGAATCTCCTAATAATTAACATGAATGGTAAAAACAGTGCTGTGCAGAACGCAAGTTTATTTGACGCGACCATACAGGTTGCCGAACTGAAGTACCTCCAAATAAGCCACGTCCGTTCTAGTACGGAATCCCGTTCGGGCCACTTAAAATACCACCTGTTTGACAGGCGAGATTAAAAAAATCCATTGTCACGCCTTTTCAAGATTACATAAATACTAGCGGGAATTTAAAACCTCCGACATATATACTAGCGGGAATTTAAAACCTCCGACATATATACTAGCGGGAATTTAACCTCACGAGGAAATAAAGACGAAGTTTCGTGTCAGTGATCGCGTCGTTGGACAAAAAGTCTCGGAAACTTTTTTAATTTTATGATTCTGTCAGTCATTATCATTTTGTTGTTTAATTTTAACGTTTTTTTTTATAATAATTAAATAATAATTATTTTTAAATAATTACACGCATGGAAACTGTCCTGAGCATTACAACCTTAATATGTTTACCTTGAAACGTTCACTGGTTATGCATGGATACGCGGAAGTGAAGCAGAAATATAGAAGTAAACCTTTGTTGTTACTCAGCACGAACATTAATCAATTTAGAAAAAAACTAATAATAGCGGGAAAGGAAGTTAAATAAAGGTACAGTTATTTATAGTATAAATCACATTTACCTGTACCAAAAAGGAAGTTCTGAACCAAGATAATGTCATGCGTAGGAAGGTTATGAAAACCTTAATCATCAAAGATTTACCGTCAAAATCTTGATAAATCAGTTTGTTGTGGGAACAGAACATTACGGTCAAATTCAGCAAGCAAACTGTCACATTAATATTCATTTATACTTTTAAGTTTTTGTTTCTCTTCTTATTCTTTTGGTATTTTTTCCTTTTTGTGTTTCTGTCTTTTGTTCTTTCTTTTGTTTGTTCTTTCTTTCTGTCTTTCTTTCTTTCTTTCATTCTTTCTTTCTTATTTATTCTGCAATTCCTCTATCCTCAAAATCATCCAATTCTGTTAGTCATCCTTTCATCAAACAAACGAATGACTTAATTAATTTCATACAGGTATTCTTAGTGAAGTATTGCTATAGCAGCTTGTATAGAATTACCTCTACTTTAGTTCCAAATATCTCGGTTTTGTCGCTTTGTTCCAGTGCACCTGTACCCACGAACGACAAATTTTGAATCTGCCAACATCTGCCATCATGTCACTTGATAATGGAGACGAGAAAATAAAATAAATTGTTAACTTTGAAAAAAAGTTTCAGCTTATTTCTAAATTCACTTACTGGTATGACAGGGGAAGTAATTCCGTGTTAAAATATCTTCAAATTCAATGCAGAGTTACCGTATTAACGTGGATCAAATTATTTCCCTCTCTGAATTCAACAGGATGTTTTCAGTATTGTACACAGAATCATAATTCCGTACTCGGAAATCTATTTATTTGTTGAAAGTTCTATCTATCTATTTGTGTTAATATATATTCGGTACCAGTTACACATGCAACAGATGCCCCCTGTAGAGTTTTGTTGTTTTAGGTTCTGGGGAATAGTTCAAGATACTGAAAATATCCCATTCCAGAGATACCTCTGGGTTTTTTTTTTTCATGCTCAGTGTAAAGCACTGATACAGGGACCTCGGTTTAACGTCTCATTTGAAAGACAATTCATAATGATGGTTTGGGAGAAGGGGAGGGGAGGGGGTGTCGAACGCGCGAACCCTGGATTACCAGTCTAGCACTTTACCACTAGCCCACTGGTAGTCTGGTACGCCCCTTATTTGTTCTGACGGTCTCATTTTCACACGCAAGACATTAACTTTTTTTCTTACTCGGACAGTTAAATGTTTGTAACACCGTGCTTGTATTGAATCACAAAGGATGATGTAAGGGCCCATGGCTAGATAAAGTGTTTGATTTTTTTGCAAATTTTAATTAAGGCATTTTTATTTACGAGTTGAGACAAAAAGATCAATTAAGTGAATTTCATAGAATGTTTTGATTTTTTAACCAACAACAACAACAACAATTTGAACCGTACTTAGATTTTATACGAGATAAAAAGCTCAGAATAGGAGTAACAAAATTTCGAATCTCATCTCATGATCTTGCAATTGAAATGGGGAGACATGTGAATGTTCCAAGAAAAGACAGAGTATGTAATCAGTGTAGATCAAATTTTATTGAAAATGAATTCCATCACCTTTTAATATGCTCACAGTTTAGAGATTTTAGACAAAAACATATAAAGAAATATTATCATACATGGCCGACACTCCAGAAATTTGTTAATTTGTTATCTAACAGTTCAAAAAAGGATATAATAAATCTGGCCAAATTTTTATACCATGCTAATAAAGGTAGAAACTAGAATATTAAAAATTTCACTATATAATACTTAGTTTATAGAGACGTCTTCTCTTCGGTAAAGCTGTGCCTTGATGGAAATTGTAATTGTAATATTGCTTTAAGCATTTTGTATGTTTAATGCAATAAATTTGTTGTTGTTGTTTTGTTGTTGTTGTGACGTGCCGCACCACTCGATTTTTATATTGTGTATTCTCGTTTTTGCAAACTCGGCCACGTTTTGTAAGTCCGATCTAGAGATTAAAAGTCTAATTATAACCAGATGATTCAATAATTAAGAATAAATAATGAAAGCAAAACAGTCGCCGCTCTCTACTTTTAAAGTATTAAACTATATAAAGCTTATTGCTTAACGATGCTTTATCTTCTAATCAAACTGAAGCGTTGCGTAGGCAATGTCATAGAAATGATGACGTACTTCGGGTGCCAGTCCCTACCCCCACCCCCTTTCACCCCGTGCATTATTGTAGAGGATGTTTCATAGATGATTTGTTTTAACTGGTAAATTATATTGTGTGTTTCAAATGCGGCTTTGAAACACCAGTGTTACAACCCAATTTGTAATAAAAACGAGAACTGTAATAATTATTACAATTTTCGTTTTTATTACAAAACGGGTTGTAACACACCAGACTGGTTGCGTTTTACTGTTTCGCCGAGTAACAGGAAATTAATTACAAAAATGTAGAAATTGATGAGAATCCTTATACTTTTTCATAAAAAAATGACAGACAAGAAGTAAATATGATAGAAATGCATTTCCTTCCTTATTAATTCTGGTTGAAGATAAAAAGCAACAGAAGTTACAATAGTAAATCTAGAATCTCCGGTAACTTGAGCAGTTGGTTTATTCGAGCAGTTGTCTCATCGCCTACCGACTTTGGATTGTAGAAGTTTTACTGTATTTAATGCTTTTTTCAGAAACATGACAACTTATTTTGGTGTCACCTTTATATGTCTTCAGACAATGCGTGTCTTTATGCCCTGACACGATGCTATGAAGTTCCAAAACAGCTTAATCGTATCATGATCACACCTTCAAAATAGTTTTTGTTATTCCTATAACACGTTCAAATTACTCTTTTTTTACAAAATACTTTTTTAAATTTGCTTCTCCATTAATAATTAGTTTGTCTTTCCATTTTTTAAGACAACTTCAACTTCATCTGATAATTCAGGTACATGTACGATTCTGTGTAGTTCTAATTCCATAGGAGAGGGCTGTAATAAAATGTTGCATCTTCTAGCCCAGTCCGTACGTCAGTTTCGTAAATTATATGTATATGTTATGATGGAAATAAAATATGTTTTACACTAATACTAGTTGCTGAATTATGCATGTGTATCACCTGATGCTTATAGATGGTAGAAGATACATGTTTAGTCATTACCATTTGATCTTGACCTGATACGTGTTCTACTCGATTCGAATACTTTCTGCATATAATTTTCGTACCCTTTTTGTCATGTTATAAGTGGTTGCTTCTTTGGAACATATTCTGGAGAAGATGGACGGGGAGAACTTACCAGTCATACAGGTTAGACAAGTGAGGTAAACTGTTCAAAGAAATTTAAACACTTCTAAGTGATGGGCCATCGACACATGGTCATTGGTCTTCAGGTCTTGGTTTAAGTAAACGAAGGACGAGATGGCCTTATGCGATCCTGTAAGGTGAGTTTAAACGGTTCAGAAAAGATTGTGACGATTGCCAAGTTATGTCTGTCTCAAAAAGTTTATTTACGAGTACTGTAAATTGGTATAAGTTTTCGAAAGTAAATATTTCCCCCTCAGATGTATTGAAAGAATTTTATGACCTGAGACTCTTCTAAGAAATTGTTTTAATAAACTTCCGTAGAAGATAAAGGAGTGATGTAAAATCATTAGTTTACTTTGTTATGTAAGAAATACACTATTTAGATACTTCGGTTGTCTAGTGATTTTACCTTTGTTTTCATTGCTGATAAGCTAAATTGTTCAACCACTCAGCTTTAAGATTAGCTGAAAAAAAATTTCTGGTTTATACGGACAGGGAACGTGAAGGTAAACATACCGAATTGAAATCAAAGAGGATTATTCTTATAGTTTTATTTACAAAACTAGTTACAATTTAAACCTCTTTCGAGTTTCTTCTGTGAAAGCTTTCAGAGGTCACAATGTCAAAAATCTCAATTCTCATTTCCTCCGCTGTGTAGTTAAACCTTTTGCTAAAAAATGCCATAAACTTCAGTATATGCATTTGACACTCCCTAAACCAAACAATGTACAAAATAGGATCTAGTGAACAATTTATAAACGAGACACTTTCAAAAGAAATTCTTAGTTGAAGAACCCCTAAATTGTAGAATCGCACAGCTACTAAAATCATACCGTACACTATTGATGTTAAAAGTATTAGAATGACATGGGTAAGTACAAGTCCCGTTGATTTGTAGCACCTTATCGCTTCATTTGTTGGCAATGTATTTGCTGACTTAGGTCTATCACGTTTTGATTTGATCAACGTCAAGACCTTCCAGTTACAAATGCATGATATCGTTGTTATAATGAACAAACAGATGCCTAAATGTATCACCAATATATTGTTACAAACACCAGCTTGTTTGAAAACGTCAACCGACTTTAGCTCAATGTAACAAACACCGTAACGCACTATTGCAAACGACAGTACATATATAGACCATGTGGAGAAAGCTAGAACATGAGTCAGTTTTTCTGTCATTATCTTCAGGTAACGCATAGGATAGTAAAACAGTAGGTATCTTTCAGCAGACATTAACATCACACTTGTCAATGACAAATGGTACGACAGGCTTCCAACTACCTGGAACGCTAGGTTAGTTGGTGGATCCGGGATGAATTTGCGGACCGTAGAAATAATGATGAAACACAAGTCGTACGAAAGAATTCCAGTGCAGAGAAACTTCGAAGCATACGGAATCTTCCTGCTCCTTCTCAATGTTGCTATTGCTAGAATATTTATCGCTGTAACAACACATCCTACAGTTACAAACGCGAGTTTAGTCCCAAGCTTGTAATCATCGAAGTCTGAATATAATTCTTGTTTGAAAAGCACGCCGGAAGTATTTGTTGGCGCATGATCTTCTACACTTCCGCTGCCGTTCAGTGATCCATTTTTTGGGTTGAAAATTTGAAACGACATCATACGAAGTTATAGAGGCTTCATGCGACTCCCATCATCTTTTCGCACCATATCTTTCTACCAAAAAATTAAAAACATAGCATGTTTCACTATTTATATTAAACCATTGGCATTCGTTAAATATCACAAGCAGTATTTCTTAAGTCCGCTCCTTGCGCTAAGAACAGCTGGATGAGAATATTGAAAATTATTATAGAAAAACTTAAAACTGAGACATCCATCATGTGGATTTGATTACAATGCAGCAATGTGACAAGAAAATATCAATACTAACGCAGACATGAGTTAATCACGAATGCATCAAGAAAAGGCAACTGTAACAACAGAAATTAAAAAAAAATCAAACAAAAGACAATTTCCTCTTACTACATAGCAGGGACCGGTTTAAAAGCCTTTTGTAATCTGCCTCATTTGTAATTAAATGACTTGCAGTTCATCTTTCTATCAGCTACAAGAGAATAATTAAACTGTATGGTAAACCGTGCAGACCATGACTAGACTGCATAGATGTTCAGACTGTTGATAGTCTGCAATGGTCACAGAAGCAAAAATGATCGTCGTAGCCTTGTAACGGCTATAATGATTATTAATCTCCACTGCACGTTCTCCAAAATTTATAATTTCTACACAAATAAAAATTGATTACCTTGTGTATTTTTTTTTCACTTCGTATGAAAATTTCAATTTTTAAACTCTGCGACGGAAAGAAAGCCATACACTTAACGTTTGGTTGTTGGTGTCTCTCTGTCATACTTAAAAGGGTATCAATTATAAAAGTAAAGACGCCAAAGGATTAAAAACGGGGTATTAATTTTGCAAAATATTATGTCTAAAAAGGTGTGAAAACTTGTGCTCTGTTGAATTATTAAACGATTTATTATGTAACGCATTAACACATTACGGATTTCAAGTCGATACAATAAATAGCAGGGTAGTTCAACCAATCGTGTATTTTCAATTTGTTGACTATAGAATGGTGTATTACTAAGACAAAACAAATCCTGTATTTTCAATTTATTGGCTATAGACTGGTATATTATTAAGACAAAGCATATATCTTTCAGAAAACCAGTGAGCAAGCAAACGGCAAAAAAAAATTAATATTTATTGTTTTTCGCAAAAGTGTACACATTTTTAATACACAGATATTGAATTTGGTTATAATTTGAACTGATACCTTATATTTTGCAGGCAAAATAAATGAATAAAATGGAATCCAGCTTTAAAAATTGCGCGCGTTTTTTTCTGACAAAAATATCATTCATTAATGGACAATTTAAAACATTATTTGATTTCTTCTTTGTTATTTGTCACAATCAAATAGCCACCAGTTATTGGTTAAAATCTGTTGTAATTAAAATCTTTTATGCAAAACAGACCAGACAAGAGCAGAGCAGAATAGAATAGAACAGTACAAAGCAGAGCATAGCATAACAGAACAGAGTACAGTATAGCTTAACAGAACAGAACAGAGTACAGTATAGCTTAACAGAACAGAACAGAGTACAGTATAGTTTAACAGAACTGAACAGAACAGAGAACAGTATAGCTTAACAGAACAGAACAGAGTACAGTATAGCTTAACAGAACAGAACAGAGTACAGTATAGCTAACAGAACAGAACAGAACAGAGTACAGTATAGCTTAGCAGAACAGAACAGAACAGAGTACAGTATAGCTGAGCAGAACAGAACAGAGTACAGTATAGCTTAACAGAACAGAACAGAGTACAGTATAGCTTAACAGAACAGAACAGAGTACAGTATAGCTTAACAGAACAAAACAGAGTACATCAAGCTTAACAGAACAGAACAGAGTACAGTATAGCTTAACAGAACAGAACAGAGTACAGTATAGCTTAACAGAACAGAACAGAGTATAGTATAGCTTAACAGAACAGAACAGAGTACAGTATAGCTTAACAGAACAGAACAGAGTTCAGTATAGCTGAGCAGAACAGAACAGAGTACAGTATAGCTTAACAGAACAGAACAGAGTACAGTATTACTTAACAGAACAGAACAGAACAGAGAACAGTATAGCTTGACAGAACAGAAAAGACTACAGTATAGCTTAACAGAACAGAACAGAGCACAGTATGGCTTAACAGAACAGAACAGAGTACAGTATAGCTGAACAGGACAGAAAAGACTACAGTATAGCTTAACAGAACAGAACAGAGTACAGTATAGCTTAACAAAACAGAACAGACTACAGTATAGCTTAACAAAACAGAACAGACTACAGTATTGCTTAACAGAACAGAACAGAGTACAGTATAGCTTTACAGAACAGAAGAGAGAACAGTATAGCTTAACAGAACAGAACAGAGTACAGTATACCTTAACAGAACAGAAAAGAGTGCAGTATAGCTTAACAGAACAGGACAGAGAAGACTATAGCATAACAGAACAGAACAGAGTACAGTATAGCTTAACAGAACAGAACAGAGAATAGTAATGTTGCATCCAATCTTTAACTGAAAATTTATCATATAAATTTATGCCTGTCTAGTAATAAATTTCTAGTTGACAATTTGTCACTAGTCGGCATTTTCCGATCATGTTCAGTTGACCAATAAATAAACAGTTGAGTTGTTTCCCTTTATGTTTGATGCGCAATGTGTAAGAACGATTGGTCGTATTAGTCATGACCTTTATTGTTGTTGTTGTTATAATACGAGAAAAAAGTATTCAAAAAGAAAACACAAGAGATTTCACATATTTAAGAAATGTTCGTCTCGGTGTAAGAGTTGACCGTTGTCGCAAGACATATGTTACACATTCATACATGTAAAAGAAGGAAATATTTCATCTATCCAAGAGCAGATACAGAATATACAAATAATCCACCGCCTTTACATCTGTGTCTAAATTATATTTTGTCAAGGAGATAGCCTCGTGTCTTCAACAAGGTTCACTTGAAACCCTTGAATTCTCCTTGTTATCTTCAACATATTGGCCGCATAGAAATGTGTTTTGAACTGATTTAATGGTATTATACTGTGCCAATGTCAAGCACGTACATATTTTACACTTTAACGCCTAAATTTTCTAACTCAAAAACTTTAAGCGTTCGTCTTTTAGCTGATTTCATAAGTGGATGGAACTGAGTGACCACTAGTCTTTTACCAAGGACCGTCATCACGCGAGGATGTTCAAGATGGTCAAGTATGAGATTTCTCAGAAACTGGCCATTGGTTGAGATTTGATATATTTTACTCAGTGTCCAGTGTGTGCCTAAAATTGTCCCTTCATGGTAGCAGACATCTTCTATTATATGTCCCTCTTTATCTCTTTCTTTCTCCGGGAAGTTGTCGTTCGTAAACAACCAGAGTAGCTTCCCTTTGAAGTCTATACACCGTAGGCCACGTCTTTCACTAAGATAGATATGACAATCCTTGTCGTTAACGTCAAAGTAACGTAAATAGCCTCGTTCAGGAACCACCCCTGAGCGGATCACGTAATACTCACTTCCAGCCGTGTCAAGCACGTGAATGTTATTTTCGTCGCAAACAACGAACAGACGTTGTGATTTGTACGTCACTTGCCAAAGATATGACTCGCATCGTATACGTATATTGCGTTGATGATGTAATTTCTTCTCGTTGATTGAAAAGACTGCTAACTGGCCAGTTCGTCGTAGCGTTACAACAACCGTGTTCTCATTAAGCGTGCTCACACCCATGGGATATGGAAATGATTTCTCGTCTAGCTGAGTGAAATCATTATCAAACAACTGTATAGAATTGTGATAATGATCAAGTAACACTAGCTTCATGTCGGCCAGCAACGTTACATCAGGTATCACACACGGTGTTCTATGTTTGTACGCCTCAAACTCTGACACATATCTCACCACACTCCTCTCGTACGGTATATTAAGGATTTTCTCTTCACGTTCTGCAAATTTACAGGCTGTGTCTAAATTATTTACGTACAGCGGTGATTTCCTTGCTGTTTCATAGAAATCATTGTCTGATACAGACGGTACTGAGGTTGTTGTCCAACTGTGCTCAGCTGCCAGACGACATCCAGTCTGACACCAAAATGGTGCGTAATATACCTTCCTCTGTGTCTCATCCACCACATTACACATCCTTGTGTCGTCTGCTGTTGCATTACAACACCCAAGACGAGATACAGAAAGCAACGATTCGGCAAGGTCAAGGCTACCTTCAAAACGAAGGTCACAGTTTGGAAAAGCAGCGCCCCCTTTGCACGATTTGACATATCGCTCAGCTTGCAATACATCCTGTTCTGTGTGCGTCCTTCCCGACAACCTGTTGATATATTATTAATTACATGATAAGAAAACAAAAACATATTTCAAAACATGGACACATCGTGGACACAGACAATGAGCTGTTATACTTAGACCGGGGGAAAAGCGGAAATGACCAATAATCACCAAATAAGTACATGTATAGACATTATACGGTACTGTACATTGAATACACATGTGTCTTAAGTGTTTTTTAAAACGGTTGAATTTAAAGATCTTTGGTGAAGCTATTGTCGAAAGGCAGCATCACAACTGCATGTAGGACATTTAGCCAATGAGAGACTCAAAGTTTTTACGTAATATTTATTGACAAAATCGTGATAAAAACTGAACTGTGCCGACCATTAAGGAACAAGACGGAAGTGAAGAAAACTCTCGATTTAATTCCTTGGTAACAATACGTTTACTGAATCATTTGATAACATGCTTGTGAGAATATGAAAAGAGAAAACACAAGTTTGGGTAAATTCCCTGAAGTTATAGCTGGGTATGTTCTAGAATGGTGACTCACTTTTCTGACATCATGTGACTAAATTTTGAACATGACTTAGATATCATCAAGACAAACATCATTATGACAGTATTTGATGATGATTATGTAGAAAATATAGCCTCTACCAGGTGACCAACTTTTTATCCAACGTGACCATTTTTTGAATATGAACACAGACATTCTGACAATTGTTAATAAAAATCAAATAGAAAATATGGCTCCTAGCCTTTGTACATAACTTTGAGACCCCACGTTAACCCACTTTCGAACAGGACCTAAGTATTATCAAGACAAACATTCTGACAATTAATTTGTTTTGAAATATCAGGAAGAAAATATGGCCTCTTGCCAGGTGAACTACTTTTTTTTTTACCTCACATGACACACCTTTGAAAAACATAAATATTACCGACAAATTTCAATAAAGATCTGGTTGAAAAATATGACCTCTAGAATGATGACCTTCTGTTTTGATCCAACGTGACGCAGTTTAAAACATATCTTTGATATCATCAAGACAAATATTCTGGAAAAAACAATCTTATGAAAATCGATTTGAAAATATGGCCTCTAGCCAGGTGACCTTCTTTTTGACCCAATGTGACCGAGTTTTAGCATTGCCTAGAAATTTTCAACACAAATAATCATGATGAACAGTTTGAAAATATGACCATTAACATGATGACCTACTTTTTTGAACTTACATGACCCATGTAACGGTTAGTGCATACCTTCCTATAATTGTATAAACACAACTTCGACAACTGTGTCAGGGAATCGATTCTTTAGCTCAGTGGTTAGAGTGTTGGCTGCGCTAAGATCGGAGTTCGAATCCCGCTCTGGGTTGTGCATCTTTCTGTTACGGACCCGCTCTGGGTTGTGAATTCTAAGATGCATTGCATCTTTCTGTTGCGGACTTTTTTGTTCGTAAGATGGGGGCTCGTCCGGGATGACCTTTCCTGGACGTAGTTATAAAAAAATTGAATATAAAAAAATCTTTCAAGATTTTTGTCTGATCTTCTGATCTAAAAATACACAACACAATTCGTCATCATAAATGATGACTTTTTCAAGAGGGAATATGTTACGGTCTAGTGCATACTTTCTTATTATCGTATAAATACAACCTCTGACAATTGCGTCAGGGAATTGATTCTTTGGCTCAGTGGTTAGAGTGTTGGCTTTCAATGCGCTAAGATCGGAGTTCGAATCCTGCTCTGGGTTGTGCATCTTTCTGTTACGGACATTCATGTTCGTAAGACCCACTTTCAAAGAAAAGAAAATAATGATTTACAAAATATTGCCTCTAGCCTGCTGTCTTACATTCTTGACTCCTTATGACCCAGTTCTAAACAAGACCTAGATATCATAAAGACGAACATTCTGATATATTTTCATCATATCCGCGTAGAATATATGGCCTCTAGCATGGTGACATACTTTTTTTAACCGGATTTAAACCACTTTTTAACATGAGAAAAACATTCTCATAGAATGATTGTTTAAAAAATATTGTCTCTGGAGTGCCAACAAAAAGGTTTTTGTATGATTTTACCTGATGTCCTACTTTTGACCCCATTTGATTCTCTTCATAATTTAACCTAGACATTATCAAGACAAGACAGGAAAGAAACATGGCTTCTAGAGTGTAAACAAAGTTTTTATGATGACTTACAGTCCAACCTGTAGAAACGTCACCTCCCACGAACGACATACTGTACAACATTTTGATTTCCCCGCCCCCCACCCCCGTTGGAAATCTGTGCATTTTAGCTTCTTTCGAGCAGCAGCTCTCTCAAACAACAAGCAACGATATTACTGTTTCTCCCGAATGGCACATGAAAGCCTCTCATGAACGACATAAAAATATTCAGTGGGTTGTATATATCCGGGATTTCCCAAAAAATATTGAATAGGTATTTTCAGCGCATGTATTAAGTCTAAAATCATAAAGTTTGCAAACACCCTGTAGAGTTAAACAACATGAAATACCGGCGTGAAATGATGAAGCAGTTTGATTGTCAACTTGCCGGTATTCTAATTACTAATGTGCAAGGTTGTTTGTTGATTCAACGACAAAACCAAACATTGCAATGTGAGAATTCATAGCTTTTTAAAACTAAATACAGCAATATAGTATCAGCAGTTTGTTTCGATTTTCTTTCATGAATGCTCTGTTGGGTTTTATATATGGTAATATGTATTTATACTCTGCGCTGTATGTATGCCAGCGTCATACATCACAGAAACAGGAAGTTTGTCAAATCAAATTTAAAAGGTACAATATAAAATATAGAAGTTTGATGAAGATTTTTAATAAAAGGACATGTAAATAAAGAAAGATTTTAAGGAAAACATGTCTTATGCATTACCGCCGTATCACTTACCCACTCTGTAAAACGTATTTAAAAGTCTTTTAGAATAATATGCCGTTTTACAACCGTCTGACTTACAGATTTATATGTCCAGTAAGGTCTTCCAGAACTTTTGTGACAGCCGCACTTCTTCTGTCAGTGACGTCTCGTAAATCTAGGACAGAACGTTCAGCCAGCTCGTCAAGTCTTTCTTTCTGTTCTGCCTGAAAGGCTCGTATGGAATCTTCCGCCTCTCTACTGTTGGTGTATACGTCATTCTGAGCTTGGTGCCCAACAAGGAGAAACCGGAAGAGCTCTTCTTTCAGAGTCTGTACTTTGTCATTCTCTTCCTGTAAAACATAATGTTTATGGGTTACTTACAGCTTTTTCCCCATTTTCTTTCATACTTAGTAAAGTTGATTATACTTTATGTCGCGGTTATACATTCACGAATGAGCATCCCGGTCGATTACGTTCAATCCGGCAGGTTCCATAGTTATCCGTATAAAACCAGGCTTTAACCTTTATCATCCGTGGGTGTTGTGTCTCACCGTACTGGACTTTTAAGTAGTTTCAAAAGATCACAACGGATATAAAATTCGTTCTGATCTGTTCTGAACCCGTAGTAATCTGTGTTGAAACGTGCCTAAACCGTACCAGTAGGTAGAGGCAATGCACGGACGTAAACATACGGGTAAGAGCTGGTATGGGTTATACGGGTTCCTACGAAGGTTTATGGATATACTTTACATTTGAAAACGGATTAATACGATTAACAAGAGCCACCGCAAACGGGGGCCTTGCTCGACCTTTTCCTATTTCCAAAGGCAAACACATCAGAGGAAGCACATTGTGGTGAAGAGATTTCAAAACAAAGCTATGGCCAATTTTAGCAACATTCAGAAATTTGATCTTAAAGGTCAAGGTCAAGTTCAGTTTAGCCTTCTTTGGAGGTATTGTCTAAAAGGTAGTTATGTCCAAGCATGAAGACACTACATCCATTAACAACAAAGGTATAGCCAAGTTAAGTAATGTCAAGGTCATTTAAAGGTCAAGTTAATGCTTGAATTGTTCAACACGTTTTTTTTTTCTCAGTGTTGTTTTCCCTGTATAGATCAAATCTATCCATAAATAACAAAAGTTTGGCTATTTTAGCAAAATGCAATAATTCGAACTTGACTTTAAAGGTCATTTAAAGGTCAAGGTCACACTTGAATAATTAACATGTAGGTTTTGTCATGAGCGTTGTTTTGTCCAAGCATTAATAAAAAAGAACTTAAAATGACGTTATGGCCAATATGAGCAAAATTCAATAATTTGACCTTGATTGTCAAGGTCATTTGAAGGTCAAGGTAACGGTTGAATGACTCAATGTGTCAGTTTTGTTATAAGTGTTGTTTTGTCTTAGGATAAATCAAATCAAACCATAAATAACAAAAATTTGGCTATTTTAAGCAATATTCAATAACTTGACCTTAAATGTCAAAGTCATCTAAAGGTCAAGGTCATACTTATAACTAATTAAAAAGTCGGTTTTGTTGTTTTATCAAAGTATAAATCAAATCCATAAATAAACAACAGTTATGATAATTTAAGCAAAATTCAATAATGGGACCTTGACTGTCAAGGTCATTTTAGGATAAAGGTCATATCTGAATTATTCAACATGTAAGTTTTGTCATAAGTGTTGTTTTGTCCAAGTATGAATCAAGTCTAAACAAAAATTACACAATTATGACCAATCTTAGCAAAATTCAATAATTTGATCTTGCTAGTCAAGGTCATTTTTTAGGTCAAGGTCAAAATTGAATCAAAATGTCGGATATGTCATAAATATTGTTTTGTCCATGTATAAATTAAATCCATCAAGTTATGACAATTTAAGCAAAATTCAAACAGCTGACCTTGACGGTCAAGGTCATTTTTAGGTTTTGGTCACACTTGAGTTTTTCAACATGTCGGTTTTGTCACAAGTGTATTTTTGTCCTAGTATGAATCAGTTCCAACAATAAATGACAAAGTTATGGCAAATTGTAGCAAAATTCAATAATTTGACCTTGAAGGTCAAGGTCATTTTAACATAAAGTTGATACATGAAAGAATCATAATGTCGGATTCGTCATAAATGTTGTTTTGTCCAAGTATGAGCAAATCCATAAATGAATACAAAAGTTATGACAATTTGAGCAAAATTCAATAATTTGACCTTGACGGTCATGGTCATTTTAAAGTAAAGGTCACATTTGAATTATTTATGATGTCGGCTTTGTCATAACTGTTGTTATTTTCCAAGTATTATTAACATACAACCACAAATAACAAAATTATGACCAGGCTTAGCAAATTCAATAATCTGACCTTGACTGTAAAGGTCATTTAAAGGTCAATGTCATATCTGAAAGAATCAAAATATCGGATTTGTCATAAGTGTTGTTTTGTCCAATTATGAATCATGTCCATAAACAAATGAGAAAGGTATGACAATTTAAGCAAAATTCAATCATCTGACCTTGACGGTCAAGGTCATTTTTAGGTCATGGTCATATCTGAGTTATTCAACATGTCCGTTTTGTCATAAGTGTTGTCTTGTCCAAGTATAAATCAAATCCAACCATAAATACTAAAGTTATGGACAATTTTAGCAAAATTTAATAATTTAACCCTGAAGGTGAAGGTCATTTATGAGTCAAGGTCAAGTTGAGTCTGGTTTACTTGAAGATCTTGTCCAAAGGGTTGTTGTTTCCAAGCATGAAGACAATCCACTTATTAATAATTAAGTTATGGCAAATTTTAGCAAAATTCAATAATTTGACCTTGAAGGTGAAGGTCATTTAAGAGTCAAGGTCAAATTTAGTCCGGTCAACTTGAAGGTCTTGTCGAAAGAGTTGTTGTGCCCAAGCATGAAGAGAATCCACCTACTAGTAATAAAGTTATAGCCAATTTTAGCAAAATTCAATTTTTTGACGTTGAATTTGAAGGTCATTTATGAGTCAAGGTCAAGTTTAGTCTGATCATCTTGAAGGTCTTATCCAAAGGGTTGTTGTGTCCAAGAATGAAGATAATCCATCAAAGAATAAAAAAATTATGGTCAATGTTAAAGTTTTCGGACGGGAACGGCAACGGCAACGACACCATGACTATAGCAATAACTCGATTTTTTTTCAAAAAAAGTCGAGCTAAAAAGGGATTCCTAAAGTCCTATGCGTTTAAGAACGGATAATGTAGTATTGCTACGTTTAACCACGTACTGCCCCGGCCATTTACGGTATACGTCGGCGTTAAACGTCTCAGTATTATTTTTACGTCATAATATAACGTATATGTACACTTTAGCGGTTGTTGTGGAGTTATTTTCAAAGTGTTTTGAAAGGTTAACAAGTTAAAATGGGCGATAAAAGACAACAACCATTGTTGGCTCTGATCAATCAACCAAAGGGGTGGTGGCTTATTGCACTTTAAATACAGCGATCACAATTTCATAGTACTGGTGGCCCTTGTAGACGCCGACTATCAGTTCCTCTTGGTGAATGTGGGTGCAGAATGCAGGTACACGGATGCACAGATATGATTGAATAACAGTGACCTTAAACAAGCCTTTTAGACAGGCATCGGTGTTACAACCGCCAGCGCACTTTATGGTGGTGACCGTCTAATATTTAATAATCGTTGCCAACAATGCATTTGGCATGAAAACGTGGCTAATGAAACCGTTCTATAGGCGGGGGCAGCAAAGGGAGGAACGAATCTAAAACTACTGTTTCTCTAGACGAGAATGTCTTTGGTATCCTTGAAAGTAGATTCAGATCTCTACTTTGTAGCATGCAACAAGACGTCGAAGTCGTAGAAAAGATCGTACAGACTTGACATTTCATAACCTCAACACGTGTTTACCCGAGCTTACCCGTGCTTCCCGTATATAACCATAGAAACCCGTTCTAAATCATACCTAATTGTAGTAGCAAACCGTATAGATTTTGTCTTTGAAGTACCATGCTGCGAATCACTCTTTAAAAATCCGCTAAAGCCTGTAGCGATTCGTACCATTCAGTCCTCTTCCCGATAATTAAACACTTATACGCGATATGTCCCGTACTTCAACCTTAGCAACGCTTTCTGGACCGTTCTTATACCGCAGAACTTACAAACATCTGCACGTCCGGCGTCATCCGTGTCATTTTTGTCCGTAAACATCCGGGTCTATAATCCGTGAACGTGTGACCGAGGCATTAACCACATAATTATGCTTCGAAGTTGAAAAGAGAGAAAAAGGATTTTTGAAAAGGAAGAAAAGAGGAAAGAGAGGGGGTGGCATCGTGCATTGGTGGCAAAAAAATATCTAACGACTAAATCATCAGAAATAACAAAATTACCATATTACCATTACCTGACCAAGAAATCCAATATGGTAACTAAAAGCAAGCGATGGAACATTCTCTTCAAACAGACGGTCAAAACATTTGTTGTTCTCAACAACAGCAGCAAAAATGTAGCAAAACCTTTAGTAAAACCAGTTAAAAATGCAGCAAAACAAGCAGCAAATACGGCAAAACCAGCAGCAAATGCAGCAACCAACAGAAAATGCAGTAAAACCAGCTTCAACATCTGCAGCAAAACTTTCAGTAAATCTAGCAAATCAAGGGCAAATACAGTAATCAGCAGCAAATGCAGCAAAACTCGCAGCAAATGCAGCCAACCAACAATGAATGACGCAAAACCTTTGTTAAAACAAGCAAACAAATGCAGCAAAATAAGCAACAAATATAGCAAAACCAGTGGCAAACGCAGTAACTGGCAGCAAATTCAGCAAAACAGGCTACAAATACTGCAAATGCAGCTAAACCAGCATAAAATGCAGCAAAACCTGCAACAAATTTAGCAAAAATGAAAACAAGGCAGCAGCAAATGCAGCAAAAACAGCGACAAAAACAGCAACTTATTCAGCAAAACAAGCAATAAATGCAACAAAGCACCAACAAATGCAGTAAAACCAGCAACATATGCAGCAAAACCAGCAATAAATACAGCTACAAATGCAGCAATACACAGCAGCAAATACAGCGACAGTTGCAGTTAACCAGGAATAAATGTGACAAAGCCATCAACAAGAGGGCCATGATAGTCCTTTATTGTTCACCTGCGTCCCATCTGGAATCAATGAAGGGATGAGGTTGGTTCAGAAAAGGAGATCACCCGCATTCAAACTCGACCTTAAGATCATCAAGAAAAACATTATGAAAGGTTTTCATGACATTTGGACACAAATATTGGCCTATACAGTGTTTACAAGGTAAATTTGTGTTTTGACTCAATGGCCTAGTTTTTTACCCTTGATGACTTATGTTCAAACTTGACCTAGATATCACCAAAGCAAATGTTTTTCAAATTTTCATGATATTTGGAAAGAAAATGCAGCCTCTAGTGTTTTGACCAAATGACTTAGTTTTTGATCTCAGATTACCCATATAAAAATGACCAAGATATTATCACGACAAAGGTTCTGACAGATGTTGATCACATTTGGAAAGAACATGAGCCTCTAGAGTGTTATGAATGTAAATTTCTGTTTTCCCCATGGCCTCGTTTTTAACCCAATATGACTCTTATTCGATCTTGTCATGGGTAATATCAAGACAAAGATTCTGACAATTTTTCCTGACATTTGGAAAGAAAATTGAGACTATAAAGTGTTAACATGGTTTTTCTATATTTTGACCCTGTGACCTTCTTTTTCATCTAAGATGACCCATATTCGAACTAGACCTAGAAAGTATCAAGACAAATAGTCTGACAAATTTGCATGACATTTGAAAAGAAACTGTTGACTTAAGAGCGTTTACAATGTTTGTTCTATGTTTAAAATATGGTATAATTTGGATGGACGACAGACGACGGACAACCAGCGATCACTCTAGCTCACCATGAGCTTATGCTCAAGTGAGTTGAAAATGCAGCACAACCAGCATCATGTGCAGCAAAAACCGCAACAAAAACAGTGACAAATGCAGAAAAACCAGGAACACATGCATCCAAGCAAGCAATAAATACAGTAAAATCAGTCACAAATCCGGCAAAAAAGCAACATATTCAGTAAAACCAGCAACAAATGCAACTAAACCAGAAAAAAGCAAGTGATGGCACGTTCTTTTCAAACAGACGATCAAAACATTTGTTGCTCTCAAAAAAAAGAGTACACAAGATTAACAAAAAACATGCAAAACAATAAAAACAACAAAAGCAGCCTATGCAGCAGCAAAATAAAGCAAAACCAATAACAAATGGAGAAAAACAGATATAAATACAACAAGAGATGCAACAGAAAAACTAAGCAGCAACTGCAGCAAAACCAGCAGGAAATGCAGAAAACAAATGTAGCAAATCATTAAGTAAAACAAGCAACAAATGCAGTTAAACCGGTAAAATTATCAACAAATGCAAGGAAATGCAGGAAACAAGCAACAAATGCAGTAAAACCAGCAATTAATGCAACAAAACCAGCAGCAAATGCAAAAAAAAAACTGTCAAAAAAATGAAGCAACTATTAACAAATGCAACAAACAATTAACAAATTCAACAGAACTATCAACAAAAGCAGCAAAACTATCAACAAATGCAGCAAAACCAGCAACAAATACAGCAATACCAGCAGCAAATGCAGTTAAACCAGCAGCAAATGCAACAAAACTATCAAGAAATGCAGAAAAACTATTAACAAAATTCACATAACTATTAAAGATGCAAAAAAACTATCAACAAATCCAACTAAACGATCAGCAAATGCAACAAAGTTAAGAAAAATGCAGTAAAACTATCAACAAATGCAGCAAAACTATCAAGAATGCAATAATAGCAAGCAGCAAATGTAGCAAAACCTTTAGTAAAACCAGTAACAAATGAAGTAAAACCAACAGAAAAAACAGCAAAACGGGCAATCAATCCAGTTAATGCAACAAAACTCTCAAGAATTGCAAGAATATCCAGCAGCAAATGTAACAAAACCTTTTGTAAAACCAGCAACAGATGAAGTAAAACCAACATTAAATACAGCAAAACCAGCAATCAATGCTGGAAATGCAAAAAAACTGTCAAGAACTGAAGTAAAACTATCAACAAATGCAACAAAACTATCAACAACTGCAACAAAACTATCAACAAATGCAACAAAGCTAGCAGTAATCATCGAACTATGATAGGTCTAATTTAAGACGTGTGAAACATATACATTTGTAATTTTGTTGTAGTTATTTTGTTTACACTGTCTTACTGTTATTGGACTCACTTAGAGAGAGTTTCTTTAGAAAGTTGTATGTTTTATGTTGATAATATTTTCACATAAATCAGTGAAAATAATTGCATTCTGTGCATAATATTAATGCATAATATTAATTTTACCAGATTATAACCCAAACCAGAGCAGTGAACTTGATCAAGCTGTCAACACCACTTCGCATATGTTACTGTTGATTATATCTCAAGACAGTGAGATTTTATACATGTTTATACCAAGAATCTCCATTTATTGCCATTTATTTATTTAAGTTCTATTCTGTATGCAGAGACACTCCTGGTTCTTTCCATGCTCATTGTATTACACTGATACATTCGACCTCAGATTAACATCTCATCCGAGAGACAGTAATGTTAGTGGAAAAGCGGGGGATCGAACTGGCGACCCCTGGATTATCCCCTTTTTTCATCTGAATTTCTTTTACAATGTGTATCGAAAACCTAATTGATATTCCAAAATTTGGGTACTTGTGCAAATCTTCCAAACTCTGGCGGTTTATCTTAAATATCTCTTGCAATATTTCAGCCTGACGAAAAATATTGCATTATGCAAAAGAGGCTTATAGAGCATTAAAACTCATTTTCCTTAATTGATAAAATCAGTCAGAATTAAAAAGTTTAAGGCAAAGAAGAAACGTCCCTGTGTGATAAAGAATCAACATATCTAAAGCTCGTTAAAACTTTTCATAGTATTTTGCCTTTTGAATGCAGAAATGATCACTTTGTAATAAGATACTAACTTTCAGGTGTCACTTTTACAGGTTATATATCATTTTGGAAACATGTTGACCTTCCGTTTAATAAAAGGATGTATTTCATTAACGTATAAAGGAGTTTTTGAGGTAAATTAGGTCTTTGTTTATTATCATGTTTAATGTATAATACTTAATATGCTAATAAAGAAGGTTAAGTTGATGCTTGACATTCATACAAGAACTTTTGTTTCTTGATCTATTAGTGAAATTATTTTTCAGAACATAATCTCAATGGTAATATTCTTACTACTGTCTATTTGTTTATTTTTTTCTCGTAAATAATTGTCTTAAATGTGTACGCTTTTATTACTTTCACATGTGTAAACGTAATCAAAATAATTCAAGTGACCTTTTGAGCATATTCTGAGATAATTTTATTTTGGGTCAGAATCTCGCGGAGGAGAGATATTGACCCATACAAAAAATTACACAATATCTCGGCTTGCGTACAATTAGTTGGACTTGTGTAAATGTAACTTACAATGTTCAAATGATAAAATTCTTAACGTACCTTATTGTCAGTTTTTCCCTCTTCCATTGTACCTATGTAAGAATTTGCTCATAGTTGTATTCGCCACACAAATATTCCGTAAGCTATATCGTGTGAATTTATAATACTTTGGGGTAAGTTGAAAACACGCAGGTTACTAAAATATCATAGTAGGCTCATGAATAAATTTTCCTCCACGAAGATTATGTTTCAAAATAGGCGACTCATATAGCAGACAGAAATGTGTCTCTTTTAAAACCCGGCTTAAACCTGAATGCAAAGATTGTCATTTACAATTGTCATTTACGATTGTCATTTAAGATTCTGCCTCCAGGTAAATGCAAAGATTTTTTTTCAAATACACAAAGGTTCAGCATTTAGCAAAATACAAAGACCATCAAAAGCACAAAGAATTCGCTTCCAGCTAAAAGCAAATGTCAAATACGCAAAGGTTCCGCCTCCAGCTAAATACAACGATTGTCAAAAGCACAAAGAATTCGCTTCCAGCTAAAAGCAAAGGTTGTCAAATACACAAAGGTTCCGCCTCCAGGTAAATACAACGATCGTCAAAAGCACAAAGAATTCGCTTCCAGCTAAAAGCAAAGGTTGTCAAAAGCACAATGAATTCGCTTCCAGCTAAAAGCAAAGGTTGTCAAATACACAAAGGTTCCACCTTCAGCTAAATACAACGATCGCCAAAAGTACAATGAATTCGCTTCCAGCTAAAAGCAAAGGTTGTCAAATACACAAAGGTTCCGCCTCCAGGTAAATACAACGATCGTCAAAAGCACAAAGAATTCGCTTCCAGCTTAAAGCAAAGGTTGTCATATACACAAAGGTTCCGCCTCCAGGTAAATACAACGATCGTCAAAAGCACAAGTAATTCGCTTCCAGTTAAAAGCAAATGTTGTCAAATACACAAAGGTTCCGCCTCCAGCTAAATACAAAGATCGTCAAAAGCACAATGAATTCGATTCCAGCTAAAAGCAAAGGTTATCAAATACACAAAGGTTCCGCTTCCAGTTAAATGCAAAGGTTATCATATACAAAAATGTTCCGCTTCCTAAATGAATATAGTCCGGTTCTAAACGGCAAAAAAGGTGAAAATATGCGACGAGAATAAATCCAGCAAAGTCTGATTAAAAACTGATCTTTTTCTCTTGTAAAGTCTAGTATGAAAGATTAAACTACACTTAACATTGAGATAACAAAATCAGATATGTCGAGGAAAATAAACAGAGACCATCTGTTGACATATTAACACGTGTTTGTTGTTTGTGCTCATTGATTGGACGACCCACAATCTTTTTGTTGCCATATCAGTTCTTATATCAAATAAATAAGAAATTATATCGCTGTTCAAAATAATAAGAATGCATCGTGGCCCAGATAAATGCTGAAAACACAGTGAATGTTAGAACTTATGTAGATAAGAAGTAATAAAGATTTTTCAGTGCTACGAGATAAAACGATACTTCCTTCCTTTAATTTTGTGATTCGACCAATTATAAAGGACTTTTACTGTTATCATCGTAAAACAGTGTGGGTAAAACTAGTTTCTCAATATATACATTGTAGGTCAAAAAAAAAAAAAAAAAAAAAAAAGAAAAAAAAAAAAAAAAGATTTGTAATGTTTGTTTTAGGAGGATACATATCAGTGCCATTTGAGTTTCTTTTTCAATATTCAGGGTTTCTTTGGCCACAATTATAAATAGTCATTCACATGTATTTATGTTCTTGTATATGTTTTTTTTTTTTTAAATAATATAATTTAAGTTTTTAAATTCACAAACTAAGTTAGCTAAATTCCCTATGCTATCAGAGAGGCAAGTATCTATATGACGTTCAGACTGTAGTGTATATTTACCAAATGAGTAATTCTTTCTATTATATACCTATAAAATTTCTTTCTAAAATACACGCAAATCAAAAAGCGCGAATACGCTTCGACGGAAAGAAAAGTCCGCATTATGTTATTGTCAAATACGGTACCTAATATGGAAGTGCCGGACTATTTTTCTTGGTTGGCTCCCATCCTTGTTGTGCGTGACGTAGAATTTGGAAGCGTGAACCGATACTACAGGCACCTTGGAGGGAGTCCGTTTCTATTTTTAGTAACGAAATACCCCCGTCAAAAAATATAAACAAATTGAAAGAGTTTTATTGAATTCTATTACAATTTTTTAACATAAAAATCCATAAATTGTACCCTTCTATCAAAATCTTATGAATACACACAAATAACGTCCTACTTAATAGAGAAAACTTGTGATTTTAACTAAGTCCTCTGCAACTGTAGGTCATCAAAACTGATGTATTCATCCGCCATTCGTCATTTTATTTTTCAATGATATTTTTAATATCATAAATATAAACATCTATATAAAAGTTCAGTAAATTGAATCATTTTGTCATTTTTGTTGTCTAAAATTTATAGATATATAATTAAAGGAAAATAATGTTGTAGTAGCTGTCTGAGACCTTGTATTTTGCAACTCGCAGCGTGGGAAAATTGCTATCTCGCTCGAGGTTACACGAAATCCTACAGAATTTTAATGATACCTTATATTTTGTAGGCAGTATAAATGAATAAAATGGAATCCAGCTTTAGAAATTGCGCGCGTTTCTTTATCTGACAAAAATATCATTCATTTATAGACAATTTAAAACAGACTCCATTATTTGATTTCTTATTTGTTATTTGATTCAATCAAAGAGCAACCAGTTATTGGTTAAACTATGTTGTAATTAAAATTTTTCATACAAAACAGACCAGACAAGAGCAGAGCAGAATAGAACAGTACATAGCAGATCATAGCATAACAGAACAGATTACAGTATAGCTTAACAGAACAGAGTACAGTATAGATTTACAGAACAGAACAGAGTATAGTATAGCTTAACAGAGCAGAGTACAGTATAGATTAACAGAACAGAGTACAGTATAGCCTAACAGAACAGAACAGAGTACAGTATAGCTTAACAGAACAGAACAGCACAGTAGAACATAGCAAAGTAGAGCATAGCAGAACAAATCAATACAGAGTAATGTATAGCAACGCGTAGCAGAATCGAACAGAGCAGTACGGAAAAGGGCAAAGCAAACAAGAACAGAACAGAACAGAATAAAGCATAGAAGAACAAAACCGAGTAAGGCATAGCAAAACATAACAGAGCAAAGCATAGCATAGCAGAACAGATCTCAGCATGGCAGAAGCTTCTATAACAGCACAGAGTAGAGCAGAACAGATTTCACCACAGCAGAAGCTTTTATAACGGCACAGAGCAGAGTAGAACAGATCGCACCAAAGCAGAAGAGTTTATAACAGCACAGAACAGAGCAAACCGGAACAGATCACATCATACCAGAAGCGTTTATAACAGCAAAGAGCAGAGCGGAACAGATCACACCATACCAGAAGCTTTTGTTACAGCAGAGAACAGAGCAGAACAGATCACACCATAGCAGAAGCTTTTGTAACGGCACAGAGCAGAGATGAACAGATCACATCATAGCAGAAGAGTTTTTAACAGCACAGACAGAGCAAACCGGAACAGATCACAGCATAGCAAAGGCGTTTATAACAGCACACAGAGCAGAGCAGAACAGATTTCACCATAGCAATAGCTTTTGTTACAGCAGAGAACAGAGCAGAACAGATCTCACCACAGCAGAAGTTTTTATAACAGCACAGAACTGATAACACCATAGCAGAAGCTTTTATAACAGCACAGAACAGAGCAGAACAGATCGCACATGCTCGTCACGGTGTAAGAGTTGACTATTGTCGCAAGACATATGTTACACATTCATGTAAAAGAAGGAAATATTTCAAGTATCCAAGAGCAGATACAGAATATACAAAAATCCACCGCCTTTACATCTGTATCTAAATGTGTCTGAATTATATTTTGTCAAGGAGATAGCCTCTTGTCTTCAACACGGTTCACTTGAAATCCTTGAATTCTCCTTGTTATCTTCAACATATTGGCCGCATGAAAATTTGTTTTGAACTGATTTAATGGTATTATACTGTGCCAGTGTCAAGCACGTACATATTTTACACTTAAACGCCTAAATTTTCTAACTCAAAAACTTTAAGCGTTCGTCTTTTAGCTGATTTCATAAGTGGATGAAACTGAGTGACCACTAGTCTTTTACCAAGGACCGACACCACGCGAGGATGTTCAATATGGTCAAGTATGAGATTTCTCAGAAACTGACCATCGGTTGAGATTTGATATATTTTACTCAGTGTCCAGTGTGTGCCTAAAATTGTCCCTTCATGGTAGCAGACATCTTCTATTACATGTCCCTCTTTATCTCTTTCTTTCTCCGGGAAGTTGTCGTTTGTAAACAACCAGAGTAGCTTCCCTTTGAAGTCTATACACCGTAGGCCACGCCTTTCACTGAGATAGATATGACAATCCTTGTCATTTACGTCAAAGTAACGTAAATAGCCTCGTTCAGGAACCACCCCTGAGCGGATCACGTAATACTCACTCCCAGCCGTGTCAAGCACGTGAATGTTATTTTCGTCGCAAACAACGAACAAACGTTGTGATTTGTACGTCACTTGCCAAAGATATGACTCGCATCGTATACGTATATTGCGTTGATGATGTAATTTCTTCTCGTTGATTGAAAAGATTGCTAACTGGCCAGTTCGTCGTAGCGTTACAACAACCGTGTTCTCGTTAAGCGTGCTCACACCTATGGGATATGGAAATGATTTCTCGTCTAGCTGAGAGAAATCATTATCAAACAACTGTATAGAATTGTGATAATGATCAAGTAACACCAACTTCATGTCGGCCAGCAACGCTACATCAGGTATCACACACGGTGTTCTATGTTTGTACGCCTCAAACTCTGACACATATCTCACCACACTCCTCTCGTACAGTATATTAAATATTTTCTCTTCACGTTCTGGAAATTTACAGGCAGTGTCTAAATTATCTACGTACAGTGGTGATTCCCTTGGTGTTTCATAGAATCCATTATCTGATACAGACGGTACTGAGGTTGTTGTCCAGCTGTGCTCACCCGCCAGTCGACATCCAGTCTGACACCAAAATGGTGCGTGATATACCTTTTTCTGTGTCTCATCCACCACATTACACATCCTTGTGTCGTCTGATGTTGCATTACAACACCCAAGACGAGATACAGAAAGCAACGATTCGGCAAGGTCAAGGCTACCTTCAAAACGAAGGTCACAGTTTGGAAAAGCAGCGCCCCCTTTGCACGATTCGACATATCGCTCAGCTTTCAATACATCCTGTTCTGTGTGCGTCCTCCCCGACAATCTGTTAAAATATCACTGGTTATATTATTAATTACATGATAAGAAAACAAAACATGTTTCAAAACATGGCAACATTGTGGACACAGACAATGAGCAGTTATACTTAGACCGGGAAAAAAGCGGAAATGACCAATCATCACCAAATAAGTACATGTACAGACATTATAAGGTACTGTACCTTGATACATATGTGTCTTAAGTCCATTTCAAAACGGTTGAATTTAAAGATCATTTGTAAAGCTATCGTCGAAAGGAAGCCTCAACAACTGTGCGCTTACAATTGCATGTAGTGTAGGACATTTAGCCAAAGAGAGACTAAACGTTTTTACGTAATATTAACATAATCATGTTAAAACAGAATTATCCCGAATATTAAGTTACAAGATGGAAGTGAAGAAAATCTCGATTTAATTCCTTGGTAACAATGCGTTTACTGAATCGTTTGGTAACATGTTGTGAGATTATGAATATAGAAATCACAAGTTTTGGTAAATTCACTGAAGTTACAGCTGGGTATGTTCTAGAATGGTGACTCACTTTTCTGACACCATGTGACTTAATTTTGAACATGACCTAGATATCATCAAGACAAACATCATTCTGACAATATTTCGTAAAGATCATGCAGAAAATATGGCATCTAGCCAGGTGACCTGCTGCTTATCCAACATGACCATTTTTTGAATATGAACACAGACATTCTGACAATATTTGATGAAAATCAAATAGAAAATATGGCTCCTAGCCTTGGGACATACATTTGAGACCCGACGTTAACCCAATTTCTCAGTGGTTAGAGTATTGACAATCAATGGGCTAAGATCGGAGTTCGAATCCCGCTCTGGGTTGTGTATTCTAAGATGCATTGCATCTTTCTGTTACGGGCTTTTATGTTAGTAAGACCCGCTGTCAAAGAAAAGAAAATAATGATTTACAAAATATTGCCTCTAGCCTGCTGACCTACATTCTTGACTCCTTATGACCCAGTTCTAAACAAGACCTAGAAATCATAAAGACGAACATTCTGATCTATTTTTATCATGTCCGCGTAGAAAATATGGCCTCTAGCATGATGACATAATTTTTAACCGGATGTAAACCACTTTTTAACATGAGAAAAACATTCTGATAAATTTTCAGAATGATTGTTTAAAAATATTGTCTCTGGAGTGCCAAAAAAAAAGTTTTTGTATGATTTTACCTGATGACCTACTTTTGACCCCATTTGATTCTCTTCATAATTTAACCTAGACATTATCAAGACAAGACAGGAAAGAAACATGGCTTCTAGAGTGTAAACAAAGTTTTCATGATGACCTTCAGTCCAACCTCCCGAAACGTCACCTCCCACGAACGACATCCTCTATACAACGACATTTTGCTTTCCCCGCGTTGGAAATCTATGCATTTTCGCCTCTCTCAAACGAGCAACGATATTACTGTTTCTCCCGAATGACACATGAAAGCCTCTCATGAACAAAAAAAATATTCAGCTTGTTGTATTTATCCGAGATTTCCCAACAATATTGAATAGGTATTTCCAGCGCATGTATTAAGTCTAAAATCATTTTGCAAAGTTTGCAAACACCATGCGACTGTAGAATTAAACAAACATGCAATATCGACGTGAAATGATGAAGCAGTTTCATTGTCAACTTGCAGGTATTCTTATTACTGATGTGCAAGGTTGTTTGTTGATTCAACGACAAAATCAAACATTGCAATGTGAGAATTCATAGCTTATTAAAACTAAATACAGCAATATAGCGTCAGCAGTTTGTTTCGATTTTCTTTCGATCTTTCGAATGCTTTGTTGGGTTTTATGTATGGTAATATGAATTTATACTCTGCGTTCACCTAACTGTTAAGATATGATAATCTCTGTTTCATTTTTGACAGTTTTGTTGCAAACAGGAATTTTGTCAAATCAAATTTAAAAGGTACAATGTAAAAAATAGAAGTTTGATGAAAATTTTTAATAAAAGGACATGTAAATAAAGAAAGATTTTAAGGAAAACATGTCTTATGCATTATCGCCGTATCACTGACCCACTCCGTAAAAACGTATTTAAAGGCCTTTTAGAATAATACGCCGTTTTATAACCGTCTGACTTACTGATTTATATGTCCAGTAAGGTCTTCCAGAACTTTTGTGACAGCCGCACTTCTTCTGTCAGTGACATCTCGTAAATCTAGGAGAGACTGTTCAGCCAGCTCGTCAAGTCTTTCTTTCTGCTCTGCCTGAAAGTCTCTAATGGAATCTTCCGCCTCTCTACTGTTGGTGTATACGTCATTCTGAGCTTGGTGCCCAACAAGGAGAAACCGGAAGAGCTCTTCTTTCAGAGTCTGTACTTTGTCGTTCTCTACCTGTAAAACATAATGTTTATGGGTTACTTACAGGTTTTTTTTTCCAATTTTCTTTCATACTTAGTAAAGTTGATTATAATTTATGTCGCGGTTATACATTCACGAATGAGCATCCCTGTCGACTATGGATTCAATCCGGCAGGTTCCGTAGTTATCCGTATAAAACCAGGCTTTAACTGTTATCATCAGTAGGTGTTATGTCTCAAGCTGTTTCAAAAGACCAAAACGGATAAAAATTCGTTCTGGTCTGTTCTGAACCCGTAGTAATCTGTGTTGAAAATTGCCTAAACCGTACTAGTAGGTAGAGGCCATGCACGGACGTAAAATACAGGTAAGAGCTGGTATGGGTTATACGGGTTCCTACGAAGGTTTACAGATATACATTTGAAAACGGATTGATACGATTTAAAATGGATTCCTAAAGTCCTATAAATTATGTTTAAAACCGGATAATGTAGTATTGCTAACCACGTACTGCCCCGGCCATTTACGGTATACGTTGGCGTTGTACAGCTCACTATTATTTTTACGTCATAATATAACGTATATGTACACATCTAGCGGTTGCTGTGGAGTTATTTTCAAAGTGTTTTGAAAGGTTAACAAGTTAAAATGGGTGATAAAAGACAACAACCATTGTTGGCTCTGATTGCAATTAATATAGATGCTCCAAAAATGTATGGATAATGGAACTTTATAGAATCAGAAGACAGAGAAAAGAAAAATAGTGGATGAGAGACTGGCCTCAAAGAAGACAACTTCTCGGGCAATATGAGGCTGAAATAAGGGTACACAACCCGGAAGCGTTTAGAAATTTCGTTAGAATCGATACGTTAATGTTCATGAAACTACCTGACAGACCTATCCCAGGATAGTCGAGAAACAATACGTAGTACAGGAAAACCACTAGTCCTGGTGTTAGAGTTGCAATTACCGTAAGGCACCTTGCAACAGGGGACAGTTACGGGTCATTCCTGTATGGATTTAGGGTAGCAAATTTGTGCCAAATTTAAAAACATGTGTTGACATTATCGAGGAATAAATGGAAAAGTTTGCAAGCACTCCCTCCATTCATTACTGAAGAATGGCTGAAAGTGGCACAAGAAGTTGGCAAAAATGGAACCTTCCCCATGGCCATCAATCAACCAAAGGGGTGGTGGCTAATTGCGCTTTCAATACAGCGGCCATCGTTCTATAGATGGCCTTTGAAGACACCAACTACAACTTCCTCTGGGTGAATGTGGGTGTAGAAAGCGGGTGCACGGATGCACAGATACAATGGAATAACAGTGACTTTAAACAAGCCATTTAGACAGACGGCATCGGTGTTACAACCGCCAGCGAATTTTATGGTGGTGACCGTCTGATAAAATATTTAATCGTTGCCAACAACGCATTTGGCATTAAAAAGTGGCTAATGAAACCATTCTATAAGCGGGGTCAGGACAGGGAGGAACGAATATAAAACTACTGTTTCTCTAGACGAGAATTTCTTTGATATCCTTTACAGTAGATGCAGATCTTTACCTTGTAGCATGAACTAGAAGTCGAAGTCGTAGAAAAGATCGTTCAAACTTGACATTTCATTACCTCAACACGTGTTTACCCCTGTATAATCATAACCATTGTAACCCGTAAATCGTACCTAATCGTTGCAAACCGAATAGATTTTGTCTTTGAAATACCATGCTGCGTATCACTCTGTAAAAATCCGCGAAAGCCCGTGTACCATTCAGTCCTTTTCCCCGATAATAAAACACTTCTACGTGATATGTCCTGTACTCAAACCTTAGCAACGCTTTCAGGACCGTTCTTATACCGTTGATATCAGCACGTCCGGCTTCATCCGTGTCATTTTTGTCCGTAAACATCCGGGTCTATAATCCGTGAATGTGTGACCGAGGCATTAACCACATATTCTTCGAAGTTGAAAGAAAAGGGATTGTTGAAAGGGAAGAAGAGGCGAAAAGGGAGGGGGTGGCATCGTGCATTGGTGGCAAATAAATAATAAACGGCTAAATCATCAGAAATAACAAAATTACTATATTACCATTACCTGACCAAGAAATGCAATATGCTAACAAAAAGCAAGTGATGGAACATTCTGTTCAAACATACGGTCAAAACATTTGTTGTTCTCAAAAGAGAGTACACACAATAAACATAAAACACAGCAAAACAACAAAAACAATGACAGCAGCCTATGTAGCAGCAAATAAAGCAAAACCAGCAACGAACAGAGAAAAAACAGACACAACTGCAAAAACAAATGCAAAAAAGCTGCAATTGCAGCAAAATACAGCAGCAAATGTAGCAAACCCTTACGTAAGACCAGCAAGAAATGCAGTAAAACCAGCAACAAATGCAGCAAAGCCAGCAGCAAATGCAGAAAAAACAACAACAGTTGCAGCAAAACCTTTAGTAAAACGAGTTACAAATGCAGCAAAACAAGCAGCAAATGCAGCAAAACAAGCATCAACTGTAGTTGAACCTTAATTAAAACCAGCAACAACTGCATCAAAACCTGCAGCAAATTTAGCAAATTAATGGCAAATGCAGCAACCAGCGGCAAATGCAGCAACACTCGCAGCAAATGCAGCAAACCAGCAGTGAATGTCGCAAAACCTTAAGTAAAACAAGCAAACAAATGCAGCAAACCAAGCAGCAAATATAGCAAAACCAGTGGCAAACGCAGCAATCAGCAACAAATTCAGCAAAACAAGCTACAAATATAGCTATAATGAAGAAAAAGACAGCAGCAAATGCAGCAAAAACAGCGACAAAAACAGCAACTTATTCAGCAAAACAAGCAATAAATACAACAAAGCAGCAACAAATTCAGTAAAACCAGCAGCATATGCAGCAAAAATCAACAAAAACAGCGACAATTGCAGTTAAACCAGGAACAAATGACACAACCAGCAACAGGAGGGCCATGATGGTCCTTAATCGTTCACCTGCGTCCCATTTGCTAAGGGACCATAACTCTGGAATCAATGAAGGGATGAGGTTGCTTCAGGAAACGAGATTACCCACATTCAAACTCGACCTTAAGACCATCAAGAAAATCATTATGACAGGTTTTCATGACATTTGGACACAAACATTGGCCTATACAGTGTTTACAAGGTAAATTTGTGTTTTGACTCAATGGCATAGTTTTTTACCCTTGATGACTTATGTCCAAACTCGACCTAGATATCATCAAGACAAATGTTTTGACAAATTTTCATGATATTTGGAAAGAAAATGCAGCCTCTAGTGTTTTGATCAAATGACTTAGTTTTTGATCCCAGATGACACATAAAAATGACCAAGATATTATCACGACAAAGATTCTGACAACTGTTCATTACATTTGGAAAGAAAATGAGCCTCTAGAGTGTTATGAAGGTACATTTTTGTTTTTCCCCATGACCTAGTATTTTTCCCATGATGACCCATATTCGAATTAGACCTAAAAAGTATCAAGACAAATATTCTGACGAATTTGCATGACATTTGGAAAGAAAATGCAGACTTTGGAGCGTTACAATTTTTGTTCTTTGTTTAAAATATGGTATAATTTGGCCGGACGACAGACCACGGACAACCAGCGATCACTCTAGCTCACCCTGTGCATATGCGCAGGTGAGTTGAAAATGCAGCCAAAACAGCAGCATATGAAGCAAAAACGGCAACAAAAACAGCGACAAATGCAAAATGAACAAGTAACAAGTGCATCAAAGCAAGCGATATATACAGTAAAAACCAGTGACTAATGCGGCAAAAAACAGCAACATGTTAAGTAAAACCAGCAACAAATGCAACAAAACCAGCAACCAAAAGCAAGTCATGGAACATTCTCTTCAAACAGTAAACAACATAAACATAAAACATGCAAAACAATAAAAACAACGACAGCAGCCTATGCAGCAGCAAATAAAGCATAAGGCAAAACCAGCTACGAATGGAGATAAAACAGACATTAATGCAAGAAGAAATGCAAAAAACAAAACCTAAGCAGCGATTGCAGCGAAACCAGCAGGAAATGCAGCAAGAACAGCAACAAATACAGCTACAAATGCAGCAAAACCCAAGCTGCAAATGTAGCAAAACATTACGTTAAACAAGCAACAAATGCAGTAAAACCGGCAAAACTATCAACAAAGGCAAAAAAGGCAGTAAAATCAGCAAAAAATGCAACAAAACCAGCAGCAAATGCAACAAAACTTATAACAAATGCAGCAAACCTATCAACAAATGCAACAAAAATCAGCAGCAAATGTTTCATTACCTTGAGTAAAAACCAGCAGCAACTACAGCAAAGCTAGCAGCAAATGCAAATAAATTATCAACAAATGTAACAAAACTATGAAAAAGGCAGCCAAACAATCAACAAATGAGCAAAAGTATCAACAAAGGCAATAAAACCCAGCAGCAAATGTAGCAAAACCTTTAGTAAAACCAGTAACAAAATGCGTTAAACCAGTAACAAAGGAAGTAAAACCAGTAACAAATGAAGTAAAACCAGTAACAGATGAAGTTAAACTAGCAGCAAATACAGCAAAACGAGTAATCAAAACAGCAAATGCAACAAAACTGTCAAAAATGCAACAAAACTGTCAAAAATGCAACAAAACTATCAAAAATTGCAACGAAACTATAAACAAATGCATCAAAACTGTCAACAAATGCAACAAAACTATCAACAAATACAAGAAAACTGTCAAATATGCAACAAAACTATCAACAAATACAAGAAAACTGTCACAAATGCAACAAAACTATCAACAAATACAAGAAAATTGTCAAAAATGCAGGAAAACTATCAAATATGCCTCGAAACTGTCAAAATGCAACAAAGATGTCAACAACTGCAACAAAACTATCAACAACTGCAACTAAACTATCAACAAATGCAGCAAACTATCAACAAATGCAGCAAACTATCAACAAATACAATAAAACCAAGCAACAAATGTAGCAAAACCGTTGGTAAAACCTGCAACAAATGCACCAAAACTATCAACAAATGCAACAAAGCTGTCAAAAATGCAACAAAACTGTTAAAAATGCAACAAAACTGTCAAAATGCAACAAAGCTGTCAAAAATGCAAAAAAACTTTTAAAAATGCAACAAAACTATCAACAACTGCAACAAAACTATCAACAAATGCAGCAAACTATCAACAAATGCAATAAAACCCAGCAGCAAATTTAGCAAAACCTTTGGTAAAACCTGCAACAAATGCAACAAAACTATCAACAAATACAACAAAACTATCCTATTAACAAATGCAACAGAACTATCAACAAATGCAACAAAACCAGCAGTAATTATCGAGTTAGGATAGGTGTAAGGTAAGACTTGTGAAACATATCATTTTGTTGTAGTTATTTTGTTTATATTGTTTCACAGTTTTTGGACTCACTTAGTGAGAGTTTCTATAGAACGTAGTTACATGTATTATGTTGATAATATTTTCACATAAATCAGTGATTATAATTGCATTCTGTGTATAATGTTAATTTTATCAGATTATAACACAAACCAGAGCAGTGAACTTGATCAAGCTGTCAACACCACTTCGCATATGTTATCGTTGATTATATCTCAAGAGACACCTCTGGTTCTTCTCTATGCTCATTGTATTACACTAATACATTCGACCTCAGATTAACATCTCACCCAAGAGACAGCAATGTTAGTGGAGGAGCGGGGGGTCGAACTCGCGACCCCTGGATTACCAGTTCAACACCTTCTTTAATCTGATTTTCTTATACAATGTATATCGAAAACATAATTAATATTCCAAAATTGTGGTTCTTGAACAAATCTCCCAAACTCTGGCGGTTTATCTTAAATAATTCCTGCAATATTTCAGCCCGGCGAAAAATATTGCATTATGCAAAAGGGGCTTATAGAGCATTCAAACTCATTTTCCTTAATTGATAAAATCAGTCAGAATTAAAAAGTTTAAGGCAAAGAAGAAACTGCCCCTGTGATATAAAGAATCAACATATCTAAAGCTCGTAAAACTTTTCATATATATAAGGTATTTTGCCTTTTGACTGCAGAAATGATCACATTGTGATAAGATACTGACTTTCAGGTGTCATTTTTACAGGTTATATATCATTCTGGAAACATGTTGACCTTCCGTGTAATAAAAGGCTGTATTCCATTAACGCATAAAGGCGTTTTTGAGGAAAATTAGGTCTTATTTTATTATTATGTTTAATGTATAATACTATAATAATGCTAATAAAGAGGGTTAAGTTGATGCTTGACATTCATACAAGAACTTTTGTTTCTTGATCTATTAGTGAAATTATTTTTCAGAACATAATCTCAATGGTAATATTCTTACTACTGTCTATTTGTTTTTTTTTTCTCGTAAATAATTGTTTTTAAAGGTGTGCGCTTTTATTTCATTAACCTGTGTAAACGTAGTCAAAATAATTCAAGTGACCTTTTTGAGCATATTCTGAGATAATTTAATTTTGGGTCAGAATCTCGCGGAGGAGAGATATTGACCCATACAAAAAATAACACAATATCTCGACTCGCGTGCAATTAGTTGGACTTGTGTAAACGTAACTTACAATGTTCAAATGTTAAAAATCTTAACGTACCTTACTGTCAATTGTTCCCTCTTCCATTGTACCAACGTAAGAATTTGCTCACAGTTGTATTCGCCACACAAATATTCCGTAAGCTATATCGTGTGAATTCATAGTACTGAGGGGTAAGTTGAAAACACGCAGGTTACTAAAATATTATAAATGGCTCATGAATTAATTTCCCTCCACGAAGATTATGTTTCAAAAAAAGGGGAATCATATAGCAGACAGAAGTGTGTCCTTTTAAAACCGAGCTTAAACCTGAATGCAATGGTTGACAAATACACAAAGGTTTCGCTTCTAGCTAAATATAAAGAGTGTCAGTTACACAGAGGTTCTGCCTCCAGTTAAATGCAAAGATTGCAGATACTCAAAGGTTCTGCCTCCAGGTAAATGCAAAGATTGCAGATACTCAAAGGTTCTGCCTCCAGGTAAATGCAAAGATTGCAGATACTCAAAGGTTCTGCCTCCAGGTAAATGCAAAGATTGCAGATACTCAAAGGTTCTGCCTCCAGGTAAATGCAAAGATTGCAGATACTCAAAGGTTCTGCCTCCAGGTAAATGCAAAGATTGCAGATACTCAAATGTTCTGCCTCCAGGTAAATGCAAAGATTGCAGATACTCAAAGGTTCTGCCTCCAGTTAAATGCAAAGACTGCAGATACTCAAAGGTTCTGCCTCCAGGTAAATGCAAAGATTGTCAAATACAAAAAGGTTCTGCCTCCAGGTAAGTGCAAATATTGTCAAATATACAAAGGTTCTGCCTCCAGGTAAAAGCAAAGGTTGTCAAATACAAAAAGATTCTGCCTCCAGGTAAGTGCAAATATTGTCAAATATAAAAAGGTTCTGCCTCCAGGTAAAAGCAAAGGTTGTCAAATATACAAAGGTTCTGCCTCCAGGTAAATGCAAAGATTGTCAAATATACAAAGGTTCTGCATTTAGCGAAATTCAAGGATCGTCAATAACACAAAGAATTCGCTTCAAGCTAAAAGTGAAGGTTGTCAAAAACACAAAGGTTCCGCCTCCAGCTAAACACAAAGATCGTCAAAAGCACAAAGAATTCGCTTCCAGCTAAAAGCAAAGGTTGTCATATACAAAAAGGTTTCGCTTCCTAAATGAATATAGTACGGTTCTAAACGGCAAAAAAGGTGAAAACATGCGACGAGAATAAATCCAGCAAAGTCTTATTTAAAACTGATCTCTTTTTTCTCTAGTTAAGTCCAGGATGAAAGATTAGACTACTCTTAACATTGAGATAAAAAAATCAAATATGCCGAGGAAAATAAACAGAGACCATCTGTTAAAAAAATATATGAGTGTTCAAAATAGTAAAGATGCATTGAAGCCCAGATAAATGCTGAAAACACAGTGAATGTTCAGAACTTATGTAGATAAGAAGTAATAAGATTTTTTTTATTGCTACGAGATAAAACGACTTCCTTTAATTTGTGATTAGGCCAATCATAAAGGACTTTTACTGTTATCATCGTAAAAACAGTGTGGGTAAAACTAGTGTCTCAATATATACATTGTAGGTCAAGAAAAAGAAAAGATTTGTAATGTTTGTTTTAGGAGGATACATATCAGTGCCATTTGAGTTTCTTTTTCAATATTCTGGGTTTCTTTGGCCACAATTATAAATAAAGTCATTCACACGTATTTCTGTTCTTGTATATGTTCTATTTTTTTTTAGAAATATAATTTAAGTTTTTAAATTCACAAACGCCATTATTACAAGTTTATTCTTTGTCTAAAAATGTTCTGTGCGTACGTGTTGATACTAACAAGAGGGCCATTGTGGCCCTAAATCGCTCACCTAAGTACTCTTCTGCTCTATTACCAGCCTTATAAAATGAAGAAAAAAAACAAACAAAAAAACAACTAAGTTGGCTAAATTCCCTATGCTATCAGAGAGGCAAGTATCTATATGACGTTCAGGCTGTAGTGTATATTTTCCAAATGAGTAATTCCTTATCCAGAGCAATAGATATATTAATCCTGTAATAGAACATCTCCCTTCTTGTAAATAAAATTAATATCGTTATATGAAATAAAGTAATGGCTGTAAATATATAACGTAAACTGCACTTGAATTATCAGTTTTTGTTATGTTCATTTACTCATAAATTTATTATGACCTAAAGTTAGTTTATTCATGAGAGAAATTCCACACTTATATCAAAACCTAGTTTTCATATAAATAAATGACTGGAATACCTATGATAAAAATCAACATGCGGCAGATACAGAAATTGCATTAAAGGTGAGAATAATGGGACTGGTATCAAGTAAGAAATGTTATCAAATTAAATCTAGCACCAACTAATAAATTGTCCTAATAACATAATAAACAGCTCATTTTTTACAGTGTTTCTTATATCAATGTCGCATAGATTCAGTTATATTTTTCTTTTAAACTGTCTTTCATATCTAGTTATATGTGGCTCTGGTGTAGTTTTTGTCCAGGTAATTGTGGTGATACAGGTTATTTGGGTGTAACGGGGCTATAGTTTAAGTCCACTGTTTAGGCTGTTCAGCTTTTCTGCAGACCTAGTTTTGATTCCACATGACCCAGTTTCAAACTTGACCAAGATATCATCAAGGCATATATTCTGAGCAACTTTCATTAGGACTTGATCAAAACTGTTGTCTCCAGAGTGTAAAAAGGGTTTTCCTATGATTTGGCCTGTTGACCTAGTTTCTGACACTACATGACCTGGTTTTGAACTTGACCAAGATATAATCAAGGCAAACATTCTAAGCAACTTCCATTAACACTTAATAAAATGTGGTATCTAGAGTGTAAAAAAGGATTTTCTTTTGATTTGGTCTGGTGACCTTGTTTTTGAGTCCACATGATCCAGTTTCAAGCTGGAAAAAGATACTGTCAAGGCAAATATTCTGAGAAACTTTCATTCAGACTTGATTAAAAATGTTGTCTTCGGAGTACTGAAAACGTCTACCTTTGATTTGGCTCGGTGACCTAGTTTTTGATCCTACATAGCCCATTTTTTAACTTGACCGAGATATCATCAAGGCAAAAACTCTGAGCAACTTTCATTAAGACTTGATTGAAAATTTGGTGTCTAGAGTGTCAACAAAGTTTTCCTTTGATTTAATCTGGTGACCTAGTCCTCTAATCGTACATGACCTAGTTTTAAACTTGACCCAGATATCACCAAGGCAAACATTTTGAGCAACTTCATTAAGACTTATTAAAAAATGTGGTCTCTACAGTATTAACAAGTGTGACCTAATTTTTGATTATACATGACCTAGTTTTGAACTTGACCGAGATTTCATCAAGGCAAACATCCTGAGCAACTTCCATCAAGACTTAATAAAAATGTGGTCTTTAGAGTGATTGAGAAGGTTTTCCTTTGATTTGGCCTAGTGATCTAGTTTTTGATCCCACATGACACAGTTTCGAATTTGACTTAAAAATGATCAAGATAAAAATCCTGACCAATTTTCAGAATGATTAAATGTTAAATGTGATCTGTAGAGTGTTAACAAAAATGTAGACAGAGACAGACGCCAGAAAACAGACGACAGACGCCTGACATCCAGCGATCACTATAGCTCACCCTGTGCTCAGGTGAGCTAAAAATATTTGTGATTTGGGTCAACCAACGGTTTCAATGCTCTTTAGTTGATAATTATCGTGCACGTAAACTGCAACGTGCTCAGACATGACAAAACGTATCATATAACAAACATCTCAATTCTTGACTTGGAACAAGAGGATTTTTTTAGCAAGAAAGTCGTCCTAGTTTATGACTGATATTATGTAATACAAGAGATTAACAGATCTTGACAGAAGGGAAATACATCTACTTTATATAAACTGTTATAATATTTGTTATACATTTCAATCATTCGTGTGGAATAAACTGTAGGAACAGGCACGCAATTTGTTCTAAGTTATCAGTAACAGTGACACACAATTGGTGTATGCATAACAGGCCTCGTCACAATACCATCTCCCAAGTTTTTATAATAAGAAGTTTTTTGTAATACACAGTTAACTAGACTGATCTCAAGATACAGTGAACTAGAGTGGTTTCAAGATACAGCAAACTAAACTGATTTCGAGATACGGTGGACTAGACTTATATCAAGATACAATGATCTAGACCGAATAAAAGATAAATTTGAAAATACAGTGAACAAAACTGATTTCAAGAAAGTGAAGTAGTCAGGTTTAAAGATAAACTGAACAAGACTAATTTCAAAATAAGTAAACAAGCTGATTTCAAGATACAGTGAACAACACAAATTTCAAGATAGAGTGAACAAGACAGATTTCAGGATACAGTGAACAAGACAGATTTCAAGATACAGTGAACTAGACTGAATTCAAGATACAGTGATCAATTGAAATTTCAAGATACCGTAAACAAGACTTACTACAAAATACAGTGAAGAAGACTGATTTCGAGACACAGTGAACAAGACTGATTTCAAGAAACAGTGAAGTAGACAGATTTCAAGATGCAGTGAACAAGACAGATTTCAAGATAAAGTGAACAAGACAGATTTCAAGATACAGTAAAGTTGACAAATTTCAAGATACAGTGAACAAGACTGATTTCAAGACACAGTGAACAAGACTGATTTCAAGATACAGTGAAGTAGACAGATTTAAAGATAAACTGAACTAGACAGATTTCAAGATACAGCTAACAAAACTGATTTCAAGATAAAGTGAACAAGACTGATTTCAAGACACATTGAACAAGACTGATTTCAAGATACAGTGAAGTAGACAGATTTAAAGATAAAATGAACAAGACAGATATCAAGATACAGCTAACAAAACTGATTTCAAGATAAAGTGAACAAGACAGATTTCAAGACTCAGCGAACAAAACTGATTTCAAGATACAGTGAACAAGACTGATTTCAAGACACAGTGAACAAGACTGATTTCAAGACACAGTGAACAAGACTGATTTCAAGACACACTGAACAAGACTGATTTCAAGTTACAGTGAACAAAACTGATTTCAAGACACACTGAACAAGACTGATTTCAAGATACAGTGAACAAAACTGATTTCAAGATACAGTGAACAAGACTGATTTCAAGACACACTGAACAAGACTGATTTCATGACACAGTGAACAAGATTGATTTCAAGACACACTGAACAAGACTGATTTCAAGACACACTGAACAAGACTGATTTCAAGACACAGTGAACAAGACTGATTTCAAGACACAGTGAACAAGACTGATTTCAAGACAAAGTGAACAAGACTGATTTCAAGACACACTGAACAAGACTGATTTCAAGATACAGTGAACAAAACTGATTTCAAGACACAGTGAACAAGACTGATTTCAAGACACACTGAACAAGACTGATTTCAAGACACAGTGAACAAGATTGATTTCAAGACACAGTGAACAAGACTGATTTCAAGACACAGTGAACAAGACTGATTTCAAGACACAGTGAACAAGACTGATTTCAAGATACAGTGAACAAAACTGTTTTCAAGATACAGTAAACAAAACTGATTTCAAGACACAGTGAACCATACTGATTTCAAGACACAGTGAACAAAACTGATTTTAAGATACAGTGAACAAGACTGATTTCAAGATACAGCGAACAAGACTGATTTCAAGATACAGTGAACAAAACTGATTTCAAGATACAGTGAACAAGATTGATTTCAAGATACAGTGAAGTAGACAGATTTAAAGATAAACTGATTAAGACTAATTTCAAGATAAGTAAACAATCTGATTTCAAGACACAGTGAACAAGACTGATTTCAAGATACAGTGAAGTAGACAGATTTCAGGATACAGTGAACAAGACTGATTTCAAGACACAGTGAACAAGACTGATTTCAAAATGGCAGTGGCTACGGTTACGGAACCGTAATCCTAGCCTCCGAGTCTAGGATTACGGAAGTTTCGTAATCCTAGACAAACCCACTGGAACAGGCTACGGTTACGGAAGTATTTTTAAGAAGGGTTTCATACCCAAAATCAAGTGATAAACCGTTAATTGTCTCAAATATTACATTTTCTCCAAAATGAGTCAACACTAATGTTATGATACGCCATCTTTAATTGTTGTATTGACTTACGTTAATATATCCCTCATCATGGTGTTACGGCTTAATAATTCCTATTCACAAGAAAGGTGACACATCAAATCCCTCAAATTATCGAGGAATAACTTTAATAAATACATTTGCTAAGATTTTTTCATTAACTCTTAGGAATAGATTAAACGCATGGTGTGAACAAGAAAATGTTTTAAATGACTGTCAGTTTGGTTTCCGTGACAATCAAAGTACAAATGATGCTATTTTTCTTTCACATAATATCATTCAAAAAATCTTATCACACAATCGCAAACTTTGGTACATTTTTATTGATTATAAGAGAGCATTTGATAGTATAAATAGAGATGCTTTATGGAATAAACTGATAGATTCTGGTGTCAGTAGTAAAATGCTAAATATGATTCAATCAATATATCAAACAGTTAAAGCTAGTGTTAGACTGTCTACAGATGTGAATATTTCTGATTTTTTTAATGTTACACTGGGTTTAAAACAGGGTGAACCGTTATCTCCCCTGCTTTTTATACTATTTATAAATGATATAGTATCTAATATTAATTTTACCTCTTTAAATGATAGTGATTTAGACTTGTTTTGGAGATATATGATTTTATTTGCAGATGATATTGTTTTCTTCACGACAGATCCTAATACTTTACAATCTCAAATTGATAATATTTTTCACTATTCAGTTAAATGGGGTTTACAAATAAATGTATCTAAGACTAAAATATGTGTGTTTGAATAAAGAAAAAGTAGACATATGAACGACTTTTTTATAGATGGTGAAAAGATAGAAATAGTAGATTCATTTACATACCTAGGTGTTAATTTCACCTACACTGGTAATATGTTACATGCAGTAAAATCTTGCAGAATCAGGCCCTGAGGGCATATAACTGTCTTTTATCATTATTTCAACGAATCCAATTAGATAATAGAACCAAACTGATGCTCTTCGATAGAATGGTTGTTCCTATATTATTATATGGATCGGAAATTTGGGGAGCATATAATTATAAAGATGTTGATAAATTGCATTTAAAATTTTGTAAAGTTATATTGGGTGTGAAACCTCAAACTCCGAATTGTGCAGTTTATGGAGAACTTGGTCGTTTTCCGCTTTCACTTATCTGTAAAGAAAGATCATTAAAATTCTGGACAAAAATAATGAAAGATACAAACTCTGTTCTGTACAATGTGTATATTGATAATGTTAATATTGGTAATGACAGTATGTGGGTTTCTAAAATCAAAAATATAGTTTACAACCTAGGTTTTAATGATATATTTGACAACTTTAATCGTGAATTTAATTATGTACCTCTTTTCAAAACAAGGTTAATGGATCAATATATTCAAGAATGGAATACTCTTATGAGAGAATCTTCTAAATTATATTACTACTGTAAATATAAAACTGAATTTTGTTTTGAGGATTATTTGGACAAAATTAGTAATCGTAAGCACCGTACACAACTGACTCGTTTCCGACTAACTTCACACTGCCTTGACATTGAACTTGGTAGATATGCAGGTATAAATACGGCTGAAAGACTTTGTAAGTTGTGTAACATCCGCTGTGTAGAATCTGAGTACCATATGCTTTTATGTTGTCCTAGATACCAAAGTTTAAAATTAGAAGATTTAGGCAGAATATCATTTCCAACTATAAATAAATTTTGTTCTCTAATGTCCTCCAAATATAAAAAAAACATTCACCAAAATTGCTGTTTTTCTAACAAAAGCAATGGAAGAAAGAAAAATGCACTAACTGATGTAACTGTTTCTTGATATTTCTATCTACATTTGATTGTAGAATATGTATTTTTGTTTTTGTTATCAATACTTTGTGAGTTTTTCCTTATACACGTACATTCTGTGAGTTCTTGTTGATATACTTATACATTTATACTTTTGTAAGTCTTTGCCATATTCTATTTTTCTTATTGTAAATGGCCAAAGGCATCATTATGCTGATTTTGCTAATAAAACTTGAAACTTGTTAAATGTCATTGTCGTCATCTACAGACACTTCAAAGACGATGTAATAATTGCCCTGTAATGTGTATTGTCTAAAGTGTTATCTTGTTCGCATTATTGTGACGCAAAAAATGAACGACAAATTCCAAGTTTTCATTGAATTATAATGTTAGGAAGCAAATACTGCAGGTCGATCTTGTCAATTTCTAATTGTTTGGGGAAGGCTGGGGGAAAACAATGATGTCCCGGGAATAAGTACTCGTTCATTTTGTGCAAAAATTAATTTGACCACAGGTTATTTATTTTGTATAAGATTCCTTTATTAAAAGAATGCAATTTGTGAAATAATGTATCATGTAACGCTACTAATTTTGTGAATTTGTAATGACAAAGACTGTTTACAACCTGTAGTCAGATTAAAATAAAAAAGCGGGGGCGAGGTGGGGGGAGGGGGGGGGGGGTAGAGAATGATCCAAATAAAAATGAAAATGGATGGCAATTTAAAGAAAAACGTCAACAAAACATAACACATTTCATGAAGAACGAAAACATGTTGCAATGTGTAAATTATAATGCAATAGTCTTTTAACAACAATAATTCCATTCTTAAAAATGTTTATTCAAAATCAATATTAAATTCACAAAACAATGACAAAAAGAAAGGAAAAGAACAAAGTAAAAAAATGAAATAAGATGTCTGTAACATGTCTGCTAGAAAAAAGCATGTAAAAATACAAATTTTGGCGGGCCATGGTTTGAGCGCCTCCTTGTGGTGTGGCCTGGGTGTAGATGGACAATAAAAGTGATTTACATGATTTTACATTACAACATTTTATTTTCAAAAAAAAAAAAAAAATACTTGTCCAACTACAAATGAGCGCTCAATGACAGTGTAAAGATGACAACGATATTTAACGTTAGTTCGTTGCTGAAACAACAATCAAAATGACAGATTGATAACGCAAATTTGATAAAATGGTTAGTTTAATGAATAAAAATTAAATTTGGCATGCTATTTGATATTTCACTGTTGAAAATACGCTTCTTTAAAAAAACTTCCGTAACCGTAGCCTTTTCCAGTGGGTTTGTCTAGAATAACGGAACTTCCGTAATCCTAGACTTGGAGGCTAGGATTACGGTTCTGTAACCGTAGCCACTGCCTTTCAAAATACAGTGAACAAGACTGATTTCGTGGCTGGGTATGTCATATATACTTGTAAAGTTCCGCTCATAAGACCATCTTGATAAGGAAAAGGTTTCTGTTTCTTGAAATCTGATGAGATCCGTATCATTTTGAAATAAATACTAGTAAAGTAATCTAAAAATGGATTTATAACGCTGAGTAAACACTTAGACTCGGCCTAAATTCACTTACCCAAACAGTTGTTGCAAATTTTAGCGTCCTTAATGAGTTTACCATTTCACAATGCGTTCTCATTGGCTAGAAAAAAAACAGAGCTCTAAGTCGAGAATGACCTGCGGAAAAGGAAAAACTTGATTGGTGACAGAAAAAAAAATTTTGTGTCGTAGGCTGTGTTACGTTACATCGTTTAATTTATTTAAATTTTGTTTCCGGCTTCCTGGAGTTTTAGTTTGCATCGTTTAAACCGAGAAATCTCCGGGAACTAATTCAATTGACACGTCAAATAAAAAAGTTTTTAGGAGTTGTATTCATTTTCTGATTATAATCATATCTTTAAAACTGTCACCGCTACCCTGTGGTAGATCTTCTGTCACACTGAAAAGAAGGTACCATTGAAATTGAACTGGAAAGATTCATTTTACTGATGGGTGAAGCGATATAAAACGTGCAAACAACAAGATATCGCGTAGAATGTTGCTTAAGAAAAAATTAAATCGACCCTAAATTAAACACGAACATGCATGATTCTCTTGGAAGGAATTTGATAGTAGCATTAAAAAGAACTGGAAAATGTGACACGAATGAAGACGCGTGCGCTAGCTATTACACACTGCCTTGACAGTCTCGGTTTCATTCGTAATGACTAAACTTTAAGCTTCTGTTACTTGACGTATTGACTTCATATATTTGTTTATGGAGGTCCATATAGCTTTTCAGCACTGGTAATCGGAACCCGGCAATTCTCCCAGCATTACCTTATTTTTTTATGCACTGGGATCCTATCGTAATTTTGATTGGCTGTCTCTAGGCCAGCCAGTCAACCATAGAGATTTAAAGTTGGCTGAACTCAGAATGATAGTTTTAGATCCTTCATTTGTTTGTATTTTCTGAGGATATTCGTTAACTGATTTTTTTATCTTACTATGATATAAGAATTTACTGTTGTATTTAAATACTGTTTATATTGTCTTATCTTCTGTTTTATGGTTAAACCGAACATGACACTGGACACTTCATAGGGGCAAGGTCTTTCAAATAGGATGATGTGAAAGACCAGGATAGGAGGTAGGGCTACAGCAATCTACTATGAAAGACTCCTCTATGCAAAAAGTCTATATCCCTTTTTAAAATATTGTTTTCATAAGGCACTGGCTACCGACTATGTGTCTTTGTAGTAAGTGGAGCTCACGTAACCCTGGACCCATATTCAGTGAAAACTGTTCCGAAGCACCTTAAATAGTAGGTTCCTCGATAGTCAATATGGGGCAAAACTTTCTTTAATGACCTTGTAAAATAGGTTATCAACAAACACGTGTATTTGCCTATACAGGTCTTTGCTTATAGGAACCATTGACCTGACATTTAAAAAAAGATATGATTCAAAATTTGTAGTTATTAATGTGTAATTATGTTTATCATTATCATTATTATCATTTTATTTGACGGACATTTTTTTTCTGCCGTTTGATTTATAATTTTATTTTTAAACTTCTTCAAATTGATGTCTTTACTGGAAGGACGCTAATCAATTCTGCTTAAAACGGTTGAAAAACACTTAAATGAAATGAATAGTAAATTCCAAAGGTTATAATAAGAAAAATCATCCACTCATTCAAATTTACCAACATCTATTTTCTATTTAAACAGGGGTTTAATACTTTGATCTCACAAATATCAATATTGATATGGACTGATACCTAAGTTATTTAAAAAATACCAAAGCACATGATATAAAATATGTTTCTAACTATAATATATTTTTCTCAGTCATATACCTTCAGTGGGTACCAAGGGTAAAACAACTCAATTCGTGCTGTATCTGGGATTCGTTAATTACACATTTGTATAATTATTGTCTACAGGCGGCGTCAGAACCAACATTCGCCGTCCAAAGTCTGAGCCTGATGTGAGCTTCAGGGGAGGTCTGCAAACTACTTGTCCGATGTTTAAAATGCGCGTCTTAGCTTCAGCTTCTACCGTTACAACGATAGGGGGAAGTAACTCTGTTTAGAGGTTATGACGTAATAGAGACCCGGGAGAGCGGCTTTAGTTCTGAACGATTAGTTTTCTTTTACATTTGTGAGCCTTTTTAAGACATTCGGTGGTAATAAATGTTAATGTGTGAAACCATCAGTACTCATTCTTTATTCATATAGCTCACAGGGCTGTAAAACATAGCACGATCCGTACTCAAAGAGCTTAAACTTATATATTCTTGAGGATCTGCATCTGTACTCTTGAAAAGTAGAAAGAAAAATGGTACAAGAAAAATATTCTGTCATGTAAACATACCCATAAAATGATCCTGTAATCTGTGCAAATGTTAATATTGGAGTATGTGAAACATGATTTTTTTTTCTGAATATATATCAAAAAGAAATTGCTACCACACTATCAGAAATAGTCAAGTTAAATAATTCCAGCATAAAATCCACAGATTTGGGCAAACTGTTAAAAATTTCAAAACAAATAAGGAAACTGATAACTATTTCTTGGCGTCTTGATACCATATTGTAGCTCGGACAGACTGAATTGGTGCTTTCATACCTAAATGCGGGATATTAGCTGAAATTTGAAAGTTTTAAAACTCATCATTCGCGTAACGGATAGCACTAGGTTGCTCGTGATGTAGATGACTCCTTTTATTTCTCAGCTTTATTCCCTATAATATATATTTCAATAAAGATAAATCAAGCAAGATGTTATTTAGATAATTTGCAAAATAATCTAGAGTGGCTTCATAGCTTCAATATTCAGTGACGCTGCAATCTCGTTCTGTAAAAAAAAAAAAGAGAAAAAATTTAAGATTATGACCTCTTTTTTAAGATTACTTTACATGCATTAGCGCACATGTATATGGAAAACAATTAAACAAAACTAAATGGTAACTTCTCTTTCAAATAATATTCTGTATGCTTACAGAGCCATCACGTAAAAATAGTTAAATAGAACAAAGGGAAGAAACTCTTAACAGCTTAACTTTAACCAGCTATTTCAGCTTACCTGTAAAGGGAACCAACTCTTCAAAACTATAGCTGTTTGATAATTTTAAGTAGATAGAAAAGAACGAGTAAGCTTAAAACTAATGCAAAATTATTACAAAGCACTTCTAGTAAATATTTCTTTACATGTAGACCTAGGTAATTTACCTCTGATCATCATATCTGCTGTGAGAATATAAGCACTCAAGAGTCTCATTCAAACACAGCAAAGAACAGTATTGCATCGAAAAAGGTGATTAAAACCATTAAGAATTACGTCTATGTTTTTGACTAAGATATGTGAGGTTATGGTCAAATATAATTCAATTCACGTGTACTAATATGCGACCCATTTAAACTTACTGCATTTTTAATTTGGTTTGGATGATAAAGAATGCCGCCCAGTTTATCAGCATTTCTCCATGTGTTTTCTCTCGGGATCACCAGCTACGAGAACTTCCGATTTACCATCAGCCTAGAGAAATTCAAACATAAATATTTACAGTAATTATTAAAAAAGAGACTTTCATGTAACGAAAGGTATACATGTACATACAATATATACTCTTTTTCTAAATCTGGTGCATGAAGATTTGAATGAGAGTTGAAGAGATGAAAATGAGTAAATTTTACATAAAAAATGAAAAAAAACTAACAACAACAAAAGAAGCTCCCCTTGCCTCTCTTAAAAGGCGAGGATTGAGTTGGAAATTACTAGTATTGTAACGTATATAAATAAAGAAAGCGATACATAAGTTTCACGTGAAACCCTCAAAATTAAGACGATTTATACATAGTTAAAAATAAATACAGCCGTGTTTTATCCATTTCATATTGACATAACCTTTAACTTACAGGTTCTAGACTCCTACAGTGGTTCATCAGCTCGCTGAGTCTCTCGGAAAAGCCTGGTTCAAATGCGTTAGGATCTACAGCAATAAAACATTGACCCTGAAATTCGAACACAGTAGGTTACCATTTGTATACCAAAAGAACTTAAGTATTAACTTTGTAGAGAGTCCAACAGTGGTATTAACAAAATGTATTTAAGAAGAATTCTTACTACCATTTGACCCTAGAAACATGTAGTTCATGGACCATTACAACTAGAAGCTCCGGGTTTTGTAATTTCTCCTTATTTCTTTAAAACGATCCGCGTGCAAACGGGCAATTGCCCTACATTGAAATCTCCGGTTTCTTTAATGATAGTACTCTCTCAATAAGACAAAAACAATCCAAACTGCAACGTGTTTTCCCATTTATCAGAACAGACTGAAAGTAGTTACATCATGCATCAAGTATGTCAACTTCAAATTTGATTTTTGAAGGGGATTAATCCAGACAGTATCATTTGTATACAGGCTCCTCACAATAAAATATGACTCCACGCCTTATGCGAACGAGCTTTCACGGAATTTGTGGGCCTTGATGGCTCAGTGGTTACAGAAGGATCTGTGTTCGAATTATCACCTGAGCACGAGATGTTTCTTTTTTTCAAAGACATCTTAGCCACACACGCCTCATTAGATATACATGTATAAACAAATTTCCAGTCTACTTCAGTAGATGAAAGAACATATTACCAGGTTGGCCTCTCTCTGCGATTCCTTCCATGACCTGACATGGTGAGCATACATAGAACCACTTAGGATTCCGCAGAAAATCTCCACCATCATAGACAAACCATAGCCCTTGTAACCAGCTTCAAGAAAAAAGTGAAAATACTTTCTGTCACTCAAATATCCATTAACAAGAGCTTTCATATAGAAGAGACATTGTGAAAACAGACGCTACTTAACCCTTAACGTGCTGGAACCGAAAGTGATAAGCCTTTGCTACCAGTATAGAGCCAGGCCAGCATGCACATCCGTGCAATCTGACCAGGCTCTATACTGTTGGTAGCTCCATTTTTGTATTTTGATATTGAAATCCCTTAAACTTTGAATGGACTGTTCCAAATTCAAAGCTGGGCAAATCCATTACAAAATTTCAACATGTTCAGGGTTAATCAGGCTCTGCCCAACCTGTGAAAAATTAACGATCGGAAACATTAATAGCGAGCTTTTCGATGCCTCTGTCACTACATTTAACCTACGTCAAATTATTTCATATGCTTTATGTCTGGGGGACCTAGATCACAAATAGCATTTTTTTTTCATAACAGACACGTGGTAGTTAGGACAAATCTTATTTAAAAGACTGAATACCGTCAAATGTGACCCCTGAAGTAGAAGCAGACAATACTAACATAGCAATTATCTTTCCTCTAGTTTTTACGGTTCCGGATATGAAGATTAAAAAAAATTCAAAGTTTGCGGCCAAATTGCCCCGACTGATGCCAATTAAGGTTTGAGTTTAATCGGTCAAGTTATTAAGGAGAAGATGGTGTTTAAAGTATAAGCTGACTGGCGACTGACAATGGTCATAAGACGGACCACATTAGCAGATTCTGTGCACACTCGTGCTCATTTTAGATAATGTAATATACGACCGGAAGTGATCAGTGAGTATCAATACTGACTGATTATCGAGTTTATGGTCAGTCGTATCAAAGTCGCTGACGGAAAAACTGCTACACGTATTTTTATTTGCTAAATCTCCGAAGCTTGCATGTATGGTTTGGAAGACTAAAATGTGACTTGTTAACTACTTACACGTGTTTTCAGCTCCCCCAAGTGGACTTAGACCGGTCACTACTTTTGGATCTGTTGTTGGTTGCCCATCCTTATCGACACCCCACCCTACAGGGATTGACTGATCTTTGCGGTCGGCAAGTTCTACCTGAAATTAGTATTATAACCAGTGAGCAAATTGGTTGCTTATAGCCATCAAATAAATAAATAAAGGAGTTCAACATTTGTTTGCATCTAGACATTAAATGAATAAACGTTAGAGATGGACACATATAAACAAGTTTTGAGATCATTAATTTTTGTCTGCTCCATTACTAAATGTCTTCCGGAGGAGACGTTAAAACGAGGTCCCAAGTATCTGAGAATGGAAAAGAACCAAGGGTGTCTCTGAATTGGGATGCTGTCTGTATCATGCACTATCCCTCACAGCACAAACTAATCTCTGCAGGGGCGTCTGTCATATGGGCAACCGGTACCGACGAAAAAATAACTCAAATAGAGAGGGATTTGTTTGCACATGGCAATTAGCTGAATAATCTACAGAGTCGAACATTTGCCAAAGTTAGCACATGGTCATCAAATGAACCCAAAACAGAGTTGAACAACTTTTCCCCTTCGCCATCAAATGTGTTAACGGAAGAAATTTATGTTTGTCAGTCCCCGTGTATTGAACATATGCAAAACGTTTACACAAACTATTTCCACCAATCGATAAGTCCTCTGGGTAAACAATAAAAAATAGGTGACAATGAAGGGCCAGTGAAGGACGAACTTTTACCTTTCCTAAAGCGACAGAAGTGGTTGCCATATCTAATACGAAACTGTCGCCATCTTTCGCTGGGGCTGCAACACATATTGGATTGGTTCCTAACACCTGTTGTTTCGCTCTTGTAGGAACCAGTAATGGAGAAGTGTTCGTAAAAGCCATACCCTTAGAAAAAAAATATGAAGACACTTTGAGGTCAGAAAAACTAGTGCAGACATTGCTTCAGCTAGTTTAGACTTTGACTTAAAGATCCCTGTCATTTATAGGTATAGTAATCAGAATATACAAATGTTGGTCTGCATTACAGTTATTTCTGATAAGACACAAATCGAATTTTACTACAGTTTATTAAAGTTAGCTAAGTTTTATACTGTAATTTATTACTATCATGCCTTGTTCCAGCGCACGTAGGCCGTACCACCCTGCTATTCCAAAATGATTCGAGCCTGTTAAAATAAAGACAGACCAAATCTGATTAAAGTCATATCTTCAGAACTGCGCTACTACCGTATGGAGACTGACTTCAGTCAGATTGAAAATAAACCATTACAAATCATCAAACTGAATTTCTATTCCTAAATTTTAGAAGATGCTGCAATGTCAAAATTAAAAAGAGAAAGATACGGGTTGTATTTCAGTCGAAAACAAAGCTGCATACATTACACATGAATAACAGTAATTCAATGCCTGCAGTCTCTCACGTGCGTTTCTTTCTGTTACATTTCAATTTAAGACATCAACTTGCGAGTAAATAGACTTAGACTTAAAAGTAAACGAAAGTCATAAATTCAACCGACTCTTATAAAGTTTGTGCATGCATTGTTAAGTTTTGAAAATTTTACAAATATTGAAAGAATATTTACTTAGAAACGCTTAATCAAAAGTAGCGATTTTTCAGTCATCGGCCGACTGATGGAACGCGCCATCTTGTCACGTGACCATTTAGGCTGTGACGTAGTTATTTCAACTACATGAATAACGACTACGATAGGTAAGATTATCGGAAGAATGCCTATTTATTGAATGAAAATTGGCAAAATAAATTGATGGCTTATTTTGTATTTTTCAAAAATAAATAATTCGTACGCATTGGTTCCACAGAAATTGTTTTCACTTCACAGATTTATTATCCAAATTACTAAATTGTGAACAACACACGTGTTAATTTTCTTCTTTTGAAACTTTATAACCATTCAAAAATGGAACAGTATGGAATTGTCTTGCATGAATCTACCTCTTGCTGAGACCCATCCTACTCCAGCTTCCTTCGCCTTCTTAATTGCTAGGTCCATACAAAATTTGCCAATCACAGGACCTGCAAATCCAGGTAAAACATGTGTGTTTAGGTACAAATTTACAAGGTATTACATGATCGCCGTCGAACAATACGCTGTGAGTTTATTAATCATTTCAGTAAATTCAATATGGTCGGCTGTGACGCAGTTTTTGATTTTGCTCTTTTTTGTAAGACCATGTAGTTTGATTTTGTAAACCATGTTGTTTGCTTTTGTATTCAAGGGCAACTACGCTTTTAGATGTTTTTTATTGAAAAGTGGTTCATTATTTAAGTTTTATTGCAGACACTTGGAAATGTAAATCTTACAATATGGTACATATTTAAATAGTAAAATATAAGAATAATGAATACCAAGTATATTATTCCCCTCTACAAGTGCCGTTGCTATGGTTTCCTTGACGATTTCAGGAGTTCCTGTCGCTACTGTAGTCTTTGTTTTCACATCGGTAATGTACATGTCTAAATAAGTGTATATACATTAATGTACTTGTTTAATCGAGTTTAGGTATTCTTGACCCGCGGTTATTTACTGGATGCAATATTTTTCCGTGTAAGCTCGAAAATTAAGAGAGGAAAGAACAGCAACAAGAACTAGTTGAGAAGAGGGTCTTTGACATGTCAGACGAGAATTTGAGCAGACGATAAACATGGATATGTAACATGCAATACGAATATCAACAAAAGTGTATCTGATAAATGAAACATACGTCTCTTAATTCGTTGAATATGATTTGTTCAGAACTGACACACCCATTTCTTATACTCAAATACATACATAAGTACCCTGTTTCGCGAGGAAAGGGTCAACCTACCAAGCCTGTTTAAACCATGGCTAAAATGTCCTCTGTAATCTGCAGATACCAACAGATCCGCCAAGGCTGAACCGTGATCTTCTGAAATCCCAACAGCCTTCATACAACGTACGACGAACGCGTGGAATTCGTCCAGTGGTACTACAAATCCCTCCGACGACATTGTTTATGCTGAAAGAGAAGTAATTATGTATATTAGACCGATTTGCTGTGAGTAATATTATCTGAAATAAGACACATTTTTGACGCAGATTACAACGTCAGACAATAATTAACCCTTTGTATTTTTATTAATAACATGGTTTGTCGTTGTAGGAAAAAAAAACTGGTGTTATTTTCTTCGATTTACATTTAGAATTTCGTTGATAATAACATTCATTCTGTTCATTTCTCCAAGATTTATTATAGACTGATCCTGACTCTGATACTTGTTTTTGAAAATAACTTGGAAACACTCATAAGTTTCAATGGGGCGATTCTTTACATAACGAAATATATACTCCTCACAAAAAGTCAAGCAACAAACATTTAAACTGTGAAAAGATTTCAATGAGACCTCAATAGTAAATGAATAGGTGCACAAATAATCTTCAACATTTCATCAAGTGAAATTTAACAAAGCATCTTGGAAATCCATTCCGATCTCACGATACTGTTCACAAAAAGTAAGACACATGGAAAACAGGTGTTGTAAAATGTAAACAGCCAACGCAAATTTCAAACACTTCAGGTCAAAAACACGCGAAACCATTTTCAATAGCGTGTGTGACCCCCGTTGACACCAATGCAGCCCTGAATGCGGCGTGGCAGCGAGGCAATTAAGCGGTCCAGCTGGTTCTGTGGGATGGCTCTCCACTCCCTCACAAGGGCTTCTTCCAGTGCATCCAGAGTGTGGGGACGGACGGGCATGCCATAAACAGCTCGCCCAAGAATGTCCCACACGTGCTCGATGGGGTTCAGGTCTGGGGAACGGGCTGGCCAATGAAGGCGAGCGACATTGTTGTCGTTCAGTTCATTTTGAATGACTCGTGCTCTGTGACATGGCGCATTATCATCCATGAAAAGGTATTCATCACCAAGTCTCCTCATTTCGGGGATCATTTAAGGCCTGATGACGTCATTTAAGTAGCGTTCAGCATTCAGCGTGCCTCTCCGGAACAGCACAAGATCTGTACGTCCTCCAGCCCAGATGCCTCCCCAAACCATCAAACTGCCGCCCCCCATAACGGTCGTGTGCTGCAATAGCACAAGCCGTAAATCGTTCCCCTGGCTGTCTCCAAACTTCCTGGCGCCCATCATTGAAATCCAAACTGAATCTGGACTTATCAGTAAAAAGAACTCTTCTCCACTGATTCAGCCTCCAATCTGCATTTGGCGAGCCCAGTGGAGACGAGTCTGACGCTGACGCGGACTCAGGGGGACCCATTGTGCTGGTCGGCGTGAAAGGAAGTCAGCCTGGTGAAGCCTGTTCCGCACAGTTTGAGTGGAAACTCTGGTTCCTGTGGCAGATTCCAGGTCGGATTGCAGTCTTCTGGCGGTCACAAGCGTTGGCGCCTTGCAGAAGTGAAAAGGTACCGATCCTCTCGTTGGGTTGTAGCCCTCGGACGACCACTTCTTGACCTTGCCGAGAATTGTCCAGTTGCCTGGAAGCGTTGAAAGGCCCTGTGGATGACGCATTTGTGGACGCCGAGCAGCCTAGCAACGTCACTCTGAGAAACACCGCCCTGAAGCATTCCAATGGCATGAGCCACCTCAACTTCTGTCAAAACTCGCCGAACCATTGTCACTAGTGAAAACTGTACAGAAACAAGCTTGGGTTTTCTCTTTAATGAGTGCAATGACGAAGCATAAAACGAAACTCAGTCTGAACAGTCTGATTTGACCAATAGAAAAACGTGAAATCGTACCTAACACATCAAGTGCTGACTTCTTGTTTTGCACGTGCATCTTTTGCTGAGTGTTTACGGTGTTAGGTTGCAATGATTACGTGCTTTTCTTCACATGTACACTTATGTGAATATATATGTCATAGGACCAAAACGAGAAAGAAATGATTTTGTTGCTTGACTTTTTGTGAGGAGTATAGATAGGGATAGGTTCCGAGGGTAATATTCGCGTCTTTGCTGCTTTTAGTTTACCAATCGATATGAACAAAGTCTTTTCAGAAATTACTCCGGGAAACTGAACCAAATCTTTGCCTAAAGTACATGTTTTTATTTTTTTCGAAACGACCTTTACTGCCAAATTCAGTATTTGCACCTGTTTTCGGTGTCATTTTATAGATGATAGTGAAAGTTTTGGAAGGAATTTCAACTATTCAAGTATTCAGTTATTAAACTTCGATGTGAGAAAATCACCTGCCCCTTCAAAGTAAAAAAAAACTGTTATTAGATAAAATCGTATAAAGTGCACATGTTTGTGTTTCATATCGAGGCAAGTGTGTTAACTCGAACATAATTTTCCCATGTGCTGTTTTTTTCTTCTACAAATGTATGTTTACATCACGTTATGAGAAATGTATGTTTATTGAAACATCTCACAACGTGCATACACATAAGCCGATGAACATTATACTACTCGCATGATCCAAATGGCATAATATTTTTATAATTAAAGATTAGTCAAAATAATTTATATGGTGTCTTGGGGATATATAGACACATACAAAAAGTTACACAATATCTCGACACGCGTACAAATTAACTGGACTAAATTAAAGATAAAAACACAACAACGAAGATAGAAGTCCAGAAATGAACACTGACAAGGATTAAAAGTTACTTACGGATTTATGTAAAGTCCACTTTCAGATAGGTTATTATACAGGCCGTGTCTATGATTATAATATAGCGTCTTATCAGTATGTGAATAGTTTATGGAGCAACACGTTTCTCTACCTTAAATACTTCTAACTGTTACTGTGTCGAAAGAAAAGTACCAAGCAGTGTTTTTAGATGTATGACGTGCTGATAAAAGGTAGAACACACAATGGTTTCACTTGATTTAAAACATAAATTATATAACATGTCTCGGTTTTCAGGTATATCATAACTGCATAATATTATACAACAACCTCTTTCGTTTATGTTTCATTTACTACACTTCTGAATGAAAATTTACCCCATTAAATACGGCAAGGGCAGTGTTAAAAGTGATGTATATTTTTTTTCTTGATTTTGTGCGCTCTATCAATGAATATAGGACGGGCATTTGTTCTGCCTTGGTTCAACAAAGATCCCCCCCCCCCTCTTTTCAAAGTTTTCTTTTGGCATTGAGTCTACTAAAAGCAGGTATTGTTTAGAGATGTATATTGCGATTATGTTGTGAAAACTGGACTATATCTTTACCCCCCCGCAAAAAAAAATAAATAAATAAATAAAAATATTGAATTAATTGATATTCACTAATCTGCTAGGCTATTTCTAAAATAAAAAGATGGATAGCCTATAGGCACATAGAAGTGAATGTACCAATGCTACTCAAAAACAAACATTTGTTTGCATATTTTCTGTTATTCTGGATAAAATCTGGCTTTCAAAATGGCGCACTGACGGCCAGAGAAAACAGAAATATCTCGTATTGCAGTTCATTGGTTACCTTATTTTAGAATCAGCTACAATGATTTGCATTTATATAACCTTTCCACTATTTTTAATATAAACGTAATTAACATTTGAGGCATTTTTACATGTTTTTTTTCCTCCTATTATATTAAAATAATGGATTTCTGAAGCATTATTCTTGCATTTTTCCGTATTATTTGCATATTTTCATAGATATTGAATTACACAAAGCCCTCATAATACGCATCTCAGAATTAACATTTCATTACTGTATTTCTACTGGAAACAGCATGATACTGGCTAAAATTTCAACAGAGTTTAGCAGAAAAACATTTAATGGCATTTTCTTCAAAATAAAGGGAGGGAATTCAATCATTTTAAAACTGTTTATTTTGTATTTCCGTAGCTGCAATAAAAATAGTGCATTTTTTAAATTGTGATTTCTGTAGTATTAGTTTGATTTGTTTTTTTGATTGTTTCTTTAGAACAGAAACACTGAAGACACTGTTTTATATTTATGATAAAGTACAAAGTGTATACTCGAAAATCCGTACCCAATAACTTCTATATTAACTAGCACTTCAGTTTGCGTGATATTTCCACAATTTATTGAATCTTCTGCGATTTTACGATTTATATGTTGTATTTTCTCATTGCAGAAACTATTTTAGTCGTTCAAAAGCTAAAGTTAGATGGGAACGCATAAAATAGTGCACCGTTTTCAATAGTAAAGCAACACCGAGACGAAATTTTCTTTCAAAATAACCGCCCCTGTTTACAAGGTGTGTGTGACATTTCCGAAAAAAATCTTCAAATCAGCCACGACTGACAAGAAAATGATTATTTACACATACTATGCGTTAAAAATGCAATAAAACGACTGACAAGAAAATGATTATTTACACATACTATGCGTTAAAAATGCAATAAAACGACTGACAAGAACATGATTATTTACACATACTATGCGTTAAAAATGCAATAAAACGACTGACAAGAACATGATTATTTACACATACTATGCGTTAAAAATGCAATAAAACACCAAGCTGGTTCATTTTTACAGATATATATTACATTCTAGCAGCAAAGTATAACAGAAACAGCCATTTCAGTCTATCAAACACTTTATTTCAATCGAAATTTGGCGAAATATTTCTAAAACTTATCAAACTGGGTTAAAACAACTTTCTGAGAGACTGTGGTTTTGAAATATTTCAATGAAATGCAAATATTGATGCAATTATTCATCAATCACCAGCAGAGAAACAACCCCATTGTTGTTATTTTAAGTTACACTCAAATAAATCAAATCCTACAGTAATTCAATGTAACACCAAGTCCCAATCTCACTTTACTAGCTTCTGAAGATGCTACCTAAGCCAATTTCTGGAAAGAATAAATCATGAGAAACAATTTCATTCAGATTTTTTCATAGGATGACCACTCAACTTTTCCGGTATATCGTCTCGACGGAGATTACCCAAGTCACTTCTCTATTTTTATTACAATCCTTCGAAATTTCCAGTTGCTTTAAAACGACAAAAAAATAGCCAAGAATTGTCCACCACACTTAACCCTAATTTCAATTTGTTCTTGTTTTCAAGTAAAATGATTATCAGAACAACCGTTCCATGTTTGACCAAATCAGACAGTTTTGTCATCTTATAACTCCGCACAAACCCTGCACAATTTTGACTGGTTCCTGACAACACTAATTCGGTGGTGTATAACTTAAAATGGAGGTAGGAGTGTACTTCCTCACTGAAGAGTACTCAAGTCCAGTAATTTGTGTTGATTCGAGACTCAATCCTAACTCCAAAATAGACGTTCTACAATCTGATTGGGCGAGAGCGTTAACAGTGCCCAGGCGCTCAGTGATTTGCACGTTCTCGAGACGGGGATTTTCAATATCTTGCCTGTCCGGCGTTCTTCGGGGGCTTTCTGGATATAGGCTTTGAGTTGTACACTTTGGTGTAACACTTTTTTTTATTAATTCATTATACTTTATTGTTTCGTTAGGATTCTAAAGATTAAATTTTGTTTTAAATAATTCACAGGAGTGCCTATATATATTTCCTTGAATCGGATTCTTGCCTAGGATCTCAAGATGGAGCGGATGTAACTAACTTTTGCTTTTACTAACAATAACTAACACAGTAATCTTTAAATAATTTATTTCGTGATTATACTCAATTTCACTCAATTTCTACAGAATCTTTAGTTAAATAAAACATTTGTTCTTAAGCATAAACAAACTCTTTGTAGTCTATTGAAATAGTCTATGAATGCACCCACAGGTCGGAGTTGTCCTATTTGGGGTTCGAACACGGCTCTAAACCATCACACTTATGTCAGAGAAGTGGGATCTTAATATATTTCAAAATAGCGGACCATTTTCTTTTCGGACATATTTGGATTCCAATTCAAACCGCACACCCGTGCGACGTAACTTAACGGTCGACTTCAGGGCCCATATTATATAGTTTGGATAGGTAAACAAGGACCAAAAACGTAGGGAGCACTTTTGGACTGGGAGGATAGAAGAACCTTGAGAGGCAATTTTAGAGTTAAAAGTTCGAACCTGCAGACCCGTATGACGCTGCACACCCGTTCGACGCCGCATACATGTTCGGATCCGCAAACCCGTTTGACACCACAGACGTGTTCGGATCCGCGAACCCGTTCGACGCCACACACCCGTTCGGATACGCACACCCGTTTGACGCCGCATACCTGTTCGGATCCGCACACCCGTTCGACCCCGAATACCTGTTTGTATCCGCACACCCGTTCGCATCAACATACCCGTGCAACGTAGCACACCTCACATCATATTATGTATTAATAAAAGAAAGAGCTTGCGCTTTTTGTGTTTTTTAATTATTTTTTTTTTCATTTCTTTATTTAACAGAAAGCTCAAAGAACATATTTTAGCATGGCAGACCAACATGGTTCGGATACCGAAATAAATTTCAATATGAATGATCAAGGTGGGAATGATGAAGCTGGAGATTTTGGAGATGAAGGAGACCATGTTTACATTGCAAAGGAACGTTATATACGACGTCAAGCACCAAATATAAAACCCGATTCTTTTACTGGAAAAGAATACTGCGATTTATATCAGGCATACTTTGTGAACTGTGCAGAAGTTGCAGAATTGGTCAGACAAAGACAAATGCTATACCTCGCGACATCACTTAACGGATAGACTAGGCTTTATTATAGCTCATTGGCGCATCATGAAAAACGTTCATACAAAGTTCTTACAAATCATCTGGAACAAAGATTTGGCAGCATAAGACAGGCCAATCGATGGCTTTCCAAGATTCAACATATACTAGACAAAAGAATAAAACTGTGGGGACGAGATTTAGTTGTATGCTCAAAAGGCGTATGTGTCACTTGATCTAGTGGCACAAGCGATGCTAGCACTGGAGCATTTCTACAAATATTTTTCGCCGGAGATGAGGTGAAGCTGATGGATTATAGTTGTAGAAAAATCAGGGAAGCAGTGGAGATAGTCGAACGATACGAGGACGTATTAGGGAGAGCAAGCATGTCTGCAGGGAGCGATATGAGGTTTAGTTGCAGAGAAGTTGAGAAACATGAAACCTGCCGACTGGAAAGATGACATAGAACTAAATACCATAAAAGGAGCAATCCAGAGGATAGAGACACGTCATGGATAAACTTGAGGCAACTGAAAGGAAGCCTATAACTGACAGATCGTGTTTTACATCTGGTTCCAGAGATCTTTGTTAAGACAATGTCCACAAAAGAATAGGCAACCAAATAAAACCCACCTCAGGTACTAGGAAAGCTTCAAGCCGTCATCTTGTTAGGTCGTGAGATGGCGGAAGTAAAGTTAGAGAGAAATCGACCTAGTTATTGTGAACCAACATTCGAACAAAAAACACATTTAGAATTGACCGGTTAGGAAGAAAACAATTTTCTTGGTATAACTGACTATATATTAGAGGTAGCATGAACAACACATAATTATGTAGACCTTTAGCTTGACAGCGGGGCCACTTCAACTTTGCTATCTAAAGAAACATATGAGTAATGAGGAAGAGAAGGCAGGTACCAACGTGATAGAAGGAAAATAAACTTGCCATCAGTTAATGGGACCAGCATTAAAATAGGTGGTTTGATAAACGTATAAATAGAATTTGGACGATTCAGAGTTAAAATGGCTCTAATCGTATGTGATATATCATTGCAAGGCCTCTTGGTACAGGATTTTATAATGGAAAATATCAAACATTTGGACCTCGAAACGTTGGAGCTTAGTACTAGGGGTGGACATACAATGTATGATGGTAAAAGATGATGACAATAGGGTTGTTGAGTTACAGTAGAAAAAAAAATCGGTGCCAGTGAGGATATCGAGTCCCCAAACGCTTCCCGAAGTTGCGTTTGTAAGCGAGACAAAGATGGAGAAAATAGTTGAAGTAAAGATAATTAATAGATTTTTAGACCCTCATCGAAATAAAGCATTCATTAGAGTGGTGAATGATTGTGACGCAGTGTATACTTTGAAAAGGGTACAAGAAATAGATCAATGCTATCCTACACAGGAAGAATCAGGAGAACTGGATATTGAAAATGAGAAGGCTCAATCATGTGCTGCAATAATATACAGCGATACCAAAGATCCGGGAAAATCCAGGCAAGATATTTTACCGGAACATATAAAGTCAATGTTTGACAAAGGGAAAGAACAGCTGGATGAAAGTGACAGGGAGAAATTTGCACCGTTGCTTTACAAATATCGGGATGTCGTTTCGAAAAACTTCGATGACCTTGGATGCAAGATATGGTGAAACACAAAATCAACACATGAATCTCCCCACCCATACTGCAACCAGTTAGAAGACAGCCCTTTGGAAAACGTGACATAGAAACAGAGAAAGTGAATAAAATGCTCGACAATGGAATAATCAAACTTTCAAACAGCCCTTGGTATCTTCCTGTTGTTCCTGTATCGAAGAAGGACGGAACAACTAGATTCTGCATAGATTACCGGAAGTTAAATGAGGTGACTCTTCAAGATGCGTATTCCATACCAAGAGTAGATGATTGCCTTGATTCTCTTTCTGGATCGAAGTAGTTCAACTTCATGGACCACTGTAGTGGTTTCTGGCAAATAGAAAGGCAGGAAGAAGACAAAATGAAGACTGCATTTTCGAAAATTAGCCAAGGCGTATCTCATTTCTGAGTCATGCCATTCGGGCTTGTTAATTCACTATCAACCTTCCAAAGGCTAATGGAAAAGGTTTTGAGAGGAATTCAGTGGGTCGAATCACTTCTTAATATGGACGATATAATAACCCATAGAGAGACAGTTGATCAATATTTAATTCGTCTACAGCGTGTCTTCGAAAAACTTCGTATGCAAGACTCAAGCTGAAGCCGTCAAAAAGTGTATTCTTCCAAAAATGTGTACGTTTTCTTGGTCATGACTTGTCGGAGGAGGGCGCTGAAACGGACACTGAGAAAATCAAGGTTGTGCAGGAATGGCCTACACCAAGGAACAGCAAGGAAGTGCTAAGATCTTTTGGGTTAGCTTTTTATTATAAAAAAATTTGTTAGAGGCTTTTTGAATGTAGCCAGACCGTTGCACAAACTCTTTGAGAAAAACATTAGGTTCAGTTGGACAGACGAGTGTAAGGAGTCATTCAACCTGCTCAAACGAGCACTGACCACCACGCCAGTTCTTGCATATCCAGTATAGACCGTTCCAGAATTATTACCTCCCTAGTTACCTCCCTTGCGTCCGCCATTAAGTGACTGCGCAGATCGAATTAGTTTGATAATGCGGAGCTTAGAAAAGGTCCCATTTTTATAGCTGTAATGTGATTGTGACGTTGTATGTTAGAGAAACAGATTCATAGAAACCATATGAAGCATTTATTATCAGCAAAGATTTATCCTATGGTCTTCTAACTGAAAAAAGGTATATTTGTAAACGATTTTTTGCTGACATCTCAATCTATTGAACTGTGAAATAAAGGTCTTGTCATATTCTCTGGTAGATTAATCCTTTTTATTTTTATAAGAATTTCACGAAAATACTGCCTTTAAAAAGTACATGTATCTATCTTTAAAAAATATGACCAAAAAAAGTGCAGTTATATAGGTGTCATAAGAACTTTGTTTTCCGTATTACAAGAAATATCAACAACAATAATGTTAAAAATAAGAGGTAAAAGAATATCTTACAAACGTGTGGCTTGCAGCTATTATTTTCTTTCTGCATACATAAACACACACGTTGTACATATCAATACTTTGCAAAAACAGATTTCCCAAATGCAAGAAATAAAGAATAGAAAATAAAAGGTCCAACAGATTCAAAATTTCATACGGACTTGAAAATCTTGCTTGTAAGGAAGAATATATATTCTTAAATTTCATAAAAGAATCAGGAACAAATAAAGACCATGTTTTATAGCGTTCGGGCATTTTCTCAAGAGCAAATTTTGTTATTACAGTGTTTTATTGTGACTGATCAAGCTAGACCGACAATGACAATTAACGGTGAATTATCAAAACAAAGACAGTTTGTCACCCATATATTACGTAATCACATTCCTTCACCACAGGACACCGCGAAAGCCAAAAGACAGTTTGATAATTAAAGAAGCGCTAAATAATGTATATCTATTGTCAAGTATTCTTTGAAACTGTATCAAAGAATAAAACAAGTTTTAATTTGAATAGAGTGAACATACGGTTGATGAGTGAGATGTTTATTTTTGTCTTTTTGTCCAATTTGTAAGCTTTCAGAGTTGTTTAAATAATTGAAATCATAGTTTCACATTTCGAGAAGGAAAACAGTGATTTCAATATTATTTGCGTTTTACACATATGATATGTGGTTTACACAACTCAAGCTTCCACTTTTAACAGTCCATGGTCTTTTTTTCACAGCCTTTCATGTGTTAAATTTTTCAAGTTAATGATATGTTCAAGTCAGAAATAAAACATACAAAAAAGTAATAATAATACAATAAAATGATATTTATTCTGCAACAAAATGCACGCGATATAAGGCAGTATGTCAGCTTGAAATGTAATAAACTTTGCAGATTTATATGGAACTTATAACCATCACAGCGAGGTTTAGCAGTCCTTTAATGGCGGACGGTTACGCGATATTCATAATGGCGGCGGTCAATTTATCAATTATGAAACTATCTATTTGGCTTGGAATTCATACTCGATACCGATATTTCCGATATTACATCTGGAGTTGTGCTAAACCAAATGCAAGATGGTAAAGACACGGTATAAGCTTACATGAGCAATGCTATGAACGTGCACGAACGGTCTTATTGTGTTACCAGAAACGAACTGCTAGCAGTCGTAACGGTTTTGAAACACTTTCAAATTTATTTATAAGGCCAGGATGTACTTTTAAGGACTGATAATGCACCCGTCAGTTATATGAGTTCACTTAAAGTTCCAACTGGACAAGTCGCTAGATGGCTGCAAGAATTAAAAACCTATAATCTGACCGTTGTACACCGAAACGGGAAGAGCAATGCACATGCCGATGCGCTCTCGAGAAGGCCATGTAAATGGTGCAAACACCAACAAGAGATACAGAATGACTTTGAGAAAAATAACAAGACGTCAGATGAATGCAAGGAAGAGCATCTGGAAGAGTTTCTACCAGAAGTTAGACGCAGGATGCATCATCTGCATGGTCAAACAATCACTTTCTCTTAGATGGGTGTGACACTATTGAGTTTATCAACAAGCCAGATTCAAGATATACATATAGCCAAGATCAAAATGGACTTGCAGGATGGTAAACAGAGATCAGGTTGGACAGAAATTTCTGCTTGTTCCTCTTACCTGAAAACATTATGGCGGCAATAGGACCGACTGGAAATAGTCGGAAATCTGCTCTTCCGGCGATTCAAAACAGACGACGGAGATCAAATTTATTAACTGGTAACGCCAAAGGATAGACAACACGATGTTATAAGATATCACCACAACACACAGTGGGCATCTCGGTGTAGAGAAAACACTTGGAAAGATCAGACAAGCATTCTTTTGGATAGGGATGCTAGACATGGTAAGAGATATTGTCTAGGACGTGACGAATGTGCAGCAGCAAGATTATCAAGAACAGCAAACAAAGCACCTCTCGGACAGTACGAGGGTCGTCCGGAATGTTCGTAGACACCTGCTTTAATACGAGTATTTCGCATTAGAATTAAAAGAAACTTTCTCCAATCACTCAACAATTTTCTATGATCGATGCTACAAAATTTCAAATTTTCCGTTCTTAAACAATGAAACGGCACAGGTTTATGCAAAGGAATGTAGAGGTGTGTGGAGCACGCCATGACGTTACGTCGTGAATTTACTTACTAAAATGTGACGTCGGAGTTGAACCGCCGTTCTTCTTTCTTAAACTATTTACCGTTGCATCCCACACATTTCCTCTGTCTATCAACCCATTTGTCATACACCTTTGAATACCAGTCACTCTCAATTCCAGAAATAATGCGTAGTGTTGTTGTTCTTAGTTCAGTGAAATTCCTGAATTTTATACCTCTGAGTTGCGACCTTATCAATGGGAACACGGCGAAATCCATCGGCGCTAAGTCCGGACTTTATGGTGCATGCAGCAGAGTCTCAAACTCCAGTAACTGAACTTCTAGCGAAGTAGTTGCAGCCGTATGCGCAGGGGCATTGTCCTGATAAAGTATCACATTCTCCAAATTCTCTGAAAGTGCGGGTCTTTTCTTCCGTAGAGCCTGAGTGAGGTCTCTCCTTTGGACCTGAAAATAGCATTTCAAACCTACTTGCGTCTTTACATTTTAAGGCATTACACACGTGCAGTTAATATTACAATAATTTAATTTATAATTATGTGTATGCTAAAGTTTAATTAACAGGAAATAAAAACCACAATTACCTTTGAGTAGTAGTCTGCATTTGCATTAACAGTGGTCCCGTGGGGTACGGCGTGGGTGAGGATCATACGGTGTCTATCCATAAATAGAATAAACATGTGCTTTCCCATTGGCTCCGTAACTTTGGCTTTCTTTGGTGGCGGAGAGTCTTTATGCTTCCATACGCTAGACTGCTGTTTGCGGCTCAAAATAATGAAACCATGATTCATCAGTTGTAATAATTCTGTCCCAAAATGCATCACCGCCCCTTTTCCATTTGCGAAGAAATGATTTTGCTGCTCTAACACGTGCCTCTTCATTATCACCGGAAAGTAATCTGGGGACCCAACGTGCACAAACACGCTCCATTCCAAAGTTTTCATTGAGAATTTTATGCACAGTTGTCTTTGAAATATCACATTGTTCAAAAATATCTCTTACTGTAAGGCGCCGGTCCAACGTTAAGGATTTCTCATTAATAATACTTGGTCTTCCTGAAGTATCTGTAGTTTCAACTCTACCATCATGAAATCGCTTGTACCATTTGTTTACAAGAGCGCGAGAAACACTTTGCCACTACCGTTTGAATTGTTAAATTCCATCGTCTCTCCAGGCGTTTTCCCAAGCTCCATGCAGAATTTTACTAGCACACGCTGCTCCGCCAAAACGTCTGACGTCGTCATTTTTGGCGAGTTTTCTTCCATGATTATTGACAATAGTTCTTCTCACTTTTTTATTTCTAAAGCGATAACGTTCAATTCATAACAATATGACATCAGCGGGACATCAGCGTAAAATGGTGTTCTTGAGATGCATGCTCTTATCACACCAAAACCTTATCACATTGATAGACTGTGGTAATAAGGTTCCTAGTTGGGTACCCAAGAAAAGGCAACGTTACTAAACGTATAATAGACACGTCAAGAACATGTTAACGTATCCACTGACTTGAACTTTGTATTGTGGATGTGTGTGTAAATAAACAATATAAATGAAAATATGTTTTTTATCACAGCGTATATTATGTAATACAATATATAGAACTTTGACTTATGTAAAAATGTAGGTTATGAGCAGAGAACATATCTATAAGTGTGTAAAGTAAGGGTGTTCAACGGGCAACATGTGTAAAATGAAGAACTTTTAGAACTTTGACCAGTACAAAATATCGAAAAGGTAGTTTTGACTACAGAAGCTTTCGCGCATTTTTCCCCGGGACAGCAGATGTTGTTTCCGTCCAACTCCTGTGGGTGGCCAAGCCTTTATTATTCTTTGTATGTACTAAAATCTTTCATTGTATGTCCTAACTGTAACAAGCATAACTAACAAAATTAACATCAAACATTCTTTACATGGAAACATGTTGACTTTGTCCTGCAATGTTCCGCGCGTGGGTAGCACTCAAGTCGCATTTGATTGGTTAGAGCTCATCGGTGCCTGACCGTAATGACCCCTTGATGTCCCGGAAAAGAGAAGACACTTACCAGGACCTTAGACCTGGAGAGTCATGTAAAGAGCAGTGCTCTTACTGATGAGGCCTCGAGAAGCAAGGAAATGTTTTACCGTCAGGCTGGACTTTACTTTGCGGTGAATCCCATCGACTACGCCAATGTAACTAAGGCCTCATCACACATGGTAGTGAGTTAGCCTATTCTATAAGAAAAGAGTTCAGGAATTGGGCAGAGGGGTTTGAAGTAAGAAAAGACAGTTTGGATATGTTGAATAAAGGTTGAAAGAGGGGGAAGTCTGGTCTAGGAAGAAAGAACGTTGAGGAAGATGAGTGAGTAGTGAACGTCCTAACAAAGACTACGAACAAACATAAAGAGCAATCAAACAGCAGCAGAAGAGGAAAGAGACAAGAGTGTTTTGAGAGTGACATGAACAAGAAACTAAAATCATCAGAAAAAGGAAGGATTAACAAAACACAGAAGATAATAGAAAACTGGCACAAATAAAAAGCAACATACTTCAAAAACAGAAAACAAGGAACAATTAAAGTGTTGGAGGAATGGGGCGTAAAAGTGAAAATTTAAAGTTATGTAATGGTAAACTGTAAACTTTTCAAATGAATTGAGGTTGCTTCAGAATGACTAAAGAGCAGTTAATATTTATATATTTTAATAAGCATTGTTCAGATGGAATTAAATAAGTTGTTTGTATGAATTTACTAATGTTCACATGTACTAAACTTTGTAAAAATGTATATTCTTCAATTGTAAAATTGTTGCTTGCATATGTGTGCATGACATTGACTATGGACTTTCATTTCTTTTTCATTTCCTAAGTTATTTCTAGGTGCTTATGATTGTTATTCCGGAGGATTACTTTTACTAGGATGTGGAAAGTGTAATATGAATAGTCCCCCTTCCTGATGTAGAACTCTTTCTAAAACATATGCTAAGTTTATAAATGTTTAAGACAGTGTAAAGCTTCACATTTATAAGCCTGATTAAGTAATATAATACTCAGGATATGCCAGGATAGCTGCTTGTAAACTTTGGTAGACTTTTGACAGGTCGCGAAAACTATTGACATCTGATGCAATAAACGCATGTATTCAAACTAGATATTTAAGAAAAAATATACCATTCTCAAATATTTGATGACATAATTTATAGAGAGAGTCTCTTCCTTTCATAATGAAATGCATAATTAATTTACTTCGTGTTTTGTAAACATTGACGTCACAGTGCATGCTTGGTTTTGTCTAAAACTTGATCGACTTCCGGACCAGGAATGTTTAGGTTAGAAACTACTAAATCAAAGGGACGATCCAATAAGGATATTTTATTGGAAATCAGCGTGGACTGCTCGGATCTATTTTCTTTCGGTGTAGAAGTCGAACGGCTAACCACGGAAACCTTTGGCGCCAAAATAGACGTTCTAAAATCTGATTGGTCGAGAGGATTTAGGGTGCTTAGGCGCTCAGTAATTTGCATGTTCTTGCCTGTCCGGCGTTCTTCGGGGGCTTTCTGGATATAGGCTTTGAGTTGTGCACTTAGGTGTACACACTTTTTATTATTTCATTATTATACTTTATTATTTGTGGTTAGGAAGTTAAAGATTAAATTTTGTTTTAAATAATTAATTGGAGTGCCTTTATATATTTTCTGAAATCGGATTCTTGCCTTGGATCTCAAGATGGAGCGGATGGAATTAAGTTTACTTTTATTAACAATTACTAACACAGTAATCTTTTTAATAATTTCTTTCATTGATTATACTCAGTTTCACTCAATTTCTGCAGATCCTTATTTAAATAAGTCATTCGTTCTTAAGCATAAACAACCTCTTTGTAGTCTATTGAAATAGTCTATGAAGGCACCCACATATCGGAGTTTTCCTTTTTGGGGTTTGAACACGGCTCTAAACCATCACAATACCATGTTTCAGTAGTTCTTTCTTTTTTTTCTTTTTTTTTTAGTGGGGGCACTTCTTATATATCATTTTCGGAAAAAAATATGCTTTTATTATGAGGAATAGAAAAACAGAAAACAGTATAACTGTTCTTTTTACAGTAAGACGAATAAATACTGATAATGAGACATTTGTCTCTTTGCTTGTTATACCAGAGTGAGTATTTCCTCATTAGATGGATTGCTTCTTAAAAAAGATAACTAAACCGTTGGTTGAAAAAATGTCCACTCAGATTCAGCCTAGTGTTAGAATCAATATTACTTCCTAACGGTACAGAAAACAGACCTACACAAAAACAATGTTGTTTTGAATTCAGTGATTTGCGATTTCTTGCTTGGGCTGTAATGCTATACAAGTGGGCATTATTAGTACGCTTGCTTCTACTTTAATGAATAACGTTTTCCCGATGAAGTAGCATATAACTCATTCTTTGTTAATTTTTGTATGACTGGTTTTCAGTTTCTTTTAGACGAATCAACGTTAATTGTGAATCAAATTATCAAATATTCTCAGAAGAATTTATGTTCATTGTGCATGAATGGTTTTCAATATTTTTTTTTTCCAGACGAATCTGTATATGTTATCAGTGTATACTTGTTTTTAAATATTCCTTTTTATTGTGTGACAGACTTAGAACATTATTTTTGACGAATCTTGTTACTGTTCCGCTTTAATTAAAAACGTTCTTGTGTGAATAAATAATTGGCTTTGATGAAATAAATAGAACTCTCTATTTAGTTTATCGATAAAATGCCGATTACCTAGACTTGTAAACGTCACAATTAAAATTTAGTAAAAGTTAAGTCAAAAAAAGAGTGTGGCATCAAATGTAAATATATAAGTGAAACATACGTGAAGCATCCTTTTACTTGTTATGTGTATCTAGAATGTACATGCATAAATTAAATATGTAACATGCAACCTTCTTGTACGAGTTTATGTCAACAGTGTATATGTCCGAATGAAACATGCACGAAATATCTTTTAAACGGTTATGTGTTTCTACAATGTACATGTAAAAATGAACTTTGCATGACGCTTCATTTTTGCACAAATTTGTGTCAATAGTGTGTATGTCTAAGTAAGCATGTGCGACAAGTTCTCCTTACAGGTAAATCTATTGTATTAATTATGCCTGCTTGCAAGTCCGAACGAAGAATAAAGTAACCCATAGCGTGACCACGAATATCATATGGGTTTAAGATATAACTTTTTAAAGTCATAAATATATCAAATTTATTACAAAGCATGATTCGATGTGAAGTTGATTTAGCAGTGTTCCACTTCCACTAGATCTATTTGGCTTGTTCTATTTTCTTTGTATAACATGTTCACCTCTGCGGGAACATGGTCAGATTGAATATAATGAGATTACATATATGATTACATATAGTTCTTAGTTTTTCAAATTATTACTAAATTTGAGCGGAAAAGAATAAAAATGTCTGTAGACAACCATAGAGAACTTGAAAAGAATCATGTTGACATTGGTAGCTCTGATGGCAATAATGATGAGTTAAAAGAGCCTTTTGTAAAAATCGTTACAGAGAAAAAAGCTGAAAAATATCTTATATATGGAGTAAACAATACACCACCTATACACATTACTGTAATATGTGCTTTACAGGTATGATTTTATTTGTTTCATTTTTAGAATAATTTGGCAAATATTTGGCCATAGAAAAGGTACATGTACTAGCAAAGCGGGGCCTCGGACTTTTGCTATCCCGTCTATAGAAGTTTATTTAGGTTACTGTTAATGTTTGAATGTCACCGTCTAAATAAAAAAACCAGTTTGACGGCCACCATGGTTTAGTGTATACAACAAGTCAACCTACGTTTAATCAACTAGTGAACGAGATTTTGTTTTCTTAATTTCTTGTAACTAAATTTCTTCATTCGTTTGTTTCATCGTCAAAACAAGGCCCCTTTTCACTTCACTATCTGTTCCCACAAATCGCTCCTGTAATCTTCCTATCTGTTTCCACAAAGCACTCCTATAACCATCATATCTGTTTCCACAAAACACCCCTGTAACATTCATATCAGTTTCCACAAAGTGCTCCTGTGATATTCATATCTTTTTCCACAAAGCGCCCCTGTAACATTCATATATGTTTCAACAAAGCGTTCCTATAACATTCAAATCTCTTTCCACAAAGCGCTCCTATTACCTTCATACTTATTTATTTCCATAAAGCGCTCTTATAACCTTTATATCTGTGTCCACAAACCCCACTGTAATATTCAAATTTGTTTCCAGCAAGCGCTCCTGTCACTATCAGGACAACTGATTGTCTCCCTTCTTGTAGCAGAAGCGGTGTGTGCCTCAGAAAACAACGTGTTCAAGGCAAGACTACTTAGTTCTACATTGTTTATGAGCGGAGTCACTACAGTAGCTATGAATCTCTTCGGCACAAGGTATCTGTTTATTCATTATTTAGACTCAATCCTTTGTATACAAATGTAATAGCTTCAGTTTTGATAATTGCTGACCTTACCTACAAAATGGTAAAAATACACTATGTTGTCTACAAAATGACTACCTAATCTATGTTAAATGCGTGTATTCTGAAAAATGAATGTTAACTCTGTCCATGGACTTTCATTAGTTTATAAATACGCACGAAGAAAATGCATCAGTATCATCAATGGCATGTCTGCTAGCGCTGTCACTTAGGATTTGCCAGAGCTTTAAATTATCACTATCCTTCTTTTATAGGAAAGAGCAAACGTACCAAAGCTTGTCTTTATATTGGTATCATGGTACAAAATCTTCATCTGACAGTTAAAAGAAAATTCTGATAGATCTAAGAGCGCTTGTTGTACAATTTCTGGTTGCTTCCATCTGGCAGCCGTTCACGCTTGCTAAACTCTGAGGCATGAAAATCTTTATTCATGCATTTAAAATTTTAGGTTGCCATTGTTCCAAGGGGCATCTGCGTCTTACATTATTCCGTTATTACTAGTTGCCAACGTCGATGGAGATTTCTGCACGTCAGAATCAGGTTGTTTTCATTTGCTGGTTTCATTAATATCTGCCTCCATTTCAGCTCCTGAAAACTTCTTTTTTCTTATTGTGTTTCCATAAAAGGTATTTACATATAACATTAGTTATATTAAAATGATTAGCAAGGTGTCTTTTTAAACGAAGACGTAAACTATCACAAGGAGTGTAAATTTTCAAAAAGAAAATTGCGCTTTCAACATGTGTTTTAAGTCAGCAATGCCAATAATAACTAGTACAAAAAATATATATTATCAAAATAAAAATAAATTAAAACTCTTTGAAAAAAGTCTGATTTTTCAGAAACAAGTAACTAAGTTGATAGAACTTATGACTCAACCTTTTTGCATCGTATATGTATATATTTGAGTTTATCTATTTGTATATGTGTTTGACAATTTAATTGCAACAAAATGTGTTTAAACTCAAGTAGAAAATTTGCCGCGCATTTTTTTCGGCAAGTATGCAATTTTTTATCTGTTATTCTTTTTTGACAGCTCTCTAATCTTGGATTTGTTGGGAAAAAAATAGCAAAGAAAATAGTTATTATTTACATGACAATGTTAAAATCTTTAAGAAGTGCAAGACATAATGTCGTGGCCGTTTATACACTTCGGTAGTCTGGTTAAAAAAATGAATTACGCAAAAACAATCTTATTGATAGTGATCCCCTCAGTTACTGTTATGAAAATGAAGTGATCGCTGTGAAAAGGCACTTCTGATGAAAGGGAAAGTATGAAGTTTGAGAAGTTTGACTACTTTCACGAAAAGGAAGTAACAGCTGCATCGAGTTAGATATACTTTAATGTAGGGAAATAATCGCTGGGTGGAGTTTCATATACTTAAATGGATAGGAATGGAAAGTATGTAAGCAGCCAGTTTGTATTAATTAAATATACCTAACATAGTAGCATTATAACAGAATTTACATCGAAATCAACCGTTTCAAAGAGAAATGGAAGTTTATGCATCAGAATTTATTGCGCAATCAAAGAAACTAGGGCACAGCCATTATCGCAATTTTTAATCTCGCGAGACTGGTGAGACTGAGGCTGTGGCGTCAGTTATGCACTTCCGGAAGTAGATTTATCCCTCAAGTAAGAGGAGTGATGCAGAATTACCGTGCTAATATATACGCAATTTTGCACATCAGTTTTAAAATACAAAAACTTATTAAAAAATCATGCGTTTACTGTTCGATTTTTACAAGTAAATTAAGCTTTGGTGTCGATATAATGTTTGAATTTATACCATGGCAGTTGATAAAAATTCCATTTTTTCCATAATTAGTTTTAAAATACCAATGATGCATATCTTAACAACATATAACATGTTGTGTTAAACTTCCCCACGCGCTCCTAGATCATTACGTCATTTACATTTGTCATGTTAGTGTAGTCAAATTTAGTCAGATGTCCTTGTGTTACCTGTTTTTTGACTTGGATGGAAATTTACCCAATTTTCAGATGACATGTACATTAAGCGGGAATTTGTGTCTGCTTAAAAATAACATCCAATGAAATGTCACAGAGCAATAGATTACTTCTGTTTTTGTTTTGCTTTTAGACAGACTTTTTAGGGCTTTTTATGTTGTTTTATATTATACGTTTTTTAACTCATTTTTTCACTATTTTAAACATTTCTTGGTGCTAAAAAAGTCATTCATTTGTAACGAAAAAAAAATCATACACAAGAAGTCCAACAGATTTATTTTTCTTCATTTTTGTCAAATCTGTTATTAGAACTTTTCTATAATTTCTGATGATTTTCTCAAAGAAGTGTGTAACTGACGTCACGCGCACTTGTATTCAGTTAATGGCGGCACTCACGCACTTTATCAGTATCGAAAAATCAGCAATTTATTTTGTTATAAAGTTTTAAATACCATTCTTTTTACGGATTATCAGCACTTACCATTTATCGTATGTTTTTTTTCTAATATCATTATTTCTTAGCATTGCCTTTCCCTTTAAGAGAGACGAAAGTAACTGGTATAACTGCAGTGTGGGTTTGATATACTTTACTGAAAGGGAAGCAGTTGCTACAAGGGTGTACATAGTGTTTTGTTTCACCTTTCTATTTCGTATTCTTATTATCTGAGAATTAAACTTTTTATCTGTACATTAATTAAAGCGGCGAGTTCTTACTTCAACGGGACAGATAATTCAACTATAAGAGGTTTTCCAATGGAGAAAATACTTAACAACGTCCGTGCAGTAAGCGTTTTTTTATGTTTGTTGTTGTTTTTGTCTTTTTAAATATCAGTATACGTAATCATATTTTAGCAAATTTTATGATGTGTGTTTAAAACACGCAGCGACTTTGTATCTTCAAAATATTTTAACGTTCTCGTGAAAAAAATGAAAATAACGTTTAAGATCCCGGAACAGGCAATTCTTTCAGTGCATCTAAAGCCATTTAAGTCATCAATTTATATAAAGGAAATATAACTTTTCTGAATCCTTTTTACCATAGTAGTTAAGTTGTTTTAAATCATTTATAAATTACAAACAGATTCAGTCCAAACAAACAAGTCTCTTGTTAATTTCAGATGCAAGGCAGTTTAATGATAGCCGGTGTTGTGCATGCCTTCCTAGGATTCACAGGTTTGGTTGGTCTCCTGCTGCGATTTGTGGGACCTCTGACAATTGTTCCGACACTAGTCCTTATATTCATATTTATAGTCAAACCTGTTCTGAAATTTGTTGAAGTCAACTGGGGAATCGCCATGTCGTAAGTTGCTCTTTTTGTAAAGATTAGCAAGGCCGTAAAAATGCCTTTCTTTGAAAAGAACATATATAAATATAGGATCTGACAAAAGTTTCCATTTCATATAAAACTTTCATTCAGCGAGTTCATTAGCCCCTGGCAAGCTTAATTATGTAAGGAAGAGCTGAATAAAAGTCTATATAAAAGGCTAACGAGTGTCAGATGCTTTTAAATACATGGTCAAAAGAAACATTGATGGGTCTTAACAGCTGCTTACAAAACATCCGCCAAGAAAAAAGTTCCAAACAGAATGTCAAATTATGTCAGAAATACTGAACAGAGAAAACATGTCTTCGATAAAGGACATCTATATAATAACAAATTTAAAGACTGACAATAAATAAAAATAATTATTGTGAGGCAAGAAGTAAATGTGTAATGTTTTATTAGCTGTTATATTACACATGTGTAATGTAAATGTCATGTGATAAAAATTAAGTAGGAATCACCTGTATTCCGTTATACACGTAATGTATATCTATGTCTTAAAAGATATAATATATTTTCTTTGCGACGTATTGCCTTCTTTCTCTATGTCAGAAAATATGGTTCTAAATGTATAAGTTAGTGTCTGGTTGTCTTAAAAGCGCGTAGTATTTTAACATACAAATGTAGATATATACAAAATGATCTCTCTTCAGCACTGTTGTTGTAGCTGTCATCTTGTTTCTGTACTTGGGAAAGCATGACATGCCTATACCAATATGGACTCCCTCTGGGGGTTACAGAATCATACGCTATCCTCTGCATCAAGTATTTGCTGTAAGTGTATTGATTTTAACTGATATAAATGTGTTCCTTCTTTCCATATGTATCTTAGGAGGGGTTTTGCTCACTAAATGAAAATCGCTGTGTGGCTAATTGTCCGAGACGGCTTTTGTCCACTTAATGAAATCATTGGGAGAGTTTTGGTCTGGAAGAGTTTTTGTGCCAGAGTTTTGTTCGCCCCGGTAATTTAAAAAGCTAAAAGACATTAACTGTCGTACTCTGTTTCAAATAAATAACTTTTTCTTGTCTTTTCAGTCTGAATGTGTTTTGTATATTGTTTAAAAGTGTTAATAATCACTAAAATTCCGAACGCGATTATTGTATTGTAATACTTCAGGCAATAAACGAAATGCACAAATGCGGTACTGCTCAGTAGATGCATTTAATGCTAATGCTTTCATCTTGAGCTCTTTACACAGTACATTTATTTTTAAACTATTGAACTAATGGCTAATTAAATATTGAGATCAAATCAAAACGCTTTAAATGGCAATTTCTGTGATTACAGTACTTGTAAAATGCACCAAATAGTACTGCCTGTCCAGTCAAACTAAGCTGTACATAATGGTGTCTCCCTTGCACAAATGTAATCGAAAGAACACGGATTTTCTATCTTGAATACTAGCCTGAAAAATATGTAAGTGCAAGGAAGATAACATGCATCTCAAGTAATCTCAACTTGTAAGTAAACACTCATACTAGGTTTGGGATTTTTTGTTTCACGTCGGTATTAAGGACCCGATTTCACTTGCAGAAGTAAAATCTACTGATAAAAATGATTTACACATGTGTTATAACTATTCTCCTAATGAGTTTCTAAAGTCATAACAGACATTAGACAATTTTTATGTTTAAATCGATTAAGATCTGTTTAGGGTCTCGTGACTACGCTCTTGATCGTAACTAATTTGCATTTAATTGGTGTAGCATCAAGGTAGTGAATCTGTAGGTGTTTCCTCGTGTTTATATATGGGTTTGTAGCTGTTCACATAACGGGAATGTTCGTCTGAAGCATATTTATAACGTATGTGAATTCTATTATTTTAGTGTATTTCATCTTGGTAAGTAAAACAGCCTTTAAGGGTCTTGGCTATATTCTAAGTATATTCTAACAACTAGGGAAAACTTGGCAACCAGTTAAATAAAAATTGATCAAAAAGTATCTTAACTTCAAACTTTCAGATACTTATATCAATTTTGATCAACTGGATGATCTGTGGTATCCTTACCAGATTTGATGTTATCCCTAACGACCCGGATCATCATAGTTACAAAGCACGAACGGACGCACGAGTTGACGTCATTGAAAATAACCCTTGGATAACACTCCCGTATCCAGGTTGGTTGTGTCAAAAGAAATGATTGTCCCTCAAAATCTCTACAATAAAGAGTGTTTTCCCAATTAAAAATCGCAAACAAGATTTTAATTTACAAATGTAGATTATTTTCCCTTATAATCATTGTTCTATTTGTTCTCTTGTTTAACATTCTGCAGCATATTTACTAATAAATGTCCGCATATACACAAAAGAATTTGTTAAACTTGTTGATTTTCGAGAATCAACAACTCCAGCATAGCTGAATGTGCTAAGATTGTATGTTTCAGGTCAATATGGCACCCTTTGCTTTACTGGTACCAATGAGTTAAAATTGAAAGTTAAAGTTAACTTTGGCACCTTTTGGACATGGTAATGTTTATGTGTTCAAATTTAATGTTTGAGGTCAATATGTCGCCTTTGGGTTGGCTGGAAGAAATGTGTTAAAATTCGTATTTCAGGTCAATATGGCGCCTTTGGGTTAGCTGGAAGAAATGTGTTGAAATTTTGTATTTCAGGTCAATATGGCGCTTTTGGCTTTAGTGGTGCTGCTTTTCTTGCATTTATGATTGCGACGTTTATGTCTGTCCTAGATTCAATAGGTGATTATTACGCATGCGCAAAGGTTTGTCGAGTGCCACCGCCGCCCAAACATGCAGTGAATCGTGGGATTTTAATCGAGGGTGTTTGTAGTTTCCTGTCTGGTACTGTAGGGTGTGGTCACGCCACGTCGACATATGGAGGAAATATAGGGGCCATTGGGGTTACAAAGGTATAAAAATGCACAGAGGTATGTAGTTCATGCATGAAGCTTGTATTACAAGGGTCGAGTTTGATCCCTGCTACTCCACAAAATCTAGTATTACTAAGTGTCTATCTTAGTACTATCTCCTACGACTATACACATCAGGAGGAGATTGGTCACAGGAGCAACCGTTTCCTCATTCCTCAAATATAAAGATAGAGAGAAATATCTAATAAGAGAACTAACCTTAGGTTGATTTAAATGCTTATAAGATAATTCAAATTAACCATAATATTCTTAAATAAAAACATTCTTTACGTACATCATCATAAACTTTCTTTCGTCAAATTTTCGTCTTTCGTATCTACTTGAATCACACTGCTATGTGGTTGAGATAAATATGTTACAAGCACTTTTCCATGATTTGTTTGGTACATTTCTTTAATCACTGATATATTTTCAAAGGTAGCAAGCCGTCAGGTGTTCATAGGAACTGGTATTCTGTACATTTTATTTGGGGTATTTGGCAAGTTTTCTGCAGTTTTCATCACGTTACCCTATCCTGTTTTGGGCGGAGCAATTGTAGTAATGTTTGGAATATTCTTTGGCGTAGTCATATCGAACCTTGAGGTAAGATTTACAGCATTTAAAGTTCGATGAAACTTAAGTAAATGGAACTTTGACAAAATTGGTTTTGAATCTGGAAAAAAACCTTAATAACGGTCTTCACACAGGAAACGTTTTTATTTTTTAATATTTTGCAATTAAATCTGTTGAAATTGCTCCTGAAACGAACAACCTAAGCAATGGTTGAAACTGAAAATGATGAACAGCAGTGTCAAAAGCCCTTCATTAGGCATGAATATTTTCCGTTTAAGAGTATTCTTTTTTTCTGGCAGGTAACAAACATGTCTTCTCCTAGAAACATGGCGATCGTTGGGTTATCAATATTTATTGGGCTGTCCGTACCGACATGGGCACAGAAAGAAGAGAAGCCAATCTCAACAGGTATAAACCGAACTTAGAAAACAATGTTTGTTGGTTATTTTAACACCAGTCAGAATTACATGTTTTGTTTGGAATAAGTATTTGCTATAAGAATAAGTATTAATGTTTCTTTTGTAGATCGCTTGGTCTTTTCAAAGTCTTTTTTATCTAATACACTTTTGGTAGAGATATGTTCTTAAAATTATAAGTTTAGTAAAGACTCAAACAGAGGTGGTAAAATTGAATGATCGTGTTTGTTCTGCTATACTTGTTTTTTTCTTTCCTTAGGAAACGAGCAGTTTGACAAAATTATGTCAATGTTGCTAGGCAACCCAAATTTAATTGGCACTATACTGGCTTGCTTTCTTGACAACACGGTACCAGGTAAGAGCAGTTAATGCAAAAACCTTACCAAAAGGTTTACAAAATAAGACAGAAATTAACATAAAACATAAGGAAAAGAGAAACAGCTATTTGAGCAAATGATATCGGCATTAAGCAAAGACCTAAAATAACAAAGACTATCTACTCTCTCAAAATCTCGAGGAAAGTAGATTAGACCTCGCAAAATCTTGTTCGTAAAATTTCTAAGTTGTAGCAAACTTACTGTTGATTAAATTAAATTACATTATATAATAAAGCTTGAACCTTTTTTACAAAATAATACCTAACTAAGAACTATCAGAACTGAACCGTTAATCTAAAGAATTTGTAAGCTCGAAAAGTCCCTATGTGATAAGGTTTATATAATAATTGTTTAAATATCTGCACCCTGATTTACTACAAACCGCTAAAATATTTTGTAAAGTATGTTTCTTTTCCTTTTATGCAGAAATGATCATCTTATACAAATGATTTCCACATTGTTTTCACTGATTTAATATTTTAGTATTTTGGAAAATGTTGACTGGTGGTTATTCCGTAGACTGCTTCTGAGAATTTCTCTAGCAGATATTGCTGAGCTGAGGTTTAAATTTTTTAACGAAGAGTTTGAATATAACTACTATGAATATACAATTGCATTTCTGTTTTATTTATATAATAAAGGTTCGGCCAAGGATCGTGGCATAGCAACGTGGCAGGTGACAAAAGAGGACGAGGCTGCTGAGATAGACAGAACACGGTACAACGAGGGTTATGAGGTGTACGAACCACTGCTACCTGAGGCTGTTTTGAATTCAAAACTCGTGAAATATGTGCCCTTCATTCCATTAAGCAAAAGAAATCTGACCCTATATCTAATTCTGTGTAACTCCTAAATTGTTCAAGGCAACTGCCAACTTGTAACGCGTATTTAATGTTCATTTCTCTACGTACCAGATTTTGTTTCTGGGAAACAGATGCGAAATTCATAGGTGGCCACTTGGTAATTCTTATCCTACTAAATTATAAATATAAACTTATCTACAGTTCCGATTTAGAGACCTGTTGACAAGAATACACGCCCAAAGTCTTACTGACTGAAAAAGTAAACAACACAGACCACGATCAGGTCGAACGAATTTGGTTTCCTGGTCGTGGTCTTCGCTGGTTTCAAAGGCAAAGCAATTAACGGAGTATTTAGAATCATTAGATATTGATATTGATAAAAAAAGAAACATATTTTCTTACTAAAGTTTTTTTTTTCATTTTTATCTTTATGTTATAAAGTTTTTGTTATTATATAATTATGATAGAGTTAATATCCCAGTTTATGGACCTGACAAATGTGATAGTTATTGAGGCCGCTACATTTTCGAGGTGAACATATATTATAGTAAAACATTGATAACTCGAGATCCTGTTGGGACATGCAGAATGCACGAGTTATCCGATGTCTAGAGTATTCCGAAATCTGCCATATTTTCAATAGTTACGGAACTCCTAATATTGCGCTGATGTGCTAAATCGCACAGTCCTTTGATAATGAACATCAACCTAACATTTATATCGCCTTCAGATCTGTGTACGTTAGACTTAATTTGCATTTTAAAATGCAAATATACAAGGATACTACGGTGATGCGTTATATTTACGCACTTATACTACACATCCTTCTGACGACATTGTTTATTGCTGAAAAAGAAATCTACGTGACCGGGTCTGCTGTGTGTAGTATTATCTGAAATAAGATACATTTGTGACGCAATTTGCAACGTCAGACAATAATCAGCTCTTTGTCTTTTTATTAATAACATGGTTTGCCGTTGTTAGATTAGAAAAGAACTTGTGCTATTTTCTTAAAGTTACATTTAAAATTTCGACTGACAGTTCACTTCTCCAAGTTTCACCATACATTGAACCTGATTCTATTTCTAGTATTTGGAAAACAATTTGGAAACACTCTTAGTTGTCTGTGAATCTGATGGTCTAAAGTGTCAATGTAAGATTTGGAGCGATTCTTTATGTAACAAAATATAGATGCTGATAGGCTCCGAAGTTGATAATCGCATCTTTGTTTAGAAATATCTCAAGGGAAACTGAGCCATTTTTTTCCCTATAAGTACATGTTTTGGCTTGCTTCGAAACGACCTTCACGGAAATATTTAGTATTAGCATATGTTTACGAGTGTCATTTTATACACGATTGTGAACGGTTCGGGCGTATATACAAATATAAATGTCAAATATAAACACTGCATATGAGTTTCTGAACTGTGAGAAATCACTTGCCACTTCAAAGTAAGAAATATATTAAACGTGCAAATCCTAATGTCTTATATCGAGGCAATTGCGTGAACTAGAATATATTTTAATCGTGTGTTGTTGTTTTGTTTTCTTACAAACATGTGTGTTTTTACATCACGTTATGAATGCATGTTGACTGAAACATCTCACAATGTGCATAACACGCTCCGATGAACATAAAATTGATCGCCTGAAGCAAATAGAAAATATTTTTTATAATATTAAAGATTAGTCAAAAACAATTATATGTCGTCTTGGGGATATATTGACACATACAAAAAGTTACACAATATCTTGACTCTCATACAAATTAGTTGAACTAAATTAATGATGAAAACACTACCAGAAATGAACACTGACAAGGATTGTAGTTACTTATGAGTTTATGTTAAGCCGTGTCAATATTTCTTATCACATATCTTCTTATCACCATAAAAATATATTTTTCAAAAAAAGGTAGGGTAGGAGGAGGGAAAAAAAAATCTTGAAAAAAAAAATCGGAAAGTCTTCTTATTTCTATTTATTCCTGAATACTGTCATACATGTGATAACTTCGGTAACTCACAACTGGATTTTCAGCTGGATTTTTAGCTTGAAAACTGGAATTTTTTATCGACTCGTTTTCGCAAAAAGAAAGACAAGGAGAATAGAAAAGAAAACTAATGAAGTGTTTTTTGTTAATACATAAAGGTTGCACCACATGCAAAAGGCATAATCTGATCCCTTAGCACACTTTCCTATCCATTTATATTCAGATTCCCACTGATGACTGAATTTTTTTTTTTGTCTTTTGAATTTTAGCTTTTGGACCTAAGTCCTTACACAGATCCCATTTTGTGAAAAGTCTGGGATGTGTTTCCAGTTTCACCAGAATTTTTTTAACAAAAGTACAAACGATTTTAAGATATAAATTATGTTGATTCATTGTAATTGTTTCTTTCAAAAGTAACCACGACAGAAATATTTAAGTCTTAGAGAAAAGGAAACTTTTTCAATGAAAAACTGGTATTTATAATTAAATAATGAACACTTATCTTAATCAATCAATTGAATGTTGTAAGTTTGCCATATAAAAAGTCTCCAAGACACTGTTTTCTATAAATATTAAAATACGGCGGGGTCGCGGAAATATATGACAGACGGAATTTATCCGAGATTTTCACTCGCTGCCTTATGTTTAATGAACTAAATATTTGCTGAAATTGGTTTCCTACAATTTGTTAAGCTTGTCTTAAAACTACTTGACCTTTTCTTATAAACAAATCCGAGAATTAAAACAAAAATACCAAAAATTATTTTAGTCATTTCCTTACACTGTTTAAAAGGTTAGAGTAACACGAGTAATGCATTTGATGTTTAACCGTTGCCTTTAAAATTAAGCATTCAATTAATTTGTTAAGTTGTACACAACAATTTTCTACTGGGTGTACATCCCCAATCGAATTATATTGACCCAATTCAATGCCCGTTGATGGCTAAATGTGTTAATTGTGTATCGAGTCCAACACAGGATTAATTCAATGAAAGTAGTAAAATGCGCTCTGATTGGTCAATGCTTTGAAGGTAGTATGTATTGATCGCCGTTTCCGAGTATAAGCTCCGCCCATCACCGAGCTGAGCAAGTTACTGACGTCGGCAGATAAAAGATTTTTTTCTTCTTGATTTTAATAACAGGAATTTTTAATTAATACCGGGACAGCTGGAATTGATGTGGAATAACGGGACTTTCTTAAATCCCGCCGGGATATCACATGTATGTTAAACTGTATATATGAATATTTTAATAATGTATTCAGTCTTTACTGTGAAGAAACCAAGGAAAATGAGCCGTTCATACGGTACATTTTCCGTAAAATCGGCGTTCAGAATTTTTTTTCCTGAATTTTTTTTTTTTTTTTCATTTTCCAAAATACAGGGTCGGCGGGTCAGTAAACCGAAAAATATAAAAATAATGGCCTTATGAAGAAACACGTTTCTCTATTGTAAATACTTCAAGCTGTAACTGGGTTGTTAGAAAAGTACTAAGTAGTGTTCCTAGATGTTTGGCGTGTTGCTTAAGGTAAAAAGTAGAACATACGGATGTTTAACGGTAGTAGGAGTATCCCTCTTAACTGAAAAGTACTCAAGTCCAGTAATTCATGTTGATATAAGATGAGGTCTGTTGGTTCAATACTTACTCCAGTCAAATTATTTTATCTAGTTTTTGCTTTTTTTGGCTGTTGTTTGTTTAGTTTTGAATATTTACCTTTTATTGGAATAAGACTAAGTGTTTTAAGTTTCGACTATATTTGAATGCTGTAACGTCTTTAAAAAACACTTTAAATAAATTTTAAAAAAATGAGTATCAACGATTTCATTTTTTCCCCCAAAACTGAACGGTAAACATTTTTCATATATTTTGCTGAAATATAATGAAAAGTTTAGGAATTAAATTCATTTAAGCTAATTTGAAGCTCGTTGATAAATTTTGAAATATTCGTTGATGTTTTCCCTCACTTTAAAATGGATGGGGTACAATGGTATTATGCTGTAATTATGTTTCAGTATTTCTCTCTTTTTGGTACTTTTTATGTTTAAGTCTCGGAAGTCATTAGGTTTTCATTATAAAGGACTGCATAACTGTCGATTTTATGGTCAAACGAAGGAAAACACATCTTTTAAATCTCTTACTGTATATAATCTTTCACAGTATAATTTTAGTGAGTATTTTGACATTGGATTGTTGGCATAAACAGATCACTAAACCGGGGGTTTTCAGCTACGCCCCACTACCTTAACACATTTTTTTGTCTGGTTCCCAGTCGTACTTTGTTAGGTAAGAGTAACGATAAAGATAGTGAAAAGGGGCAGGCAATCCAGACTAAACCATTTTAGTGTAGATTCAGCTTTACTTCCCCGCGGTACAGAAACAGACCTTTTGCGAAAACAGTATTGTTTTGGATTCGGCAATTTGCGATTTCTTTCTCGTAATATTACAGAAGAGCCCATTACGACTGTTTCCACACAAATGATTGAAGTAGAATATAACTAAATTTTTGTTAATGGTGTATATGTCGTGTATTGTGTTGCAATATTATGTCTTAAATAAAAATTATATATTTTTTATATATTAATTAAATTCCGTAAAATTTCTAATGCAAAACAGAAATATGTGTTCAATGTGGTAAAAAATCGTCCAGTATTCTTTAATATTTTCATTCAATCCTGTAATAGTTTTATTGTAATGTGTTTTATATTTATTCAATTCTGTAAAATATTTATTGCAAAACCAAAATACATACATTGATTTTAAATGAAAAAATGATTTATTCAAAAGTTTTAATATTTTAATTTGTCAAAACATTGAAATATTGAATGATTTTTTGGAAGTTATTTTTTATATTTTGAAATAAATATTTTCAAAGATTTCCGTTTTGCAATAAAATTTGAAATATAATATCGCAACACATTACACGTCGTAGTTATGAATAGTTTCAAATATTCTTTTAGCCGAAATATGTCAACTCAGTATCTTGGTTTTCAAAAATCATTTTTGATGAATCTATGTAAATTATGTATAATTGGTTTTCGACATTATTTAAGACGTATTTAATTTAATAGTATATGATTTGTTTTCAATATTCTTTTAGACTAATAAATGCTAGTTGTGTAGGCTTAGTTTTCAAATATTCTTTTCGACGAATCCACGTAAATTGTGTATGGCTGGTTTAAAATATTAGTTGAGACGAATATACGTTCATTGTGTGTGATATTTTTTTTTTTACATCAATGTTAACATTATGTTAGACATTTTTAAAAATGTTCCGCTTCAAGTCAAAACTTCTTCTATAAATAAATAATTAACTTTCATATGATAAACATTACATGTTATTTTAAGTTAACAATAAAATCCCATTTTCCTGAACTCATAAACGTAATAACTTGAAAAAAGTCAAAGAAGACTGTGAAGTCAAATGAATATATATTTGAATTAAACATGCACGAAGCATACATCTAACGGTTGTGTTTATACAATGTACATGTATAAATGAAACGGGCAATAAAAATTGTGTCAGTAGTGTGCATGCCTAAATTAAACATGCACGAAGTATACATCTAACGGTTATGTTATCTGTCATATACAAATTAAATATGCAAGACGACGCACTATCCTTGTATAAATTTGTGTCAATAGTGTGCATGTCCTAAATTAAACATGCACGAAGCATCCAACGGTTGTGTTTCTACAATGTACATGTATAAATGAAATATGCAAGAAGCACCCTTTTTGTATAAGTTTGTGTCAATAGTGTGCATGTCTAAATTAAACATGCACGGAGCATCCAACGGTTGTGTTTCTACAATGTACATGTATAAATGAAATATGCAAGAAGCACCCTTTTTGTATAAGTTTGTGTCAATAGTGTGCATGTCTAAATTAAACATGCACGAAGCATACATCTAACGGTCATGTGAATCTGCCATGTACATGCATGTCCGAACAAAAAATATTGTAACTTATAGCGTGACTACGAATATCGTATGGGTTATAAATATAATCATATCTGAAGTTTATTTCGCAGTAATGCAGTACCACTAGATCTATCATGCTTCTTCTATTATCTTTGAATTTCATATTTATCTCTACTGGAACACTGTCAAATTGAATATTATGAGATTACATATATGAGTTTTCTTAACTTTTCAAATTATTATTAAATTTGAGCGGAAAAGAATAAAAATGTCTTCAGACAACCATAACGGACATGAAAAGAATCATGTAGACATTGATAGCGCTGATGACAATAATGATGAGTCAAAGGAGCCTTTCGTAGAAATTGTTACAGGGAAAAAAGCTGAAAAGTATCTTATTTATGGAGTAAACAGTACACCACCTATACACATTACTGTAATATGTGCTTTACAGGTAAGATTGTATTTGTTTTATTGTTATACCAACAACTATAATTATGTGGCCACAGAAAAGGTACAAGTACTTGCAAAGCGGGACTCAGACTTTGGCCATCCCGGCTATAGAAACAGTTCATCAACGAGAGTACAACTTTTTTTCTTAATTTCTTGTAACTAAAATGTTTATGTGTCATTTGTCACACTTTTTTTCATGATTCGTTTGTTTCATCGGAAAATGATTAGTTGGAAAACATTACTTGACAGAAAACATAGTCTGTTCACAGTGAGAATTCTTTTCACGTTCACTGTTTCCAGAACGGACTCTTTAGTCACTACAAAATCTGTTTACAGTGAGTTCTCCATTTACTTTTACCTTCTATTTCCACAAAGCGCTCCAGCCTCCTGTAACAGTAAAATCTGTTTCTATAGAGTGTTCCTGTATGGTTCAAATTCAGCAAGCGCTCCTGTAACATTCAAATCTGCTTCCAGCAAGCGCTCCTGTCACTATCAGGACAACTGATTGTCTCCCTTCTTGTAGCAGAAGCGGTCTGTGCTTCAGAAAACAATGTGTTTAAGGCCAGACTGCTAAGTTCTACATTGTTTATGAGCGGAGTCACTACAGTAGCCATGAATCTCTTCGGAACAAGGTATTTGTTTATTCATTACTTAGACTCAATCCTTTGTATACAAATATAATAGCTACAGTTTGGTTAACTTTGGATCATTTTACCTACAAAATGGTTAAAATACCCTTTACTGTCCACAAAATGACCACATAATCTGTCACTTATTTGTGTACTCTGAAAGAAAAAAGATATTTGATCTGTCCATGACTTTCACTGATTTAAAAATACGCATGAAAAATGCATCGGTTTAGACCATGACATGTCTACTTGCGTTGTTACTTGGTATAGGTAAGACGTTTTATCAATATCCTTCTTTACTAGGCCAGAGCAACGTATTATGGTTTGTCTTTATTTGCGCCTTATATTACAAAATGTATATCTTCTTCTGACAAATATTTTTGAAGATCTGATTGATAGAAATATAAGAGAAAATACAGCGCTTTATTTCATCCGACCGCCATTCACACTAGTTTAAGTATGTGTTAAGAAAATCTTAATTTATAGGTTTTTTTTTAAATTTCAGACTACCATTGTTCCAAGGGGCCTCGTCGACATACATTATACCGTTATTACTGGTCGCCAATATCGATGGAGATTTCTGCTCGTCAGAATCAGGTTATTTTACTAGTACTGGGATTATTCATATCTGTCTCCATTTCAAATTCTTAAAAAAGTTTTTTTTTCTGTGTGTTGCCATAAACGGTGTTTACATATAAGATCAACTATGACATGAAATAGCGCAAGGAATTGATTTTTATCACAGAACTGTGTTCTAAGTCAGCAGTACCCATAATAACTGCATAAAGTACAAAAATAAAAATATATGTATGCTATTATCAAATGCAAAATACTAAAACAAATCTCTTTAAAAAAATATATATTTAGGAACCACAGAAAACCTACTGCGTTTCTTTTTGCCGCTGGTATATATTTTCTATATTTTATATATTTTTTGCCAGCTCTCTAATTTTTGAGGTGTTGAAACACACACACACATACGCTCACACACACACGTTATATTTTTTTGGCAATGTTAAAATCTTTTAAAAGTGCAAGACATCATCTTATGGTACGGTGTCTGGTTAAAAAAGGAACTAAGCCAAATTAATCTTATTAGCAGTGATCTCCTCTCCTTTTTCGGAAAGAAAGTAATCGCTGCTTAGAGTTTTAAGGTAAGTAACCATATCACCTATATTATTCCTGTGACATTCTCCCCTGCTCTATAAGAATTCGTTCCTCACAGAATTCACAGACATAGAGATTTATATTGGGAGCACGTGCGTAGCAATGTAACAGTCACAGATCACGTCCGGCGCCAATGTCGCTGGGTCAGAATAATCATTTACCAAGAGTGGGACGCGAACCCGCCATCCCGCGCTTGGAAGTCAGGTGCTCTACCAGCTGAGCTACCCGGGCTGGTGATAGTATATAAGTAACCACTTAAGTAACCTAGAAGTATTGAGTATATATTAGTCCTGTGACATTTGATAAACTTTATCACAAAACAAACAATGGCTACGTGAAATTTGATTTACTTATAATGTAAGGGAGGTAATCGTTGCGTGGAGAAACAGCTTCTGGGAACCTTTTCTAGTCGCCATTATGCGCTCTGATAGACTAAATTATTGGTAACATACCTTTTACGAAAAGGTAGCAAGCGCTGCATTGATTCTGATATTCATTAACGTCACGGAAATAATCACTCCTTTGAGTCTGATACACTTTAATGAGAGGGAAATCATAGACATGCTTCAAAGAAGGGAAATTAAGTGCAATGAGAGGTTTGATATACCAGAGACATATATAACAGAGACATAGATGGAAACAGTCGCTACAAGGGTGCACAGTGTTTTGTTTCACTTTTCACTTTTCTGTTTCGTGTTCTTATATTCTGTGAGTGAAACATTTTATCTGTACATTAATTTAAGCGGCGAGATCTTACTTCAACGGGACAGAAAATTCAACTGTAAGAGGTTTTCCAATGGAGAAAATACTTAACAACGTCCGTGCAGTGAGTTCTTTTTTAATTCTTTTTTAAAATCAGTATGCGTAATAATATTTTCATTATTTATATTTACCTGATAGGACTACATTAGGATAATTCTCCGTAGCGGCCTAATGACTGCACCACTGTAGACGCACATTGTAAACCCCAATACTCCAGTTTATTTCTTGCGAGCAAAATGTCAACATCGCATGCGTTTTTCTATGTTTTTGGAGAAACTTTTGGAAGAATTGATCTTCTGTATTTATGTTTATTTTTTATTGCATCGCTATGTCAGATTTAGAGGAGGATGCGAGGTCTATTACCTCCCATATGTCAAGCGTTTCACAAGCTGATTCGTCAAAATTACGAACACCAAGTGCACATGGACACTTTTGGGTCAAGAACTCTCGTCTTTACAATGTAAAATGTGTTCTACTGACTCGAAATTAGACTTTTGCAGAAATTGTACAAATCTAAGTCTATTCAGGCTTCGGAAACCGTGACACAGGTTGATCAGAGACCGGATGCTCAGATTATGGAACACATCTCTTCTGGGGAATGTAGACCAATTGTGCCACACTTCCCACCGTTAGATAAAGAAGTCAACGTGGTAGACCCGCTCATGTTTTGTCTTTACAACCTGGTCAGCGTCGAGTTTTGCTTGACTACTAGGAAGATTCTGACAGACATATTGTTGTTAGTGTTGAATCTGACAGGACGAGGAATTGTACATCCCAGATAGGTTAACTAGATATAGTAAATAAACAGCCACTGTCCTGGCCGAAATGTTTGGTTAAAATGCTGTTACGACTGCAGATACAGATAAAAGATGAAATCTTTCGGACAGTTCCAAAGTAAGGTGTTAGAAGATTCCTGGAGGTATTCTGATCCTTCTACACTTACAGCTTAAAAAGAAAGTTATCGTACAACTTTCCCTGTTAGTAAGCCGTCGGAAGATATTTTTTTCTGTTCCTTTCTCTGGATAGCATGACTGAAACTTTACTAGTAAAGAAATATGAAAGTGATTGTTCTAAGTCCCAGTCTTTGTATTCTCCGTCTCTTAAGTCTTCAGAAAAGTTGGCATATCAAGGACAACATGCAGCCTGGATGGGGATGATTATCATCACTTACATGCAGCAATCACTGAGTAACGTTTTATCGGTGTTACAAAGCGAGAAGTGTTAATATTGACCGTGCAGTTCTATGTGTGAGGACATTTTTTGCTCTGTCTACAAAATCTCTTGACCAGATGGCACGGTCGTGTGCCTTTCATGATTTGATTTATCGCAGAGCAGCGATGGCTGACGCTGATCCACAAGATGTCAGGGATGTTAAGGACCTTCTGTTCATACTCCCCTTTCCATATAGTCTTTTTTGATCTGGCCTCGAGAAAAAGTTGAAAGAAAGGAACTCTCAGAGTATTATCTGAAACAGATTGAAAACCACCTGGTTCTTATTGGAAGAAACCCTGAGTAATACAGTTCTGCTCAGTCAAGATTTCAAAGACCAGACTCTTTAACAAGCCATACATTTTTCACCATACCAAAAGTACAAAAAGTAAAAAAAAAAACCGCTGCAGCACCTGTAAACCTACTCAGCTACTATATGTCTCAAAAGCAAATCAACATGACTGTGATTTGTTTACATCCAGAGATACATGTTGCGGGATCGTCTAAGATTCTTTTTAAGTCATTGGAAACAATTCACAGAGGACCGTTGGGTACTGGATACGGTTCGTCATAGGTACAAACTCGAATTTCTCAAAATTACCTGAACTTCCATGGCGCTCGAAAAGAAAATGTTCCAAAAGGAAAATTCTAGCAGGAAGTAGAAAAGATTACTAGAACAAAACTCGCGAAAGCACCTCTGACCGACAATGTACCTACAGTCGTTGTTTCTAGTCACCAACTAACCTAGATTTAAGACCAATAATCAACCTCAAACCCATCAACAAGTTTCTCGGGAACAACATTTCAAGATGGATTCTATGAAAACATACATTATATAGCGGATTGCTGACGATTATCCTAATGTAGTCCCATCAGGTGGGTATAAATCGATTCATAAAACTGCAATTTGAGTACATTTGTTTTTAATTTTATAATCGTCAGATGGTTCAGCGATGTGTTTAAAGTATGCAACAACATTGTATCATCAAAAAAGTTTAGCATGTAAAGTACTTACAAGAAAAATGAAAATAACATTTAAAATCCCGTAAAGCCAATTCATTCAGTGCATCTTAAGCCATTTTGAAAACAATGACAGTCAGACCGATATCCAGTCGTCAATGGAAATACAGCTTTTCTGAATGAATTTTCACATTAATGGCAGCTGTTAAATTGTTTTAAATCATCTATTGATTTAAAACGGATTCAATCCGAACAAACAAGTATATATTTTCTATTAATTTCAGATGCAAGGCAGTTTAATGATAGCCGGTGTTGTGCATGCCTTTCTAGGATTCACAGGTTTGGTTGGAATCCTGCTGCGATTTGTGGGACCGCTGACAATCGTACCTGCACTAGTTCTTATCTTCATATTTATTGTCAAACCCGTTCTGAAATTTGTTGAAGTCAACTGGGGAATCGCCATATCGTAAGTTGCTCTTTGTGAAGGCTTGTAAGGCTGTGAAAACGCGTTTCTTTGAAAAGAGGTAGTTGAATGCATTTTTTTTTCGAGACAGGGGTATACATTCTTTGAGGAGTATGTTATGCGTGCACATGTTATATATAAATCAAACTGAGAGCAATAAGGACCTTTATTTCGTTATCAATGTAATTATATGTATTGAAAGACATTTTTTGTTTGCGACTTATCGCTTCCATAATTAAAATATGTCAGACACTGCAGTTCTAAATTGTAGCACAGTGTCTGGTTGTTTTAAATGTGCATTGTCTTTAAACATTATTATACAAACACGCATAAAATATTTGTCTTCAGGCACTATTGTTGTAGCTGTCATCTTGTTTCTGTACTTGGGAAAGCATGACATGCCTATACCAATCTGGACCCCCTCTGGTGGTTGCAGGGTCATACGTTATCCTCTACATCAAGTGTTTGCTGTAAGTGTCTTTTGGCTGACATGAATTTGTCGCTTCTTTGCATATGTATATACAGTTGCAAATCTTGGGGTTTTGTTCAATTAATGAAAATCACTTGAAGGGTTTTGTCTGGGAAGAGTTACGTCCACTAAATGAAAATCACTGGGAGGTTTTTGTCCGGGAGGGATTGTTGTTCACTAAATGAAATCACTGCAAGGTATTTTTGTCCGGTGGGGTTTTTTGGGCGCGGGAGTTTTGTCTGTCCCTCGGACTTACTGATAGTAAACTAAAAAGCCAGGAGTCATTTATTGTTTTGCTCTGTTTCTAAGAAATAAAAACTTCTCTTGTGTGTCCAGTCTGATATTTTTCATATTTTGTTTTAAAAGTGTTAATGTTCACAAAAGTTGCTAACGCGTTGTTGTACTGTAATAGCTCAGGCAATGTACAAATGAACAGAATAAAGCTGGGGTAAAACGCGGTTCTGCATCATCCTGGACTTTTTATGAATATAGTTTATAAACCTAAAAATTTAAGTAAAAATGTTTTAAATGGTACTTTCTGTGGTAACAGTACTTGTAAAATGTTGCAAATAGAAATACCAGTCGAACTAAGCATAATAATAACGTCCTGTTGATAATGGTGTCAGTTTTCAAATGTAATCGAAAGAACATGAATATTAATTCTATCTTAATACTAGCCCGAGAAACATACAAGGGCAAGGAAGTTAGTGCACACCTGCATTAAATAGTACAAATACATCCTCTGATAACAGATTTAGGGAATGAATTCTTTGGCTTAGTGTTCTAAAGTGTTGGTTTTTGATGCAGGATGACCTGAGTTCGAATCCCTGCTTTGGGTGGTCTTTTTCAATGAGTGGCTTCTTTTTGCTTCGAACTTTCAAGTCCGTAAGAGCTAAGTACGTTTACATGCATCATAAAAAACTTCAGCTAGTAAGCAAACAGTCATGCTATAGCAGTAAGTTTATGGATTTTATTTCGCGTGCGTGTTAAAGATCATGTTTCACTTGCCAGGTTCAAAAATACTAAAATAATAAGATCTACATTATGTGCTACAACTATTCTTCTAACGAGGGTCTAAATTCATACTCATCAACATCAGATAACATCAAAGGTAGACCAAATTGCACATTGGTCCTTTCAGTTGGAATCCTCTTATTTTATCCTTGTTTTTCATTTTGATAGTCTTGACTATATATATATATATATATATATATATATATATATATATATAACAAAAAAAAACATAATGGTGTTAACAAAACATGTTGCTAAACTAAATGTGTAATCTGACTACCATTGTTGCATATAATTAGGCTAAAAAATCACAATACCAAACAAGAAAAAAACGATGAAAAGAGATAAATCCAAATGGAAGGATCGATGCAATATCAAAGAGTATTTATGGTAGATAATCCACTAATGTTCCCCAGGGAGCGGATGTGGTCCAGTGGTAACGCGCTGGACTGGTATACCAGGGGTCCCGAGTTCGATCCCCCGCTCCTCCACTAACATTACTAATAGTCTTTCGGATGAGACTTTAAACCGAGGTCCCATGTATCAGTGCTATACACTGAGCATGTAAAAGAACCAGGAGTGTCTCTGGAATGGGATGCTTTCTGTATCTTGCACTACCCCCACCACATAAAATAACTAATCTCTCCAGGGGCGTCGGTCATATGGGCAACCGGTACCGACGATAAATAAGCTTAAATAGAGAGAGAATGTCCCCCATTTATAGATTGTTTGTATTTAGCTCTTTGAACTATAAGAAAAAAAGTTGTAACACAAATGCCAATTCTGTTATTTTAGTGTGTCTGCTGGAACCGGTATTTTAAGGGACAACGTGCTGAGCATCTGTGGAAAACTAGGCATACAGTTAAACATATCTTAACTTCCTGCTTTCAGATACTTATATCGATTTTGATCAACTGGATGATATGTGGTATCCTTACTAGATATGACGTCATCCCTAACGACCCGGATCACTATAGTTACAAAGCTCGAACAGATGCACGTATTGACGTCATTGAAAATAACCCTTGGATAACACTGCCGTATCCAGGTTGGTTGTGTCGAACCCTCAAAATATTATAAAAAAAAACTAAGACAGTTTTTATATTTGGATATGTGAAACAATCTCCTATTTTGACTTCTATTCTGAATATATAATAGCATACAATTGCTACCACACTATCAGAAAAGGTAAAGCGAAATGATTCTAACAAAAACATTAAACATATTAGGGCAAAATGTTAAAAACAGCCAAGAAAACTAAGAGTTTCATACCTTAAGACTGTATATTTCAGGTCTATATGGCACGTTTGCTTTACTTTAGATTGTATATTTCAGGTCAGTATGGCCCGTTCGACTAAGTGAGGCTAAAGTGTTTAGATTGTATATTCAAGGTCGATATGGCGCTTTGCTGTGTTATAACTGTATATTTCAAGTTATGTTATGTTACCTTTGGGATAAGTAGGACTAATGTGTTAAGTTGTATGATTCAGATCAATATGGCGCCTTTAGGATTAGTAGAACTAATGTATGTATGTTAAAATTCATATTTCAGGTCAATATGGCGCTTTTGGCTTTAGTGGTGCTGCTTTTCTTGCATTTATGATTGCGACGTTTATGTCTGTCCTAGATTCAATAGGTGATTATTACGCATGCGCAAAGGTTTGTCGAGTGCCACCGCCGCCCAAACATGCAGTGAATCGTGGGATTTTAATCGAGGGTGTTTGTAGTTTCCTGTCTGGTACTGTGGGGTGTGGTCACGCCACGTCGACGTATGGAGGAAATATAGGAGCCATTGGGGTTACAAAGGTATAACAATGCACAAAGGTCTGTTGCTCAGTTTTCACGCATGGGACTTGTAATACAAGTGTCGAGTACGATTCCCACTCCTCCATTTACTCTAGTTATTGTCTTTAGAATGAGGTGTTTAACCAACTTCACATGTCCCGATACTTGTTTAAGACCCAAGAGTGTCTCTGGAATGGGATTCTTTCTGAATCATGCAATGTCTCCTAAAAATCTGAAATAACTAAATTTTTCACAAATTAGTGAAAAGATTATTGAATTAAAACACTTCATACAGTTATCATTAACTTTCTTGTCAAATATCTGCTTGAATCAGTATATGCTATATTTTGTTGAGATACATACATTTGTATATTACTAGCACTTTTCCATGACTTGAAATTGAGTTTAGTACATTTCTTCAAAGGTGGCAAGCCGTCAGGTATTCATAGGAACTGGTATTCTGTACATTTTATTTGGGGTATTTGGCAAGTTTTCTGCAGTTTTCATCACGTTACCCTATCCTGTTTTGGGCGGAGCAATTGTAGTAATGTTTGGAATATTCTTTGGCGTTGTCATATCGAACCTTGAGGTAAGATTTACAGCATTTAAAGTTCGATGAAACTTAAGTAAATGGAACTTTGACAAAATTGGTTTTGAATCTGGAAAAAAAAAACTTTATAACGGCCATAACACATGAAAGTTGTTTTTATTTTCAAATACATGTATGTGGCAATTTAATTTGTTACAATTGCTTCTGGAAAATAGGAAACCTAGATAATTGTAGAGACTGTAAATGATTTACAGTAACTAAATCCGTTCTTTAGACAAGGGAATTTTTAATTTAAGTTTACTCTTTTCTTCTGGCAGGTAACAAACATGTCTTCTCCTAGAAACATGGCAATCGTTGGTTTGTCAATATTTATTGGGCTGTCCGTACCAACATGGGCACAGAAAGAAGAGAAGCCTATCTCAACAGGTATAAACCTAACTTAGAAAAAAATATTTGTTGAAATTGATTTCATCAACACCAGTCGGTATTACATGTATTTTCTTGGAATAATTATTTACTGTCAGAATAAGTATTAATGTTTCTTTTGTAGATCTTTTGATCATTTTAGTCTTTCTTTGTTGTAATGCACTTTCGTTAGACTTACATAAAGAAAATTATAAGCTTGGTAACTTTAAATCAAATAAGGTAAAATTCAGTAAGCTTCATTGTTTTGCTATACTGGTATTGTTATTTCCTAAGGTCACGAGCAGTTTGACAAAATTATGTCGATGTTGCTAGGCAATCCAAACTTAATTGGTACTATACTGGCTTGCTTTCTTGACAACACTGTACCAGGTAAGATCACTTACTTTAAAATAGGGGGGAAAGGTTACAAAATCAGGCAGAAATAAACATTAAATGTAAGGACGAGAGATAGAGGATATTTGTTTGTTTTTGTGGAAGATGAGAATTTATTTCATCGAGTGAACACCATATGTGATATTTTCACGGGTGGCGCAGCCACGAGTGAAAATATCAACATATGGTGTTCACGAGATGAAATAAATAGAGGATATTTGTGTTTTTCTGTGTAAGATTGAATTTTATTTCATCGAGTGAGCATCAAAAACAGTATTTTCACGAGTGGCGAAGCCACGAGTGAGAATACTGTTTTTGATGCTCACGAGATGAAATAAAATTCAATCTTACACAGAATAAACACAAATTTTCTTTTTATTTTATGCTTTTTCGTTTTTTTTTTTACCGAAGTAAATGCTCTTTCCGGGTTTTATTTGCATATTTCCCCCCACTGGTTGCCTCAAATTTGAATTTTACATTTACATATACGCTAAAGAAAAGTGTCCGTCAAGAATTACCACACGGATTAATTTAACACCATCATTGTCATTGTAAAAAAATGTATTACATGTATTTACTTGATTAAGCAGCAGTTTTTATATCGTTTTAAACCTTTTTAAAAAAATTATATTCGGCGAATTAATTTAAGCATGTTCATTCATAAAAAAAAAAAAATATATCGGCCGCCATGTTGAAAAAAGTGAAGCGATGGAAAATTAAAATCTGTTAAATGTCAATGTTTAATGTTATTTGAAGTTCTGTGACTAATTTAACTGGATTCATGGAATTAGGAGGATTTTAGCGTTATGAATCGGTTGGTTGTAAACATGAACTTAGTGAACTATTTGCCATATTTCGAGCTAGTGAAACTGTTCATAAAACCGGATAGTCGAAAGTTTGACTTTACTTACTGCCAAAAGTGAATACTGACTATACTATACTTACATGACATGTGGTCGAATACACGTAGCTTTTGCACTGAATGTAGAATAAGGGTATTTGATTACTTGCCGAACAATAAACTGTTTTGTGAAGTACTTGGTACTTGACAGTTTTTGCTTGGCTGTACTTAAATATACCAAAAATCATCAAATTCAGTGCTAGAGCCCCATCTTCCACTAAAAAACAAACAAATTTTCTTTTTATTTTATGCCAACACGTCAAAAATGGGTTTTTTTTACGATATTTTTAATCAGGGCCTTCAATAAATTCCCCATGGTTAGCCCCAAATCAGTTAATGCGTACTTTGGTTACTCCGCACAAAAAAAGTGCAGACAATCTCCAATACATATGATAACTTTACTTCTGCTGAAATAAACTGAATACACTTTCATCAAATAACATTTATTTTTGTCTACACAGTTTATCAATATTTATTGAATTTTTGCCATACATACTTTAATTATAAAAGCGGATTAATACCGAGTAATATTCAATAAATTGAATTGAAAGTCGGCCATATTGGATATTGTCCATGTGAGTTATGTAAACAAATCAGACATTTTAAATAATTTATGGCGAATTTCATCATTGTTCACAACTAGTTAGGCTCAGGAATTCAATATTATAATTGGATTTAACAAGGTAAATAAATTTCACTCGCTGTAACAGTCTGAAATACAGCGGATTCTCTTGTGGGGGGAAATTCCTGAAGTTTCATCAAGCAGTAGTTCCGGCACAAACAGTGTATTATCAAAATGGTAATTAACTGATTCAAAACAGTGTATTATCACTTTTATCTCACTGATATTTCCCTATATTTCATTGGTAGGCATAAAATAAAAGCAGGTAATTGAACAAATGATGCAAAGACGAAAAATACTAAAGACTGGGCACTTGCTCACTTTCAGAAATATTAGAAATTATTGTAGACTGATGCAAATAGATTGCATTTTGTAATAGAGCATTATTTTTTTCTTTAAAAAATCTGAATTTTTACAAACCCCTTTGCTTTATTGCAGTATCATTCTATAAAAATGATTTGCACCAACTTTTCACTGATTATACATAGCATTCTGAAAAATAATGGTTTGTAGGGTACAACTTTTCTGAGAATTTCTCTTGCTGGTTAATTTTGAGCTAAAATTTAGATATTTAACGAAGAGTCAGTATGTTACACCAAGATCATCTTAACTATAAATACACGATTGCATTTCATCACTATATAAAGGTTCGGCCAAGGATCGTGGCATTGCAGCGTGGCAGGTGACAAAAGAGGACGAGGCTGCTGTGATAGACAGAACACGGTACAACGAGGGTTATGAGGTGTTTAATCCACTGCTACCTGAGACTGTTCTGAAGTCAAAACTCGTGAAATTTGTGCCCTTCCTACCATTTAGGCAACGAAAATCTGACCCTACATCTCTTTCTGTTTAACTGGTTACGCGTAATTTGAAGTTATTTAAATGTGGATGTAATGCTCATTGCTTTACGAACCAGATACCAAATACATCGGCAAACAGATGCGAAATTCACAGGCGGTAACTTGGTAATTCTTATTCTGCTAAATTTTAAATATAAGCTTGTCTATCATTCGGATTTTATAGATCTGTTTACATGAATACATGTCCAAAATCTTACTGACTGAACGTGAACAACGCAGACCATGATCAGATTGCATGGATTTGAATCTGGTCGAGGTCCGCGCTGGTTTCAAAAGCAAAACAGTACAAGGAGTATTTAGTCAGAAATTGATATCCGCATAGCTTGTGTGTGCAAAGCTACCCATCATCTCATTCTAAATACGAGTTAAATTAAGCTATTAGTCGTATAATTCTTAGTTTTCTATTGGCAATGATTTTACATTGGAATATTACACATTTACCATCTCATAATTGTTCAAAGTGCTCTTATTTTGATGAAATTTCATTCTTTCATTGAGCCAAGAAATTGAATTCTTAATATGTATTACATGAAGACAAATTTAAGTTATACAGACAGAACAACAATAAAATAAAAAGCTACATTAGTTTTGTATACTTTAAGAGACATTCTAGTCCATTAATTGGTGCAGTAACCGACAGATATACGTAATCAAAGCACTGCAAGCACTAGGGTATTCTCTGCTTCTGGTAATGCTACTATGGACATACAAATATGATTAAGTAGTCGCATTTTTTTTACATAAAATGATTTCAAGACTTTCTTGATTCCATATAGAAAAATGGCTATGAAAGCAAAATATGTTGCTCGGTTTGAACCTTCGTCCCCTATCCAGGCGACAGTCTTTCAGCGCTAAAGTTTAAAAGTGTGTCGGACATTCTTCCGCTAAATTTATGATTACGACTTATATTTTTGATCGAATATCAAATGATCTTAAAAGCTGTAATTTCTTCCTATCTGATTAAAATCATATCCTAAAAATCGCTACGCTATTAGGATCTGGGTCACCTTCTCGTGAAAGGCACTCAAGGTAACGTGTATTCAACTTGCGAAAATCTATATATATATATATATGTATAACTGGCATCCCAAATGATAATCCTTACATGTCGGAGGTCGTCTCTCATAAATATACTGTTTCTGAAGTCAGAGTCAAACTTTTTTGGCAAAATCTTCTAAAATAGTAAGATAATGTGCGGATTTTTTAAAAAAAAATATCTATGCACTATCCGTCTCCGATGATAAATATTGTTGTGCTATAGTATCAACACGACGCGTCTACAGGTAAACAATCGAGACGCATCATAAGCTGCAGTGTGATTGGCTGGGATATAAATAACAATAATGGAAATTCCAGGTAAAAAATAAAGTAGAAATGAATGGGTCGTCTCCAGATCTAACCGAAGAGAGATCGCGAACTTCAGTGAGATTGTAATTTCTTCCACAATTTAAATGGGGGTAAAATACGTTCGCTGTTGATATGCTTAAGCTATTCAAAATCATTTGCTCGCTGTATTTTTTGCAGTTTTTGGGACAACCTTTTTAGCAATATCGATTACCGGAAGCGTTGTCAGGTTGGCCACTTTCCTTTGTGCATTTCTCGAAATGCCAATATAGTATTCCCTGCTCTACGAGCAGAGAATCGATTTCCGGAAGCGTTGTCAGGTGACGGCCACCTTCCTTTGTGCATTTCTCGATATGCCAACATTGTATTCCCTGCTGTGCGAGCAGAGAATACAAAAACTTTTCATACAAAAAATTATATGGCTTACGTGAAAAAAAGGAAAAAAACATGGTTGTAAGCAATTGCAGTCTTTGACCATGTATAATAGCCTTCTGTTGAATGTTTCCAGACAATTAAGAATATTTAACGGAAATTTTGCACAGTATGCCCTTGACCTTTTAAGGTCATGAATTGTCACATGGACCAAGGTCTTAATTAAGGGTACTAGGGCCTTAATTAAGGCCCTGCATGTACACAATCCAGTAAAACGGCGAAACATAAAGTGATCTTAAAACGTGACCCAGAGAGTAAAACATTAGGATTCTAGATACTTTAAGTTGATAACTAGCAGAAAATTAGGAAAATAACAAAAAATTTAGGAAAACTAGTAATGTTGAGACAAAAACTAAGAGTTATTTACAAGAAAAATCTTACCTTTGGTGTGTTTTTTCTATTCCATTACCATGTATGAAGGCAGGGGGACTGTTTAGCTGACTGCAATTTGCTTCTGTAGCTATATTGTACCTGTTAGTATCAGTCCAACCTTTATAAATCATCATCTTAGAAGGCTTGAATGACCACGCACTAGAGATGCCAGACAAGGCTGTCATCAACACAGACTATCAGCTGTATATCCTCAGATTGTCTTCTGCGGGAAAGTCTTAAAAACGATTTGAGAAAAAACACAGACCTTTTCTTTAAATTACTTCTTTGAAGAAAAAAATAAGAATGCTAGGAGGTTTTTAGAAAAACTAGGAGCCGTTTAAAACAACTAGGAAAACTAGGAAGCGAGAGGGCCATGATGGCTCTTAATCAGCTCACCTGTGTCCGATTGCTAATGGGCCATAATTCAGGAACCCATGTTGGGATAAGGTTGGTTCAGGAAACGAGATAACCCAAATTCGAACTTGACCTAGAGATCATCAAGACAAACATTCTGACAAGTTTTCATGCCATTTGGACATAAAAAATGGTCTCTATAGTGTTACCAAGGTAAGCCTGTGTTTTGACCTGATGATCTAGTTTTTGACTCCAGATAACATATATATTCAAATTTTATTTAGACATCATCAAGGCATACTATTTTTTATGACATTTGTAAAGGATATGCAGTTTACAGGGTTTTTCTATGTTTTGACCCCCTGACCTAGTTTTCGACCCCAGATGACAAAACTAGACTTTGATGTCATCAAGGCAAACATTCTGATAAGATTCCATCATATTTGGAAAGAAATTGTAGCCTCTAGAGTGTTAACAATATTAACTATTTTTTGACACCATGACCTGGTTTTCGATCCCCAGATGACTCATATTCGAACTTGATCTAGACATTATCAAGACAAAGATTCTGACAAATGTTCATCACATTTGAAAAGAAAGTGTAGCCTCTAGAGTCTTAACAAGGTTTTTCTATCTTTTGACCCTGTGACCTAGTTTTTGACCTATATAACACATATTCAGAATCAACATAGATGTCAGGATGACAAACAACCTGACAAGTTTTCATGTCATTTGGAAAAAAATAATGTCCTCTAAAGTGTTAACAAGGTAAAACTGTTAACTCGATGACCTAGTTTCTTTACCCCAAATGATCCATATTCAAATTTGATCTAGATATCATCAAGACAAACATTCTGACAAATTTTCATGTCATTTAAGCAAAATTGTTGCTTCTTCAGTGTTAACAATGTTTTCCTTGATTTGGCCTTGTGACCTTGTTTTAAGTCCGACATGACCCATATTCGAATCTGTCCAAGGCCTTATTGAGACAATCATTCTAATCAAGTTTCATGATAATTAGGTCAAAATGTAACGTCTAGAGTGTTAAAGAACCAATTATGGATGACAGATGACTGACATCGGACATTAAGGATCCTAAAAGCTCACCCTGATCTGTGCTCAGGTGAGCTAATAATGGGAACAGGTAGAGTGATGGTTCTTAAGCACTGCACTTCTAATTCTTGCCATCTATCTGTATTCGAAGTTTTTAGGCAATATCTTTCATAATCTTGAAGTTAAACTCTTGACAAAAATTCATGATCAAATGAAAGAAGGTGAGATTTCTCAAACAAGAGGGTCATGATGGCCCTGGATCACTCACCTGAGTACTAAGCAAATGTCAAAAGCAGTATAACATTTTCTAATTGAAGATTTGTAGGTGCCTACAAACGGTAAACCAAATATCTAAAATATCAGTCAATAAATAAAGGCTGTATAGATAACAGAAAGTAGAAAAATCTGTTATTAGCTGCAGTGACCTCGACCTTGACCCAGTGACCTCAAACTCCACCTAATGCTAGAAGTCCGTGAAAGGACCCTACATACTAAATATCAAAGATATTGGTATTTAAATGAAGGCTCTATGAGGTATAATTGATAAATCTATTTTAAGCCTCAGTGACCTTAATCCCAGTTTAATGGAAGAAGTTCATACATATAAAATATTCAAAATATCAATCAATAAATAAAGGCTCTAAGAGAAAAAGGAGAAAAAAATATTTTCATCCTAAGTGACCTTGACCTTGACCAATTGATCTCAAACTCCTACTAAGGGTAGAGGTCCTTGCAAGTTACCTGCATAAGAAAATACTCAGATGTCCATCAATAAATGAAGACTCTAAGGGGAAAAGTACAAATATCTATTTTTTAGCCTTTGTGACCATGACCTTGATCCAAGTGAATCCTTTATACCAAATGTCTAAGATCTACAGATTAAGGCACTATGATGAAATTTTGAAAAGTCTGTTAAGCCTTGGTGACCCAGGGGCAGGGCTGATTTTGACCCCAGGACCAAGATTTGAACAAACTTGGTAGAGGTAAAAAATCAAGTGACCCCTGGGGTTGGGTCAGTTTTGACCACTAGATTATCATTTGAACAGTTTTGGTAGAGGACTTTTGGATGATGCTCCATGCAAAATATCAAAGCTCTAGGTCTTGTGGTTTCAGACAAGAAGATTTTTAAAGATTTTTCTTTTGGTTGCCATAGTAACCAGATGAATTCTTTGAACAACTGTGGTAGAGCTTCATACAAGGAACATCTCTGCCAAGTTTCATTAATTTTGGCCATGTGGTTTAAGACAAGATGTCATTTGAATCAAACACCCACTAAGCACTAACACATAGGATGACGAACATAATGTGATCACAAAGTGCTCATGTGAGCTAGAAATGCTGGAGAGCCTGAAGTTACGAGTCAAATATATTGCAATAAAATTTAACTTCACAATGTTGCCTTTATAAAAATTGTAATTTATTATAATGTCTAGTTTTTGATATTTTGAAACGGAAGCATATAGAAATGGGCGAGTGAGAGAACTTGGGTTTAACGTCCTTTTCAAACAATCCATATTCAGACACGCTGGCCACAAGGCCGCTGATGACCGGCTATTCGTAAATGGTGTATTATCACTAATAGTCAAGGACATAAAGCCTTATGTCTTACATGTCTGGCCATTTTTTGTACACAAAATGAAAATAAAGCAGATCACATGATTTCATAACAATTTATTTTATCCTTTTCTTCAAATATATAACAAGACAGAAGAATAATACTTTTAACATAACTTACAGGACAGGCAATTTCTTATATGCATAAATAGTACAACACATTTATCAAACAAAATACACATCTGAAACTTTCTAATCTGAACTACACATTTTTGACAGTTTCTAGGGTAACAAACACTTAGAAAAAATAACTAACTCCCCACTGACTCCCACCCTACCCATTATCCTATACATATTTCTGAAGGAGAAAAACTTGCTGTGAGAAAAAGATTTCCTTTTTTATGTCTTAATTCTAAATATACTTTTAACTTAATAATGAAAACAGTTTATTTTGCACCAAACATTTAAGCGATGACATAGCTAGATTGTACTAAGATACACTGAGGATGTATAAATCCAATCACCTAAAAACTCGTAAAAAATCTCAGAGGCAGATCAAAAACTAAGCTTGAAAAGTAATTTTAAAATTTGTATGCTCATCAAGTGTAAGAAAAACTATGATAGTAGGATTACCCCACCTGCAATTTATGAATGCTAACTGAAAATAACTGGTCAAGAAGTTTTATAAAACTGAGAAGCTTGTTCTATAAGAAAGGACCAACGAGAATGGTTGCACTAAGTTCCATCAGAGCTTATGAAGACCAGCTAGTGTAAAGTATGATTCCAGATAAAGATGAGTATTATATATTTACATGATTGTTCACACAGTAATAAATGCATAAATTATAAAGCAGGAGGATCAAAATAGACATCCAGCAGTTTAAGAGCAAAGCTAGGCTTTAGAGCTCAGCAAAGATGTAGAGCTCCTATACTCATCCATGACTCGGAGCCCATTCTCAGCCATGATCCACAGCTCATGTTGAGCCTCAATCATCATTTAGTACTCATACACTCAGTCAGTATAAAGAGTTCATACATTTAGTCAAGAATTAAAGCTCAAAGCTCATGTGTTCACTTAGGAAAGTATTGGGTACATCTTTTTTCAGGACAGACATCTAAATAAACCTTTGCAACACTTCGTTTATGACAGACATTTTGGTTAAGGAAGTATCACTGTTCAGAATACTCTTGTATCTCTGCTCATGTGAGTTAAGAAAGAACACATCTGACTTCCTGTAAAAACAAACATTTCAGAGTTTAATTCAGCATTAGACAATGCTATATATGGTAATGATACATGCATCTCTTGTTTCAGCTCATAAAAATTAACAAATCCTAGAACTGACCTTTTTTGTATGAGTTTGTTTTTTCTTTAAAGCCTGCAACAAGCCACAGCCAAATACACTGGCTGAGAAAATAATTTTTGTTTCGAAGTCTGTAAAAGAATCTTATGTTAACATCTATCTAATTCTTTTAATTACTTTTTACTTTCTACACTTGAAAGAAAAACACGTTTACTTAAAAATCTATATAACTCTCCATGCATATCAAAATAACAAAAAAAATTCTCCAAAGTTTTGATAAGGTAATGAAACATGACTAGATAAATCCTGAGATACATAGTGAAAATATTAACAGGCAAAATAAGGCAAAAACGGTTCCATTCACACTAAGAAACAGCCACAACAATTACATAATACATTACCTTAAAAAGACTCAAGGCATAATTGTCACACATGTAATATTTCATAGCATTTCCTGTAGTTTTTATATTGTACTTTTAGAAATTTCTCTTATATATTGAACACTGAGTGCATTTAACTTCACTCATTTACCCCGGTAAATACTCAGATGAATTTATTCTTACTAAGCTGAAATTTCTGATGTATATTTTATCGCAGTGTTTTTCAAACTGTCCTTTCTTTCAAGCACATGTGTAAAAATCCAATGCCTTTCTATCCTCGAACATTTTTGGCACAAGTAAAAAATACATCAATGAATAACACTCGTTTAAACAAGTATACATAAATAATACATACACATATCTGTCAACATAGATTCAACCTCACAGTACATAAAATATGTACATTTCACAAACACATGTACATCAAAAAATGCTTTAATCTTTCATATACAGGTTACTATTTACAAATAAGGTATAAAACATTATATGAAAACCATTACTAACAAAGAACAGCTGTGTAAATTTGTCAAATCAAAACACTAGCCTAACATTTTCAATTTCTGTGAAAAAATACATTAACCTTTTACAACTGTTTGATTCTACAGATTCATTTCCATTGTTCCTTAACATTAGTAAAGTTTCTGTTTATTACTTAAACACTGTCTTGACTGAACCTTTTCAAGAGTTACTGCCCTCAGATGAACGTTCTCTTTTTTCCCCATAGAATGCTTTAAAATAAATTAGACTGAGTCACTCAAAATAAGAATGTTATGGTGACAGTACATCTGTGTAATTCTTGTGCTAAATCTATCAGTCAAGTCTGTTTTATTTTGCAGTAAAATATAACAATTACTTTTATAACTGGTGACAAACATGTACACCTAAGCTTTCAAACTGTCTGTGTTTTTCAAGAAATCAAATGAGACCTGTTTTTTTTAAGCTGGACTGAAATTTTGATTCAGCAAGTTGATTTTTTTGGACAGTAAAACAAGACAGAGCCTATGAAACAAGACTGGACATACAGTGTCTCAATAGTTTCCTATGAAACAAGACTGGACATACAGTGTCTCAATAGTTTCCTATGAAACAAGACTGGACATACAGTGTCTCAATAGTTTTTGTAACAAACCATTCTTGTCTGGGAAAAAATAACAGTTACCATATGGCAAACAGATTACTATTCACACTGTAAGAAAATGCTGTTGTTTTGGTAGGTTTTACGACACTATTTACACTGTTATGAACAATACTAAAGTAAATACTGGTAAAATTATATTTTTGGCGGATAAATTCCGGATCATCAAACAATTTTTCTTGAAGCTAAATAAATCCCTTTTCTTTTATGTTCACTATTTCATTGTACACTACTTTTTTATCAACTGTGAGCTCAAAACTGAAAACAGACTGAAAACTGGAAATTTAAGGAACACAAGTACTCCCGAATACCACAGTAATGCAGTCTAAAGGACCCTACCGCATTTAGAATTATTTCTATAGGCAGACTTGAAATATTAAAAAATGATGACACAATGAAATGATGCAATGCTGATTTAAATTTACCTAGCGCTGCAACAGCGACTTCTACTCAAATATATACACAAATACAAACACACATACATATACAAAATACATATATAATGCTGTAACTGCATAATTACCTATGCACCAAAATTCTCATGATTTTAATTAGAATAACCAAACATTTGTTTGAAATTTGTATAAAGGTGAAAAATCAATATAATCACAAAACTCATTAGGTTGATAAATGCAGATGTGACAGTGTAATTGTGACAATATGTTCTGAAGGCATGGGGTTCCCTTTTCATTGACCACTGTTATTATAAAGTTCCCCTTTCTCAAATGTCACACTCATTTTTTCCATCTTATTTGAAACAAGTAGATATGATGTCACTCACTGACAAAGTTAAGAGAATTACCTCCCCTACCTCACTTGCAAATAAGGCTGCCTTTTACTAATTCTGTTGAGATTTTTATATTTATCCTCATAAAATGTTTGTCAGTATGTTTACAGCACTAAGTCACAAAAAAGCAATTTTCAAGCACTTTAAACTTTTGACGTTAACTTTTTCACTTTCGTATTTATTCATTTTACTATTTATATTCCAATCAGTGACAGGCACTGTTGCTATGGCAATCATACATGAAGAGATTCAGAAAAACAGAAATAAAAGGAAAAATATCAGAGGAGGTAATGCGTCTTCTTGGCACCTAAACATGGAAAATTATTAACCTGTATGAATCATTCTCATCGGTCAAAAAAGTCACGATCAAGCTTTATCTTTTTGTTTTGAAAGCATTTTTGTCTTGAAGCTATGAGAATGAATTGTCATGTAACTTATCTTGTATGAAAATTTATTTAAAATTTACTTTTAAAAGCACACATGCTAAATTTCTCAGGAAATGCTCGTGTGCAGAGATCATAGTATGTTTTGAGATTATGAAATGAAAATTCAAGAAATACAATCCATAAAACAGTTAGAGAGATTCTTACCAGGAAACAACTTTTAAACTTTCAAACTTTAAATATTTCATAAAACTAGGTAAGGCACACTAATGGTCAATAAGGGGATTAATTCAGAAGTAAATTGTCTTTCAAACAACTAAACCTTTCTGGGTTTTTTTTACCAAACTATAGAAGTAACCTATCAAATTATTAATCTATATGAAACATTTTAGTGCTGATGAATTTTCTTTACTATATGTGAACCAATTTAAAGAACAATATTCAATTCATCCATCATTTATCATCAAGAAATAAAAAAAAAGGAAAAAATTATGGTGTAATACCTATCTACTATAAAAAGTACACAGCTATTTGGTTAATCTTTCATTCATCACAGTTCTAAAATATGCCTTTACTATTGCTGCATAACAACTTTTTATGGCAACAGTTACCTTGACAACTTTTACCTTGTTACCATGGTAACAATATATCACAGTCACATGAATACTATGAAGACTTGTTCTACAAAAATTCAAATGAAACTTGTATGAATTGATTCTCTGTGTCCGCCTGACCCCCTTTACAGCATAAAAGAATTGTTCACACAGAACCTTTATTTTCATCTGAGATTCAAGTAATAAAATTTAATGTGCCTCCATACTTCCAATATTTTTGATTTTGGTGCACTGTTAAGCATTTCAATTTGTTATATTTACTTGCTGGTTGAATAGCACTAAATTTGACATACTATCTGGTGTGATGGTCACACTAATAAGTAGGCGTCCAGATTCAAACTATGTCCAAAAACATTCCTCTACAGAAATATTGCAAGGAAAAGTAAATCATAATCCATACTTTGAAATCATTTCAATGTACAGTTACGTCTGGAAGAGCTCAGACAAACAAATCTTTTTAGCACTTTCACCAGTAGCACATTTTGCATTACGCTTCATGAGCTTGAAAAAAAAGTCTGAATTTTAGCACTTGATTAAAAATACAGTATTTTACATAATAAAACTATGCAAATTTTTTGTTAATTTGAAAATCAATATTATGCCTGTCTCCCCTGGTCTACTGGCAGCTTTCTGTACTTGGCTTATCTCGTGTTGTTGAGATTCGAAGTGTTCCACAAATCTGAGAATCTATTTCACACTATACTCAATGTTTTATGAGAAAAATGTATCAAAATAAGTGTCACTATCACTAACAAGGGTTGAGTATAAAATGCTGATGCAGTAGATGTCATTGTCATCACATGAGTTCGTAATTTGGCATATAATAAAGGTGTTAATATCAAGTTGGAAGTCACTGTAGGGCTTCTAGATCTTATGAGATACTCAAATCTCTCTGCTTCTTTTGCACATGCAGTGGCCTAAAAATATCAAAACAGTATACTGTATACATAATGAAAATGGCCTGAATTTGATCACAGTACACAAACATTTGTAACAGTACATTAAGTACAAAATGTAATAATTCTGTCTGCTCACTGTCACACAACAAATATTACCGCAAAGAAATTTCTGCATTTTGCTCAGGTCCAACATATTCGCAAGTATTTATTTTTGCAAAATTTTGATTTCTAAACAAATTTGTGGAATCTTTAAGCCAACTAGTTATAGCTTGGCTAGAAGAGAGCTGAACTCATGAAATAATATGTGATGCTGCCAATGGAATTAAATACGTGTTCAGGCACTAGATTTCCAGTATAATAGAGTATTAGTAGATTATGTACGTGCATGATTTCACTGTCCTTTTGTCCTGCAGTAACTCTCACTACTACAAAGCTTTTTGTATTAAATGTTTATTATTTAACTAGAAATGTCTGTTGAAATGTTATATAAATTTAATTCATTAGATTATAGTGTTGTAAAAATATGACTATTCTGCAGCATTACACTGTGATTTGGAATACCAAAACTTACCTGCAAGGCAGTAGGTTGCTCTGTTACCGGGGCAACCAATATGATAATGTCATTATCATAACCGAGGTAGCCAAACACATCACACTCTGACACAGATATCATCATTGAGAGAGTGTTAAGTATTTTAGATAATGTCATTGGCCCCTTCTTTACATTTATTGATATGTGTGCCAGAGATTTGCTCATCAGAATTCTTAGCTCGGCAGCTGAAAATATATAGAAACTATGTTTTCACGACATATCGATATAACCTCTAATTCATGTCAGCATGAAGCATATCTTATCTTATCTTATCAGCCAGTTATGTCAAACCCTTAAAAGGGATGTCAAGCCATAAGACTGCTAATAAAGAAAAGAAATTGAAGATAGTCTATTAGTTAAAACTATTAGTTTTAGAAGAAATACTAATAAAAGTAATGTATGTTTAGAAATAAGGTGTTGTTCAGCTTGTCCAAATAACAGAATGTTTGAAAACCAACAAAATCTTTACAATATTTTCTAATGAATAAGAAATCAATTTTCACTACATACCACAGATAGGACAACATGACCAGGGTGGGATTATTCCCCGGCAACCAGACGGTAAAACAGCTGGGCATTCTACATTGTCGCAAAGGGTTTTTGCAGGGTCCATGTCATCTGGAAGTAAGATACGTATAAAATGTACAGTGCTCATAAGAAGTACAGCCTTTTCATTTTTAGACTCGTGTTTGCTCATGTTTATATAAATTAACCATTTCCTATTCTCAAAAGCAAGCTGAAAATCCTCTATTTACTAGTCCTTATGATCAATGTAGTTTCATGTTATTTTTGAAAGATTTGTCAATCATCAGTTCAAGGTTTCCTGAAACAGAACAAATGATCCAAAATGATCAAAAGATGCAAAAATGAAGTAAATTTTGAACAAATGAATCCCGTTTTGAACAAAAGAATCCAGTTTTGTCTGTAAAAGGCCAAAAAAAAAAAGATTTACATACATTCTACAGTATCTATGCAGCAGAAACTTACTAAGTGTTGCTAAGGAGTATCCAAAGGTTTTGCAGGGTCCATGATAGTCAACAGTTATCCTTGCCGCCAGAGCTGCACATTCAGACTCATAAGTTTCCCCATCATGACCACATACCTTACCACTGTTAGCACACTGCCTCACCTGAAAGTTTGATAATATAAATTACATTTCAAGTATCTCTTGTAATACTACTAAGATGCATCGAATTACAAACTGTGAAAAACAAGACTGCCAGATCACAATACGATTCAAGTCTAATTAGTCAATACTGTCCTTTAAGAAAACATATCTTTACAGAAACCAATGAAAGTTTGGATTTAACTTCATCTTTACACTGACTAATGTAATAAGTTGTTGTTCCTCTTATACTGTTGAACATGATTGAACAAACTGCGATAAAATGAAATTACTGTCTATTAACAGAACACTTTTCAATCCTCTCGGTACTTTTTTGTGAAGATGTGACACAAAGAAAAATGTGTTTCCAGGAAAAAAAATCTGGCACATTGCCATTTTAAAGAATCGTGTTTTGACAGTAAATCTGATCACTTTATGTATATACCTGACAATGTCCTCGGTACTTGAGGACCATTCCCTTTGACATAAGGATACAATCATTTGTATATTCCACATCATTCATGTCACACACTGGCTCATGCTGATGTCTGTTGCAATCACTAACAGCAACTGTAACCAAACAATCATGCTATCACAGTGTTTTGGCAAAAATTCCTTCATAAAATAGAAAAACAGGACTTAATTCCGATAAAAAATACATATGCACACAGTTATAACTGCTACATACACAGAACTGGGAAGGGCCAATTACTAAGTTGAAAGAACTTGTTGTCCAACCCTTTTTTGTTTTGTCACTGAACTTTTGTATATATCACATTACATGTATATAGCAATAAAATATCCTTAAACTAAACTGGGTGGCCTAGTAAACATTTGCAAAATTAAACCTGTAAAGGGTTATTAATTACTTTTTTTTGTACTATTCCTGCCATGACAACAAGCCTTAAGTGTTGACAATATGTACCAGAAATTGACTTACGTTTAAAAAGACAAGTCAATTAAATGCTTAGTTACTTACTACACGTGTACTGCAGACATGGACTATTTCCGTGCCCAATACACACTTGTCTGTTGGCTATGCAGCTAAAATATACAAAATTAAAACAGCCATAAATCATTTCAGACTCAACAAAACATTAACATAATCATTTTAGAATAAATACTAACAATATTCTGTCTCTTTTGCACTTAGGGGTCTGGAATAAATTATTTCGGAGTCAACAAAAACATTAACACAATCAATATACAACTAACACTGACGCCACTTCTGTTTTACTTGTCAACTTAGGGAATTAGAAGAAGCAAGAAAATTTTATGATTAAGAAAACAGCTGTCAAATCAGGACTGTAAAATCAAAACATTTGATTGTTAAATTTGTCTTACTTCCATACGGTATGCAGTAGACCATGTATCTGGGAAGGGCCAGTTAAATCAAGATATAAAGAATGGCCTATTTGCCAAAGTTCAGCAGAAACTCTGATATATCAAAAATGGGCCTATACTGTGAAATTCCAACAAATATTGGATGAAGTTCAATCAGAAAGATGGGCGCATCTTGCAAGAGGTTCAACACAAGCTTAAGAAAGACAGTGTAGATACCTGTATCCTGTTTCACAAGGATTGTTGGCACACGGGTCATACCCACTACAAGGTCCCTGACTAAAGAGCGTCTGTCCAGCGCACCTTGCTATACACTGGTTAGGGTATGTTTTCCCATTGCTGGCACACACTGGCTGGTACTTACGACTGCACTGACAATTTGCTACATCTTAAAGGGAAGAACAAGACATACTTATTTACTGTATAAATTTAGTGAATGAAGACTATGTTCTGCAATACAGCAACACACACCTGTGATATATTCATTTAAACAAAAGCTTTTATACAATGTCATACAATCAAGTCCCTTTCTGCATTCCTTATACTGTCAAACTTTTGCTAATGACCACCTGCATGAAGCCATTATTCATGGAAAACAGCAATTTTGATTTCTTCCTGACCCAAATAACTATTCATAAAAGGCCTCAAATAATGGTCATCTGCTGGTCACTGAAAATGTATTCCAAGGGTAGGTAAGACCAATGACCAATGTCACTAATAATCATCATCCACTGACTAGCCAAAGCAAAGCATGTCTTCAGAAGGTTTTAAAACAAGGGCATTAACCACAATCAATGTATATGTCACTGCAGTCAAGCTAACATGTAGAGAGGTTTGATACAGCAAAAATGCTGCCAGATCAAAGTTATTTCATTCTTCAAAATTATAATACTAGGAGCAAGTAGAAAATAGATTTCTTGCAGCATGCGTAGTGCTGTCATTTACTGTGAACTTTACACACTGACGAAATAAATTGATCTGACAAACATACAAGCATTAAGAAATTATCTCTTGAAAGCATACTAACACAGCTGTTCCCTGCAAATGGAAAGGAGTGAACAAATGGTGGTAATTCTTGAATACTTACATTTTAAAAGATATGGAGAAAGGAATAAAAATAGATTTAGCAGAAATGTTAGGCCTTTCATCAAGCACATTTATGGGCATATAAGAGAAATAAGGTGAGATGTATGAGGTCTGCAGGTGTCTGTCCATGTCTACATGCCATGTGTTGAACAGTAAATTATGACTGGAGAGCTTTGTATGCATGATCTTAATATTCAAAACATTTACTAGAAAAAAAAATGACACTGCATTATTTGGGCAAAATTTTGATTTGCAGATTCAAAACTTTACTGAAGATAACCCTGTAAACTACACAGCTTACCTGCGAACTCTAGTGTATTGACCATGGTGCTGGCAGGACACTGTCTCAATGAACAGATCTTCTCTCCGCCATCACACACACAATCACTACAGCCTGTCATATAATGCTCTCCAGCTAAAAATAGAACAGCTAAATGTATGTTTCATCTTTTGGTTTCTTTTGTTCAGCAAGCATAAACTTTCAAGTAGAAAACAAGACCAAGGAATAATTTTTTGAAAAATAAATATCATCTTTTTCATCAATGTCATCACAGCATCATCATTGTCATCATCATTAACATAAGCAAGATCTAGCAAATTTTACAGAAGTCTCTTAACAAATCTTCCAATAGCATATTTTACTTTTTATCTATTTTTCTTGTTTAAAAATTTCTTCATGCAATTTTCTTTTGACTTTTTAGGATTTACATTTTTTTAAAGCTACACTCTTTTCACTATGGTACAGTAATATTCTGAAACATTTTTTGGTCTTACATCACTAGAAAACTATTAATATCAATCCTTGGACAAGTGTTTAAAACCTGTTTGATCTCTAACAACACAAATGTCATACTTACAATCAATGACTTCATTATCCAGGATGCAATGATCTTTGTTGATGCAGGGTATATCTTCACAGTGACCAAGATGTCCGGTATGAGAACAGTGACAAACTTTGTGTTTCTTACATGAGCTTGATGTGACCTCACCATTCTTGTAGACAGGAATAACCACATCTGTGTTATATGGTACTAGCACTCTAGACACTTGCCCCATCTTGCAACCTGTGAGTACATTAGACTATTCCATAAACATACTGAAGCATTGTCACAAAAAATACTGAAATGTCGTGTTGGTAACTGGTATGGAGTTGAACTCCTAGCTAAAACGTTACAGTCTGAATCTGACAATGACTTCCACATTCCTTCTACAGAGTCATTATAATATTATGATAGCTGGTTCTTCGACTGTCACGTTTATCAGTCAAAAATTCCTGGGAGCACTCGTCAGCAGGACATGAAGTTCACACTGAAAGGACTTTCTCCATAACTGACTTAAATGAACAAATCAATTCTGGCAACACAACATTTCATTAGTGAGCTAATGGGAACTCTACAGTTCTAGATTATTGTCAACAGCAGCTGTTCCATTATTAACAGCTGTGTCACAAAGTAAGACACTGCTATTGTACGCATATCTTATTTTATTTTATGCCTACCAATGAAATATAGGGAAATATCAGTGAGATAAAAGTGATAATACACTGTTTTGAATCAGTTAATTACCATTTTGATAATACACTGTTTGTGCCGGAACTACTGCTTGATGAAACTTCAGGAATTTCCCCACCACAAGAGAATCCGCTGTATTTCAGACTGTGACAGCGAGTGAAATTTATTTACCTTGTTAAAACCAATTATAATATTGAATTCCTGAGTCTAACTAGTTGTGAACAATGATGAAATTCGCCATAAATTATTCAAAATGTCTGATTTGTTTACATAACTCACATGGACAATATCCAATATGGCCGACTTTCAATTCAATTGATTGAATATTACTCGGTATTAATCCGCTTTTATAATTAAAGTATGTATGGCAAAAATTCAATAAATATTGATAAACTGTGTAGACAAAAATAAATGTTATTTGATGAAAGTGTATTCAGTTTATTTCAGCAGAAGTAAAGTTATCATATGTATTGGAGATTGTCTGCACTTTTTTTTGTGCGGAGTAACCAAAGTACGCATTAACTGATTTGGGGCTAACCATGGGGAATTTATTGAAGGCCCTGATTAAAAATATCATAAAAAAACCCCCATTTTTGACGTGTTGGCATAAAATAAAAAGAAAATTTGTTTGTTTTTTAGTGGAAGATGGGAATTTATTTCATCTCGTGAACACCATATGTTGATATTTTCACTCGTGGCTGCGCCACTCGTGAAAATATCACATATGGTGTTCACTCGATGAAATAAATTCTCATCTTCCACAAAAACAAACAAATATCCTCTATCTAATCTGTCAAGTATACAATATATCCTACCAATTTTCATACTTGTCTTTTATAGTGAAATATTTAATTTAGACCAAATTTTCTTGAATATGCTACTTCTAATGTAAAGTTTTAATACTGAATAACCTTTAAACATTGACACAACTCTTTTAAACCTTTTTATTTTACATTGTGATACAAGATCATGCAACTTAAATTTATTTATCACAATTATCAGCACATTTTCTGGTTTCAAACCAGTATTTGCACCATAACTGCATGGGAAGTCACTGTAGCCTTTTGTAAATTGATTTGAACCAGAGAACATCAGAAATGAGCTGATCTATCCCTTGGACTCATAAATGTATACTTCAACACTCAAAATAAATATTATGTTTGAATTGCAAATTTTAAATTACAGACGGTGAACTCTACTTCAACATGGAAGACATCTGACTAGGTTACATCAAATTAACACCCAAAACATTTGTATAATGAAATGCTGTGTTCTGATCCTTACCACACTAAGAAATTACTTCATGAAAATTGGAAGTCAGTTCATGATTATTTTAGTGCTGACATGCTGGTATTTCATCAGCTAAGATTACACAAATATTTCACTGAATTATCTTGAACACAATATAAATGCCTACATACCTTTCCTACAGACATAATGTGGGCATTTCTCAGAATGTCGACATTTCCTTCGATACAACAGGCACACTTCATCTTCCTTGCAGTTATTTGATTTACAGGGATGTGTAACCTCCATTTGTCTTCCACTGGCTGCACTTTCAGCTAAAATTAAGAATAAAGTTTTTTGTTTTTTTTTAAAAAATTGGTATATTTTCAACTGCCTTTATTCCAAATGGTTTGACAAAATTACTCTCATGATGTTGGTGAATGCATTTTCAATGGAAGCTTGATACAAAAAAAGTGACCTTAATAATTTAACGGTATTAATCCCTCTAAATGACTGCTTCCCAGATTCAGTACTCGCGCAAAAAGTGAGGAATGTCAAATGTCACTGGAGACTCTCACCCTTGGTGGGTTTTGAACCAGCAACCTCCAGATTGGGAGGTTTCTAGCAGACTTTACTCATTTAATCATTACATTCCCCCCCCCCCCCCCCCCCCCAACATCCCGCATCTCCATCCCCCCCACCCCGAGACTTTCTTATTGCTGAACTTTGCATGATTTTGAATTTATAAAAGTTATCTTTATAGCATAACTTTATGGTACATTTATAAAAATCATTTGTTTGACAGGTTGAATAGTTCCTTGTTCAGAATATTAAAAATGTCTCATATCTCTAAAGTTAAAAAGTCTTAATGCAAAACTATTGCATCATGTTGTCGTTTCAGATGTAGTTACAACAGTTTTCGCAGTAACATCAGTTTTGCATCAAGTCCTTGATTGATGTACTTTTATTTCTTGGATGTTCTCAAAATGTTTGGGCCAAACTTCCCACAGAGAAGACACATACCTGTGAAAGGTTTCACAGAGATACACTCCCCACTGGACTTCACAGGTAGTCTCTTACAAACATCAGTGACCACCTGACCTTCTAACTGGCTTGTATCAACACATTTGTTCATGATATATGTGCAATCTTCTCTGAAATTGAGAAAACAATTTTCTGTAAGACAACATGCTTTGCTATTCACTATAGTTTGAGTCTAAAGCATTTAATAAGCTTAAGAATTAGGGATGTCAGCGAGTTACCAGTTAACCAGTGACTGGTTCGGTGCATCGATATACTGTCACAAAATGTAGTATTTTATTTAATTGAAAAAATAATGCCAAAAGTTTAATTTAAGAATCATTGTTCTGACATTTTCATTTTAGCTGTTTTTAAAATTGTTTTAAGTGCAAAATAAATTTACAACCGACATTTCCTCCTACTCGGTTATTTTACCGACCATAAGGTGTGAAAACTTTTGCATTTTGTATGATTTCAGAGTCAACATTCAATAATCTTCACAGTTTGACACTTGTTTTGTAATTGATTATTTTAATGGAGCCACTTACATTGTTGCAAAGCAATATGTGCTATTCATATGAAAACTATTATTCTAACAAATCATCTATTTGCACAACACTCGCACTCATTGCAAGTCTTATCATTTTTTAACTCTTGTGTAATACACTGCATGTTTTAGTAACTCATCCGAGTGCTGCACATTAGAGCAAAAATATGACAAATCAAGTAATGGATGTTTCTGTAAGGAATATTTTGGATGTTAAACATGTTATTTGAAAGAGAAGAATTTTTTTTAATATTCCCATAACTTTAAATTCTGATGATAAATACAAAATTTAAAAATTTACACAACCCAAAGCAGGATTCCAACTCCAATCTCACACGTGACAGATCAACACTCTAACCACTGAGCCAAAGAATCGATTCCCTGACACAGCTGTAAGAGGTTGTATTTATACAATTATAGGAAGGTATGCACTAGACCGTAACACATCCCCTCTTGAGAAAGTCATCATTTATGATGACGAATGGTGTTGTGTATTTTTAACTCAGAAGATCAGACAGATATCTTTGAAGATTTTTTATTTAATTTTTACAACTAAGTCCAGGAGGGGTCATCCCGGACAAGCCCCCATTTACAAACATGAAAGTCCATAACAGAAAGATGCAATGCATCTTAGAATACACAACCCAGATTGGGATTCGAACTCCGATCTCCCGCGTGACAGACCAACACACAAACGACTGAGCCAAAGAATCGATTCCCTGACTCAGTTGTCAGAGGTTGTATTTATACAACTCTAGGAAGGTGTTCACTAGACCGTAACAATATAAGGTCAGAGAATCATACTTTCTAAATTTGATTTACCTCCCTTTTAAATGCATAGTACACTACATAGCAGAATAGCAAAACCTAATGAGTACTTCAAATACTTGAATCTTAAGTCTGGTCATTGTTGACACCCCAACTAGAAACTTCTGATGACACTGTTTAAATTTCAAAGAAATCACTCAAACGTTTACCCAGATACATACAAATGTACATGAAATTTATATTTCTAAAAGGTATGGATGTGCAGGCTGATCATGGTCTACACTGGTAGGTTAAAGGTTAAACCAGTTGCTTACGTCAAGCAAAAGACTAAAGACTCGGTAGAAAACTTACCGACAAATCTGTGTAGGCGTTGGTTTTCTGGAGCATGGCTTGATTTGGTATGTACAGGCAATGGCTTTCCACATTTCCGGTTCACAGTTACGAATGTCTGAAAAAAATCAAGCAGTTGATAAACCTGTAAGAAGTGACCTTTAACCAGCTGTAGGTAAAGTTATCTTGGCAAAACTAACAAAATTTCTCTTATTCTCAGCAAAACAAACATGTTTTGAGATGTTGATTTATGCAGTGATTTTGAGACTATCATAAAACAGCCAAAGCATAAACAGTCCAATTTTCTATTATTTAATAAAATGAAAGCCATATTTTACTCTGGAACAAAACAGTTAAGTAGAATGAGATGTTGGTAGAACCTTGTCTGGCTTGCTTCCTTTTTTCAACTTACCCTTACTCAGAAAGGTTTTTGTTCAATAACAATGGCTGACAAGTATATTTGTTTGAGAGTGCCTTAAGATTTCTTTAACTGCTCATAATTTTAATGACAGTATTATATGAAAGTGTTCATGGAATAACAAATTCACAGACACTGGCCTGTTGAACAATTGCAAATTAAATTTGGTTCATTATGCTATTTGTCCCTTTATTCATTTTATTCATGTGCACATACTGCCCACTTTAGTCATTTTTTGTGCAAACATTTGCTCTTAAGTCACATTGTTCATATGAACAATTCCCTCTTAATCAAATTGTACACACAGAGAAAATCAAGTCTCCCGACGGTACGTGAGCCAGACATACAGACTGGTGTTACCTTTAACAGGTATGAAAAGGTTTGGTAGTTGGATTTCTCCTTTCTGCCAAGTCCGCATGTCCTCCCGTGCTGCATTGTCTGCCTCCAGCGTACAGCTGCGGAAATGCTCTGTTGGCCGATTGTTCATGTTTGTACAAAACTGTAACCCCTGGCAACCTAACTGGCATGGCTGTTCCACTAAAACATCAGGACGGAAAAACAGAATAATTTTCATTCCTGACATGATTATAAATCTTCAATGATGATCAATTTAATCTGTCTAACTACAGTCAACACACGATTCTTCAGATGGGAATCAGACCTGATTAGTTTGCTAAAGAACTTATATCTGTTTCTTTCAAAGTGATAAGTACTTAAAAGAACCAATAAATGTTTTCTTTTGGACATTGTTTGTGTTTCATTCAATCATGTTTCAACTCTACAAGAAACTGGTTAATGCTGATCATCAGAGTATAAACTGACCTCTTTCATTTCCATAAACAGAAATTAAGTTCTATCTTATACACAGTCTCAGAGAGTTGATTAATGAACAACATTAAGTCCGCAAAAAAGTTTAAGAAATATAACCTTAACTCAAAAAGAAAATTGACTATATTAAGTAAAAACAGTTTACGTTAATACAATTACATACCATCTTTCAAGCAGCTATGCATTTCTAACTCCTGTGTAGATATAGGTGATGACAAATACCTACAATTCTCTTCAAACTTGGCAATACTTTCCCATTTCCAGCTGTGTGTCTGAAAGAAATTAAGAACACATACTGTAAAATCAGACATTCACCATATCTTAAACAAAGAAGATGACAAACTCCACACACAGTTACTTCCCCTATCACATCAGTAAGCTCTGCCTTCACAAGCTTTTTTATTTGGTCTGAAAATGAACCTAGGTACATGTACACACTATTTTCAGAAAAGTTTTTGTTCATCCTTTTCCTTAAATGTTTTGATCAAACTTTATAATTTTCTCTTAATGTTATGAAATGGTAAAAAAATCAACTTGATAGAAGTGTGTTTTTTTTGTCTATTTACTTCCAGCCACCATCATGTGATTTGCTTAGAGGCATTGATAACTGTACTGTAAAGGGAAGTAACTGCTGCATGGAGTTGGGGTAGTTGTTTATGAGGTTCATCGAAGAAGCCATTATTGCCATAAAATTGACCATATAATTTCAGGCACAAGAAAAGTAATCGCAGCTTTGCTAATGCTGAGATGTAAATCTTGGAGAAATAATTTATCTACAATCACTACAATTTCGTGACACATTGTGGACATAATAATAACATGAGGATACCCAGTTAAGTCTACCTTAAAGGCAATTTTTAAAACTCAAACAAATAAATGCTTTAACTACCAACAAAATGCACACTATGAATGCTAAATTAAAGAGTTGATTTAATCAACACCACAAGTAAATTTAACTAACATGAAACAATGTTTGTAGCAACAAAATCATTGCCATTAAATTTTCTTTTGCAAGTCTTATATAACCTAAATAGAATAATGAAATTCGCATTACTAAAAGAAAAGATAACACACCCTAAACAAACTACAAGGAAATTTTGAAAATCATGCTATACATATCACATAAAACTAAGTGACAGTAATTTGATAAGAAAAGTTTCTGTCCAAAGATCTTAAGTTTTCAAAGAACAGCTCTCCTCTTCAAATGAAATGTTACCATTTGTATGACAGGTTTAAATTCTCCCTTCACTTAATGTCAAGTTAATATGCAAATTCCACTTTGATGTTTTGCATTCTATGTTTTTATTAGTTATTCTTTATAGCTGCAATTAAGAACTTGAGTGAACTATTTGCATTTATAAATGTGACGGAAAAAATTTTTCTCCTTAAGTAAAGAAGAAATAAAGTATTATCCTGCTAATCAGACAGTAACAGTTCTCAACCTACACCGCAAATATCATCAATTCCATAAAAAAAAATACGCAAATATAAATATGCACAAAAAATGAATATTTATCATTTTAATCTTATTGAAAAAAAAATTTATCTTGCCTCTCTTTAGTAAATTTGAGCAATTAAGAGTTCTCATCCATTTATACTATGCATACAAATGTTGTCAGACCATCGTTTTCACAGTTTTTGTAAACTTTTATTTGATCATAAATGTCAATCTAATCGCAACATTCAACAGTCTTATTTTTTTGGTAAACATATTTATATCATAAACTAATAACACCAGGTGGCAGAGTAAAGATTTGGTGCAGATGTAGTAACATAAACATCCTGTCTTTTTTTTATCATGTGAGATATTAGATCAAATTAACCTCTTCTTGTTGACAGAATTTGGAGCAACCAAGACTTTGAAAGTCTACACCTCAGTGGAATAACTGTTTAAGAAACATACAAACCTTCTGACTGCTATCTTTCATTCCATTTTAAACACTTTTGTTTTTTTTTTTTTACTAGCATTTTACCCAGTTTCAACATCCTTTTGGTAATACATCAGCAGTCAGTTCAATTAGCATGTGTTCCGGGGTATCTAACCATTACTAACCATTCTCTCTGCAAGCGACTGACTGCTTCCTCACTTAAATTACAGGTGACCTTTAGAAACATTGACCAAGATCTTTTCAACGTAGAAATTTAGCGTTCCCTTGTGTGGTTTGAACCAAGAACCCCTGGATTGCCTATCCAGTGCTCTATCAACTCAGCTAGCTGGGTCAGCAAACAACAAAACAAAACACAAAACAATCTTACATGTACTGACTTGATATTTAATATTTAGATCAAATTTTGAGACCACGCTACCTCAGACAGATAAAACTAGATGACAGAAAGAACATGTTACCTTGACACAAAGAGCTCCACATCTTTCTGAGACAGCCTTCTCACAACAGTGAAGTTTCACCCAGTCCATACCCGCTATGGGTTCCGGTCGGATTGGATAGCTGGGTATCAGAAAACACTTGTACAATGGGTCCTGAAAATATGAAAACAGGTTCATTTTATGTTTTAACCACACAGTAAGTTACAATATCAGTGAGTGAGTAGGGGAAACAAAAGAAGGTAACTAAGAGAAAAAGAAAAATGTTGTTAAAAAGTAATCTTAAATGGTGAATTACATAATTAACACCACAAGTGACTGTTTTATGTTTGACCAGGTAATTAATTGTCTCATGATTTATTTACATGAAATACTTATATCTACACTTTGTGAGTGAATGTTTTGGACTGAATCATTACCATCCCTGATTGGATAAACAATCACACCACAAGGTTACAAGAGGGTATGAAGGTATCTGTAAATTAATGGAAAAATCCCTGGTATGCAACCTTTCCTGCCAGTATGTAAGTTTTATGACCCTAGTTACAATAGTGTTAACTAAGTGTGTGGTAGCGATTTTCACTAAATCAAGGGCCATAACTCTGTTTCACCTAGAAGGATGGAAACGAAAAACAACTTCACTCACTGATATTATAATTATATCTGTGTAAAGTTTCATGGCCTGGTTGCAACGGTGTTGGCTGAGCACATGACACAAACTTTTTAGTAGCTTTTTAACTAAATCAAAGGCTATAACTCTGCTCTTCCTAAAAATAACCTGGTGTGCAACTTCATTTGCTGACCTATATGCCTGTGAAGTTTCCTGACCATAAGTCTAACATTGTTGGCTCAGCGCATGACACAAACTTTTTGGTTGCTATTTTGACTAAATAACTCTGCCCCCCCTAGATGGAGGGCGACAAAAAACCCTTGGTGCACAACTTAACTTGCTAATCTACATCCTTGTTAAGTTTCATGACCCTAAGTGTAAAAATGTTGGCTGAGCATGTAACACAAACCTTTGGACAGAAGGACAGACAGACAGAAAGACAAATCTAAGTGCCCAACTAACAGGGGCACAATGATTACAGTACAATTTTGATGGCCCAATCTGCATTTTTTATCATTTTAGGAGATGTATTTATCTAGAATACATTTTCTGGTCAGCCTGGAACAGGAATCTGACAGGAATGATGTTATTCTTGTTCATTCTTAAAATCTTTAATCAACATGATCAATTACTCTGCATTATAGCTAGGGTAACCTAGTCACTTTTATCTAAGCAAATAGTTCAAGTTTAAAATACACATCTAATAAATGTTTTTTTCTTTCCCAAGGATCCTAGAGCAGAAAGATTTGATGACGGAACAAAACCTATACCTCGAAGAAAGCGAAAAACACAAGAGACAAACAAATAAGGAACGCTTAGGCAAACACGGTTTTGTGTGCCAGGTAAAGTGTATTTCATCTCAAGTTACCAAAAACTGACAAGCTAGAGTAATAAAGTAATGAACATAATTCTGAAATGTTTGACAATGATTTCAAAACGCTTGTATGACAGTAAAGGTCAGTTTTGAAGAGCCTGTCATAATTACAGAGGGCTGAACAATTAGAGTGAAGGTCAATTTATATTAACAGTCCCCAATAAGGAAACATATTAACCATGTTTAAAGTTGTTTTTTTAATTCGTAACAAAACTACTTGAATTTGAACATCAAATTAAGAGACTTCCCAACTTTTTTTCTTGAGCTTCGCTATTTGATTCTTTTTAATTCACAATTAATTGGTTTGTTCAAACAACTTGGTAATATTTGCTAGTAATTACTAATGATGCATTTTTTTTAAATAAATGAAATATGACAATGGGTAAATTCTGATGATTTGCAGTTTTAAGATCAGTATGTCAGCCTGCAAAAATTTACAGAAAAACCTCTCGCATAATTCATGACCAAGAATTTTCATGAAACACTCTTAAGTTTTAAAATTCAAAATTCCAGAGAGAAAAAAAAAAGAAGAAAGAACGTAATCGTTTCGCAAGCATAATAAACTATCATAAGACACTTGAGTATCTGCTTCAAAACTTATAAACAAGAAGATTTTAACGGAGCCTGATTAGAAAATCTGTAGAGCCGAGATAAACAGTTTTATTACATAACCTTGTTGTTTATCTCACGGCTACCATCTCACCAGTTGCCTCTATCTTGCATATCAATCTTTTAATTAATCAACGGTGTCTCCCAATAACTTCCCTATCTACTTCAGTTTTTTTAACGTTTACCTAGATCTTCTGCATGATATATTCAGTTTAAATTTTCCTACCTTGATTCAATTTGTTTAAGAAGAATTTAATGTGGAGAAAGCATTTTCATCATGTGGTTCTTATTCAAAATGCAGTTAAGAAGATATTTGCTATGGTTCCAAATGGGTGTTCCACATGTCAACATAACAGAAACATTAGTCCATGCAGTATTCTTTATCCCATAGGAAGCATGAAAAACTTAGGTCAAAGAAAGCATAGAAAACTTTTGGACGAAGAAAGCATAGTACAGCTTAGGACAGATGAAGCATGGTTAGACTTAGGGCAATTAGGAACCGGGGTAAGGCTTAGGGCATAGGAAGCATGTAAAGCTTAGGACAAATGAAGCATTGTAAGGCTTAGGGCATATGAAGCATATAAAGCTAAGGGCATAGGATGCATATTGAAGCTTTGGACAGAGGAAACATGGTAAGGCTTAAGGCAGAGGAAGCATAGTAAAGCTGAGGGGAGAGGAATCATAGTAAAGCTAAGTACACAGGAAGCATAGTAAAGCTTAGGATACAGCAAGCATGGTAAAGGTTAGGACAGATGAAGCATGGTAAAGCTTAGGGCGCAGTAAAGCTAGAGGGCAGAGAAAGCATAGTAAACCTTAGGGCAGAGGAAGCATAGTAAAGCTTAAGACACATGAAGCATGTAAAGCTTAGGGCATAGGAAGCATGCAAAGCTTCAGGCAGAGGAAGCATAGTAAAGCTTAAGACAAAGAAAGCATGGTAAAGCTTAGAGCAGAGGAAGCATGGTTAAGCTAAGGTCAGAGAAGCTTAGTAAAGATCAGGACAGAGGAAGCAAGGTAAAGCTAAGGTCAGAGGAAGCAGGGTAAAGCTTAGGGCAGAGGAAGCATGGTTAAGTTTAGGACAGAGGGAGGATGGTAAAGCTTAGGATAGAAGGAGCATGGTAAAGCTTAGGACAGAAGGAGCATGGTAAAGTTTTAGGCAGAGGAAGTAAAGTAAAGCTTAGGGCAAAAGAAGCATAGTAAAGTTTATGGCAGAGGAAGCATGGTAAAGTTCAGGGAAGCATGGTAAATCTTTTGACAGAGGAAGCAAGAGAGATCTGTAAATGCCAACTGATGTCAAAAGTTTTATTAAGTATTTTATTGACTTCTGTTTCATACATGTATTATATCAATTAAACATTACCAAAAGTTTGTTTTCTCTTTTCTCTTTACAAACTTAATACCACCAAGACTGCTAGATGGTCATCCAAATTTGTATTATGTGAACTGGTAAAGTCCAATAGAATCCAGCTTAATTTCATCTCAAGGCTTTTGATTATCTATCATTAAGTGTCTTCAGTAAACCATTCCTATTGGGGTCACGGTCATGAGAAAATCCACTTTCCTCTGTACATGTATTACATTTGATATGAAAAGTACTTTCATCAACAAAAAATACATTTTCTACATCAGTTCCTGTAAATTGACAGAGACAAATGAGAACCAAGTCTTGCCAACCAAACCCATAAAAACTAAATTTTCCATTTCAGACCTCAACACACACAAAGAAGAGTTCTGTACAATGAATCTCACACATTCCGGAATTAGTCAGTCTAGATCCTGCCTGTATTCATGGTTTCGTGTCAGTCTCATTTACTGGTTCTGTTTTTTCTATGTTCATTTTTTTCCAATGCAGAGTTCCTGCTAACAAGCTGTCAAAATCTGTAGCCAATGGAACATTGTTCCAGAATGTTAACCAGTTCCAACAATTATCTTTACTAGCAATCAAGCACTTCCTGCTGAGGTGAAAAAAAAAATCAAGCACAGCAGCAGTAAACTGCCTGTCAGTCAACATGGCAGCCTATTAGACAGCTAGTTATAATCATTATCAGGCAAATTAATCAGTTTACTTTCACCTGCCTAGATCTGGATTAATTAGCAAAGGTATGCATATCACTTTACCATATCACAATACAACAACAATGGGATGATATATCATGTTCTCCTCTGTAAGATATTTAAGCACTTTCCCAGAAAATCTTGTGATTGTATTTGTATTTTTTTCCTCTGATTTTCTCACAATTCACCATGATGTGCAACTTCCTTTTTGCATGCTCCACATGAAAGAAAGACTTGGCAACCAATAGCCAAACAAGCTGACCTTTATATCCACTCTGTTACTGACACTGTGTGAGGAAACTGAAGGTGGTGCTCAGTGGTCAACAGCATTGTTTTTTCATGCTTCTTACGAGTCAGTACACTTAACTTACTATTCTATGGAAACCAGCATTTTTCTAATGCATTACATCTTTGTGATACTGATAACAAAGTTGTAAGACCTCTCTTTCAAACTTCATTTACAAAGACATGAAAATAAACTCAAGGTATATCAGGGCTACTGTCCAATGTAAGGATAATGCCCTTTCTCCACTTTTTTAAGTCTTTAGGTATTAACTACAGTGTCTGTATCTAAATGTGTAAATAATTTTCAGAAAAAAGGTACATTTTCACTAACATGCTTTCTTTGTCTTAAGCTTTATGATTTGAAATGGATATTTCTGTTACAATGAGTACTGATAATTTGTTAGGGATACAGTTAAGACAAGAACAGTAATGAGTCAAAGAAATGGGTGAATTACCACCCTTTAATATGTAGATCTGCTTTATTGTTTGATGAGATATATATACTTCATAAGTTCTGGTAGGATGAAGATTATCAAGGAATATCTCTAAACCTCCTTGAACAGTTACCTGCTCTTAGAGAAAAAGGTGAATTGCCTCCCTTTAACATCATTCAGAGACATAAGAAGCAGGTATATTCTATTTCAGCTGGTAGTTATATCTAGCTCATACCATCTGTGCATTGAAAACTTGATGATTCCAAGATCAACACACTCAATGAACTCTAAAGGCTATACAATTCACTGAAGTGCAAGGAAGACTTTTTTTCTTAAATATTCTGAGAATAATTCCAGGAAAGGAAAAACTATTAAAATAATAATGGTAGATAGCAGCAGTAAGATCACATGCTGTCATAAATGAAATTCTGGAAAACTGTTTTGTAAACTTGATTAAGATACCTGGTTGTATAATTATGAGAAAAAAATGTTATTGTTATTTTTATGAAGCTGAAGCTAGGAAACAAAAATTTCTTCCTTTTACAGTTACAAATCTGTCATCATTATGATTCTTAACTATGGAGTTTACCATGTCTTATTTTTTGCTTTTTGTTTTTTTGGCATGCAGATCTTATGTTGGCATACCACCTTTTCCATGCTATTCTCATCTATTTCAATGTTGTGTGTCTAACTGACTTTCTTTCATTCCAGACACTTTCTCACTCTGTGATAAACTTACTCACCCCAGGAAAACGGCAACTGGCAAAGTAGCTCAATTCTCACAGTCAAAATTAGCCAAAAGTAAAAAAAAGAACCTCTTCAGACTAAATTAGCCAAATGTCATAAAACTCCTGGCAAGTGCACTTGCTTATTATCAGTATTGTTTCAGAAAATCGTTTTACAGCAGACATTAGTTTTAAAGAGTAAGTGGATTCTGGATCATAAATCAACGATTGTGAGGCATACTGAAGTATCATTTATGGCCACAATCTGGGTTTGGTGCGCTCTTGTCTTTATCATTCTGCATGCTTTCAGCTCGCAAGATGATTACAAAACAATTCTGGCACACACAAAAATGACGGCATAACAAATGTTAAGAGCTGTAATAACTGTGTCCTGAAAACCCAGGTGTAGTCTGACTGATCACTGATTTGGTATCCTCATGAGTAAAACCTAACATTAATACCATTAAAAACACATTCCGTGTATGACTTTCGTTTCTGTAAGTGACTTTAAGATAATTTAAAACAGGCCGAGTAGAGCTGAAACAGAAGAACATTTTTCAAAACAATGTGATCAGTACTTTGATCCCAAATGACTGATCTTAAAGAAAAGTTACCATAGTACTTGTAATTTCTTGTTAACTCGTTTAAGCCAAAATCTTGTTTGGTATAACAAATAAATAACAAAGTGGAGTCAAAATCAATGAAAAAAAATGATGTGGATTAAGATACGTGTGACTTGTTAAGACTGTGGGTGATGGATCTGTTTGTCCTTGGTACTGGCTGAAGCCACAAGATCAAGCATGCATTAAGGGTGACTGGTGCATGTGACTTATATACAGAATGGTACAAATGACTGGGTAAAGAAAAGACAGCAGTTGACTGTAGAAAAGGGTGAGATGACTCATAAGTAAGATAAACATGTTCTAGTTCACAATGAGTATAAATAAGAGTGATTTTGAAAACTGAAATCATAATTTGACCAGATTACATCAACCTTTCCTTGTAGACTTAATCTGCATGTTTCTGAATTTACTGTTTGATGGTTGATGTAACATAATTATACATTTTCTTCTTTTAATAATCACAACAGTTACTGTTATTGTTTTAAGCATGTCATGAATATATTACATTTACAAAGCTCTTAAAAATTTAGATTAAGCAAAGCAGAAAAAAAACAACATTTTGACTGGTCCCTGACTTGAATAAATTTTAATAATTTTCTGTGAGGTGACTACTGGTAGTGAAATGAAGAGTTAATACAAAATGCTATAGAGTCGTTATGTATTGCCAATGCGTAAAGTTGAGTGCATATTCATAAATAAACACTAAACACTGGTTTACTGCATAATTCTGTAATACCTTCCTATAGCTTGTATTGAATTGTGCAGTAAATAAACAACAGACAAGTAATTAAGTGCTAAAAGCACTGTACCTGAGAGAAGTCAAGTAGAACTATGTACTTTTATGGATTTACATCAGGTTCAGAAAGATTTAAGTTCATAGCTTAATTTATTGCTGCTTTCCCTGTCTATCAAACCAGTTGTGCTTTGCTTCTTTTTGATAACTAATGCCTTCCTAAATGAATGTATGAGCTTTCCAGGTTAAATTCTATCGTAGGTCTACAATATTCAGACTAAATAACATCATAACAAGCAAGATTCAGACAGGCACCCAAGTTCAAGGTCCACTTAGGAAGTCAGTAAATAACTTAACACTGATATCTCTGCTAGCAACAGTACTTGTATTTCTATTTCCTAGCCAAATGCAGTACTTCTATTTACTGTGCTACAGCAGTACTAATGCAACAGCAGTATTTCTATTTATTGTGCAACAACAGTATTTCTATTTATTGTGCTACAACAGTATTTCAATTTACAGTGCTACAGCAGTACTTCTATTTACAATGCAACAGCAGTATTTCTATTTATTGTGCTACAACAGTATTTCTATTTCATTGCAACAGTATTTCTATTTACTGTGCTACAGCAGTATTTCTATTTACTGTGCTATGGCAGTATTTCTATTTACTGTGCTACAGCAGTATTTCTATTTTCTGGGCTACAGCAGTATTTCTATTTGCTGTTCTACAGCAGTATTTCTATTTACTGTGCAACAGCAGTATTTCTATTAACTGTGCTACAACAGTATTTCTATTTACCGTGCTAGAGCAGTATTTCTATTTACTGTGCTATAACAGTATTTCTATTTACTGTGCTACAGCAGTATTTCTATTTACTGTGCAACAGCAGTATTTCTATTAACTGTGCTACAGCAGTATTTCTATTTACTATGCAACAGCAGTATTTCTATTAACTGTGCAACAGCAGTATTTCTTTTAACTGTGCTACAGCAGTATTTCTATATTTATTGTGCTACAACAGTATTTCTATTATATTGCAACAGTATTTCTATTTACTGTGCAACAGCAGTATTTCTATTAACTGTGCTACAGCAGTATTTCTATTTACTGTGCTACAGCAGTATTTCTATTTACTGTGCTACAGCAGTATTTCTATTTACTTTGCTACAGCAGTATTTCTATTACATTGCAACAGGAGTATTTCTATTTACTATGCTACAACACTACTTCTATTTACATTGCAACAGTATTTCTATTCACTGTGCTACAGCAGTATTTCTATTTACTGTGCTACAGAAGTACTGTGCTACTGGCCAACAGCTAGTATTTTTTTCTCTTTCAACAAAACCAGGTCATTATCAGTCAACATACTTCTGCAGTATGTTCATGATCTGCAATTCTGTTCAACATCTGCCTACTCACTATTATTTTAGTCAATAAATTTTCAATGAAAACCACTTCAAATCATAAATAGAACTGACAAGATTAAAAGAAAGGCAAGTCAATTTAATAAATACTGCTGAGTAAGGATTAATACTTATTTTAACACTGCTGAACTGAAATCTTAACAAAAACATTACAGTGCCACACCAGTCTATGGGCAGAGGTAAGCCTGGTCTGTATGTGGTGTAGTGTTGGAGGGGGCAGAAGTCCTGTATTGTTGGCATCTGATGAAAATAACAAAACACTGCACATTTGAAGCCATATAATTAGGCAGAAGTAATAAAAAAACAGTATTAAAGGGGTTAAAAGAGATGTATTTTGAGATAACAATGTTCAAGGTTGGAGTACGAGTCAAAATGCTCATCAAGGGTTGGAGTAGTAGCCACAATGTTCATCAAAGGTTGGAGTAGCAAAAGCAGCAGTCACAATGTTAATCAAAGGTTGGAGTAGCAAAACCAGCAGTCACAATGTTCACCAAAATTCGGAGAAGTAGTCACAATGCTTATCAAAGGTTGGAGTAGCAAAAGAAGCAGTCAGAATGTTCATCAAAGGTTGGTGTAGCAAAAGCAGCAGTCACAATGTTCACCAAAATTCGGAGAAGTAGTCACAATGCTTATCAAAGGTTGGAGTAGCAAAAGAAGTAGTCACAATGCTTATCAAAGGTTGGAGTAGCAAAAGCAGCAGTCACAATGTTCACCAAAATTCGGAGAAGTAGTCACAATGCTTATCAAAGGTTGGAGTAGCAAAAGCAGCAGTCACAATGTTCACCAAAATTCGGAGAAGTAGTCACAATGCTTATCAAAGGTTGGTGTAGCAAAAGCAGCAGTCACAATGTTCACCAAAATTCGGAGAAGTAGTCACAATGCTTATCAAAGGTTGGAGTAGCAAAAGCAGCAGTCAGAATGTTCATCAAAGGTTTTTGTAGCAAAAGCAGCAGTCACAATGTTCATCAAAGGTTGGAGTAGCAAAAACAGCAGTCACAATGTTCACCAAAGTTCAGAGAAGTAGTCACAATGCTTATCAAAGGTTGGAGTAGCAAAAGAAGCAGTCAGAATGTTCATCAAAGGTTGGAGAAGTAGTCTCAATGCTCATTAAAGGTTGGAGTAGCAGTAACAAAGTTCATCAAAGGTTGGAAAAGCAAAAGCAGTAGTCTCAATGTTAATCAAAGGTTGGAGAAATAGTCTCAATGTTCATCAAAGGTTGGAGTAGCAGTAACAAAGTTCATCAAAGGTTGGAAAAGCAGAAGCAGCAGTCACAATACTCATCATAGGTTAGAAAAGTAGTCACAATGTTCATCAAAGGTTGTAGAAGCAGTCACAATACTCACAAAAGGTTGGGGAAGGAGGTAACAATGTTCATCAAAGGTTATAGATCATTTAAGAATGGTGAAATAGTCACAATGCTCATCTTAGGTGGAAGAATCAGTTACAATGGAAGCAGTCAATGAGGCACAGTTTTGCTAGGTTGTTACAATGTAAACCTATGATTAATTTTTAACTTGCATTAGCAAACGTTCTTTTACAGCCTAAAAGCACATCTTCTGAATATCACAAAACACTGAAGCATATACTCACAATGATGTCGACTTTTCCACATGCAACAATCAACTTCTCTATTATCTGATCTGGGTTACTCTCACTTCGTAATGTCTCTGTACAGACTTTCCGACATGTGTCATTTTTTGTGTTCTCACAGCAGTGCAAACCTTCAAAACATGCAAAAACAGATAATTCAATGAAGGTTCATATTATATCCATTATTTTAGTTAGGCTGAAACAGGACTTCAAGATATATTTTAAGAATTAGTTTTGATTTGACAGTGCAAACATAATGCTCTTTAATGTTTCACTTAATCTTATATTCCAAAAGGACGCTAAATGTACAAATGATTTGGTTTGGCCTTAAGAGAGTTAAATAACAAATGTTTGTACTGAAATAGGTAAAAGAAAGATTATTTTTCACTGAAATTATAATGAATGAAATATCTATGACACAGAGAGTGCAAACTGTTCAACCTAAATTAATCCTTGTTTAGAACAACGGTTACTGAAATATGACCTTTTAATAAAACACAAAGGACTTCTGACAAAGTCTACTTTTGTAAAGGCAATAATAATCTTACTGTAAAAACCTAGGGAATTCACTTATATGACTGAATACCAATAACAGATTGTTTAACAGAATTTGTTTTAAGTTCTGTAATTCTGTCAATTATTGGCCAAAGCAATGAAAACTACTTATCATGCAAGACATCATTTTATGATATTACGTTCTACTTTCCAATCCTTAAAACAATAATGAAAAAGTCATGTTTTGACACCCTAATATGCATTGATATTCACTTTATATGACAAATAGTTCTTATTCAAAATAAACAACACATCGTCAATATACACAGAATAACTATGTTTCATATCAACCTTTAACACCTGTGTGAAATAGAATTAAATCATGTCGGAAAACATACTCTCAATATTACTACTTTGCCGTGTTGTACGAGTCTGTTTCTGTAAGCATTGGACCACTTCTTTATTCCGTCCGGTACAGTGGTGACGGAGTGTTCGCTTGCTCTCCTGACTCGTGATTGTATTTGTCAGGTACATGTTCCAACATGTGGCCTTGCAAGGGAGACTATCTGTGGTGATCGCTTTGCCACAACATTTCTCACCATCTGTAAATAAAGGCAGAAACGTAACTACCAAGGTACCGACTGTTTTCTATTGCTACTGTGAGATTAATCATGTAAAATAAAGATGTCTTTATCTTAAATAAAGGGATATGTGAAAGTTGACATAACCATAAAACTAGATAAACTTACATACAGCACAAAAATTATAAGGTCATAACTTATTCCAATTATAATGTCTAATAAATTGGTTCTTTTCTTCTTTCCAGCGATTCCTTTAGAGAAACGAAGGAAGTTTATCAATTTACAGAAATGAACAGGGGAAATCAGCCCATACCCTTCTGTCTCTCTATACATTCATACAGTTTGGCATCTTCCGTACTGTGACTGCAATGAGCATCCACGTCTTTCTCTGACTGTGCCTGAAGTTATAAACATAAACAATTATAAAACTGTCACATATTTGAAATACCACCATCAGTTTGCTCAAGTTGGACTTCCTTCTCATATATCTTTTCCCTGAAACTTAACAAAAGAATGCATGCAAGCTGTACATTTAAGGACATCACTAAAAATTTGTTGTTCTTTTTTCTGATACAATATGACTGTTCTTAACTTTGATACTAGCTTGTTTGAATAGAATCACCATCAAATAGTGTGTATGTCTGATTCATTTATTTCCTTTCTACTAATTATCCGACAAATGGAGGGTGCAGAACAGTCAAGCAAATGTACAATCAAACATGTAAGCTATTTTAACTATCATTCATGGAATGTATATGTGTCAGACCCCCTATTCATCTGCGTACAACAGGTTTGCTCAAATCCATGAGCTCAATGAGTAAGCTTTTATCTTCCAAGCTTGTATGACCAAATAATGTCAAAGTCTCTGATCTAAAACATTTTCAACCATGTACCTAATGCAATGCGAATTCATTTTAAGAATTCTGCATGAACGATTTTTCATTTATTTCAGTACGCAAACAAAATTGTATACAAATTAATCAGCAAGTTGGTTTAGTGTCCCCCTGACATTTCCCATAAGCAATGATTTAAAATACATTTTCTCATGCATTCTTTGCAAACAAAAACCACCGCAAGCAAATCGTTCAAGATAGTCATGCAAATGCATCATTTTCTGACATAATGTCACAAATAATCCCTGTCATATCGTACTTTTAACACCGTCTTCCTCTGGTGGATTATAGTTTATGTTTTTTGGACAAGTTTTACGTGTCATATCTTTAAGACTGATTTGATTAATGAATGTATTAATTTCAACACTTTCTTCCCCAGCAGTGACATTATGTACTTGTGTAAACCAAGACTTATCTCTTACCATGATAGCAGTTTAAATGTCAAAGTTCGTGCCATAATTGATTGGAATAAACTTATTAAACTTCTTATCATGAACCCAATCCAGTGTAATTTATTCAGCCTAGCAATTCATTACTGAGGTCTGACTATTTTGTAGAAAATAAAGTTTATGTCTTGCATAAAAATTTACAATGAAGTGCAATTTATACACTTAATGCAAAACTATGTTTTTTCACCTACATGGTTTTTTTTTTTCAATACTTAGAAAATTTCACTTTTTTCCCTCCCTAAAAATATACAAGAGAAAAGTTACAAACTTTATGCTAACCATTGTGCACCACAGTTCCCAACCATTTTTTTTTTGTGAAACTGTATACCAAATGCAGCGAAAAAACATATTTTGAAAAAAATTTAGCTTTCAATTTGCATGACATGTCGGATAATATTGACATTACAATAAACGTGTCATAACGATCGACACTTAAACAATATCCATTATTAAGGCATTTCAGATCAATATAAAACATTGTACTGCTGTAATATGTCAGTGTATTGGCAGCTCTCATGAATAAGAAAATGTGATCCATTAAAAAGATATGTATCGCGCAATGCAGTTAATTGATTAAAGGCATGAAAAGAAAAATACGGCTTCTATACTGATAATCATTAACAATATAAAAGTTTTTCTGTTGGCAAATGATGAATAATTTTTTTCGGAACCTTAAGCTCTCATTTCTTTAAATAGAACAGTGTTTAAAATTTATATCAGTGTTGAAATCCTGTAGCTGGAATGTATTGACTGAAGTGAATTCGTTAACATACATCCATTTCAAAAATGCATTATCCGTTTTGACACAGATGCCTTCTGTTTCTTGAAACAATAGCTTGACTGTGTGAGGCTGCTTCATGGGCTATTACCTCCCATCATATCCCTGAAATCATGTCTTTATACATAACAAGTAAATACTTGCATGACTTCATCATTCAAATGGTGATGAAGTGTTGAAAGATTTGGTCAAATATTTATTGGACAGCAATAAAACTGCATGTTCTTCAGATCATTTTACAGTTTTACAGCAGGAGTCCACCTACAGAGAAGGTGGTTCAAGGTTTGAGTCCACTATGAGGGCTGCCATGCTTGTTCTGACAAGGCTTTTTCATGAACTACCAGTCAATCATAGAATGGCTACCAATTTTTTGTCTGTCTGACTACTAACATATTCAGAAGGGCAAGTAAATAAGTCATGTGTTCAGACGTACAGGTCATAAGCCTGGGACGGCAGCAAATACAGCAGAAGTGACACATTAAGCAGCAGTTTAAACCAGCATATGCCCTGCTGAGGTGAGATATCAAATCTCTTTGTTACACATTTTACATCTTTAACTTTTTCCATGCAAGCTGTTAAAACGACTTCAGAAAAATGAACACTCTCCCATTCAAAACATTTTTATACCTTTTTTATGCTCTTTTTTATAGCTGTATCACTCTGGAAGATTTTTGAGAAGGTGGAAATTTGTTAAGAAAATGTGAAGTAAAACCAACACTGAACTAAACCTTACAGTCAAAGTTCTAAAATAGCACACTTTGTAAAGAATATACAAAACAGTGGTTTTACTACCTACATACTCCAGTATCATAACCATAATCCTTTTTCTAGTAAATGAAGTAGGTGGGACGTTTTCTTGCAAAGATTGCAATGATTTCTCTTTAACTTTTAGAAAGAGAGAATACTCTATTACAACTTCTTTTTATCAGTGCAACAAAATAATTGTCTAGTCCACCCATTAACGATTTAAAAAAAAAAAAAAAAAATGAACAGAACTGCAAATAATTGGAATTTTTCTAAGTCCAAGGGGCATAACTCTGTCAAAAATTGCTTGATCGTACCCAAAACAGTACTTGACCTAGATATTCTTATGATTAATCTGTATACTAAATTTCATTTCGGTATGTGCAATCTCTGCAAAGAAAATGAACGGAAACTGCAAATAATTGGAATTTTTCTAAGTCCAAGGAGCATAGCTCTGTCAAAAATTGCTCGATTGTACCCAAAACAAAACTTGACCTAGATATTCTTATGATAAAACGGTATACCCAATTTTATTTCAGTATGTGCAACCTCTGCGAAGAAAATGAACGACTGACCGACAGACAGCAGCAAAGCAATATGCCCTCCCTTTTTCAAAGGGGGGCATAAAAAGGACTTCCACAATTTAGGGTCAAAGTCAGTGAAAACGTGGGTATGTGTCTGTCTGTCTTAGTCTACATCTCACTTTAACAGGCCACCCCCTGCAAGGTTCCTTCCTGTACTAAGGCATTTCCTTTGTCTTATACAGCAAGAAGGCTTTTTTTGACCAAATTGTGCTTAATTTTACTTTAACATTTATCCTTAAAAGAGCCAAGATGGCCCATTCATGCTAACCTAGGCTCATCAGACCCCACATGTTGAGATCACAGTGGTCCAGGCACAACTGTGCGCTCAGATGAGCTTAACATTCTTGCCAGCAAAATATCCAACTTGCATTGCAGACATATGGCTGATTTATGGACTTAAATCTAAACCATACAATACAGACATCATAGTTAGCAGCCATTTACACTGCAGGCAAGCCATTTTCGATTTCCCATATGCCTCTGCCACTCAATAAGATAGCAAAAACACAAAAAACATGTTTCCCCTGCATCCAATCTAAGTGCAGGGTAAATAGGTTTATCTTTCCAACTGGATTCTAGATCATTAAACCTCTTTAAATTAAACTTTTTCTGCCCAGTATTTCTACTTAACCTCTTTTCTGTCTTCAATGGTCCAATCTTTGTCTTCCATGCTTAATGATATTGAGGAAATTTTACAAATTCTAGATGGATTCAGTGAGACTGTAATTTTTGGTTTTCTCCTTTAAGAATATTTACAAAGGAACAGAAAAAAATACATTATATAATATGGCCAAAATTAGAAGGGCTATTTCTTAACCAGTCACAGATTCATAGTTTATAATTACTGTTTAAATCTTTAGAATTCAATTTTGACATTTTTTAAAAACTACTGGAAAGTAACAAAACTATTTCAAATGAAAGTACCATAAAATATGAAAAAACAGGAAGGAATGGCATGAAAATGTGATTTATATAATAATGACCCTTTGCATATATTAATGGCCCTAATTTGATTTAAATGCTCGTAACTGCAAAAAGATTTGGAATGATCATTATTACAGTTCAGTAAGGCTTGTTTCTCCACAAAACAAAAGTGAATTCTGAGCTATACCTATCAGTTCTACATTCAATTTTCCAGCAGACAATTATCACAATGGCTGCAACTCACCAAAGACGTAACCAGCACATCTGTTTTTCCCATTATTCCAAGACCCTGTATGATATACGCAATTCCAGGGAGATTTTTTTTTCATTGCCTTCATACTTGACTAGTCACTTATTTCATCATTCATTGAGATAAATATTGATAAATATACCATTTGCCTCTCATAAACTTAAGTATCCCTCCGCCCTATGTTCCTTTGCACTTGTATATTGCGTTAAGCTTTAAATTTATATCTTTATAATGTTTAAAGTTCATCAAAACTCAATATGACATACAAGAAAACTGGACTAAGAATATTTCAGTGATTTTCTCATAGAATAAGGTTTTGCTAACCAACTCTCAGCTCTTGAACTTAATTCTAGTTACTTCAGGACCATTCATGAACTGTTTTCATTAATATTAATTCATGAACTATACTTCAAATCAGTTCATAAATGAAATGAAAGAGCATCACACATTCTTAACAAAACCATGAATCTCAGTAACAGTTCATGAACTAATGAGTTATTTTTACTTTTATACACAATCTCTCAAATGTTCATGAAAAAGAATTTCTACTTTTACAAGAATTATTCACAGGGTTCAAAGATTTACTGAAAAGGGGGATAGCTGGGGGGAACAAATCTGTTTTCTGACTCCAACACAAGGTCAAATGTCATTACTTAACATTGTGGTACAGAACACTTGGCACAATCTTTTTTAATGCATGTGCTATATTATACATATACTAAAGCATGTATTGCCATAAATGCAGAAAAGTATCAATAACATAAAGTCTTGCTATCCACAACTCGTTCATTGACTCACATATAAGACATAACTTGTTTTAAGACTCAGTCATCGTCTATGTTTTTATCACTGAGGGTCAGAGCGTGTTTTCAAGTCATTCTTAACGTAATATTTACAGTCATCTCACACCAAGTTAATAATGTAAGAAGACTATATTAGTTACTCAAATACTTCACAGTTTGAGCCCTTACTACCTTATGTTGTGGCATTTATTTAAGATGAAATTGAAATTGACCAAAAAAAATCTGTTTCTGATAGACATGCTTAAAAGAAACATCCCCTATTTTGTCCTTAATTACAACAAAACACGGAGTCTTATAAGAAAGTATAAATGTAAGCAGTCTTACCTTGATACAAGCTTCTCTGCATGCCCTCGTCTTTGTCAAGTTACAGCAAGGACGGCCAGAAAAAGATCCCAGGTCTAGCAAAACTGAAAATATAGAATACTATATAGTACAAAACCATCTTGCAAGTCAAAAATGTCACATAAGGAATTTATTGCAACAAATACCGACAATCTACTTGCTTTGTTATAAATCACTTACTAATATGGCAATATTAAAATGACTTTGTAAAGGAAGAGTACAAAAAATGTTGAGGACATAATTACTCTGTCATAACTATTGTAAAAAAAAATATTCATAACAGGCCGTCATTAACTAGTTATAATCAAAATGAAGTCAGTTCGGATAAATCAGACAAGACAATACTTTCGAAACAGAAGGTGACAAATAGCTTTTGTAACTTCACCTGGCGAAGATAAAAACTATGCAGATTGAAGTCAAACTAAATTCATTAACAGTGATAAACAACTGTTTAGAATCTCTAGACCTTTGTTCAGGGACTGTGAAACACAAGTAACATCACATCATTTTGTATGACAGATTAATTACCATAATTTAAATAAAACACTTGCAAATTCTCCTATGTACATTGCCCTTGTGAACAAAACACAAGTATTAACAAAGTGAAAACATTAATATCCCTCTGTAAAATGCCTGTTAAAACATTTAATAGGTGTGAAGTAACAATTTGTACAAGAACATAATCATAAAATTAAGGTTACAAGAGAAGCCTTTAGTGTTAATTTAATTTTTATGTTTGCATTAATGATGTAGAAAAGATTGTTTAATACTGTGTCATTCTTATTTAAGTTGAAACAAATAATCATTATAAGTCGCGTTTGGTCAAATGGCTACGGCCGGAACCGAGGGTAAACAACTCAATTTCTGTTCTGTTCTGTTCTGTCATTCTTATTGAAAATCCTTCCCTTATAATCATATTTCATTCTTGTTACATGTATCCCCTCTCACCTCCAATCCCACATTTCTTTCTTGTTACATGTATCCCCTCTCACCTCCAATCCCATTTTCTATCCCATACTGCAAGCAACTTTAGATTGCAACATTTCTTGAAATTGATTTTCTTTGTTAAATGGTAAATTTCTTTCAACAAAATGATTCTTATAAACTGATGTCAGTCATATATCATTCTCACAAAAATCTTTATTCTGATAGTCAGGCAACTTTTCTCAGCCATGAGCAGTGCAGATCATGAGCAGTCTGCAAATCCATCTGGTATCTAAACTGAAAGACATACATCTTTCAGAAAGTTAGCTGCATACAGGACAAGTCTAAGTCACTCAAAAATTATTAATAAAACAAACTTGAGAACTTCTGCTACCATACAGAGCAACCTAAGCACACAAAAAAACACAAAAAAGCCTGTCACATTCTAACTATACTGATTACAGTAAAATGGCGACTACAAAACCGGGAAATGTTATATCTCTAATTAATATTTAAATTAAACAACAAACAATAAAGGATAGCATAGTATGCCAGATTACGTCTACTTTTGACATTTTAGATTAACTATTCTGCCATTATTTTCCTGAACCGAAAATAAAACGGCCTTATCTGTCACTTTTACAAAAGCCACAACAGCTATGTTAGAATTTTATTTCACCTTGCACGCAACACCACAATAAAGACAAGTCATTGTTTCTAGCCTTACAATACTACAATGGAGTGTTGAAACTTTTATTTTCGTTACTCGGGACATCAACTAATCTAATCTAAGTAGCTGATCTTAAATGCATGTAAAAGCATTGTGTCACAATAAATTTATTCATGGAGACATTTCCCATTAATGAGTTATTACCCGAAAGCTTTACGAAGGCAGATTTTTTCTGCCCGTCTGTCCTAGTAACAAAAGCTGTTACTTTTTTGACACTACTCAAATATACAACCTCAAAGAAAAAACAATTGTAAACCTTTAAAAGGCCTTGTGTTCTGAAATATTCAAAGCATGTTTAAACATTTAACTTCAAACAGACGCTGGATCCAAAATATCTGAATGATTACAAATAGCTCTTTAACTATGGACCTATAAACCTGGTACCAATGAATCAGTCTGTACATCTGTGCAGTCTGATCATGGTCTGCACTATTCAGTCAGCAAATTTTCAATAAGCACACTCATAAACTACTAATGGATCTGTCCAAACTGAAAGATGGACAAGTCCATTTTAGACACAGTCAACATTCGGTAAGTCAGTCGCTTAAGTGAAATTTCTGGCTGAGTTGAATTATTTTTCATGTCCTGTCAATAACCCTTCTTTATTTATATTTAACTCTTGTTAAGCGGAATTCCACATGATGATGTGCAAACTTCGGCTATGTCAATCATATTTTCCAGTCCTGTCGTATTATATCCCTGTGCATTTTTCCACTTGGTAAGCCAAAGTGTGAAAATTTATTGATTACCAATTACATCCGGGACTTCGAGGTGTCAGAACTGATCATGTCAACGATTATTTGTTGATTGCAACTTTTCAAAACACAAATAAGGATGTTAATTGTCACTAATAAGTACTTCAAATGGAGAACTGATCAGACAAATTACACGTGCTTCCAAATCTTTGTTGACTTCAACAAATTGCAGTTAATTTAGGATCTAAATTTTCACTAATAGGTATGTTATAGTGAGAAATTTATGATGATTTAATGAAATCACCTGACTTGACTGGAACTGCAATTAAATGAATTTAATTGTCACTACCCAATGAGTAAATTATCAGCATAATAAATTCTTTAATATTAACAAATTTATGTTAATGGAAAATGAAAATGGTAAAAGAATGATAGGTTTTGTTTCCTGTCATTCTTTCAAAATGTTAGAACCAAATTCTATCAGCTCTCCTAGCACAAAGCAGTGTGAAAAAATGTTTATCTGTTGAAAAATGTTACAGTATGTAAATTCTGTTAAAAAGTTTTTTGTATATTTGTCATTACCCTTCATCTGTCTATTTATAGCATGTGTACATGTTTGTTTTTTACCTGTTTTGTCATCACCTTCTTCTGCTACAAAATAATCACCATTACCTGGTTCTAATATGCCCACGGAATTAGTTAAGCCTACACATGAAGAGAAAATGAGCTGATTTAAAACCACAGTAAGTCATATAGTAATATAGTATGTCCTTGAGTCAAATAAGAAAAGCAGTTTTATATCCCATAAACTTACACATTGGTATGTCAGGTAGTGCTCTATATTCCAGACTTGAATTTGACCATCATGGGAATGCTTTATAAGCACTTGAATCACATTTCATTGGCATTTCTACTTCGTACGGGATCATGAACTTATAACTGACACAAAACATTGCTAGGTATACCAGCTCCAGACATGTCGAATTCCAGCTTAGTCAAAGTAACTTACTTGGTCCGCCCAAATTCGAGATATCGAGAATGGACTGTATTTAGTATGTTAAAGGTTAAATCTAGCGTGAATATCTGACAATAGTGGATGGCAAGAATTTTGTAACACTGGACAGTTTTTTTTAGCTTGTCTTGTTTTTTGACAAAACAGCATTTGGATTTCATACCTGTAGGTTGATAAAACTCTGGGCTATTTTTCTGACAATTCTGTCCAACACAGACCATGAAAGGTCTATAGTCAATAATCACTAAATGCGACTTTCAGTAATTGCTGACACTTACAGTATGGCAAAAATATTCATTCAGTCTGTAAGCATTCTTGTCTTTTGTCTCAGAAAGAAAAATCCTTCATCTTGAATATCTCTCTCCAAGGTGGCCGTAACACCTAACATTATTATGTAAAGATGCCTTTGTTTAACATTTCAAGATTTTTCAAAGTGTACAATGAAATCATAACATCTCACAGCAATGGGGTTATAACTTTTTGACAAAAGTGATTTGTTTCTTTACACAAAGAATGCAAACACTGTTATATCATGCCATCTTAAAGATAAACACAAATTTGACGGCTTTTAAAATCACAGCCATTAAATCAGTAGCAAAATACATTGCACAAAATATCTGATTTATTAGACAGCTAAATAAAAGGCTGATCAAATTATATGATAATCAGTTTGTTCATTCAACCAAAAAAAAAATCCCATCTACTTTCAGTAAAATTAAGAATCTTTACATACTGGTAACTGTCTTCTAATGATAGACTTTTTATACTTCAGTCCATTTTCTTTAAAAAAAAAAAATCTCAAATGAAAATATGGAACGTGCACGGTCAACAATAACATACTGCACCATTTTAAGAAAAAAAACAAAAAAAACATTAGAGCATGATTCTTGTAACCTAATGATTTTTCATTAAATAACCTTTTTCATCACAGTCCATCTTTCGTTACGAGTAAACAATATTGAGGGAGCTAAAAAAGACTTCTAAAGTACAAAGTAACATTGTTCTTAATGTGACTCATTCGACTGACTTAATTCCTTTGATTTAAAGAAAAAACAACACCCGTTACAAGTAGGTATCACACGTGGTGTCATTGTTTCATAAGTGAATCTATTTTACGTAAGAGTGCTATGGACCTACTTTCAACAAGTGCCATCATTGTTACAGAAGAATCAGTGTCATGAGAAAATATCCTACTTAAATTTCCTGCCCTATTCCTGCCCTATTTCCTGAACTTTCAATTGTTATTGTCTTAAAGTTATTTTTCATCATAATGCAATGTATTGTCGTTGTATAAAAATTTTTCAACTGACTTCCGACTGTTCGAGTGTAAGGCATATTACAACATCAGCGTAACTCAAAGAACGCAAGCCGCTGGTTGGTTCTCTGCCAGTCAAGTCATTTCTGCTGTGATCATTTCCAGGTTGATGGAAAAAGCAAAAATTGTTTGGAACAATACAGAACACGGCAGATTTGTTGTACTGTGCTAATGAGTTCATGCTGGTACCACTGACAACATAATGTTCAAGACATGCATGCCACTGATTTAAACTGTTTCAGTTTCAAGAAAAACATAGTGTATAATTACCACACTTGTTTAATTACACCTACACACACCAGTGACTAAATTATATGCTTTTACTGCAAGAACTGCCACAAGGCCACATGTAACAAATCAAATAAACATGATAAATATATCCTATTTTGCAAATGATACTATTCAATTTAGCAGCAAACAAAAGAAACAGAAAGAATAGGAAATAACTCAAGGACAGATAAAATTGTTCACTTCTTGCAAGTTATATAGTCTTAGCAATGCACAGCTGGGAATTATCACTCAGTCTTTCCAAGACATGATATTTACATTCCTTAAATTGCACAAAACTTCCACTCAGAACCCATACAAATATCACAGTACAAACTAAATTATCCTTAAGCCAAAACAAATGTTATTTGGGCAAAACCACTATTACTCTAAAATGTTCAATTAAAGATGGACTAGCAAATTGTATATATACACAGCTAAAAAAGGAAGTACCCACTTTTTAATTCTTAATATCTCTTTTAATATTATGGTAACACAAATATAACTATTAAATAAACAATGTACAAGTAATTGTTGGTACCTGTTATCAGTAGTTATTGGCTAAAGACCAAATATAGTAGTTTTGCACTGTGTGCCTAATGAGGCAGAATAAAACCATGCAAAATTAAGTCAAAGAAAAGTGCCAAGATTGAATAATGATCAACAAAACCAAGCTATCGGGATGCTAAATTCAGGTAAGTCAGTAAATGCTGTATCTTGGTGGTTTGGTTGCACTCGAAAGAAGATTGAGCATTTGCAGAGGCGACACTGGTCACATGAAACATCTACAACCATACATGAAGTGTTAGGCCACTTGACGTCTGCTGATATACAGGCGCATAGCTGCCTATACGCGAGTACGCAGCTGAATCCACATTATTTTGACAAAAAAAAAGTAAAGCTATTCATCTCCATTTTTATGCTAAAATAAATGGATTTTCGTTGGTCAAGAAAGCTCTCCAGAGGCCCCAAAACGCACCAAATTGCACCATTTATTTCAAAATTTTCAGGGGGGGCATGCCCCCTGACCCCCCTAGATTATTTTGAATCCACATTCTTTATAGGCTAGCTACGCGCCTGATATATCATCATGCAGCATCTTCGCAACAGGCACCTGAATGCAACAGCAACCTGGAGACAGTATGGTATTCATCAATAGACTGTCCGTAATTGGTTGAGACAGATTCGATTCACAATCGATTCCAATCGATTCACATGTACCGACCGTACTTTGGTCAAATTCTCAACATCATTTGGTGACAATGCGCGACTGGTGCCACCATCATCTGCGTTTCAGGCATGCTGTTTTCCGACAAGTCTCAATTGAACCTTAGCCATGCCAACAAACATAAGAGAGACTTTACGGCCATTGGGGACAGGGTTATGCTGTCATATGCATGCGTCATTTAGAGTTCAGATTTGGAGGTGGTCCGGTCTAAGTCTGGTGTGGGAGTATGAGTGGTAACAAGATTCGCTTAATTGTTATTAATGGAAACATCAATGCCCAGACTTACATCAATGATGTTCTTGCAGCAGAGGTTCTTTCATTCATTCAGCGCCATGGTCTGAATGTCACCCTTAGGCCCAATCACCCCCTTCCCCATACGGCTGCAGCACCTTGACAGTTTTTGGCAGCTAATTATGTCAATGTCTTAGACTGACCTGCGAACAGTCTGACTTGAACCCTATAGAGCAGGTGTGAGACAAGTGAGGGCATCGTGTTTGAACAAATCATGCAATTAAACACAGTAAATGACCTTGCAGCAGCCTTACAAGTTGAATGGGACAATTTGCCTGTGCAGTATATACAGTGTTACGTCAACAGCATGCACCAACGTATCATGATGTGAATTGGACAAAATGGTGGAAACAAGATATAGGCTGACTCCTTTCTCTTAACTTACAACTTAACTTACTCTTTGTTGCATAAATCCCATTCAAAATGAATTTAAACCATTCCTGCTGGTTAACCGAGTCTTATCAGAGCAAATGTCATTTTTGAAATTGAACCGTATGTCTTATCGTTCAAATTGTTTCAATGAAAGAAATATTGCAGTGAATTCGAATTCTCATAATATGTCAGAAAAAAATAGTTCTTTACTCCAGATAGAACAAATGGTCAGAACATATGCTAATTCCAAGTACATAATATATAGCTAGATGTGTATGACGGGTACTTTATTTTTTGGCTGAGTATAGTACTGCCAGCCCAAATGCTATTATACACTTGTATACCTACTTTTAGCAATAGATTTCAATAACACTTTTGGTTTCAATATCCTTTAAAAATATTCTTTTTCGTCACCCTGGTCTATAAACCCTATACTATTCAAATCTATGCACACCATATTCATTTGACATAATGCAATTTATGTGTGTATTGTGGTAGTCAGAATATACCATCGCTTATGATAATTTTATGTTCTCTTCTTCTAATAAAAATAATGTTTGACAATCTTAATAATAATATACCTTTCCACATATTTATTCAACTTTGTTAGCAAGACCCATTCCTTCACAGTTCCTTTTCTTCTCACAACCATTAAAATACAATTACGGTAGCATCCATCCTCTTCAAGGTTGTGCGGGTCATTAAACAAGTATACATTTAACTGAACAGATGACAAAAATTATTTCAAGAGCGCCAAATTGAGTGGAAAATTTGCAACATTCGAGTTGTATCCCCTCAATTTATTACATTTAAAGTCATAACATTTCAGTTTATTAGGATTTCACACAGCAATTTGCAAAATTTAATATGAATTTATACAACTTCACACTACAATGCCCCAACCAATGTGAATAGTGGATACAATTTTGAAGTAACTCACAAGTATGTATGAAGTGTATAAAAGTGAAGCCGTTCACTTAAAGTTTAACTTGACTGTTTACATTTAAAATTGTGTTTCAGAATTTCACATCAGTTTTTAACAATTTGCAATTATAGGCTTTTACAATATACTGAATGCTTGTATAAAATAAAACAAACTAATACAGCCCATATTATATAAAAGAACCAGTTTTAAGTTTAATTTAAGACAACTTTACCTGGCTCCATAGTAAAAAGAAGCTTCATGGTTTTCTTTTGGTATCAATAGGTGTACTTATAGCTAATAATCTGAAATAGTCATTTAGCAGTAAAGACCAGAGTATTTGTCCATATTTTAATTTGGAAGATTTTAAAAAATACCAGATTATAAGCTTGATGTTTGGAATCATGTGCAAGGACTGAAGTTATTTCGGTTAAATATCTTATTTACATCATCTTAAAACCTGCAGTCATCTGAATTACCTCTTCTAAATGACCTTCATTTTCACTACAGAATTTGAAAACCTTTCTCCACTGTAATACTTTAACATGATCTTTTAAAATACCTTTAACACTGTGACTTTACCTTATGATACCTTAAACACTCTTTACCTTATGACACCTTAAACACTGTGACTTTACCTTATGATACCTTAAACACTCTTTATACCTTATGACACCTTAAACACTGTGACTTTACTTTATGATACCTTGATCACTCTTTATACCTTATGACACCTTAAACACTGTAACCTTATGATACCTAAAACAAAGCATTTTACAATGTAAAACCTCAAACCTTAAGCACTCAACATGACTTTTTACATACCCCTAAACACTGCAAACCTAAATAAAACCTTAAAGACCAAACAATAACCTAAGAATATATTTTAACACTATATCCTATAGGAATAAACTAAGATGCTTCAGTTTAAAGGCCTTAAAATACAAGAGAAAGCACTTACGCACTTCACATGTTAAGATGTGCATTCAATTAACCCATATTTTACAGAATGCAACTATTTGCCTTGCAACCTACATGATATTGAAAGTTAAAACTGAAACCATTACTGTAAATTTTATATATACATTTAAAAACAATTGTGTCCAAAAGTTAAGAAATATTTTGACATCTTTATGTATTGGCCTCTGAGGCATAAAAGTTTACTGAATAATAATTTGGGTTAAAAAGGAACTTTGGATGTTTTCTCATGAGATATTTTTCGTAACAAACTCAATTTAAGAAGCTCTAGTTTCTTACATGGACAATAACATTTTTTTCCACAAAGAATTTAATTTAGGAAATGTTTCTTTGGTAGTTTAGTCTATATAAATAACTCAGTAAGTTTCCTTTGTAGTCTAGGTAATATAGAAAAGCTTCTGTGGTGGTCTAGATATAGGAAAAAACTCAATTTAGGAAAATTAACTTGCTTTGGTATATTCTACATATGAGACTCAACTTCAGGAAAAGTTTCCTTAGACTAGTCTAGATGGTAGAAAATTAATTTAGGAAACCTTCCTTGGGCAATTTAGATATCTTTTATTATATAACTCAATAGTCTGAAATATTTGAAATTTCTTACTGAAGACACCATAATGTAGGCAAACATTAAAAAAAAAAAAGACACACACACACATACGCACACACACCAAGATGACTGAAGGTCTGTATAAGTTGTTGAAATATGAGTATTTGATTTCCACTCTGGTCTTAAGTATTTATGTATTTATGGCCAAAAGCAAGCTATAAAACTGTCAAAAATCTGTAAGCAATAAAACAAGAGTAGTGCATTAAATAATGACAAAGTAAGGAGAAAGAAAAAAGGAGAAAAAACCTACTGCTGAAAACTAAATTGTCCATACTCTACCTGTTTTACCTTGTAGATAATTATTTGTTTACTCATAACCATTTTTTTTTGCACTTGAAACTTGAAATGCATTCAAAAACTTAACAGAAAGCCTATTCAAGTGTCACGGCATTTTGACATAATACCTATTTAGAATGTCAATACATACATCTGACAGCAAATGAATACCTGTCAATAATTTACAAAGACATGAATTATTTCAAATCAAATCCAATCAGTTTTAATTAAGAATGGCCCACTTTACTACCATAATTATACATCTATTAAAACAGACATTTTATTTTGAAATATTTTTCGATTAGCAGACTTGTCTTTCAGGTTGGTCTTAGGGGTAATACTTTTACTACAATTCATTTATGCTGCAATTACATTAGCAATGAGAGTCTAAAAGCTGTACAAGTCACAAACCCTCCCCATCTTCCCCCCACCGCCACCCTCCCCCCTCCCCTCCCCCCCCCCCCCCACCACCAAAAAAAAACTCATGTCAAATAACTATTATAATCTTAACAAACGGCTGCTGCTGTGCAACATTATAAAAGCTGTAATATTATCTTTCCCCAAAATCCATTAAATTCTATCAGGTAATGCACACTACTACCGGAGAATGGGCCCATAAAGGTATTTTTATGCACAGTTTTCAGGTTTTTATTAAGTCATGCATACATGTGCATGCATAAGGTTGCTTTAAAAAATGAAATTAATTCTTGAAGCATTAAACCATTTCAATCAGCTGAATACCTTTATATTTCTGCACTGGGTTGAAATCTGTAAATTTTTAACATCCATATATTTAATACCCCTGTTTGGCTTGTTGGCAGTTTTACGACTCTCATTATGAGGCAAAAACAATATAAATACCTTTGGTACATATAACTAAGGTGAAGAGGGGTATATGAGTTTATGATCTGCAAGTTGATAATCTGGCAGAGGCCAGCTGTCAAATACACATATAGTTAATATTTAGAACATATTTGTGCACAACTATCTTAGTAAAATCATCCCTTCAGCAACACCTGCTTTCTCTGTGAAAAAGTTAGTATCATTTTTATTTTCTTTCAATGAAATTGACTCACAACAGCATTAACCTTGGTTTTAGATTTTACAAGTGATGCAACATAAGCTCTATAGTGCAGTAAGACAGAGAATATGTCAGGATCTCAGAGCATAAGAGTAAAGCATTTAATGACCTGTCAGAGGATTGCTCAGCATAGCAGTCAGGAACTGTCAGGATTCTTGGACATCAATACTCTTAAAATGAAATAACTGTGACTAGGCTTGATTACTTTTCAAAGCATTTGCGCGCAGCAAAACAAGACCTGTTGGGATCCCTCTTTACAGCAAATTAGAGTGCAATAGAATGAGACCTATCAGGATTACCCCTTATAATATAAGAGTGCCACAAGGAAAGACCTGTTAGGATCGCTCCTTATACTGTTAGAGTGCTACAAGACAAGACCTGTCGGGATCTCTCTTTACAGTAAATTAGAGTGCAATAAGATAAGACCTATCAGGATTACCCCTTATAATATTAGAGTGCCACAAGGAAAGACCTGTTAGGATCACTCCTTATAGTTAGAGTGCTTCAAGACAAAAAATGTCAGGATCACAGCCTATTATAGTTCAAGAGTGCTGCAAGACAAGCCTTGTTAGGTTTGCTCAACATAGCAGACAAAACCTGTCAGGATTACCCCTTATAATAATACAGCACTGCAAGAAAAGACCTGTTAGGATTACCCTTATAATAATTGAGAACTGCAAGAAAAGAGCTGTTAGGATTACCCCTTATAATAATACAGTGTAACAAGGAAAGACCTGTCAGGATCACTCCTTATTTTATTAGAAAGCTACAAGACAAGACCTGTTAGGATCACTCCCTATTACAGTATTAGTGTGCTGCTAACATAGCAGACATAACCTGTAAGGATCCCTCCTTACAGTATTAGAGTGCAGTAAGGCAATGACCTGACAGGATCATTCAGTACACAGCATTAAAAAGCAGCAAGACAAGATCTGTCAGGATCCCTCCTTATAGTATTAGAGTGAAGTAAGACATGACCTGTCAGGATAATTCAATACACAGCATTAGAAAGCAGCAAGACGAGATCTGTCAGGATATCATGGAAAAACTTCAGCAAAAACTTGGTGTTCAGGTGGGATTTTATCTTAAACGGTTGCAGCATCAAGAAGTCCCAACAATGGGTTCACATTACAAAATAAATGTGTAAAGCGTAAACTGATTTGCATATTCAGCTTATCCTGTTATTAAAGAATCATCTATTCACTTTAGATGTCCCACCTTGCATAACAAAAGCTGCCACATTCGCTCTTTTTATTTCAAAAGCAGTGATCTTATGTTTCATTCCTTTTTATGTTGTTCACAAATAAAAAGTCTATCGTGGTACAATTTTACTATAAAGTCTAACCATGTGAAAGATTAATTGTTCAAACATTCTGTCAACATTTTAAAGACTTTTTCAAATATCTGAGCACTTAATCATTCAAACTGCAGACAATTCTACAGCAGAAAATTGCAGTTATAACTTACGACAAAGACCTTAAGACAAAAAAACGTAAAAAGTTTGGCTCCACCATTCTACCAAAATTTCTATTTCAGTGGGGAAATCTAATAAGTCCTTTACAAAATATATATAAAAAAACATATTTTATAAAAGTTTTATATGACTACCAGGATTGACTGTGACCATGAATTTGGAGCTATTAAAGGCTTAATGATGAAATGGCCGACTCTCGTCCTGGTCTTAAATTCTATTCACTAAATTCATAAAAATGTTCATAAAATTTGATAATAAAGTGTAAAACAAAAATTACAGCTCTCTGTGATAAAAACCACTACACATTCATATGGTGTGGAGATGTGTAACTTGATTTAGGAATGAAAAAATTAAAAATGGAAATTTCGGGCATGTTCTTGACTCCATTGAAATAAAGCCGCGTGCTGAAATACAAATTTTAGACATTTTTTTTAGAAGTGTTACTAAACTCCCTCTCACTTTCATCCAATCAAAAACTAGCATTTCATATTTCCTTGTATGTGGACTTTAATTTTAATAACAGTCAAAGTGCAAATGAATTCTTAAGAATTGCAACTAGACAAAATTACGCTACGCAACAAAAACATTATTCAGACCTGTCAGCAACTTACTTTTTGCTGGATATGAAAAATGCAATACAATTTAAAATGCATTTCAATAGGGCCTTAACTGAGAGGGAATGGACACGTCCTACTCTATCGAAAGAATAACCAAAATGTGCTGTCTCACCTTCACCTGTATATCCTATAACGGAAAATCGACTGATAATTAATAATCTATATCGCTGGTTAGTGGAAAGTTGGCATGCAATGGCTCACACCTAGTTTACAAAAATCATCAGTATTTTTGTCAATAATGGGCTGATTTTCAAAATTTAAATTTCTAAGAAAGAAGAAACATTTACCTTTTATAATATCTCTATTTTTTACTTCAACAACAGAAGTTTTCTTTGCAAGCAGACAAGTAAAAGATAATAACTTAATACTGTCAGTTTTCTTTTTCTTTTTTGTAATAACAAGAAATCGGAGGAACCGATGGATGCTCCCCGAATAAATGCCAATTCCAAAAGGTTTTAAAGTATGAAAAATAACAAAGGGCAATAACTCCTAAATTATGCAAAATAGAGTTACGGTTCTTGCATGCTGCACTTCTCCTCATAGAGATTTATCTACCAATAGAGTTTATGTTAGTATCTCTTATACTTTGTGAGATATGCCCCGGACAAAAAATAAGTATGAGAAATTTCAAAAGGCAATAACTCAAAAATTAATAAAGCAAGAGTTATGGTTCTTGTGCACTGCACTGCTCATCAATGAGATCTATCTACTCATAAAGTTTCAAGTTGATAACTCTTATACTTTGTGAGATATGTCCCGTACAAAAAATAAGTATGAGAAATTTCAAAAGGCAATAACTCAAAAATTAATAAAGCAAGAGTTATGGTTCTTGTGCACTGCACTGCTCATCAATGAGATCTAACTACCTAAGAAGTTTGGTCTTGATATCTCTCATAGTTTTTGTGTTATGCTCCGGACAAAATCATGACGGAAGGACGAACTGACGGACGGACAAAGCGGCAACTATATGCTCGCCCTTCGGGTAGCATAAAAATCTGTCTCGATCTGATGAAAGCACAATTATATTTAACCGTCCATTTTGAAGTTAATATTAAACGAAGGTTGGAAACCTCATATCCAGATCCCAATATCATCCAAGTAGAGTGTTTAATGTTTTTATCAAGTCTGTTTGCACTGATACCACCTGAAATTCGGCACATTGATGATCACTGAATTACTGTATTTTTCGACAAAACTGCTATGTTTACGGTGCTTTATTTCATAAACAAATACAGATATAGCAACAAAATGCGTTGTAGATCTCAGTTCTATGTCCACTTATCAATTTCCATCTTATGGCAACTTATTTCATAACTCCGTTTTCATCTGATACCCCCGGAAGTTGACCAGAAAACAAGAACTTGTACATACTTTCCACCAATTTGGAAAACAACAATACCATTTTAGTATCGATTTCATTGTTTTTCAACAAAAGCTGCATTGAAAAATAACAAACAAGATAATCAAAACAATATGGGAATATATATGAGAATTCGTACTGAAATTTCTTACTGTAAGTTTTTTTTAAGCATTTCATTATACTATCGTATAAGTAACAACATATACTATCCACCATTGAGGTAATTATAAAGAACTGACTGCGCATGCACACAACACCATATTTTTGCAATTTTCGAGTGTCTTCTCAATTAAGGCCCTGACAAAAAATATGAGGTCCATGTCATTTGTCAGTTTAAAGAATGGAATAAAAACTTAGCACACAAACTCCAGTCTATTCGATACTATGATCATCACTTTTTAGAGCACTCCTTAAAAATATAGTACTTAGAGTAAGTTAGACCAGGACTTTTATATACTAGTTTCCAATAATTTTTTTTAAACACCCAAATTTGCAATAAAAAGTATATGAATTAGAGAAGTGAAGGGGTATTTACATACTTATTTATTCTGTGTACTTTACCAAAATGAACTGTATAACATCTAAAATCAGGGGGAAGCATACCCCAAAGTCCCCTTAGAAGGTGGACTGACACTTCCATAAATGCCAAGCTACGCCCTTGATAATGCTTTTTGGAAAATGGTGTAAAGATGAGAGAACAGTGCTTTATTTTATTATGTACACTCACTGTGAATGCAGCTTGGCATTTTGCTATGACATACAATACCACTATGATTGATAGTTGCTACTGTAACAAAATTTGTTTCAGCTGTGAGGATGGAATAGAATAAATTAGTTTCTCAAACCCTATTCAATTTACTTTTCAGTTTGAAGTAAAGGTTTTGTACCATACTATTTCTAATAAATAGATAATTTGTTCCTTTGGTTTTATGCTCAAAAAATAATTTCTAGACCCTGAAAAAAATCACTGCTTGACTTCCTGTAGAAGAAGAAGTTATCTCAGGCAGGGGTCAACTTGGGCCACTGTAACAAGGCATGAAGCTGTTTGAGAGACAGAAATTATCTCCCTTGCAATTTTCAAATTTTGCTGATCATATGAACTGAAAAAAACTCTCCAGAGGCAATGTGACACGACTGTGCCATTAACATAAGAGCTCAAAGCTCAAGAGCTTTGTGAGCATAAGTGGTAAACTGTGTTTTAATGCTCAGGACTATTTTCATCTACTTCTAGTAACTGTAACAGATGCACTAAAATATGGACTCATTCTTGGAAAAAGCTCTTGTTAAGCATTTAAGGCCAAGGCCCACACTTCATAAAGACTGTAGTAAAAAATCAAAATCTGAAGAATATAGAGAATGCTATGAAGGTGAATGGTAGGTAACCTTAAGCTTCAGACATGCCCCTTTACTCCACCCTCCCCTACCCTACTCATCACTTACAAAATTTCTGACTGATGTCAGGAGGTAAAAATCAGCTGAGCATCATTTTAACATGTCTTCCTCTTAATATGTCAGGGGAAATAAAGCAACGGCAAAAAAAAAAAAAAAAAAAAAAATTATCACCTACTTCCCAATGTTCCTGAGTAAAAGGGAAAAAATGTGAGCAATAAAACTCAGCTCAACACAAACCAGGTCTGACAGTCAGGGCAGCTTGTTAGCAAAAGATTGTTCCGGGAATTGATGCCTTCTGGCAGATGTTAGTAATCTAAAATGTTTGTAAAAAACCAAGTCTGATTGTTAATGCTGACAGAAAATGTTTACGTTGTGCCAGAGAATTTATAGATTGTGAGCTGCATGCAACCTCGAGAATGCATATATCACACAGGCTGCCAGCAACTTTCAGCTGCAATGCAGGAAATTGTAAGATTGAAACCCTCTACAAGACATGCTTCATGCTGCCCAGTAGAAAAAAATCTAAATGCAATAATCTGACATGTATTTTCTCTAAGTACTTGTATTCAGTTCTTTATTTATACTTAATTTAATACTCAAATGTCTTTTTTTGCACTTCTTCAAAAGATCTTAACTGAAAACATTCTGACAGTCTAATCTATTTTGAACGTCTGTGATTACAATGGGGAAGTTCAGATGGCCTTACGAGGTTTTTCACCTTCATTTGACATACTTCTTTTAACCAAACATCAGAATTCAAAAATCACCTTCTTCTGACCACATTACAAATATCAAAATAAACTAATGGAGACACTGATAAAAACAGTATCACCACAATACAACTATTTACTCACTTTTTGACATCTTAACACTTTTTTGACAGACTAATCTAGTTTTGCATTATTACCACAATACAACTATTTACTCACTTTTTGACATCTTCTTAACACCTTTTTGACCTACTAACCTAGTTTTGCATTATTACCACCATACAACTATTTACTCACTTTCTGACATCTTCTTCACACCTTTTTGACCTACTAACCTAGTTTTGCATGTACCACTATACAACTATTTACTAACTTTTTGACATCTTAACACTATTTTGACAGACTATATATAATCTAGTTTTGCATTATTACCACAATACAACTATTTACTCACTTTTTGACATCTTCTTGACACCTTTTTGACCTACTAACCTAGTTTTGCATTATTACCACCATACAACTATTTACTCACTTTTTCACAACTTTTTGACCTATTAACCTAATTTGCAGTATCACCAACATATAACTATTTACTCTTTTTTTTTTTACAAATTTTTGACTTACTGACCTAGTTTTGCAGTATCACCAACATACAACTAATTACTCACTTTTTTTCTTACAACGTTTTGACCTTCTCACCCAGTTGCACTATGATACCCAAAGGTTTTCATATGGAAGGTTTTCTTAACATGGATAATGGGGATAAAAATAGAACTTCCACTTCAATGTGTCAGTATCTGAGCAAACAAATGAACAAATTTATAAAACTGCACTTTTTTGTGCCTTATGTATACAGCCATACAGATCCAGCAGGTAACTTATTGTCAAGTCTTAATTCATCAGAACAGTATTTACATGAAGAAAATCTCTGAATTTCATAAAAACTTATCAGTAAAAAGAGGGTAAAAAATGAACTAATCACAAAGATTACCAAATCTTCCACGAATCAAGACTGCAATTTGTATGTAAAGAATTCGACCAATCAGAATGCTCTGTAAGAAGTAGCATTAATTGTATACAAAAAAGATAAATTTGTTAGGTAAGCACTTCACTTAAGTATTGAGATTTGAAAATGTATTTTTAAATGACTTTGTCTAAACATGATGATGGATTTTTGCATGAGATGCGATCGTTGCCAAGCAGGAGAAATGACTTTCTAATGACGATGTATCTTAAAGCATGTACTCAGACTGTATACCACAGTTCATCACAACTGTTCTTCAAAACTCATTAAAATGCGTGGAAAATAAATTTATCTTTCAGTTTAAACTTTAAAAAAAGTCTTTTTCAAAGCTGTGAAATTATTTAAGAGAAGGCATTTCAAGTGTTCGGAGGACAACTCAGGAGGTCTGTACAAAAATTTTAAATGTGAACCAAAACAGTATTATAAGTGTTAGCTGAGTTTAACCACAATATCCTAATAAGGAATGTTCTATTATGCAATATAAATGTTGTAAACTCTCAAACACTGACCACCATGTTTCCTTGCCACATCTGCGAAATGCTGGAAGAATACATTTACTAGGTGATTTTGACCCTAATAATTGGCAGCAACTGCCTTCACCATAACAACCATTGCAGGCCATGATCACCCTTCACATCAATGTGTCTCAGATCATGGTAGGTACTGCCAATAAGTCAGTGAGTTTTCAATAACTATAATGCATAAAAATGATAAATCAGTGTGTGAATTTAGAAAATGAATGATCAAGTCCATTTTAAACAAGATCGAACTATACTTGTAAGATGACAATTCCCCCAAAAGTGGTGCTTTGACCTTTGATCTGAGAATATAAGTCAGTGGGAAGGTCTTATCCAAAGAGGGTTGTGTCCAAGTATGAAGTAAATCCACTTCCTAATTTGGAAGTTATAGCCAAATATTAGTTTTTGGACAATTGGATATTCAGGGTTCAAGGTCAAACAAATATAGGTCAGTGAGAAGGCCTTGTATGAAGTAAATCCACTTACTAATAAAGAAGTTATTGCCAATGTTTGCCAAGTTTTTGGACAATTGGATCTTCAAGGTGATGGTCAATCAGGGGTCAAGGACAAATAATTGTAGGTCGGTTTAAAGGTCTTGTCCAACGGGTTGTTGTGTCCAAGTATGAAATAAATCCACTTACCGGTACTAATAAGAAAGTTATTGCCAATGTTAAAGTTTTTTGATGGACTGACTGAAGGACTGACAGAGTGTTGGACGGACAGTTAAAAAACTAAATGCCTCCCCTCGGAGGTATAAAAACTAAGCAAGGTAAAAAAAACTTCAACATTTATCTGACTTTGACGAATTCCAGTCCTGAAATTTCCTGACAGAACAAAGAACACAAATTGACGGTTGTATAAATCCAATAAATTATTATAACATAAAAATTAGGTGACATTACAATCCACAGTGGAATGAATGGCTGCAAGCAATGATCATACATTACAATGATGTGTTTAGTTATCTGCAATTTTTTTCCCATTAAATAACAATAAGTTTGCATTTTTTATATTTGCCCTATCCTGACAATCAATACTAACATTCAGTATCAATATAAGATCAGTACACCAATGACTCAATCAATAGTGACCCCCTCTGACTCCTACAATCTGACATTATGAGGAGAAGTTTCTGTACTTTTTTAAAACTTTTTTAGGCAAGTCTGCAGAGTTGGTGCTTTTCATTGCTACTGGATAGAATTCATTATTCTAGCAACTCAATGAAATTCAAATCACAGCTACCTGAAGCCCCTTTTTTGTCAAACACCAACCCCCTGTAATACCAGATAAAAATCTGATGGTCGAAAGTATTTGCTAAAAAATTCCGTAAGATTTATTAAGTGCCTTGCAGACTTTGGGCTTTTCAAAACAGCCACAACTGTTTAATCAGTACCAGCATATTGTGACTAAACCTTTCACTGAAAGGCACCTTTCTTATGACCTGGGGCCCCTAAAGATTGATTTGTGAAAATTAATCCAAGTCTCAAACAGTTTTGTTTAATTTTTGGCTTAAACACTGCTTGTTAATTCTTAATCGCCTACGTAAACAAAGTCAATCAATTCTTAATTCAGAATAAAATTTAAAGGATAAAAATCTCTACCCTTAAGCCAAGCTAAACTTATGACTCAAAATTCAGACTACCCAACTTTATTAGTGCTGTGTAACAATGGTAGCGAAAATTCTCAGATTAAAATGCTATTAATTTTTACGAGTCTGATAACTTGAACAAAATTTCTAAAAATGAAACTGAGTCAATGAAAAAAGAGAAACAACATTTTTTTTCATATTGGCCCTAAAGGCAAATATGAGAAAACAGCAAATGGCAGAAAAATGAACAGCCTGGCGACAGTTCAATCAAACACAGTCAGAAAGGCGGGATCATACACAGCAACACGGTTTAAGACCTTTAAAGCACTGCGGCCCAAATATCAACTTCATTAATTTGCTCCTGGCCAAATTATGATGATTTACAATTAAATCCTTTCTCTGTAAACATTTTTCCCCTGCTTTTTGTTGAAAAGAAAAACAATGAAATTTTTTTATCATTCTTCATGATAAGTCATGTGTGTACAAATTGGGGCATGGTGAATTAGGTGGGGGTAATTAATATATAAACCAAACACTAGTTGTCACAGCCTCAGTAGCATGAAGATACTCTGCAAATAACAGTTGAGCTGATTTACTTACCAGGCAAGGACTTTTTAGCGCATGTCCAAAAATCCAGCTGAAAAAATAAATAAAAATGTATTTAAATTTAAATTCTTTCAAGCACATCAATACTTCAAAATTCTAACATTTCAAAAATTTTAATACGAGCCACTTAGAAAGTTTTCACAAAAAGAACAACAACAAAAAAATAATCTTTTTGAGACAAGGGGAAAATTTGGACGCAGAATTGCCATGACCTACTGAATAAATTTTCTAGCTTCCCACAATATACTTTTATGACAAGTTAATGGAAGTTTATTATTTCAGAAAAGCATGACCTAAATGAACCATGCCAACCTTTGATACCATATAGAAAGAAATTATCGACTAAATCCATTTTATTCTTTGCATTTCCTAAAGGTAATTACAGCCTTCTTATATATCGAAGGAACACGTAGGAAGGGGTATGCAATTTCATTCAACTATAACATACAAATCTATAGCCTCATAGCCAGTCATCTTTATAAATTAATTCTTTTTCTCATTTTACTGACACAAAATGATAATTCTATAATCAGCGTGCAATTTCACTAAACTTTTCAAACGATAACAATACGTCAAATTTCTATAAAAGCTACATAAAGGGTGTCTATACAGCAAGCTTATGGGTAAAAAGTTTGACATGGGTGTGGATATATGTGTCATGTAACAAGTTTCTCAAATCTCTGACAAACAATAAACAAGAAGGCTTCTATATCCTTTTACATGTCATAACGATCATCTGAGATATGCATGATATAGAGCGTGGTTTTCATGGCCTGAACAGTCTCTGCTATATAATATACATGTAACAAGCCATAGAGAACAACACTTTTCTTTGTTTAATGGCATATAATATTTTACAACTTTTATAAACCATGCAGGCATGCCTCCAGTAAAACTGCAGAATTTGGTAGCTGTAGCACAGCATGCCATTTCTGACCTTCTGATGTTACCTCTTTGCACTGAGGTTTTAAAATGACGTACAGCACAATTTTTTTTTTAATGTATGTGATGTTACTGCTGAAATACGTTGTCCACTTGAAAAGTATATACAAGACAAGGGTAGTTCATGGATAAAAATAAGAACTTAAAAGTTACCAGAAGACTAGAAGATAGAGGAAATGAGTGATTGAAATTTTGTAGGCATGCTATAAACACAGAAGTGGTCCCACGTTTCAATATGCTATAGCTGTTACTTTCAACATATAGCTATTTACAATGTAACTGGTTCTTATAGAATAAAATTCATAGTCTGAAATTAAAAACAAATGAATTTATGAATTAGGCTTGACGTTAAAAACAGTTACCAGATTCTGAGGACATTCTGACGGTGCCGATGCCAGCAGGGCGATCTGCTCAACTTGATTTCCTGTCACAGACAACTGAAAATACACAAACAATGTACATATTATGTCAATATAATCACTGGGAAGTTTAAACTTACATTTATTTTACATTGATATTGCAATTTCTTATTTTTAAATCCTACTCAATGATTCTAGTGCTTATTTATTTATTTTAAAAAGACCGATGGCAGAATTTTTATCAAGGAAAGGAAGAATTTTTTTTTTTAAAAAGCGTGTCACTGACTGCCCCCTGATTTATTTGATACCTCTTTGTACCAATTTTAGGCCAGATGTATAAAAGCAAATGATTTTGTAAATACCGGGTAATTAATAACTTCTTGATAAATCAAATTCAACTACAATTTTTAAGATATAAATATTTTAAATTTGTCTTAAACCAGTAATTCAAGGTTAACAGTATAAGAGAACAAGTTGTGGTTTAAGTTATTATTACTTGACAGGCACGATAATGACAAAATTGGTGATATCTAATGAAGCAAGACGCCAGCAAGATACTATCACCAACTTCTCCGCCTAAAAGAGGCCGGGCAGACGACACTTAACGTATCTTGTTTCACATCAAATACCCTTGTCTTTTTTGCATATTTTAATTTTTTGGTTATTTTTTTTTGTGTACTAAGTGGAATGAATTAAGATATTCTGTATGGTAAATGTGCATCCTGCTTGAATTTACTTGCATAATATAATGTAATCGTAACTTTCAAGAAACAAATTTAATTTTTTTTTTGCTGTTTATAGTCTGTTGATTTTTTTCAGTCAGCAGAATATTTGCATGTTTTAACGGTGCTTAGAAGCTAAAAGAAGCAAAGCCTTTTAGATGATCATATTTTTGTTCTTGTTAATGCTTTCTTGCTGAAAATTTTTCTTTATTGTTTGTGTAATTCAACTGCCATCAGTTTACACATTCAGCCCATTATAAGGACTATATCTCATGAATAAACATAATTTTACAACAGAAACAGAGTTTTAAAATATATTACACAGAAGCTCAAAATTTATTTCAAGATAAAAAGAAAATGCGTGTCACTTTAAAATTATTCAATTAAATGCAACAGACCCCTTGCTATCTGATATTAAAACCTGGACAGATATGCATGTCTTAAAAAAATCACTGGGCTTAAAAAAATCTTATTTCACTGCTTGATAAATTATTGAAAAACAAATTATTTTTTCGTGAATCTGATATAGAAAGATCGAATCGTACAAGAATAATCCCTTCCGACACCCTTCGGCGTGACAACCATGGAATGCACATTGAAAATTGCTCTCCCTATGAAACTGTTTCATAGCTTGTAATAATGATTAGAAATGATAAAGTATAGAAAAGGTTTGAACAAAATTGAAAAGAACCACCAGGATAAGTGATAAAATAATGACATTGTACTCCTATCAATCTGTGATACTTGTCATTTTTGTTGGAGCACTTCAAAGAGATGTTATCAGAGAAGTGGTTCTCTAACCAACTTTGCCCATCTTCAATAAAATGAAAATGTCCCTTTATAAATAAGTAAAGCACATATTGCTTGTTTTTTCTGCCATCCTGTCTGGTGTTCTTTTAAAGACACACACAGAAAAAATGCATTCGTCTGCCTTATAAAATATATGAACTGACTTCCACATTCCATGGTTGCCTTTCCTAAATGATTGTTACATACTTCACTACTTGTTTTAAGCCTGATCATGGTCTGTATTCTTTACTATTTTGAGTAAGTTTTCAATGATTACCCCTACATATCCCAAATTGGTTCGTCCAACTTGAATAATGGACTAGATCATTTTACAAATTCAGCACTGTCATGACAATTAGACCCTTAAACTCAATTGCGGCCTCTCCCAGCATTTACACAACATTTCAAGTAAGATTGTCTTCAGAAACAATAATTTCAAGAAAAAAAATTAAGACATGGTCCTGAAGTACACAGTCTTTCACAGAAATATGTATGCAGCATTTTCACATTTTAAATTCACATTTTTACATTTCCTGGAAAGTTTAAAGATGAAGTGGGGATTAATGACCCAGACCAAAAATATCATCTACCGGTACATCTAATTGTTTGAACTATGCTAAAGCATGTTCTCACAAATTTCCTTTATATGGCCAGTTCCATATGAGTCCCATTAGCACAAAATAAATTAATCACATTAAAACCTCTTAAAACATGTAAAACTTTGACATGACATTTACTGCCATGGAGGAAAAAAGTTGAAGTTAATTATGTCTAATTACCATATTCTCCCGTGCATTTTTATGATTAATTCACTAAAATTGGACACTCCCATCTTTATTTTTTCAAACTTGCTACAGAAGTTGTAAGTGAACTCTGTAATCAACTATGAATGGGCATTTCCAAGAGCAACCTAAAAGTTTCAAAGTAAACAAAAGTTGTTGAAATGACAAAATGATTCTTGGGTAATTAACCATTCATCTTTCTCTAACCTGAGGCCTGTGTCAATAATATAAAATGTTGAAGTTTAAAATATTTAGGGCATGTTTTATATGGCCCACACAATGTACTAATTAATGCCGACTGGTGAAGGAACAAAGGAAACAACAGAAGACTTTTTTTCATAATCATGATCACAAGAATTACTGAAAACTGCAATTGTACATATAATTAAAGCTGAATCTTTCAGGAATTATAATTGGAAAAAAAAATTGAACAGCACAAATAAATTTAACAACAACAAAAACAACACCTATACATGTTTGTTTTTTTTACCATTTCTATACCAAGTAAAACTTTGGTAATTTACTTATTATGACAAGGGTGCCAGGTCTTCTTACTCAAAAGTTGCGTATGCAACTGATTACAACATTATCACAAGAAAAATAGCTTAAAAAATATGATGACAAATTATATTTCGTTAAAAAATATACCAGTACTAATATATAAAGCACTTGACGGGTCTAAGATTTTCCATGCAATTCCTGCTTTACTAAAAAAATAATTTGACACAGAAAGTTTTTTCTTAATTCTTTTACAATATTCTTAATCTAGGATTTCCTTTAGAATTATAATATTCAAACATATATAAAGTTTAATACTATGCTAAAACTATGCTCAAATAGGTTTAATAAAAAAAATATTTTGAATAAACATCTTATATGAGATATTTTGAACATAAAAATGTGACAGTTATTGTTAATAGTTCAAGCTCAATAATCGGCCCCAAGTTCCATCAATGAACCTAAATGAGCAGAAATAACCTGAAATTGCCCACCAAAATAGAAAATTACATAGCATGAAGCCATAAAACCTGGTAAGTATAGTATTTGTCATCATCATTATCTCCCTAAAAAGGAGGATAAATGTTTTAAAGTGGAAAATCGCTTTCAATAGACATAATGTACTTGAAATGATCTTAACTATTAGAAGATTTTTCAACTGGAAAAACTGAAGTAGATTTGTGGCTGCAACTGTTTTTGTACATCTTGATCTTAAATACTAATTATTTCACTGATACAATAGTATATTTTAGCCCCACTCCTTTTAAGTGCCTATTAAGCCACGTACATGTGTATATAACGAGTTTGTAAAAAGGAAAATATCAGTAAATACAAATTACCGAAAAATATATATTTAGTTTAACGTTTTCATTCAATATTTTTTTTATGCAATAAAGACATTCGTCACTTGCATGAAAAAGCATTCTTTTAGGTACATTTTGTACCAACCATATATAAGAACTAGGATAAATTTAACTGTTAACACGAAATGGGAGACTCCAGAAAATACCAAAATGAACGGGTTGTGAAGAAAAGACTAATTTACATTTTAGCACTGGCAGGAAAATAAACAAGATATGTGATAGCTGCCTCATGTAGAATCCGCTGTTGTGTTTTTTTCTTTTTCTTGGCAGGTGGAGAGTCTCACATGACTGACATCTGACAGTTAATATTAAACAAAGTTGAGATGAAACTATAAATACTGACAAGGATAGACAAAAAACAGGGCAGTTAAATCTTTGGAGCCAATGCTGGCACATTCCATCTTTCATTTTTCCACTTCCAGAGCTTTACTTTGTTCATTACATCAGTTTTGTTCCTTCAATTTATAAATGCCATGAAAAAGAACAGTGTGCAACGGGAACAATTTATAGTCCTTAAGCGCCCATAATGACGCAACACATCAGCAAATTTAAATGATATATGAAAGACCTCAATACTTCTATACAAAATAATTTCACCAGAAGCTAGCCAAATTTTGAACCATTTTGATTTTAATGGTCTGGCAAATACAGAAGAAAAAGATGGCAAAACTTGGTATGACAGCCAAATATTCAAATATGAACCCCAAAAAAGGTAATGTGATTCCATTCTGAATCAAATTAGGGTGTTTTTAAAGGTATTCAGCACTAACAATAGCAACCAGTCAAATCTACACAGAAAGTGACTTGATACCTGACACCGCAACACATAAAAAGTTCATTGTGAAATCTGAAATTCAAATCACTTAGAAAGAAGTAAGTTGAGGACATTCTGCATAAATTATAAAATGTATTAATTAAACATTTATGGGAGTCAGCTAGTATATTTTTACTACTACATGTACTATGTGTGTACATACAATTCTGCTGTTTTTGATTTGCGTTTTCTGAGAATCAACACTGAGGTAGGGAGTTTATCCTACAAGTACATACACTATGTTAGTATCAACAGAAAAGTCTGTAATTATAGTCTTTATACATTTGTAAATCTCAATATTTCATTCACAGGAAAAACAGTCTCAACTGTCAGTCTAAAACAATAGGTTACTGCGTCCTTTTTTTTTTTTACATAATGCTTAGATGCAAATATTGTTGAGACATGATGTACCGACACATAGTATTCTCTTGAACTTAAAGCATGACAAAATTGTCCTGTGAACTGTTGGAATGAAAAATAACAATTTAAGAGTTCTATTCTATGGGCAGATTACCAATTTGCTTACCTGGTGACAGATCTCCCGGCATCCTCTGGCAGACTCAGGTATCACGCTGCAACATTCTGAAACGATGTAAAACAAAACTGTCGGCCATCCGTGCTTAACTTCAAACAGAAAAAAATCACTTGGAAAAAATATATTCCCCTGTTAACTATAAAATTGACTCTAGCAACTATACAGTTAAACTATCCTTTATATATGTAACAAACTTATATTGCAATAATGTATCTAAACATCATTTGTAAAAAAGATTTTGTTGGCAGCTCCAATTAATTATCAATTAAATTCAAATAAATAATTTTGTAATATTTGAAATTAAAAATATAATCATAACAAACCTCACACAATGATATATGACAGCACATATGCAATTATCAATTTCATTGCACGTAAATAGATCTACCCAAATAAGCTGTAAATTGAAATGATTTTACATTGTTAGTGTCTCAGAAGTCACAGACTCTCAAATTCTCAATACTGAACAAGATATAGTTTTGTCTCATCAAATAATATTTCTTAACCCTTTACTCAATAGATACGTGTTTTAATGCATATGCGACCAGTGCAGATCCAGATCAGCCTGCACATCTGTGCAGTCTGATCAGGATCTCCACTGCTTTTATATCCATAAAAGTATTTTTGATTGAAAAGCGAACAGTGGAGATCCAGATCAGACTGCACGGATGTGCAGGCCGATCTGGATCTGCACTGGTCGCATATGCGATTTAACACTTAACCATGTGGTAAAGGGTTAATTGAATGCTATGCAAATGGTCAAACAGGAAGGAAACACCACACTTGCAACTCTTACAAACTATTTTTACAATTAAAACTCATAACTATATTCAACCACTTTTACCCAAGGCCAAACCAGTCCAGTTTTCAGTTCAATTTTTTGTTGAGAGATGTGCACTGTGAACACTGTGGCATTCTGCACTTTAATTTGTCCACTTACAAAGAGTATTTACTCATGTTAATTAAACTTTTATCATGTACTGGTGTGGATATATTATTTAGGCAGACACTATCTTTATCAGCTGGACTGGTAATACTGAAGTTGATTTTACTATTCTAACATGATACTTTGTGGTATCTTGACATCAACCATAATATATTCTGATATATACTGTAGTACAACACAACTTCATCATGACTATTTTGTTGCACCTATAAATATAAACTGAAATGTAAATTAAAAAAAAAAAAGGCAGAATAAAAATTAACAACATTGCAGCATGGTTTATCAGTGAATATACCATGGTACTGCATGAAGATAGATAGATGTTTATTTGTTGCTAACTATGCTGCAATGTTGTTTATTTCATAACTATTATTACACCTAGCACCACAGCCTTATTAAACACCAATTGAATAACAATTATACTATATTGCTTATCAAAATTGTAGGTTATACATGCTTATTAGTAATCTAAACTAACCCTGGCAAGAAACTAGAAAAGTGAAGAAATCTTACAGTGTATTAAGCATTAAATTCTTCAAATTTATACACTGAGTTCTGACTTTCTCTAAGGATTCTGTTTAAATTAGATTTTAAAGTTCTAAAATGAAATTGGGTGATTCTGATAACCTGGGACTCAACACTGACATAAACAGAACACCCTGGAAGATCAAAGAAACTTCAAAGACGCCGACATGTTGCATCAAAGAAACCCAGAATATACAGGTGAAACTCAAAATACCACAAGAATAGAATTTTCTACAGCGAATTCCTTCAAAAGCATTGTTACATAATTGTTAAATCGTGTTTTACTTATTGAAAACCTGCTTTATTTGCAGTTAGCCTAAAATACAGTGCCGTTTGCCGTAACATGATCAATGCCGCAGTAAAATCAACAAAACCTGAAAAATACTACATAGGTACCAAAGTTATGTTTCAATATGATATCCTTCTAAAGGACGAAGTTAGAGACAAAATAGCAATTCTTCTTCAAAAACACAACACAGCATTTATTTTTCGATAATCTCTAAAATAGCAGTTTACTAGTGTTGACCTAATTTTCATACAGCGGTTTACTACAAAGAAATAGAAACTCTTTGATGTCTTACCGATAGTATTTACAGCGTGTGTTATAGTATTTAATTCACACAAAATAAACAATATAATTCCCACAGCAGCGAACATTGCTCATGTTTCACACTTCATATCCTATACACAGATTCTAAACACAACAAAACTGGACAAGCCGTCTAACACGTTATGTGCTATATGGCTCTAAAATAACAATACGGCTGTTCCATTCAACCCCCGCGGGAATAATAAATTCACCGGACCGCAAGATTTCACGTGGTGCATTCGGCATAGCAATTTAGAACCGTGAATGAATAAAAAGAAATAACGGTGAAAAGTAATATATTAAAAGTTTGATTATATAAATCTACGTACTGATTTAAAAGTATAATGGTTAATATAAGTAAAGTAAACATACAAAATTTCTCGCGTTACAGTATAACGAGAAAATGTTTAAGATTTTTTTTTTTTTAAATAGACCGACATTGTATAATATTGAAGTCAAAAGTATATGCTGGGACAAGACAAATGACGTGCTATCTTTTTCTGTTAAACCGCTGCATATATTATATTTAACAACATCGTGTAGTATTATTCTTCACGGCTTTTTAAATAAGCTGTACTGTTAAGTGGCCAAGACACAATGGGCTGTTAGCTTACCTAGGCAAATGTCGTCGATTGAGTCCAACTCAGGAGCTCAAGTTAAAGGGTACATCATGTTTGAGCACAAATACCTTTTCATTGCAACCAACTCATCACTGACATGTGTGGCTGTCTGGTAATCAAAATTAAGTTCAAATCCAGTTCAAAGCAATGGACATTGAAACTGTTTAAATACTTCATTATGAACTTTTCCTAATCTAAAAAATAGTTGTACAAAGGAAAGTGTGACGAACTTTTTCACGCGAGTTTTTATAAAGAAACCTCAGTTGGCAGTGAACTTCGTAATGCAAACGAGTCTTGACATGTACGTTTTTTTTCCGGATTTTACGGAAGACGAAAATTATGTTTGTAACTTGTGCGTATAGTACATCATTACATAACATTTTATATACATGTATAATCACGATGACAAAGCTGAATACATGAAATTAAGTTGTGATACCAATAAGATAGTAATAATTACAACTTGATGATTCAGCAATCACTAAGACGTATCATTTTTGGTTTATGTATGGAGAACGGACCAAATTTTATTTGTCAAATTATATGAATTACTACCTGGTTAAAATATAGATCATAAACTATTACCTGGATAAAATTTCTCTTTTCTCACTAGCGAGTCTAGTGTATCGACATAAACCCAAACGTATCGTTTTGTTGTTCCGATTTGAACGTACTAGATCTTTCATAAAAGAGCATTTTAATGCATTTAAATCTTATATCCTTGAACACACTTAAAAAAAGTGGTATTCATCTTTTATTTCAAGGTCATTACATAGCTGACAAAGTTTTTTAAATCTTCTAAAGTCTTTAAGGTTTAATGTACAAAGTATACGACGGAGTATAACAAGCAAGAACGAATACACCTCGTGTCATTATAGTGCCAACCCATGCGTTACAAAGGACCGCCTATTTCAATTTATCATTGATATCAACCGTTCGCTTTGGTGGTTTTGAATAAATTTATGTGCAAAATTATTCTATTACATTATACTTTCATAGTATGTTAAATTGTCGGGATGTAAGAGGTCTTTGAACAGATTTTTGCACTACATGCATAATAATTTACCTTACAAATTAGTAGGAGGACCGAGATGCTAAATTTTTTTCACCAGTCGATAAAAAAGACATAGGGGTACTTGCTGAAGAAAATAAAGAAGACATAGATACTTTTTTTTATACTAACATGGTTATTTCTATAGATACTTGTGTTAATTTTTGGCAATGACAAGACCATCATGTCACAAGCTACCTATAGGTTTTAGGGAATGGTTATTACTGCAACTTAATTCCTTCATGAGCCTTTCGTGCAAATTTCTTGTCGTCGAAGTGCCTTTATGTCAAAATGGCATCAAACAAGGTTAAGTGATGTTTTTTGTTATTATAAGTCTTACTTTCAATATCAGAAAAAAGAAATATAAATCTTGCGTAAATTTTACGTCGTCACGTCTTTCTTTCTAGTTGTTCAATTAATTTGAAATAGCCGACTTAGCCATGGTGTCCTCTTTTTTGCCGATTTTCAACAAACGGGTTGGCGGGGGTTGTTTAGACGGTCTAGATTTTGCATTCAAGTTTTTAGTTTTGGGTTATGAATGTGTTACTAAGCTCTTATCCAATTGTCTAAAAACTTTATACTGTTATATTTACTCGGACAATATATCACAAAACATAACAAAACGACTTTTACAGTGAACATTTAACCGTCCTTTATTCTAAATTCCTGTGATTCTGCGACCACTTCACCATTACCAACTGCCACAGTGACTCAGTTCAAGAAAAGTAAACATTTTTTGATCTCATCCTAATGCCGTGGTCAACTTAAGCTATGCCACGCACGTGAACACTTGCTGCACTTCTTAAGTGACAAACAAGAGCAAGTTTATTACCTCTCCTCTCGCCCAGGGAATAATTCTGCCTGAAGCCGTTAAGTGTTATGTTTTATTAAAACTGTGAAACTGAAACATGTCAACCTTTTCAAAGACTGCCGTTTTCTAGCGCAGTGTTGTTTCTTTTCTTTTTTTTCTTTTAATTCAGACTGAAACTTTGTGAGTTACTGTTTATCGCCATAGTCATAATAAATACCAGTCTTTTTAGAATAGTTTTTATCTGAAAATCAGGGATACAGTAAAAAAGTCACGAAGTAGAAACGTTCAGATACAAGACTGAGCAAGTGAGATGCATTTTATTAGCTCACCTGTCACGCAGTGACATGGTGAGCTATTGTGGTCCCCCACCGTCCGTCGGGACCGCCGTCGTGCATCGTCAACATTTCATTCAAACGACATCTCCTCTGAAACCACTGGGCCAAATTCAATGAAACTTGCCAGGGATAATCCTTGCATTAAGCTCTACCAAATTTATTCAAAGAATTCAATTCCATGCAGAACTCTGGTTGCCATGGCAAGCAAAAGGAAAAACTTTAAAAATCTTCTCTCAAAATCCGCAAGGCCTGGAGCTTAGATATTTGGTATGTAGCATCATCTAGTGGACCTCTACCAAGATTGTTCAAATTCTGACCCTGGGGTCAGAACTGGCCCCGTCCCGGGGGTCACTTGATTTAACATAGAGTTATATAGTGAAAACTTTAAAAATCTTCTTGTCAGAGAAACCGCAAGGCCTGGAGCTTAGATATTTGGTATGTAGCATCATCTAGTGGACCTCTACCAAGATTGTTCAAATTCTGACCCTGGAGTCAGAACTGGCCCCGCCCCAGAGGTCACATGTTTTACATAAAGTTATATAGTGAAAACTTTAAAAATCTTCTTGTCAGAAACCACAAGGCCTGGAGCTTAGATTTTTGGTGTGAGGCATCATCTGGTGGACCTCTACCAAGATTGTTCAAATTATGACCCTTGGGTCAGAACTGGTCCCGCCCCGGGGGTCCCTTTATTTACATAGAGTTATATAGGGAAAACTTTTTAAATCTTCTTGTCAGAAACCGCAAGGCATGGAGCTTAGATATTTGGTCTCAAGCATTGTCTAGTAGACCTCTACCAAGATTGTTCAAATCATGGCCCCTGGGTCAAAATTGGCTCCGCCCAAGGGGTCGCATGTTTTACATAGAGTTATATAGTAATTTCTTTAAAAATCTTCTTGTCAGAAACTGCAAGGCCTAGAGCTTAGATATTTGGTATGAGGCATCATCTAGTGGACTTCTACAAAGATTGTTCAAATTATGACCCTGGGGTCAGAACTGACCCCACCCAGGGTTTACTTGATTTACTTTCTAGAGTTATATAGGGAAAACTTTAAAAATCTTCTTGTAAGGAACTACAAGGCATGGAGCTTAGATATTTGGTGTTGAGATTTGTCTAGTAGACCTCTACCAAGATTGTTCAAATCATGGCCCTGGGTCAAAACTGGCCCTGCCCAAGGGGTCACATGTTTTACATAGAGTTATATAGCAAAAAACTTTAAAAATCTTCTTGTCACAAACTGCAAGGCCTGGAGCTTAGATACTTGGTAGTATGCACTGTGACCACAGTGGGGTCACTCCCCCGCCCCCACCTCCCAAATTTTTTTCTCTCATTTTTTAAGTTTTTCGCTATGGCAATAAAATTTGGACCATTTGTACAGTTTTTCAAGATGATTTAAAAAACATTATTCCTTGACCTATATTTTTGACCTACTTTTTTGTTTTTTAGCTACAGCAATGAAATTTGGACCATGTGCTCAGTTTTTCGTTTCGATTTCAAAAATGTCATCACATGACCTATATTTTTCACCTTCTGACCTACTTTTTATATTGGAGCTATGGCAATGAAATTTGGTATGTGTACAGTTTTTTGTTCAGATTTCAAAGTCTTATCATGACCTATATTTTTGACCTACTGACCAACTTTTTTGTTTTAAAGCTACGGCAATGAAATTTGGACTGTGTGTACAGCTTTTCATTCCGATTTCAAAAATGTCATCTCATGACCTATATTTTGACCTACTGACCTACTTTTTGTTTTTGGAGCTATGGCAATGAAATTGCATTGGTCCATTTCTGTGAAATGCATCATTACATTCATAAAAATTTCTTTCATCTTTGAACCCAGTGGAGCACTTTAGGGCCACTGGCCCTCTTGTATTTGAGGTATGACCACATGCTTCATGATTTCGCAGGACTTTCAACAGTAATTGTTTAAAATCCCCATATTAGGCAGGTTGCTATGGTGACATATTTTTGTTTTCAATTGTTGTATTGTACAGTACTGACATGGAATCAGTCCTGTTGTAAGGCATGTCTTGCATAATTAACGTGATCCAAACTTCCTTTTTTCCTTAGTGTAACATACTACTGTTTAATGCATCACTAATGATGAAAAAGACATACGAGTATACCATTCAACATTTAAAATGTTGTGTCGTTTTCTCTGAATGGAAAGATACAAACCTAGGCACAAGACATGCAGGTGGGTTACAATGGCCCTGAATTGCTCACCTGAGAACAACCGGCTATATGAACAAGATTCATAAATTTCCCAGTATGTACATATAAAATATGTGAATCTTCAGGCACAGCCAATGATGACCCTTGAAGCAATCTTCAAAAAGGTCAATTAGACTATGCAATAGATGTTATCCGGAACTCGGCAAATGTGGGTTTTTCCCAGCTAATCCGGGGGTACAAACAAACTTTTACCGTTATGGCTTCACAGTACACAACCCTTCACAAAAGGTTGATCAACGCGTTGCGCTTACTTACCTTGTTGTAACTGTAAAAGTTTGTTTGTACCCCCGGATTAGCTGGGAAAAACCCAAATATTCTTTATTCCGGAGTAAATCTATTCTTTCATAGAAATATTGTGCTTTGTATTACTGTTAAGAATAAACTCTGTTTACACCTTGTAAATAACTGTATTTTTACTTACATTTTCTTTGCAGTATGAGACTCTTACAGGGGTACATCTTTGAACATGCATTGTTTTTGCTATGTACTGGTAACAGTTTATTTATTATGGGAAAAACTGATTTCAGACACTGAACAGTGTCTGTTATCATACAGAAATAACAACACAGAGAAATAAAGTATATCTTTTAATATAGATATGACAGTTTTTTGTAAAATATGCTAGCACATACCACAATACAAAACAAGAGGACCAAATGGTCCTTGGTAGCTCACCCGAAAAGAAACTATCAAACTACTGGTGGTAGGGGTGTGTGTGTGTGTGTGTGGGGAGGGTGGGGGCGGACCTAAGGCATATGTCAAATGGCGGACAGTTCAAATACCACATTAGATATCAAAGATATCAAAAATATTTTAAACCAAGAAAGAAGGTCAATAGTTCAAGGTAAACCAAAGTCAAATTGCAAATCTGTATGCAAACTAATAGAAATAGTTAAAATTTCATTGATATATCTCTAAAAACAAAAAGTAGGTCAGTAGGTCACATGAAGGTCAAGAACAAGGTTGATGAAGGTTAAAGATTTTCCTAACCCATCCAATTTTTTTCCCTGGGGGGCAAGATCATCCAAAGCCCATCTAATTACTAGGCAATGCATAACCAAATACATATCTAAGCTCAATGCCTTAGATTTAAAAAAAACAACTTTCTCCTATATAACTCTATGTAAAACCAAGTGACCACTTGGCCGAGGCCAATTTTGACTCAGGGGCCATGATTTCTACAATTTTGATAGAGGTCTACTACATGATGCTTTCAGCTAAATATGTAAGCTCTAGGCTTTGTGGTTTCAGACAAGAGGAATTTTTAAAACTTTTTCCTACATAACCCTACGTAAATTCAAATGACCCCTGGAGTGTGACCATTTTTAATCCAGGGGCCATGATTTGTAAAAACTTGGTAAAGGTCCACCAGAAAATCATACACACCAAGTACCTTAACTCTAGGCCTTATGGTTTCTGACAAGAAGATTTTTTTAGTTTTTCCTATATAAGTCTATGTAAAATGAAGTGACCCCAGGAGTGGGGCTAATTCTAACCACAGAGCCATGATTTATATAACTTCAGTAGAGGTCCACTACATTATGCTATCAACCAAATACTAGTATGTAAGCTGTAGGCCTTGTGGTTTCAGACAAGAAGATATTTAAAAACTTCTCTCCTATATAACTCCATGTAAGACCAAGTGACCCCTGGGGTGGGGCCAATTTTGATCCAGGGGCCATGCTTTGTAAAAACTTAGTACAGGTCTGCTAGACAATCATACACACCAAACATCTTAACTCTAGGCCTTATGGTTTTTCTATACATGTCTATGTAAAATGAAGTGACCCCTATGGCAGGGTCAAATTAGACCCCAGAGCCATAATTTATATAACTTTGGTAGAGGTCCACTAGATGATGCTATCAACTGAACATCTAAGATCTAAGCCTTGTGGATTCAGACAAAAAGATTTCTAAAGTTTTTCCTTTCAGTTGCCATGGCAACAAGAGTTCTGTATGGAATTTTTATAGAATTTTGACAGAGGACCATACAAGCATTATTTCTTTGGAGTTTAATAGGAGATGTTGTCTTAAGTCAACTGTGGATGAAGGATGGACAGACGATGGACGAAGGACAAATAAGCATGCTGTAAGCTACACCTGACCAAAGGTCAGGTGTGTAGAATGACCAGCTTACAAAAAAACTTGAACAAATACAAGTTATATCATATATCTACTCAAACCTATAGTTTGAAAGCACTAGTTCACAATATAAAACCTACTGTTTATGTATCGAAGCAAAAATATGAACAATGCAAAATAATTATTCACTTACGGTACTACCTTCTACTTTGTGAACTGCCCTAAAATTCAAGCATCCTGAACGTCATGCATTTCTATCCTTCCAAAGTCATTACAATGGATCTCCAATTTCACTTCATGAATAAGGGTTCAAATATTGAAGAATTTATTGGAAGTTCTAGGAAGACAAAGTACAGACTGCTTCCAAAGTGAAGATGTGACCTTGACCTTATCTGACCTATTTTTACCAATCAATTAATAATATACTGGTAATCAGAAGATAAATGAATATCAAACTACATCACAGAAGACGAGATATGAACATTGCATTTAAAAACAGTCCAAGCCTTTTGAACAGTTTAAGAATTGTACTTTTAAAAGGTTCAGTTTTGCAGCAACTCCTGACCTTTTACCCTTTGCATATACATGTATCAGATAATTCAATTCGAAAGAACATTGTACAGCTATCACTGGAGGTGAGTAATACCCCATAACAGTGCTTTGCCAGACTTTTTTGTTCATGAAATCAAATAAAGCTGATGGATGATAGTCTAAAACTGGCAAAAAAGGTATAACAAAATTCTTATAAAAATAGTGAGACTTCATAACAATACAAATAAAACACTATACAAGTACTTAGCTACGATAATCAACATCTGAATACAACCAATACGTATAGTATAAACCATGTCACCTATTTAAACTAGAGCTATCACTAAATGTGATTAATACCCCTAAAACACTGCTACAGAACAGAGGAAGTTATCAATTTAGTAACAGAATACTTCGTAAAAAAATTGAAAAAGATTTATGGTTGTGCTTGACCATTGTATGAAGTTGCATTGAATTCCAACCAGTAGTTTTCAAGTTATCCTCCATACAAAGGAAAACCAACAAAGGGCAATAACTGTGCAAACAGTGAAGACAGAGTTATAGCTCTTGTACACTGCAAAGCCACTCAATGTGCTTGACCATTGTATGAAGTTGCATTGAATTCCAACCACGAGTTTCCAAATTATATTCTGGAAAAGGAAATCCAAGGAAGGGCAATAACTCTGCATATAGAGAAGATGGAGTTATGATTCTTGGAAATTGCACTTTCTCTCATTGTGCTTGATATGAAGTTGCATTGAATTCCAACCAGTAGTTTTCAAGTTATGCTCCAAATAAAGTAAACAAACTTAGGGTAATAACTCTGGAAACTGAGAAGATGGAGTTATGATTCTTGGACATTGCACTTCCTCTCATTGTGCTTGACCATTGTATGAAGTTGCACTGAATTCCAACCAGTAGTTTTCAAGTTATCCTCCATACAAAGGAAAATCAACAAAGGGCAATAACTCTGCAAATAGTGAACATGGAGTTATGATTCTTGGACACTGCACTTCCTCTCATTGTGCTTGACCATTGTATGAAGTTGCACTGAATTCCAACCAGTAGTTTTCAAGCTATGCTCCGAAAACAGAAAACAAATAAAGGGCAATAACTCTGCAAATAGAGAATTTGGAGTTATGATTCTTGAACACTGCACTTCCTCTCATTGTGCTTGACCATTGTATGTAGTTGCATTGAATTCCAACCAGTAGTTTTCAAGTTATGCTCCGGACAAGGAAAACCAATAAAGAGCAATAACTCTGAAAATAGTGAAGATGGAGTTATGATTCTTGAACACTGCACTTTCTTTCATTGTGCTTGACCATTGTATGAAGTTGCATTGAATTCCAACCAGTAGTTTTCAAGTTATGCTCCGGACAAGATAAACCCAGACCAATTGCCCGACCAACCAACCAACCGACCTACCACCGGGAGACTCCTATATACCCCCAAACTTCGTTTTGGGGGTATAATTATATACTCCCCATGTTCTACCTTCCTTCCAAGTGTGAATGTTTGGTTGTTTTAAAAAAATACTAACAGGATCTAAGTCATATCATTATGTTCAACCTTTATCAAATATGGGGGTCCTAGATTAAATAAAACCCTGACCTTTAACCTTAAAATCAGTAATGGTGATTAATCATGACAAAATTGCCTGTCAAGTTCAAGGTCATTAGACATTTACATCCTTTAGTTAAAAACATAAACTAGAAATGTGTCTTTAAGACACAGATGCCCACCTGTCATGTGTGTTTTCAAGAGTATGTTGCATAACAAAGGGCAAAAATTAAGTAAAAGCACACTGTTATTACAATATTAACATGTTGCTGCAGACAACTTGGCAAAATCAAATGAATACAATAAAAGATGTATTTTTGTACAATTGAGAACCAGCAGCAGAAAATGCTTACTTGAGCACATTAGTACGTTTTCTAAAGACTGACTTCTTTAAAGTACTTAAGTTATGTACATACACTTGCTGGGTACCAAAGAAACACACTTTACATAAGAAAAGGATCTATAATATTCCTCTTAAATGTGTATAAAAAAAACACTATGTAAATTAAAAGAAAAATGTAATTAAAACGAATCAAAATATTTACACTTAAAAATGCAATAGCTCTGACAAACATTTAATTAATCATCAATATCTAAAACACAGTATTACTGAAAAACATGGACTGTCATAGGAACATCTGTTGGCAACATTAAGATGCAATCCATCAGAAAAAAAAGACCACCCTTATGTGTGCTTCAAAGTCACACATGCTGGGTTATGAATAGTATCTGAACAATAACTCGAGATCACTAAGCAAAATAATATATTCCATGATGCAGCTGAAACGTGTTGAAAACATACAAGAACATGTAGGTGTGCTACTGACTGTAACAATTGTGATTCAAAAACTTTGGTGACAACTAACAGTGTAACTTCAGTATACCATCTCAAACTCTGTTTCTTTGGATATAAAAAAGTGAAATAATGGAATTTCTGTAAGTAGGAAAGAAACACTTGAGCCTTTACAAACCTCAGAGCCAAACACAAAAATCCTCTTTGAAATAGAATGAAAGCAAATACCTGGTTCTGAAAATATTTTGACTAACAGCTGGGCTACCACTTCTTTTTTGTTATCCCCCCCCCCCCCCCAACTAGAACAACAAAAAAACAAACAAGAACTAGAACTCTAACACTTCTACTTCAAACATATCAATCCAGTTACCTCCCCTACTTAAAAGAAACCTTTTCAGATATATAGCTGCCATTGTTTGAAAACATTTACTAGCTCCTGAACATTTCAGTTAAAAGTGAAAGTTGACGACAGGAAGCATCCATCAGAATTTCAATCAGCTGTCTTTCCAGTACAGCTATTTCCAGAAATAATTCCATAAAGTTTGAGTTTTTACTGCATACAGTGAAAATGCATCATTCGACTGGTTGTTAACATATCAAACAAGAGCACTGCTGGGTGGAGCATTATATGCCCAAAGGGTGTTTTTTTAAAGTATGATGCATTTGTGATATAAGGCAGGAAACCTTAGGCTTTAACATTAACTGATTTGCTTTAAATTTTGATTTTTTTTTTATTTCTGACTTACCAACCTCCAAATCAATAGGGGTCATTCACTCAATGTGTGCAACCATTGTATGAGTTTTGAAGTCTCTATGAAAAATGGTTGTCGAGTTACAGAGTGTAAATGATTCTAAACGTTTAGGTCACTGTGACCCTGAACTTTGACATACTGATCCCAAAATGTATAGGTGTCATCCACTCAATGTGTGCAATCATGATATAAAGTTTGAAGTCTCTATAACAAATGATTGTCAAGTTACATGGCGGAAATGGTTTTCAATGTTAGGGTGTATGTGACCTTGACCTCTGACTCCAAAACCAATAGGGGTCATTCACTCAATGTGGGCAATAATCACATGAAGGTAAAAGACTGTAGGCCAATGAGTACTCAAGTTATTCTCCAGAAACCAAATTGCTAATGGACAGACGCCCTGGACCGTAACATATTATACCCCCTAGAGGCATATAAAAAGAGCATGATCAAAGTAAGCAGCATGAGATCATCTTGACATGACAAATAGATGCTGATTCCAGGACAATCAATTCAACAGCGTTGTCAATGCTTGATTATCAGGTCCAGCTCATCCATATACATGCGATATTGTCATGCAACAAAAATTAACAATGTCATGAATTAAATAGATACATAAAAAGCCTATCACAATTATATGAATTATAAGATATCTATCTACAATTCTAAGAATATATTAAATTATTAATTAACATCTAAAATCACTTGGGGAATTAAAGTACACTAAAATGTAGTCACTTTAATACAATTTAAAAAGACAAAATATCATAATCACAAAAATGACAGATATAGAAAATATTCCATAACACTAATTTTTACAAAAGACTTGTTATTTACAACAACAGAAACAAAACACAATCGGTCCAAAAAAGAAATAAGCAACAAAAATCAAGGTCCACAAAATGAAAGATAAAATCATTTGTACAACTGATGCCTTCAACCAATCACAAGTGAAGCCATTTGCCCAGGGGAAAGTTCTTTATTGATTCAGACTTGCCAATCAAAAATCAAATTAAACAGTACCACAAAACCACTAGTTTTTTACTCTCAGATATGGCCAATGTCCTAAGTGGCATGGTGACCTCTCAGACAGGGCCAAATGTCCCCAGAGGCATAATTTGAGCTATTTTGTACAAGTTTCAGAAATGAAAGATTTTTAAAAAGTCTTTTCATTTTATTGCTATAGCAACCCATTTCTGCATGGAATAGAATTCTTAGAAAGAATTTGTGCTTCGGTGAACAGTAAATGTAGATTAATACCATAACTGTAGAATGTTTCTTTTAAACCATTTGTGTTGATAAAAAATGTTTCATAAAACAAGCTGTACAAGTGACAAAATCTGCCAAAAAGGTCACTGACTTTGACGAATTTTCAAATTAATTTGGACTTTATATCACTCCGACTTACAGAACTGACAAGGCTACTGACAAGGCTAACTTAACCAAGGGCCTGAAAAAAGCTTCCTTCAGAGAAGGGATGACCTCTTACACAATGGAAAACAGTATCAAAAGCAACAATTTAATAATGAGATGTAACAATCGTAATTTTTAAGGACACTATTATAACACATAAGTTCAATATGTTTATTGAATAGTATTTTCTCAAGTTTTACTTAGAGTGGTTCAAGAGATACAGAGCTGACAAGTAATATTCACACATTACATCAGTATGAAAACTGGCCTCTAAGTTTTTCTCTGACCATGACCTGACTTGGCAAAAGTCTGTGCTCTGCATATCATCTCAGTATGATACAATTTTCTATCAAATAGATTCAATTTCCTTCAAACAGATCAAAAGATACAGAGCAAGACATGTGGCCCATAAGTGTGACCATGACCTTGATCCCAGAAAGCCGAAACCTGCTGCGCATTGTCTCATTATGGTAAACATTATGCCAAATACTTTAAATCTCCTTTAAACAGTTCAAGACATAAGAAGCAAACATGAAATATCCATTATATCAATATGACATGTAGTATGATCTTGATCTGAGCCAGCCGAAAACCTGTGCTCTGCACATCATCTCATTATATTTAACATGTCTGTCAAATAGTTTCAATTGCCTTCAATGGGTTCCAGAGATATAGAGCTTAAACACAATTGCAGCCTCTTAGTGTGACCCTGACCTTGATCCAAGCCAGACAAAACCTGGCTGTGCAGATCATCTCATAATGGTGAACATTTCTACACAATAGTTGACACAAAAATTGTAATGAAAAGAGATGACCAAGGACATAACATCATACATCCCTTTGGACATAAAAAAATGACATTCCCCACTATCCTAAGCCCATACTTCAAAAAAGAATACTTAAATACAAATTTTCAAGTTTTCATAATCAGGCATTGTAATATAACAGGTTATGCAGTGTGAAACAGTGAAAGCTGTCCATTATTTTATTCACTGCTGTTGTCAAGATTCACACCATGTGACTTGAGGACCTGTAGAGCGCTGTTTTGGACTTCCTCCCTTGTACCGCTTGAATCTATCTCTACACACGATGGCTTGTTCATTCTCCTATAGGCATCACACAATCTAAATAAAAAAGGTCTCAAATATAGAAGTGTAAAGAGAACTAGATGTTTTTTGTGAAAAACGCATGTCTCCCCCTGCATCCGATTGAAGGAAGGCCAAGGAAAAGATATTACCTTTCTGAAACAGATGCCACTGTCATTTATTATGGTGTAAGTGAGAACATTATATATATACATATCATTAATCATTATATCATTATATATATATACTATGAAGTTTGTAGGCTCTGGGTGAAATAGAACTCCAGTTATTGAGCGGAAACGGTTAACACTCTTCGGGCCACTCTGACCTTGACCTTTGACTTAATGACCCTAAAATAAAAAGAGTTCTTGTACTCAGTAAGGGCAATCATCCTATGAAGTTTGAAGGCTCTGGGTGCAATAGAACTACAGTAATTGAGCGGAAACGGTTTTCACTCTTCAGGCACCTGTGACCTTGACCTTTGATGTACTGACCCCAAAATTAATAGGGTTCCTTCACTCAATAAGGGCAATCATCCTATGAAATTTGAAGGCTCTGGGTGAAATAGAACACCAGGAATTGAGCGGAAACGGTTTTCACTCATCAGGCCCCTGTGACCTTGACTTACTGACCCCAAAATGAATAGGATTCTTCTACTCAATAAAGGCAACCATCCTATGAAGTTTGAAGACACTGTCTGAGTGGAATAGAACTCAAGTTATGGCGCGGAAACGGTTTTCACTCTTCAGGCCCCTGTGACCTTGCCCTTTGACCTACTGACCCCAAAATCGAAAGGTTTCTTCTACTCAATAAAAACAATCATCCTATAAAATTAGAAGGCTCTGGGTGAAATAGAACTCCAGTTATTGAGCAGAATAGGTTTACACTCTTCAGGCCCCTGTGACCTTGACCTTTGACCTACTGATCCCAAAATCAATAGGGTTTTTTTTTACACAATAAGGGCAATCATCCTATGAAGATTGAAGGCTCTGGGCGAAAAAGAACTCCAGTTATTGAGCAGAAACGGTTTACACTCCTCGGGCCCCTGTGACCTTGACATTTGACCTACTGACCCAAAAATCAATAGGGTTCTTCTACTCAATAAGGGCAATCATCCTATAAAGTTTAAAGGCTCTGTGTGAAATAGAACTCCAGTTATTGAGTAGAAACGGTTTTCACTCTTCGGGCCCTGTGACCTTGACGTTTGACCTACTGACCCCAAAATCAATAGGGTTCTTCTACTCAAAAAGGGCAATCATCCTATAAAGTTTGAAGGCTCTTAGTGAAATAGAACTCCAGTTATTGAGCAGGAACGGTTTACACTCCTAGGGCCCCTGTGACCTTGACCTACTGACCCCAAAATCAATAGAGTTCTTCTTCTCAATAAGGGCAATCACCCTATGAAGTTTGAAGGTTCTGGGTCAAACGGTACTCCAGTTATCTATCAGAAACGAGTGTGACAAAGGGACAGACGGATAAGGCAAAAACAATACATGTATGTCTCCCGGAGAGGGGGGGGAGACATAATAACAGCCTAACATTAATCATAACAGCCTCCCATTAATTATAACAGCCACACATTTATCATAACAGCCTCACATTAATCACAATAGTTTCACATTAATCATAACAGCCTCACATTTATCATATCAGTCACAAAATAATCATAACAGCCTCACATTTTTCATAATAGTCTCACATTAATAATAAAAGTCTTGCATTAATGATAACAGTCTCACATTAATCATTATAGTTTGGCATTAATCACAACTGCATCACATTAATCATAACAGCCACACACCAATCATAACAGCCTTACATTAATCATAACAGCCACCCATTAATCATAAGAGCCACAGATTAATCAAGAGCCAAATATTAATCAAAACAGCCTCACATTAATCAAAATAGTTTCAAATTAATCATAACAGCCTCACATTAATCAAAACAGCCACACATTAATCATAACAGCCACACATTAATCATAACAGCCTCAGATTTATCATATCAGCCACACACAGTGTAAAATTTTCACAATTTCATTGTGTTACCTAGGAACAGCAAGGTCTGTAACATTACAGCTGAAAACACCCTTGTATTAGATGTTAAAAACCAAATGACAGGTAATCACTGATTAACAGATAATTAAAAAAAAAATTTGCAGCTGTGTTAAGCAGTAGGTCCGTATGAGTGCAGTTTATCATTTTGTTTGTTTGTTGTGTTTCCCTCGCATCAAAGTAGATAAAGCTGCGGTGCTTTGATTTTTCAAGGCGTAATATAGTTAAAGTCCAATGATGAGATTCAGACATTCAACCTCAACACAAGCTGCACATCTGTGTCAATATGACTCTAAAATGTACTTTATGTATGTGTGTTAAGTTTTCCTTAAGAATATTATTTTCTCTTTGTCTTCTATATAAACCAAGTTTTTACCTTTGTCTAAATAACTGATCTTTATCAAGACTCCGCTCTTCAAATGTCTCCCTCATTCTTCGTTCAGTTAATCTCTGTTGTCTTACATCTTCAGAGACAGTCAAGAACAGAACAATAGTTGGCTTCAGTAGGTCACTTGGCCATCTGTACACCGGGTGGTCAGACTCTGGCAAATCCCCACTGCTGGTCTCATTGGCTATACCATATGCAGCAGTGCTGTGCCAAAACCTGTTTGAACAGCATGTTTGTATGACATCACAGATACTCATACAATGTAGTCTAAATACAGACAAATAATTAATATGCAGTTATGAATCCTGGCTTAATGAAAATGAAAAAAGGATCACTGTAAACTTGAATACTGCATGGTGGAAGATGGGCAAAAAATGAATAGAACTTTGTAGCCAATTTTCCTATATACATTGCAGTCAAAAATGCATGTCATTCTAAAATAATTTTACTAGAAATAGTGAAAACTGGTCTGATTTTTAAATCGTTTTAAAAATTCTAGCAGCCACTGGCTATTCTTGCTACTAGTACTGCCAACATAAATTTTCTGATGAAATAATGGTGATTTTGTAATTTCACAAGTTTAAGTTTTGTTTAAACCTATTCATTTTACACTGATTGGGTAGCAAGTTCTTGCAACCTTTTTTTATCCTTTTCGATGGCTGCTTCCATGCCTGAACCATGGAGTTTTAGAATGGACCATAACTCTGGGATTCTAAACCACTCTCAATGAAAATCGAAGACTTCTTGTCATACTGGTAACCTACATCAAGGACTTTCTTCCCTAAACAGGATGAAATTGAAAATTTATACCAGAAACCCTTTTAACTGAAAATGGACTCATCGAACTAACAAGGACGGCATAATCCATTGGACATAAATGGGTAAATGTAACAGGGGATAGCTGCTTGTTATGGTGTAAGATCATGATAAATTTCACTGACTGAGCATCAAAAGTGACATTTTCATGATTGATGAAGCAATCAGTGAAAATGACTCCTTTTAGTATTCATGAATGAAATATGCATGAATCTTTTACCGATACGAATTATCAATCTTTCTGATCCCGGTTCAATCCCCATCAGGGCCGGCAAAATTTCTCCCTGGTAATTGATCTACAGGTCATTTGTCCCTCACCTCTGAAGCAAATGAGGAAGTAGTCAGTCACTTGCAGAAAAATTGGTTAGTAAACTGGTTGGATACCCAGGAACACTGGTTAGGTGGACTGACCGCCGGGATATGACCGTAGCTGTTAAACTGGCGTTAAACCCCAATAAAACCAAAACCAAACTTTATGGCAGGAAAGCACATTTTTCTTTTTTAATGACATTCTGCGGGACGATGAGCAGGTTGTTTGAAATGACATAATAATTTCAATAACAACAAACATTTTGAATCTGGCACAGTGATTGCACCATTTAGAACGGAAAGGAGGTACTGTGAATGCACAACTAGAATGGATTGGAGGCACCATCAGAACAGAGCAGAGGCACAGTGACCGCAACTTTTCTGCAATATGCTAACCAATATAAACTTGTGAAACTAATACAATGACTATCAAATTTTATTCTCCTTTGATCTCATTGTTGGAATTACCTGTCCATAATAACTGGCCTGCTTTGACACTCTTTAATTATTTCCCCAGCAACTATGTAGTTACCCATGCTGTAGAAGGCACGTCTAACAATCTCTGGATATCTATCGAAGAAGGCACGCAGGTGAGTTATTTTTGGAGGTGGTGTGAAGTAACGTGCTGCTCCCATTCTCTTTTCGAGATTTTCTGTGAGAGTTGTCTTCCCTGTTTTCAAAAATTTCTTAAGATGTGAGATTTAGATCACTGACAAAAAATTTAAGACTGTCATTATTTTTATTGTAAGAAAATATCCCTTGATATAAAACTGTCTCGACTACCAGGCCCTGGTTTAAATTAAATCTAAAGATCTTCAAAGACATTATGCAGAGAAAAACAAGAAAAATAATGATAATCATTGTTTATCTGAAACAGGATGCAGTTTCTGCCCTTCATTTTCATTCCTGTAATTGTTTTCTAGAATTTTTCAAAATGTGTTCTCATTAGAAAAAGTAATGTCACCTGTGGCATCCATTCCTTCAACAACAACAAATGGGTGAACAGGCTTCGTGTCGAGTGAATGTTCTGTTAGTGTAGTAGCGTACCTTCTGGATATATCTAGTAACTCTTGTACCTCTGGAACCTCTGTCAGCTGAAAACAAAATGAAAACACAAATAGTTATTATATAGAAAATGACTTTGTCAATTTAATTTTTTCGTTTTGACCAGTCTGGGCCAACAGCAAGTCCTACGAAAACATGACACCTCAGAACTGAGAAGGAAATTATTATCTTTAAATATTCCCAAATCTATTTTAAGTTCTCTTTTAATTGTTTATTATTCACTGATGACAACAAATAAATCAATTTTAAGTCCCATTTTTTCTAAAAAAAAAAAAAGAAATATTTTTGAATTACAAACAGGCCACCTAATTTGCGAGAATGTAAAGGTCATAAATAATAATCTAATGCCGATTATCTGATCGTCACTTACTTTTTTGTTGCCTTAAAAAAACCCTGTGTAAAAGCAGCTTTGGTATTTTGGATGGAAATGAAAATAAAAAGCTTAAATTTGTTATTGGCAAGCACTTCCTAAGATGGTCTGTAAGACTCCCGTCTGCATATAAATAAATATTAAATAACATCATCTGAAATAAATTGATTATTCAAAATGACATATCAATTGCTGGTGTGTGTAATATGTCATCGAATATTGTCTACATATTGTATGAATAAATTAATGTTCATTACACAGCAATGATTGTTATCTTTGTAAATCTCAAAAGTAAACTAGAATGTCCATGGGCAGCATGTCGAGCCTGCTAATGGAAAGCCGCCTATGGGGATGGGACAGTGAAATGGAAACTGTGGGAAGATGATGATGGAAGGACAAGGCAGGCCTATATGATGTCTCTTTCAGGAAGCATAACAAATGTTTCACAGTATTTTCAAATTCTTCTATGCATGGAAAAGTAATGGCCCAAACAAGGTCTATCATCAACATTTTGGACCTTTGACCTGGCACTGTGACCTTGACCTTTAAGCTGGGAACCTGGGTCTTGCATGCAACACACTGTCTCATCAAGGATTTCAAATGTACCAAGATATTTCAAAATCCTTCCATGCACAGAGGTTACGGCCCGGATAAGGCAATCTGGATGGACGCAGGCAGGCACACACCCACACTGCGGTACCAAATGTGACGACTAAGTCGAGCTATCCGCAAAGAATCAACAAAAAAAAACGCTTTATAATACTGAGGTTTGAAATCTGATCATTATTCAAAAAGTAAGGGTATATCTGATGTCGTGCTAGTTAACAGGACTTCTCAATTGAATAATGCACTAAAATCCAACTACCAGTTTTATGTACTCATTGTTTCAAGAGATCTTCCTTTATAAAACCAGACAAAAAACGGCATCTTTTCACAATAATTTCATTATAGTAACAAATATGGAAATGAAATTTTCACAATTTTGGGTTCATTCCCTATCCAACCATGTGTAAAATTCCTAACAAATATCCCTTTTCTCAATGAAAATGGGGTCAACACATCTGATGTAAACCCTACATAATAAAACTTCATCTAATTAATTATCCTGAATGATGTTTGTTAGTGTAAAAAATTTACTGTGACCTAAAAATCTTTTTAATACAAGAGCGCCACAAGGTGGAGCAAAATACACCTGTCGATTGAGCAATTTGTTTCAATAACATCTATCCACTTATGAAGTTTCAAGTCAATAGCTTTGATAATGTAGGAGTATGGTCCAGACAAACATCAAGTATGAAAATCGAACTAAGGGGAATAACTCCAAAATCATGAAGTGTACAGTGACGGTTCTTGTGCATTGCACTCCATCTCAATGAGATCTATCCACCTGTTGTGAAGTTTCAAGTCAATAGCTTTGATAACGTAGGAGTTATGCTCCAAACAAGAAAATTAAACAAAGGGGCCTAACTCCAAAATCATGAAGTGTACAGTGACAGTTCCTGTGCATTCCACTTCGTATCAATGAGACCTATCTTTGTATCAAGTTTCAAGTCAATAGCTTTGATAATGTAGGAGTTATGCTCTGGAAAAAAAAACATGCCTCTTTGTTTAATTTTCTTTTTCGGAGCATAACTCCTACATTATCAAAGGACACAAGGACTATTTTAAATTTATAAAGAACATACAGGGTGAATCATTTAAAGCATTATCAACAACATTGTTTACTTTGATAAATGTTTTCAGCTCAGTCATAGAATACTTGCTACAGGTACAAAAATTTCAAATCCAAATCCAAAGGAAACATTTATTTAAAGTTAAGTAAGGTGTCTAGATAACAGCTGTCTCGTTCATAGATATGATCACAGTAGGTGCTTTAAGTTGATCAGACTTAATATTCACTTTAAATTTGAAAAGTAATAATGTAATGTAAAGTACTATGCTTTTTATCCAAAAATGTTAGAACTACACATGGGTGCCTGAAAATACATGTACCGAAATATACTCATTAACTGTACATATTTTATGTTACTTATTTAATACTAAATGTGCATTTAAGATTATTTTACTATATGTTAAGAAAAAAATGATAAATATTCACCTGTATTTATATTTACAGGAGTTTTAGAAGTTCCAATATTTTTTATATTGGTGATCATAAAATATGACATGGATTATTTTGTAAAAAAAATCTTAGCATTAACTGATATAGAACGATGATAATTTTTATATTTTTTTCTTTTGGTTCATGCTCTTAACTTGCAGGTAGATAATAGTGTATCATTCCTTATACAAATGTCTAATACAAAAGTGTTGAAATTCTAAGATACAGCTATTTTTCTAAGTTTTTCAAACAAATTTCTTTGGACTTTGCATCGTTTCAACACTAATACATATTTCAATTTAATATCTTTCTTAATAAGACAGTATAATGTCACTGGCATTATATTTTTTTTACTGTATTTCTATATAATTTTAAATTTATTTCAGTATTTCCATACACCGAGTGGTAGGGATAGAGTGCAAAATGGACTCCATTTCGCGAAATGCACTTTATGGCTACGAAATGGACTTTTATTTTTCTAATTATGGTTTTAATATACGTAGTTTATCTATTTTCTTGCTTAAATGTAATAAATAAAAGCTATATCTATATCATGTCACCTTTTATATTATGACTAAGTAATAGATGTTCCAAATACAACCATTCATTGTGACAGTGCCCTAATAAATGGACATTCTCTTTCAAAAAAACCTACGAAATGGACTTCTGTTGTTTTAATTATGGCTTTAATATGAATGACAACAGTATTGTTCAAGTTTAATATGATAAATACTAGATAGGGTACTATATCTATCATTTTTATATTGACATTTTAATAGCTATTAGATGTCCAAATATTACAATTATTTGATATCATGCCCTATGAAATGGACTTTCCCGTCTATGAAATGGACTTTATATAGTATTATACAACAGAAGTCCATTTTGTAGGTATTTTTGAAAGAGAATGTCCATTTCGTAGGGCGCTGTCACAATAAACATAATAAAAAAGGAGACATAATATAGAAATAGCTTTTATTTACTACATTTAAGCTAGAAAATAAACTACTTATATTAAAGCCATATTTAGAAAAATAAAAGTACATTTCGTAACCGTAAAGTCCATTTCGCGAAATGGAGTCCATTTTGCACTCTGTCCTAACCCTACACCGATAACACATTACCTCTTCCTAGCCTTATTTATTAGGCTTAATGTGTTGAACCCATATATTGAGCTGATATTTTTTAGTTGTTCAACCTTTAAGCCTAATTTTAAACTGCATATAACCGAGCGGATACCATTCGGCACGTTTTTTAACCTGTCCTAGTTATCTTCATTGTATTAACCTAGAACACCGAGTATTCAGATTGCCAAATTTTGAATGAAATGGTGGATTAATCGGGTATGAAATAAGTGTTTCAGTTCTATACTTATGTATTTGTGTCTTTTCTTGGATTACAGGATCAGGTATGAATTTAGTTATCATATTTTAATCATTTTTGCCTTGAATCTCTGTGAACTGTGGGACAAACAAGCCATTAAGAGTGCCCAATCACCTACGATTGGGCGAGTCCACTTAACCAGATGCAGATCAAAGTGAGACGTAGGTGAACAACTATAAAATATCAGCCTATAAAATGGGTTCACCTTCGGAGGCGAAATAGTGAGACTAACCTCTTCCAAGACTTTAACAGTTTCATTGTAGCTATGGAAGACGGGACTTAATTCTGGATCTGTAAATATGGGTGAAGCTAGTGAATCACCTCCCAGGTGATCTTCCAATGCCTCTCTGTCAACAAGCTGTATGCTGATTTCTTGGTCATCTACATGGTAAGTGTTGCCACTGTCAGCAACTGACACTAATTTTAACACATCTTTGTTCAATGTTTCACGGAATTCATACACTACAAAGTTAGCATTCTCCTTTAAAAATTCTACAATATTTGAATGCACTTGAGAAAAATGTTCCCGTGATGTACAGCAACAGAAAACCCCTCTTCTACTGCCAAGTTTATCAAATTTGTTGTCGATAGTTAAGATACAGTGGCAGAACAGTGTCATCGGCCATACACCATTTTGTCTATAAGCCGAATGAGACTTGATTGCTGATTGAATATAGCCTTTATTATCGCTTGTTTTAAGAAGGAGGTATTTCTTGTATTTAGTATTCAAAACTTTCGACCCGTATTCCTGTCCTGAATTTCTACTTTCAGTTTCGACATTCTGCGACTTTACTCGTCTGAAATACAATGGTTTATCTGGACCATTGATGTACATGCACGACCATGGACAGTCTGCAGCTGAAGACATTTTCCTACTCAGACATTTCAACCCGTTAATTGGAAATGTGCAACTGAAGCATTTCAGTATTTTCGAAATCTGCGCGGGATTTGTAAACATTATACGGTGCTAACAGAACGGTTGACAGACGTTTCACCCCCAAGACTTTTCCTCCCAAGACATTTCCTCCCAAGACATTTCACCCCCATTTTGGGGGTGAAATGTCTATACTTATTTAGTCTTTTCACCCCCAATAAATATTCATTTTCATGTTTCAGATTGATATATCCTTGATATTACTATATACATAACAATCAAGTAAAAGATTTTTTTTATCATAATTTGAAGTAAAAATTCTGAAAAATTAGGGAAATATAATGTGTATTAAATATGAAAATGATCATCAATTGCGTTAACGTTATATACATGTTTTTTTATATAAATGTAAATAATAAAAAATATGTTATATAATATGTTTTATTTTACGAAATAAATATAAATCATTCAAAAAATGATTAATATTAAATTTAGTAAATTTTGAACTTATTTAAAAAGGTTTAGGTTTTAAAAAGCATTATCTTAATATTAAAGAAATGATGATGTAATACAAGGATAAATTCATAAATGAATATCTGAGCTTATTTATCGTCGGTACCGATTGCCCATTTACCGATGCCCCTGAAGAGATTAGTTATTTTATGCTGTGGGGGTAGTGCAAGATACAGAAAGCATCCCATTCCAGAGACACCCCTGTTTCTTTTGCATGCTCAGTGTACAGCACTGATACATGGGACCTCGGTTTAACATCTCATCCGAAAGATGATTAATATTGTTAATGGAGGAGCAGGGATTAATTTCGGGACCTTTGGATTACCAGTCCAGTGTGTTACCACTGGATCACCGATCTCCTCCAATTCGTAAATGAATTATAAATTAATAATATATGGTGTCTTTGAAAATTCTGTTTATTAAAACATCAAAGAAGGTGGTGCTTTAGTATTAAAAGGTGAGAACATAACCAATGAAATAATTTGTCATTAATACAGTCCTGTTTGTTTTCAGCAATATGAATTATTTTTATCCCTTTGATGATGGTCTCTTTGAAAAAAATTTTGATTAACATCTCATAGAGGGTGCTGCCTCCATATTAAAAGGTGACAACATAAACAATGAAGAATTTGTCATTAATTTAATCATGTTTATTAATGGATGGATTATGAATTATATTAATCCTGCTGATGTTTTATTTTCAAGAATTGAGATTGAAGAAATTTTGAAATAACTGCCTGATTGAGTTTTAATTACACCCCTGTTTAATCAGCACTTCATCCTGGAATGTGTGAAGAATTTGTATACTGCCAATCATTGGCAATATACAATCCTAACAATGCATGCTTCTTAAAGGTGTGAACTGTAAAAAGGTGTTGATAATGTGATTATTCCACTCATTCAAAAGCCATTATCTCTTAAAAATTATGAAAATAATCTTTTGAACTCAATTAACTTTAAAAATAAACAAGAAAATATTAATAAAATTCACCATCTGAGTACCTTTTATAATTTGGGGGTGAAATGTCTTGTACAATAAAAAACTGGGAGGGAAAAGTCTTGGGAGGAAAAGTCTTGGGGGTGAAATGTCTCGGTGAGGAAAAGTCTTGGGGGTGAAACGTCTGGAAACCAACAGAACTACACCTTGATATAACAACTTATGGTATCTATACACTAAATATCAGAAATGGCTTCTACGCAGTGATCGCCCCTTCATTCATCTTCTTGGTCGACATACAGAAAAGAACTCTTCCGTATAAAAAAAACAACAGCTACAACATACTACTTATACAAATAATAAGTGGGTTAAGGAATCAAAGTATGATTCTAAGTCTGAATAATTTACTTATAAAATTTCGGAAAATAAATTTAATCCTAACAAATTCTGGCAAAATTTAAAGATTTTAGGATAAAAGACTGATTAAAAGTGCTCTACAAATATTGTTTATTTAGACGGCAAAAACTATTTTAATATATTTTTAAACTGTTACTTTTAAATTCCCTCCTGGTAAAAAGTTGTACGACTTCCATTCTGAAAAGCTGGCTCAGTTTTATAGATAGTCATATTTTTAATCTGCAGACGTGACTGAAAATTTTGTTTTCAAGGAATTGAGTAAATTGAATGCTAGCAAAAGCACAGGACTAGATGTTATTCTCGCCAGATTTTATAAGGGTGGTTCTAGTGTTTTGAAAATATCAATTACTTACATTGTTAATTAATTTATTTCTGAAAGTAAAGTTCCAGATGAAATGAAGCTGGCAAGTGTTAAACCACTTTTTTTCCAAGTTGGCCAATATAAACCAGTAAGTATTTTAGTGTAGTGTCAAAGATTAAAAAAAAAACTGTTTATGTTTAACTTAAACGTTTTGGTGGCAAATAATTTATTGTATGAACACCACTTCTATTAATAGAAGTTTTATACATTTACAAGACATGATCAGAATTGATACAAGTAAAAGTTTATTCACCGGCATTTTATGTGGAAAGTTGCAACTTATGGGTGTAAATTCTGTACCCTGGTTTAGATCATACCCCTCTCAACACTCACAAATTGTCAGTATAGGTATAACACTTTAAGTCCAAAAGTGTAACCTGCAGGGTCCCTTAAGGAAGTATACTGGGGCTGTTGCTTTTTATTTGTGATGTAAACGATACAATTCTAAGAATTGATTAAGATTGTAAATCAATATTATATGAACAGAACAGAACAGAACATACGTTTTATTTAGACTTGTACATAGTACATTGTCATGCAAATAGATAAATAAAACAATGCAGATGATAGCTCTGTTTTATTTACTCATAAGGATCCAGATATCATCTCTGCAAAACTTGGTGAAGCACCAGAAAGTTGTTCAGAATGACTTGTGGATAATAGGTTGTCCCCCTCCCAAGACTGAATGTATGTTGTTTGGACCAAAAACAAAATAACGAAAATTAGAAAATTTTATTTATATGTAATGGCCATTGTATTAAAGGTGCTAACTTACTTAAATAGCTTGGCCTTTACATTAATAGGCATTTATTTGAGGAAACAGTAGTTAATAATATTATTTCTAAAGTGAATGCCAAGCTCAATGTTTTATACAGGCAGACAAATTTAATGTTCAGCTCTTTTTCAGTGTCACTTCAATTACTCTTTTTTTTCGTGGTATGAAGGTCTGACAAAACAGATGAAAACAGAGTTGCAAATAACACAGAACAAGGTAGAAAGATTTATCCAAAATTTTAGACCCAGAACTTCTGCTACAGTGTATGATTTTGAAAAACCTGAATTTGTTAAATGTTGAAAACAGAGTTAAACAGTTGATACTTAATCACATGTATAAGATTTATTTTAAAAAGAATCCATCATATCTTAAAGCTAACCTTGTTCGTTGTACTGATGTAAGATCTTACAATACTAGATTCAGGTACATTCAATTTTATCAACAGTGTAACTCTGTGATGAAACAAACCTTTTTATATACTGGAATCAAAAATTGGATTGAGCTTCCAAAACGCATAAAAACAAAAAATCCTTGTGCAATATAAAAAGCTGTGAAAAAGTACTCACTTAGTAAAAGCAAAATGCAACCAGAAGATGTATTTAGGTACTACTGAAGTATTTGGTACTGCGATTCCATATAGCCTGTGATATTGATATTTGATAGATATTTAAGGAAATACACACTTTTATATATTTCCTTTTCCATCCAAAATCTTGACCAAAATTACTTTTACTTGTTTCAGTTTACTTTTTGTTCAGTTAATTTTATTTCTGTGAACCCCATTCGAATTAAGCTATCAGCTTAATCGCCTATCCATAGGTGCAAAGTACATCTTATTTTCTCTTATGATATAAGTCTGCTTTCTTATGCTGTTTTAAAGGACCTCACACTATAATATGTAGATTCTATATGTTTATTTGTAATTATGGTAATAACATTATTATCATTTTATTATGTGCTATGTCCCTATAAGTAATAAATTTATTTCTTGAATTAGTTTTTACAGGTTGTCCTGTATCAACATCGTCCAAGAAATTCTAGAATTTTTCTCAGTTCTCTGCATACTTTTTGAACCTTTTCTCCTCTATAGTTTCTCCGTCACCAGTTAGTCAAGTTTACCCCATTGTTTTCAAAATCATTTAGAATAATGTGATTTTTGTTAATATCAGAGGTACTAATACTATAAGAATCTTACACTGGCTGCCGGTACAGACCGGAATATCTGGCTCGAGGGTAACTGTTTACAGCGGTAACGAGTCTCTGCTGGAGAACATGATCATAACAGCCCTGTTTGAAACTAAAAATGGATAATAGATATCTACATAAATTTATATGACTTTTTAATCTATGTCACAACAAGTCTTTGCAATCATCTGAAAAAAGAAAAAGAATGAAAAATAAAAAAAAAACGTTCATCCCATTTTGGAGTCAAAAATGTCTGGAAGATATAATATATCTTCATTTTAAGTGTTTGTCACTTTATTCAAGGCGCTGCAGAATAGTATAATTGCTGATTTCTGCCACTTCGTACCGTCGTGTTGGCGTTCAACAAACAAGCGTTTGTTGCTCATTTGTGTGTGTGTGTGTTGGCGTGTTGTCGACATTTTAGGGTTCAAACTCAACATTTCCGTATCAGCCAACACAACAACGCGACACCTGCATTCGTCATTCTGGTAACCCTTGGATGTCGTGTTGGCGCCCCAAGCTTGTCGGTCTTGCAAGGTTAAATCCAGTAAACGCGACAGCACGACAGAAGGACAAATTTACTTTGTCGTTCTGGCACCTTCCGGCACTTTACACATTTATCTATACTGTAGAGTTAAATATATACCTTTTATGGAAATTCAAATGATATCATTTATGTTTTACTCACTAATTTGTATGCATACTTATCCAGATGCTACATAATTATGACTGATCAAGATTCAAGGGTCGCCGAAACGACAAATGAGGGTGTCGTGTTGTCGGGAATGGAAATGTCATGTTGGCGCCCTAAAAATGTCCTTCTGTCCTTCGGGAGACAACACGCGGACACGACATATAACGAAAATTAGTGCGCGAATATGACAAATATTACATTTCCGTTCTGTCGTGTGGTCGCCCAGACAACACAACGTAAAGAAATGGTAGAAATCAGCCACCATAGAATTCTGACTTTGGCACACTTTGAAATCACCGATGTCCTTCGTTTAAATAGATTAAACTGTTTAATTCAAATTTTGAAATGGATATGAAATTAAAATAAAATCTTATTTTAAATGAAATAAATTTATCTATAACAAAATCTAAAAAAAAAAAAAAACTCGCTACACATGGTATTTGATTGTGATTTAAAATCATATACACATATGTTCTTTCTTTAAAGAATTTGGTTTTCTTCTCATTATTTCCCTCTCTTTTTCTTTTCTGTCTTTCTTTTTTGTGTATTCTTACCTTTTAATTTATTTTTCTTACAATTAACTTAAGTATTAACTTTCAGTATGTAAGAAGTTAAAACAGTTATATAAATGTATTATCTTGTTGTTTGATTAATATAGATAAATTTGAGTGTCTGATTATTATTATTATCATGTCGTGTTTCACAAATGTCAGACGCTTATCCTATCCTTTTTATTCCGGATTCCGGGAACTTGGCGTTTTTAACACTGAGTACACAACACACACGTGACCCTTTCTGTGACGTCACTTCCACAGACACCGGTCGGAGACACTCGAGAAGCACGATATTCTGTCCAAAATGTCGATGTTTCGCAACTCAGTAGTGAGACTGGTGACTTATCAGCAGGTAAAAGACATTGTTTATGCACGTTGTATCGCTTGTCAGTGGCTTTGTTTAGCTAAGTTTGCTTCGTCCGCAAAACGTGCGAAGGGCAAGGACGAACTTTGATGTTCTTGGGTGGGGAATGGGAAGACATAATATTAATGAAATAAACTTCCTTTTATTGGCCATAACAACATGTCATAGGCTGCAAACAAAATTGCGATGCAGTGTAAAGTTTAAGTAATTGTCCATAATGCCCATTAATGCTTTAACCGCTTTAATCTGGATGCAGATCAAATGTTTACAAATTAACAATTCTATTTTTGCAGCAAGGTCATGATGAACTGTCAAGGGTTTTGTCGACAGAACTGCAAAATCTATATAACATAATGAAATTTTATCATAAATTGCAGTCTGCAGACTTGTATCACAATGCCCAGAGTTAACTAAAGTCTGGGTATGTTGGATTTTTTTTTTTTCTACCCAAGAGGAAGATAAAGCACATGATAGGAGAAGAAGTCTTGAGTCATGCTTGGTTGGGTTTGGGGGTCCAAGAATAATAGCCAGAGCTATAAACCAACATTTTATAGAGTGAGCTGAAATGTTTTATAACAAATCAGGCACTTGGGTGAACAAACCAAGGACTGATAACTGTTTACATTTTGTTTGTACCAGCAATACTTCTGCATATAACTTATTCTTACCTTTTGGTGTTTGCAATTTCGACTTGTTTTCTTTTTTTATCATTGCACAACCAGGGTTTAATTTGTTTGAATTTTGATGCAAAATACTGCCAAAAGCAGTATTCAACATGGAAAGCATGTATATATGTATTAGGCAACTAAAACTCAGCATTTGTATGGATGCAGACATCAAATTAAAAAAAATTCTAACCGTTGGGAAGGTCCTTCTTGCAAGCTGATGCATAAAGTAGTATTTTCAGGAGTTTCAACTTACGGAAGCATTTCTTCAATCACACCAGAAGTCCAGTGTACTTTAATTATTGCTGGTTGCTATTAGCTATTGTCGCATAATCCTATGTTTAATCATTACGCTAGTTCTTTTATAAACAACACAGTCTCTTGTGTCAAAGCAAACAACCAAGTAAGTGTATAAAAACATTCACACCTTCACAAATTCAAAACACATTTTGACATTGTGTCACAAAGTTTTAAACAAGACTGCGTATCGATTTTTTATTGTAGTTGAAGTGCTATATATAGGTAGCAAGTTCAAATGTTGGAGTAAAAAAGTAAACGTGATTCAAACGAAAAAAGTGCTTTGGCCAATATTTTAGCCTAATAGATTTTTATTAGCCAATTTATGAATATTATCGCAAATGCTGAATTTGGCAAGCGTTTGTAAAAACCAATTTTGTTGCCTTCAAGAATATACATTATGATGATATAACTTGGAGTAAACAGTTATCTATACTGCAGTTTGAGCTTAGAAATAAAACTTTGTATCAAAGTTGATCATCTATTAAGGAATACTTGTCAGTTTTAAGATACCTTATCCTGAAATTGTGAAATAATTTCAGATACATTGATACTTGTTACAGAAAATGGGTACATTTTGATCCTGTTATCAAGTGAAAAAAAAAATGTTTCTTTTTTCAGAGTTTTATCAACAGCTGCAGATATGCAACAGCATCTGGCACTGTAAGTATTGAAGAAAGCATTATGATTTATTGTTAATCTCATACTTAGTTAACTATGACATTTATGTATCAGGATTAAAAAAGGCATGGTCTGTCAAAAAGGGCAGGGGCAATATCGTCTTTGTAGCAAAGGCATTTTTCACCATACCCTGGCTTAATTATGCCAAGCATCGTCTCTTTATTAATTGTTTCACATAAAACTATTATGTTGTACTCAATACGTTTTTTTATTTAATTACTTTTAATCATTGTATAACTATAGATATGTCTGAAACAGACAAACTGCAGGGAACTTGTTATTTCTAATTCTCCATTTCATAAATCAGTAGATCATTGCTACATTTGAACATATACACATTCAAGTACACAGCATACTATAACATAATGCACAGTAACTTTTAGACTGTTTTTATACTGTATTCAGTTTGATATCTTAAATTCAGAATACCCTGCAATATGATGATATGGATTAAATAAATATTGCTTGAATGTTGAAGATATCAAATCAACATACATCTTATATTTCAAGAATATAAGAATACATAGCACTCTAATATACATCTTTAGACATCTTAAATGTACATGGACCACAATTTTTAACATAAAGTGAAGTTAAAATGAAGCCATCAGCTAAAATGCATCACCTGAAACATAATGATATGTAACTTTTAATTCCAGTTTTAAGAATCAGCACAACTGCAAAAACCTTCAGTCAGTTCCACTATTTTCTATACACCATTTTGTTCTAGTTAGCCTGTTCTCAGTAAATGCTTCACTTTGAAATTGAAACACTGTTAACAAAACACATCAGAATCGTAACCGAAATTAATTTATCCGAAATATCATACACTTATCACGATGGTGATATGCAGTGTTCAAATGATAAATTGTACAGAAAATAAAATAGTATCAAGACAAATAGATGTTTCCTTTGCAGTCCTATATCAATTTATTTCTAAAGCTCCGTGGCTTACATATTGTAGTTAACAAAAAATATCGGCGAATAAACGTTTATTTTCAATTGTTATTTTGCCAAATGCTTAGTTCTATTCTTAGGTTTTATTTAATTTATTCTTGATTACCCTATGTTCAACAAGTATCCTCGGTCTTTAAAACAGTCAAGACAGAACAAATATTTGGCAAAAACAGCGCTACGCTGGAGTTCTACCTTGCTTTACTCCAAAGAAATTAAACATCTTATTTGCCGATAATTTTTGTTAACTACAGTTAAATCTTGTTTTCTTTGTTATTAACTTTTATAATTTTAAATGTTCCTGACATGCGCCTGCCTAGTATAGTCAGTATTGACTTTTGGCAGTATTAAGTTGAAGTTGAAGAAATGTTTCAAGCAGTGATTCGTTTTCGCTGCTTTTGCCCGTTCCTTGTCTAACTGAGCCAACTTTCGTTTTACGAAAGGCATTGTATATGCAGACAGAGATGTTAGTGTTTCTAATTTTTTGGTAAGAATGACTTTTAATGACAAATTGGATGGGTGGACAATTAAAATCAAAAAAGACTAAGTTCTAGTTTATTTTTCACAAGTTTTATTGTGTCAACCCCAATTAAGCAAACAAACAAACAAACATTATTCCTACATCTTGAATCTTTTTAGGAGTTAATTTATTGTTTTTCAAATAATTTAGCTAAATTTGATAAACTATGGAGAAATAATTTCATATTAATGCAATTACAGAACCTGAAAGCAGTTCTAGCAAATCAGATTCCAGAGAAACAAGAGGAAGTGAAGAAATTCAGACAGGAACATGGGAAGACCAAAGTTGGAGAAGTTACAGTTGACATGGTTAGTAGGTCATAACAGCTTTAGTTTAAAAAAATACTAGGGTTTACTGTAGCAACCTTTAATATTGCTTGGCACAAGTAAAACGATCTGTGCTTATTGATTGGTTCCAAAAATTTATGTCACAAATTACATATTTTCTGGTATCCAAAAGGCAGCTTTTTACAAACTGTGAAAGTTTTAATGTTCAAGGTCAGTTAGACAATTTGTCCAGGAAGTAACTTCAATTGTTATGTGAAGATCCTGTTTCATGTCTAAGGTCAAGGCTGTGTGTATTGTATTTAGAAGTTATTTAAGCTTTAGATATAAGCAGGGAAATTGTATACATCAAGGAACATAAAAGTGATTTCAACACTTGAAAAAAGCTACATTTATTGTTCAGTAATGACAATGTAGTAAAACTGCATTTAGTTATAGGAAACAACCATTTAATGAAGAATAATAGAAATTAATTACATCCTTCGCAATACTTTTAAAAGTGAAGAGATTTTTTATTTTGATGGAGAAATTAAAAGATTCAATATGGGGGAGGCTTAACTTTGTGGATTTTCATACTTAATAAAGCAGAAATTGCTCCTTGGGCTTAACTTAGTGTGCATTTTCATACTAAAAAGCAGAAATTTTTGTTGGGAATTTTCCTTCGTTAAAAAAACAACAGAAATTATTGTTGGGTCTCAATTTTGTGTGAAGTTTCATACTAAAAAGCAGAAATTACTCCTGGGTCTTAACTTTGTGTGAATTTTCATACTTAATAAAACAGAAATTACTCCTGGGGCTTAACTTTGAATTTGCATACTAAAAAGCAGAATTTATTGCTGCAACTTAACTTTGTGTGGATTTTGTGAAAATTTAGAAATTTCATTGCAGCACTAGCTTCATTGGACATGCGACACTTAAACTTCACGAACAAACCTTCATTTGGTCAAAAATATTGAGCTGACTTGATAAGAATTCTAAAATTTTCAGATGTATGGTGGTATGAGAGGCATTCGCGGCCTTGTAACAGAAACTTCAGTCCTTGACCCCAATGAGGGTATCCGTTTCCGTGGTTACAGCATTCCAGAATGTCAAGAGCTTCTCCCCAGAGGTATTTTTTCATGTCGTGAATTGCTTAGATTCAGTAAACATTATTTGCAGAGTTATTTACCATAAAAAATGAAAGTGGTTTAACTGTTTCTAGAGAAAATCAACTCTTCATTCAAATTTAAGATGTGGGCAAGAGAGTTGAAGAATGAGCATGTTCGGGTAGAGTCTTAAATTGTATCACATTTTCTCTTTGTTGTCATCCAAGGTCAATACATGACAGTTTGTGTTAAGTGAAGAGGTGTTTACTTCAGGCCAGAGTGTTTTTTATTTTTCTCAAGAAGTAGATTGGCTGTTTGCAAGAAAACAAATGACATTAATATTTTTTTTTTTCTCTTACCTGTTAGATGCCAAAACATAAATCTATAATATTGTGACAAAATTTGAAATTAAAATTTTATTACAGGTAATGGAGGTACTGGTGAACAGCCCTTACCAGAGGCATTATTCTGGTTGCTTTTAACTGGCGAAATCCCCACACAGCAGCAAGCTGATGCCATCTCCAAGGAGTGGAATGACAGAGCAGCTATCCCAAATCATGTGACACAGATGTTGAATAACTTCCCCAGCAATCTACACCCCATGTCACAGTTCAGTGCTGCTATCACTGCCATGAACAGCGAGAGCAAGTTTGCCAAGGCTTATCACAGTGGTGTGAAGAAAACACAATACTGGGAGGTATGTCAGATAGTGATAGATTATTTTGGTTATTTTTAGAAAACAGATTAAATCATAAAATACAGATTAAGATTTAATGAGATGGCTCAGTAAGTTGGCAAATTGAAATGGAACATCATGTATTGATTGAATTAGACATCTCATTGTGTTCTGTAAATACAACAGATTTTGATTTAAAGAGGAGGCTGATTGTTTTGAAATTTGTTTTTTTCAAGATCAAATTTTTTATTAAAATGTAGAATTTAGTCTTAAGTGTGTATTTAATGGATTAGAGATGTATGAGACTAGATATTATATAGAAATAGTATGGTATTCATTCAGCATGAAGACATTCTCTGTCTGGTAGTTAATAAATGTACATAAATGGGTGGGGTAATGAAAAATGACATAAAAATTTAAAATAGCAAAATTTTTATTATGTATACTGTCTATCCTAACAGTATGTGTATGAAGATGCTATGGACATGATTGCCAAGCTCCCCACAGTAGCAGCCATTATTTATCGTAACCTGTACAAGGAGGGCAGCTCTGTTGGAGCCATTGATACCAAGAAGGATTGGAGCTGGAACTTTGCTACCATGCTTGGTTATGACAACCCTGACTTCGTAGAGCTGATGAGACTATACCTGACAATTCACAGGTGATATATTGAAATAAATACCCAATGTTAGTTTTAAGAAAGCTGCAGCCCACTTGCCTTTTCCTGCTTTCCTACATGTTTGTCAGGATGAGCATTGGTGAAGCTTGGGTCAATGGTCATTATGGTGTAATAGAAAAGGTAACAAAAATGGACCAAGCAGATAATATCAGAAAAGGATATGTGGGACTGGTTAAGTTAAATTTTCTTTTTTTGGTCCAACAATTGAATGGCTCAGTGAAACTTAAAAAAAATCTCACCATGCAGGAGAAAGTAAAACAATAAAAAAAAGATTAAAGAAAAAAACTGAATTCTGGTTTGAAAAATTTTATCAAAGTTTTTTATGTCAGTTTCCGATCATGATGTTGTAAAGTAGTGGAAGGTATATATATATTTATTTAATTATTTCAGTGATCATGAGGGTGGCAATGTAAGTGCTCACACCACTCACCTTGTTGGCAGTGCTCTGTCTGATCCCTACTTGAGTTTTGCTGCAGGCATGAATGGACTGGCTGGACCACTCCATGGTCTTGCTAACCAGGTTTGTAATTTACATACCAACTTTGAACTAGTTCAGTCAGGTTTTAGTCATAAAAAGCTAATTGTCAGACAGTTTGTTCTCATCTGTGGCATACTGCTTTTGCAGTGTCGTATTCTCCATATTCCATATTCAACTCTACGGTGGGGGAGAGTATAATAAAACTTTATTCTTAGTGAATATATATAAGTAAAGGGATTGGTAATGTTGTTTTTTTTTTTACTAAGAGAAGACATCAGTGCAAATTTATTTGTTTTAATATTCATTGGCACTTTGGTCACTAAAAAAAACTGAAAGTCACTGTTATTCCTGAAAGGCTTCAGATTATTGTTTGAGAGTATGACCTTGACCTTTTTGTGACCGATACTTTCTCAGATAATTATGGAAATTGCTGATATTCTTATGTCAGTCTTTACACTGTTCTCAATTGAAAATTAAGATGATATTTCTAAAGGTAATTTGAAGCTCACTGTCGCTGTAAATCAATATTCTCATCAAGGTCATTTGAAGGTTGCAAATACTAAAGGTTGATACTAAAGGCTGACATATATAAGATAACTTAAGTTTACCAAATTGCTTTATTTGGATCCCTGTGGCCAATTTTGAACCTATAAATCTGTGTAGTATTTAACTATATTGGTTTTTTGTGAATCTTTAAAATGAGTGAATCATAAGTATTTGAAGCAGTTTCCTTAACTTTCAGTTGATGTGATCGTTAAATTATAACACAAGACATTGCTAAAGTAACAAGATTTAGATGTGCATCTATAGATTCAATGAATCACGAGTGTTTGACATTACTTTGTGATCTTCTGTAATGTCCAGGGTTGATTTCAGTATTCTCTTTCTGTTACAGGAAGTACTTATCTGGTTGACTGAAGTCAGGAAAACTGTAGGTGACAACATTACTGAAGAAGGAATGAAAGAATTTGTATGGAACACACTTAAGGGTGGACAGGTACTGAAAACGTATATTTTCAGCCTTTGGCTTAATGTATCTGTCACTTCTAGTATATTCTTGTCGTCAAGACAAGTGTAATATGGGAAGTACGGCTTCAGATAATGCTGAAGTATTCAGTCAGCTTAGAAAAAAATCATGGTTTCTGGGTGCTTTTATGCTTAAAGGAAGATTCAGAACATATTAAATGCATTGCTTAAGGTACCCACTTTGGTAGGTCACAGGTTTTTAAGAGTTTATAGTTTAGGTCTTAGGTTTTAACTCGTCTTGAATATATGGTGTTTCCAGCAAAATAAAATAAAGGTGAAACTTCCTATAATAAATGTATGAAAGAATTATCATTAGTATGAGTGGACATGTTAGGTTATGAATCAGTGAAATAAGACAGGTGCTCCAGAAAGGGATTAAAAAGGGCAGGGTGCTGAAGGAAAAAAAAATGGGGGCCTTTCAAAGAACAAAAATTGCTAAAAGGGTATAGACAGATTTACCAATTTTGAAACAGATTTATTATTTTGACGTATTTTCATTTACTCACAAATTATTCAAGAAATAGGTGAATGGAAAGTCCTGTCTTGAAATGCACAGCAGAGTGCCAGGAAAAAGTACGGGGTGCACAAGAAAGGGGCTGCACCCTGGTATTTAGTACTAGCTGGGGCACTGAAAGATATTAGTTCACTCCTTTTTGATAAATCCTGTAATTTAAGGCAGACTGAACTCTTTCTTGTAGGTTGTGCCAGGCTATGGTCATGCTGTACTGAGAAAGACAGATCCCCGTTACACATGCCAGAGAGAGTTTGCTCTGAAGAAACTTCCTGATGATCCAATGTTTAAACTCGTCTCAGCCCTGTACAAAGTTGTACCAGATATTCTTCTGGAACAGGGCAAAGCTGCCAATCCATGGCCAAATGTTGATGCCCACAGTGGTGTGCTTCTGCAGGTAATTATAGGCTAATCAGTTAGTCCCCTTAAACATGTACAATCCAAACATAATTGAGGGGAATTAGGATAGACAAAATTTACTGTGTACTCTTCAGTGTATATATTATTTTTCTTGAAACAAAGATTCTTTTTGTAAAATGTGTGGACAGATCTGTTACATTTTCAAGATCAAGTTGCGATTGAATATGTTGAGATTATCTGTAACTAAGTGCATCCTTTTTATGTAGGTTGATAATGTCATGTAATATACTTTTTGTGCATCATCTGCCAAGATTATTCAGTTCAGACCTTGCAGTAATTGATGGCCCTATCCCAGGTGTCACATGATGTGCATTGGCTTTTCCTTGATTGTGTTTAGACTGTTTGACTTTCACTTATAGCACTGCAAATTTATTTATAGCAGTGGAACTTTATAATACCATGATGGCCATGTTATATTATTGTTAATATCTAACTACTGGTACTGACATTTTACTGTTGTTTCACTGCTGTTGGCAGTGTAACAGCCAACACTTTATACCCATGGGAATGTAAGAAATCTATACAGTCAGATTCATGTTGAAAGTAAAAGTCAATTTTATTGCAAAAACAGAAATGAAAAATGTGAATTGTCTGTTAAATTTGTTCCTGACAAAATTTGTACATGGAAATTGTGTTATATCATGAAATTGTAAAGTAATCATGTATCTCTTTTTCAGTACTATGGTATGACAGAGATGAACTACTACACAGTTTTGTTTGGCGTCTCTCGTGCCCTTGGGTGCATGTCTTCCCTCATTTGGGACAGAGCCCTTGGACTGCCAATTGAAAGACCCAAATCTTTTGACACTCCAGGTTTGAAGAAAATTGCCGGTGCCACAAAATAGATGGACTATTTAAGTGATTTTATCAAACATAGGCTTCTAAAAAAAATTTTAGAACATTCAAATTTTGCATATTGAAGATCAGTTATAGTATTAGTGGATATTTTTACTAAGATACAAGCTTTAAATGTTAGTAATTGTTTACATTTATTGGATAATTAGATAAAAAATGTTTTCTTTATCCTTTTCTGATAATTTATTTCAATACATGTTTAACCATTATCTTAAACAGATTTCTTTTTACCACAACAATGCTTACATCTATAGCTTTGAAAAAGATGAGATTTCAGGTTTTTAAAACTTGGTTATTCCATTTGCAACTTCCTCTCCTGTATCTGAAACTTGTATGTGAGTAAGGATTCTGTGAAATAAGATTTCACATATATGTGATAGCTGCGTGGTGAAGAGAAATGTGCTAAACTTTCTGTGAATGAAGACCGTTTCGGGTTATGTTAGTGCTTAATGCTTGGTTAATTTTTACATTGTTATATTTGCATTGTCCTATTTATTACTGTTTTAAAAAATTGTTTGAGAAATATTGATTGCCCCTTATTATGGAAAAGAAACTTTCCGGTGAGTTCTAAAAAGATTTGAAAAACACATTTTTCATCAGTATAAACCTTGGCAGCATGAGTAGGGAAATTTCAAAAATGTCTTCTTACTCACCTTCCCTTAGACCATGTATGAACTGTATGTCCTACAGAGTGTTTAAAATAAGTCTGTGATAAGAGGTTTGGTAACTCTTCTCTGTTTGTCTCACGTTTTTTTTTTTCTAGAATATTTTTCCCAGAATCGGGCATCCTTACATCTCGAAAAGGTTTCAATGGCTTATTGTTTCATATATCTTTTAAGTTAAAAAATGTAACATTGCTCTGGCAGATTTTTGTTTTGTTTTTGATTTTTCCAAATTTTAGCTTAATTTGTATTGCTTCAGAGTGGTGGATATATGCTGTCTGCTTTTTGCAACTAAACAGATGTGTTAAGAGGTACAGGCACAATGCTCGTACTGAAAATAAAAAAGAAATGATTATAAGATTTTGTTACAAAGATTATCTGCAAACATATATTTGCAATATGTGTGTATTAACCCCAATGTTGCCATTGTCTATTTGGTGCCAGATCCTATAGTGCTACAGCTGTATCCAAGCTAAAAACAGTTGTGTTTGTGATGATGTGAACAGATTTGTTGTTAAACAATTTTATGAGTTTGGATGAGTGATTTACCGCATATTTGAATATTTCGTATCTTTTTTTGTCTTGAGTTTTTGTATGTTTAAGTAATATATATTCATTGCACTTTTCAATGTTGGTTTTATAACGCCACATTTTATTATTTGCACTTTCCATGATAATGAATTATTAATAAATAGTAACATACTGCCATACTGGTTAAATTTACTGGTTTCCACTTCACCGCAAAGATCCTCAAATCTAAGCTTACAAGGTCATGTTTAGAGCTGGCAACCACATGTGCAAAACTTTTTTTCAGATTGATTTATTAACATATTTGGTGGTGTTCTTTTCATCATGAAGAATCCTTTTTACTTGGTACCTAGCATTAATCATTTCAGAAATCTGTGTTGAGTTTTCTGCCATTTAGAAACACCATTTTATATAAATACTTAATTTAGTATTTCTTCTGTAGATGAACATAGGTTCTTTATATTTCAACAGTTTTTTGTCATAGAAGTTACAACAACATGGTGACTTGTTAGGAATACTTGGCACTTGTATTATTTGTACCCGAGTTTTCTGCTAATGGAATTTCCCCCCATGGGGTAGGTTTTGAACAAATGTTCAGTTTTCTCTGTGCATAGGCATCGTTGACTCTTATAGTTACATGCAGTATATGTGTATATTTAGGAAGTTATATGTTTGATGTTGTGAAATGTTGATCATAGTATTGGCAGAACCGTGCTAGGAGATTGAGGCAATATTGAAGAAAGCTGTTAAGGACAGTAGAGCAAACTGAAACAATTCCATTTGTGAAAGTCGTAATGAAATAAACCAACTTAAAACTACTATTATGACTGTTTTGTTTTCTTCTCTTTATTTACAAGTTGTGTTCAGAACATATATAGTTAAAAACAAGAGAGTTGTAAAACTTCGAAGTTAGAAAGTACAACTAACCCTGAAGCAGACAGACAGATCTCAGTGACTGCTGAAGTCGCACCATTTTCAGTTCACCTATGCACAGTGAGCTGTATTCCTTTTTTTCCCCAGATCGTAACTTTTTGTTTCAAACACCATTTCCTGTTGAAACACAATCTTGGCAGAGATTTCTGTTAAATGAACTGTTACACTGTATATAGCTAACGTGTGAGCTTTCGTTGATTATACAACCGAATACAGGTTACACTGAATACAGCTCGTAAGCTGTATACGTCATGACGCTGCATATCGTTTTTGATAGGTCGAAATTAAAAATCAATAATGTCATTACTAAACATTACATTTTCACCATCATCGTCAATAACATCATCATCCACTTCATCATCGTCGTAATCAGCAGAAGCAACAGCAGCTTATGCAGGATCGCCAACAACACCATCATCATTATCGTCGCCGTTATTTCTGAAACCAGCATCACTGTTATCATTACCACCATACCCGTGGTTTACATCATCATTGGCATTATCATCAGCAATAACAGTGGCAACAACATGTTCACAACCACCACCATCACGGTCGTTGTCTGCCTTAATTTTCTTAGCTCACCTGAGAACTTAGTGCTCAAAGGTAAAGCTGTTGTTATCGCCCATTGTTATCTGTTGTCCGTCAACATTTATCATTTAACTTATTATGAAACTTAATCAAAATATCAAGCTTAATGACCTCTAGGCCCTCTAAATATACGGAACATGTTCGGTCTACAACTAGGTCACCAGGTCAAATTTGAGAATAAACCATTTTCCATCCAATCGTCATGAATCTTTCCCAGAATATTTTGCTAAATGTTTTCTAGCTCGTTTTTAGCTCACCTGTCACGTAGTGACAGAGTGAGCTTTTCTGATTACATTTTGTCCGTCGTCCGTCCGTCCGTCCGTCCGTCCACAATTAGTTTGTTAACACTCTAGTGGTCACATTTTCGCCTCAATTGTCATGAAACTTGGTCAGGATGTTTGTCTCATTAATATCACAGACGAGTTCGAACATGGGTTATCAGGGTTGGAAAACTAGGTCACAGAGCCCAAATATAGAAAAACCTTGTTAACACTCTAGAGGCTACTTTTTCAGTACAAATATCCTGGAAATTTGTCAGAAAGGTTCTATTGATGATTTCTAGGTCAAGTTCAAATATGGGTCATCTGGGTTCAAAAACTAGGTCACGGAGCCCAAAAATAGAAAAATCTTGTTAACACTCTAGAGGTTACATTTTCAGCCCAAATAATCTGGAAATTTGTCAGAAGGTTTCTTTGACGATTTCTAGGTCAAGTTCAAATATGGGTCATCTGGAGTTAAAAACTAGGTCACAGAGCCCAAATATTGAAAAACCTTGTTAACATTCTAAAGGGAACATTTTTAGACCAAATAATCTGGAAATTTGTCAGGAAGGTTGCTTCTGTGATTTCTAGCTCAAGTTCGAATATGGGTCATCTGGGTTCAAAAACTAGGTCACAGAGTCCAAATATGGAAAAACCTTGTTAAGATTCTAAAGGTAGCATTTTCAGTCCAAATAACCTGGAAATTTGTCAGAAAGGTTCTATCGATGATTTCTAGCTCAGTTTTGAATATAGGTTTTCTGGGGTCAAAAACTAGGTCACAGAGCCCGAAAGTAGAAAAACCGTGTTAATGCTCTAGAGGTTACATTGTTAGTCCAAATGTCCTTGGAATTTGTCAGAAAGGTTGTTTCAATGATTTCTAGCTCAAATTTGGATATGGGTCATCTGGGATCAGAAACTAGGTCACATTGTCCAAATATGTAAAAAACTTTTTTACACTCCAGAGGTAACATTTTCAGTCCAAATATCCTGGAAATTTGTCAGACAGGTTTTTTTGATGATTTCTAGCTCAAGTTGGAGTATGGGTCATCTTGGGTCAAAAACTAGGTCACAGAGCCCAAATATGGAACAACCTTGTTAACACTCTAGAGGTATTATTTTAATTCCAAATAACCTGGAAATTTGTCAGAAAGCTTAATTCTATGGTTTCTAGCTCAAGTTTGAATATGGGTCATCTGGAGTCGAAACATCTAGGTCACAGAGCCCAAATATCGAAAAACTTTGTAAACACTCTAGAGGCTACATTTTCAGTCCAAATATCCTGGAAATTTGTCAGAAAGGTTGTTTTGATGATTTGTAGCTCAAGTTTGGATATGGGTTATCTGGGGTCAAAAACTAGGTCACAGAGCCTAAATATCGAAAAACCTTGTTAGCACTCTAGAGGCTACTTTTTCAGTCCAAATATCCTGGAAATTTGTCTAAGAGATTGTTTCAATTATTTCTAGGTCAAGTTCGAATATGGGTCATCTGGGGTCAATTAACCAGGTCCATAGTAACTTTGTTAAAAGCAGTCATACTCAGGTGAGTGATACAGGGCCATCATGGCCCTCTTGTATATATAGGTCATGTTGGATCAAAAACTTGTTCACCAGGTCAAATCACAGAAAAACCTTGAGAACACACTAAGGGCCCCATTTTCCATCCGAACATCACAAAATTTTGTCAGAATGTTTGGCTTGATAAATTCTAGACGCTTTAAATATATGGGTCATGTAGGTCAAAAACTAGGTCACCAGATTAAGTCGTAGAAAAACCTTATGAACACTCTAGAGGCCTCATTTCCATCCAACTGTCATTAAACTTACTCAAATTGTTTGGCTTGATGACTTCTAGTTTCTTTTCATATAGGGTCATGTTTGGTCGAGAACTAGGTCATCAGGTCAAATCCTATAAAAAAAAAACCTTTGTGAACACTCTAGAGGCTATATGAAAAGTATGTGTTTATCAAACGTATACAGGTTACGTGACCTGTATTCATGCATGCTTACGAATAATGCTTAACCGTATGCTGTGTACAATGTCAACCAACGAATAATGCTCATGTGTGAGCTGTATTCGGCGTAAGCTGTAAAGGGTGTAACACTGAATTCACATTTATTACAGACTCATGAAATCTTTTAAATTTAGGAAGACCTGTGTCTTTGTTAACAACTTAAAGACGACACCTGTATTTCCATACGTCTGAAACTTTTGTGTGAAGCTTCAATTTACTGACTTAAAACTGAGGAAAGACATAAAAAATTGAAGACAGACAGCATTCAGGAACATATCAACATACCCCTAACAACTCACTGACGTTGCAGTTATTACCCCTAGCTAAAACTTCAAATGAAAATTTTGTACGGACCACATCTCTGTAACACTTCTATTTATTGGCCTGAAGAAATGCAGAATGGAAGAAGTCTTGTTCTTTTTTTTTAGAGTTATTGCCTTTATTTAATTTCTCATATTTGAAGAGATCGATACCTAAATGTTCGGTTTACAAAAGACAATTTTGTACCAGTAACCATCTTATGTTCTTCCTTGCGATCACACATTCAACTAAGATAATGGTTTCTTTGTAATCCATTTTATGTAATATAAGAAAGGCGAACTTCTTTCAATTTGAAATCAAAATGAGAATACAAACTTTGAAATCAGATTGTAAATGAAAAACGTTATCGAGTAATAAACCGTGAACAATTGGGATATATTGATTTTGCACGCTGTTAAAAAGGAGTTTAACAAAAAAGAGAAAGGATTTTTAAAATGAAATTACAAAAGAATCGGTCACGCTTTCAATGGTAGTCAGACGACACCATAAGTCAGTGTCATCAAACGCTTGTTGATTCTTCGTGTTCATTGGATTTAAGAAAAAATGTCAAAATTAAAATTTTTACCTATAACGCAATGTTTAGTGTTTTTGACGTTGCTCGGTATTGTTCAAATTGGTATGTATGTTCTGATTCATTAACTCTCTTTTAAAAATGCTGCCTAAGAGAATAAAAAAGGTATGAGAATGATTACCATTTCAAGAGCAAAATAACTACGGAACTTCTCTCTCTATTTTTTCGTAATCTGTATTTCAGATCTGCTACAGATGGAATGACTCGTTTGTCTGTCTTTCAGATCTTTTTAAAAATGTATTTTTTTCTCTCTGTGAAACATAAAAAGCCTAATAAGAAGACAGTATTTTCACATGTATACACATCAAATTACCGGAAGTTCCATTTTAAAAATGTGTATATTTAAAACGCATTTTGGCAGTGCAGTTGCCTTAAACATATTTTCGAAAAGAAACTATACCGGGAGGACATGAAATGAAAATTCAATTAAAGTCATTAAAATATACATGTTGTAAGCACAAAGGACGGGAACTCTTTAGATCAAAGTCGTTTTCACTCACAAATACTGACCCTTATTTATCAGGAAGAGTAACTAACTGTTAACTTTTAACCCACAAATACAGGACATTGTATTGACTGCTACGACTGTAATTCCGACGACCCTCACTGCGGGGAGAATCCTGACGGTGAGTTGCTCATTCTTGACGGCAGGGTCGCTTCTGGGTGTCCATCTTGTGTGAAAGTATTCCAAGCTCTTGGAACGGGTAAATACTTGTCATAGCGACGTTTTAGAAACCTAATTTATCAACGGCCAATAAAACTTTATTTTCAGTTAATTAAAAAAAATAATACATTGTACCATAAAAGTAGTGCGCTTTAAGTTTAGTTAAACACCTTAGAAATACTACTGTTTACTGAATTTTCGATTAAAAAATTCAAACTTGGTCCTGTTTATCTTATTAGCTTACATGACCGATGGTCAGGTGTAGCTTTAAGTATGTTGTTTTGTCCATCGACCGACCGTCCATCGATCCGTCCATAGTCCACAATTGAGTTTAAACAACATCTCCTCCTATACCACTGAGTCGGTTGCAATTAAACTTTACAGAAATGATCCTTGTATGGTCCTCTTTCAAAATTAAATAAAACATGGAATTCCATGCAGAACTCTGGTTGCCATGGCAACTGAAAAGAAAAAACTTCTTGTTTGAAACCACAAGGCCTAAGGCTTACATATTTGGTTGAAAGAATCATCTAGTAGACCTCTACCAACGTTGTATAAATCATGGCTGTGGGGTCAGAATTGGCCCGAGCCCAGGGGTCACTTTATTTTACATAGACTTATATAAGAACAACTTTAAAAATCTTCTTGTCAGAAACCATAAGGCTTAGAGTTAAGATGTTTGGTGTGTATGATTGTCTAGTGGACCTCTACCAACTGTATACAAATTATGGCTCCTAGATCAAAGTTGGCCCCGCGCCAGGGGTCACTTGATCTTAAATAGAGTTATATACGAAAAACAGTTTAAAAAGATCTTCTTGTCTGAAACCACAAGGCCTAGAGCTTACATATTTAGTTGATCGCCCCAGTTGTCGCTTGCGTTTTACATTGAGTTACATGGGAACAAGTTTTAAAGGGGCTGTGCTCCAGATGACAAAAAAAAAGAAAGTTTTCTTGTATTATAAATTTCTTGTAATATTTATGACTAATGCTTAAAAAATAACTTACTGACAAAAAATAAGTCAAATAATTACATTATAAATTGATTTTTTTCCCTTTCAAAGTGCTATACCGTAACGCGACGGTATAACTATATCGTATAAGATTTAAAGTAAATATCTGTAATATCACATGCGGCGATGGTGGTGACAGTAAAAGCGTTGGAAATATTTTGTTAACATGAGGGTCCAGAGTTCAAATCAGGCTGGAGCGAAACTATTTTTTTTATTCTATTTTGACTTTTATAATCAGTTTTGAAGTAAAATATTATGTTGTTATAATCTCACGGCATCTAAAGATATAATTTATGGAAATTTTTTTTTATGTCAAATCTGGAGTACAGCCTCTTTAAAGAAAGTGAAAGGCTTAGATACATGTGGTTCAGCATTGCCTAATTAATTAGATGGACTTTGGAAGATCTTGGTCCTCATACAGGTACATGAACCCAACCCCATCCACCTCAACTGCGTACCCCACGCCCCCCCCCCCCCCCAACCCCAGAAAAAAATATTGGATGGTACTTAACCTTCAACCACCTTTGTCCTTGACCTTCATGAGACCTTATAACCTACTTCCGTGTTTTTCGAAGCTACATCAATGAAATTATAATTATTTGTATAAATTTGCATGAAGACTTCAACTTTGACCTTTGCAGACCTTGATCTGCTGACATACTTCCTTGTTTTTGAAGATATGTCTTTGAAATTTTAACTTTCTGTGTAAGTTTGCATACAGACTTAAAATTTGACTCTGGTTTACATTGAACTATTGGCCTTCTTTCTTGGTTTTGAAATATTTTTTTGATATCTTATGTGGTATTTGAACTGTCTGCCATTTGACACACCCCTTAGGTGACACCCACCCCCACTCTACCCGTTGTTTGTTAGTTTCTTTTCAGGTGAGCGACCCAGGACCATCTGGTCTTCTTGTTTTTTTAACATTATTCAAAATAAAACACTGTAGTTTATTATTCTAAAGAAATAGCGCGAGGCTTGTGTACATACGTCACTCAGTTTTATATTTTCAGTTTGGTCTAGCGTTACAAGAAGGTGTGGAACAAGCTCTGAGACTGCTGATTCGTGCTCTGATATTCTCGGGAACGGAAAGTGTGTTTGCACGACAACATTCTGTAACCATGGAGACACTATTTACGCATCAAAGACAATTTTAATGTGCATATTCTTGTTCATCTATAACCTTCTATAAAACTTGGTATTTAACTGCAGTTTTGCTTTGATTTTGGCTACCTCTAGAGGAAGTTTTGAAAGATAGGGCATTTCCGGATTCCTTCTAGAGAGTTACCTTGTATATGACAGACCCTGGTCTGTTGCAAGAGGACTGTCTACTGAGGTCAACCCAACAGACTATTTACAACAAATGTCTATAACTTTAGACTTAGCACGAAGTATGTGTTCAATATGATATCAGAAATTGTGTACAAATGACATTTTTTTCTAAGTACAATTTCTAAAAGCACCGCAGATGTAGGCCAGGTGTCTTGATGTTTGAGCGAAACATTTTTACTAGAATTAGGAGATTTAGACAGTTATTTCTCCTGACACAGAATTTTTCTTTGTGGACTGTCGATATTGTTACAAGAATGTTGTGAGGAGTGTTTAAAATTAGTATAAATTTTATACAGTATTTATCTATGAGGTGCAATTATCATGAAATATCGATACTTACTTGAATGTTGACGATTTTGGCACAATAAGCGGCTCAATGGTTTAGTGTTATCTTGTTAATTGGTCAGGGGTTTGACAGCCCATGCTCTACCAATAATAGTATATATTTCAGAGTTTACTATCAGTATATCAATATCCTTACTTCTTGCGGTCATGATAAATGGATTATTCTTGCACTTTCATCGATTCTTGGATGCGCCTGAATTAAGTTAAAGGAAAGATCGACAAAAATAATAACTAGCTGGAATTTACGTTTCTTTTCTTTTGACTTTATTAAAAATTGTGTTTTGTTCTTGAAAATAATCGAAAGAACTGAAAATTGCATTTATAATATGGCATTTTTAAAAAGATCTAGATTTGTCTTGTCGTCTTATAGTCAGCATAATGATTTTCTTCCGGAATTTGACCAACCACTTTTAGCATGATGTGCTGGTTTTGGAAACATATACAAGTATCTTCCGTATTCTATACCGGTAAAGTATTTTTATATATACTTTCCGCATTTTATACGCCAAAACCAACGTGGACCCCGCGCCACGCGCTGCCATTGGCATCCTCCGGGAGCCTGAAATAAGTACATGTACATTAATTCGTTACATGTTCAAACTCACGAAATCATGTGTGCATGAGCTTCACAAAATATGTGACTGATGATATACACAGCTCAGTACTGCAAAACTTGGCTTAGATGACCATTCAACATATTACAAAGAAAGATTCCGAAAAACTTGCTTGTTGCTGGCTTTTAAACGCCGAACTAAAAGTACATACTGAGGCTCAAAACTTCCAACAAGTGTGTCAAAAGATCTACAACACACAATGACATGCGTAGCGCCAGCGTGCAGAGGACTGTTCACATCTTTGGCAATGGAAAAATCGTGCAGCTAAACTAAGCTTACAGGCAGGACATTTTGTCAAGGGACTGGTTAGTCAATCAGCCTTGGTTGCATAAGCTCATGTGTACCGCCATGTAATAATATACAAATACTATCTGAAATCAATACTGGTATGCAAAAAATATCTAACGGAAATTCTCTAAATGTTACCTGTCAAAAACTCCCTCTCATCAGTGACCGGTCCTAGGTACGGGGAGGTACCGTCACGGAAATCAGTAGCCTCTGCTTCAAGTTCGGCCCTATCCTCGGTTTTCTGAGTGGTAATTTTTTTGTATAACATCGGGCTGAAGGTCGACCTCGAGTTCGGCCTTTTAGGCTTATAAAAAGTTTGTTAGTATTCTGGAATAAGCTGTTTTGAATTTTTTCGTTGTCTTTTATCTGAGGAATATTTTCTCGATTGAAATAAAACGGTTAGAGCGGCTAACAGCTTGTTCTTCTTTCCGTACAAATCTGTGATTAAACTAACCAAGTCATCCAGCGATTGAAACTTGAGAGCCCATGCTTTCTCCTTGATTATTTCTCGATTCACTTTTAAATGTCCATGCGAGTCAAACAGTCTAGTCTTGACATTTCTCTTGAGTATTATTGCATACGAAAATTCGCGTATGCTGATGAGAAAGCTCACCCTCTTAATGACTGTAGGCCTCAATTTCCCGAGGTATTCCTGTAACACTAAGAAGCTGGTATACATACAATGTAGTATATTGTTGTAGCAAGATAAAACAAAATTTTGTTATAGAAATGAAAATATGCATAGAATCAGAAACCGACCAATGAAAGATGGGAGTTCAAGAAGAAGTGTGTAATCAGATACCAGTCTTCTTGGGTATAGGTATCTGCATGTGATCAGCCTCTAAACACAAGTGCAACAAAATCACAGAAACATCATTCAAGGTCTATAGGGATGTAAGCAGAGGTCTTGCAGACAAAGTCATTTGTACAGTATATATTCTTTATGATTTGAAAATTCTTTTTTACGCGCAATATTAATCAAGCATCCATTAAAACTAAAGCGCCAGGATAAAAACATTTTTAAGTGTTAATGGTCAGACCATTTCTGCAGCTTGAATGAGAAACTGTTGAATATATTATGAGGTGATCCAACATGTATGTAGCCTATATCTCAAGTATTAGTAAACCTTCTTTTGAGTCTGGAAGTTTGATTCTAATACGTTAAGGGTTAGAAAACTCTTAAAAACCCTGCACTCCTGAGGTGAACATATTCCGATATTCTTATCTCAAATGAACTTGTGTGTTGCTTCCGAAAATATTCCCGATGTTCAGGTACGTTAGAGAAATTGAGAAATTAAGGCCCTGGTTAGATGAGGAAACTCCTCCACCGCAATCTTTCCGTCCGTAGGTTCACTCAGTCTAATTTCGTCTCTAAAACAGTCGAAAACGAGTTTAAAATAATCTAAGAACAAGGGCCACTCGGAATAACAACGAGTCTCATTTGTAACTTATGATACTTAGAAGAAATGATTTTTTTAACAAAGACCGCCTGCTTAACTCTTTCGAATATGCACGTCCTGGTCAGTGATTACCTCTTCGTACATTTTTACGATTTTGACAATCATTATTATTTTGTTGCTTAATTTTGTCTGTGTTTTTTGTCTGAAATAAGTTGGCTGCTTAAAAAGCATCCAATGGGTTATGCCAAATAATTGAATTTTACATGTGATCACACCTTCATGCAACATTTCTTGCGATATTGATATTTGTCTTCTTGTTCTAATGTTTCTGTCCATAATGTAAGAAAATACCGTCAGTGTGTAAACAAAGCAAGTAATTTTATTTTTACAATATATTGTATTATAAACCTTTACAAGTGCAGGGTTAAATGAATACACTATAAAACATAACCTTTGAAAAATCAGCTACGATCATCTATTTCAGAAATAAAGTAGCGTAAAAAGAGCTAACAATAGCTGTCACTGGAAATTGACATATGCCCCCGAAATGTAGCTTTGAAATGAAACTGGTGTAAATATATAATTGAATATGCCTGTGGAAAAGAGATCAGGCAAAAATTAGAGCATGAACTGAAGGTAAATGGTAAAGTAATGTTTTTTTTGCTTCAGATTCTTATATGAAGGTTGAAGACATAATTATTCAATGGAATAGAAAGCTGTGAGTTTAGCCTTGAATACGAACAATATTGTTTTATTCCCAACCCCTACTGATGTTTTATATATAACAAGGCTTGGTGACAAACATTCTGGTTTCAATAAAATCCCCCAAGCAGTTTTGGAGATGTAGCTTGGACAAGATTTTAATATATAAGTTATAGTAAAAATGACTAAGGGCCTACAACACTGCCAAATATAATCCGACCAGAAACTCCTGACGATATGCATAGCTAGGTTTGGTGACAAACATTCCTGTGTAGTTTCAATGAAATCCTCCAGTGGTTTTGGAGATGAAGCGTTGACAAAATTTTAATATAGAAGTTAGAGTAAAAATGCCTAAGTGCCCATAACTCTGCCAAAATAAATCGAGCGTAATCTCCTGACGATATGCACAACTAGGCTTGCTGACAAACACTCCTGTTAAGTTTCAATGAAGCGAGGACAAGATTTTACCGGACAGACGAACGGACGGAAGGACGGACACACAGTGCTATTACCATATGCCTCCCTTCGGGGGCATTAAAAGGGAAAATATTAAAAAGAGAACAGCATGACAATTTTATATTTACAAGACTAACATTTCCAGTGTGTATTATATTCACTTACACATTTGAAATGAAACCACTGTATTTTGCATTTTTGTTTTCATATTTCAACTTGTTGTCTTTTTAAGCCGGCATCTTGCAGGGGCGGTGGTCCAAGGGTCCCATGTTTACCGGAATCGGTCTCAATTACCAGAATTGACCAGAATCGACTTACTATTACCGGAATCGACCTATAAAAGATAGAAAACATTATATTTAGTACATAATATAACTAATGTATTTACAAAAGGTAATTGAAGTATCTTCGAGTTGTTGTTTTTTTTTATACGAGACCGAAAACCGGCGATTTGCGGACAATTTTATGTATACGGAGATACACCGGGATCGACCGGTATTTCACAGAAAACTGGTATTTTGGTAAGATATATGGTATAAATTATTGTACATCATAAATAATTTATCGACAAAAATAATTTGAAGTATCTTGATAAGTTTTAACACGAGAAAGAAAACCGGAGATTTGTGTAAAAAATTTCACACATGGAGATATACTACAATCGTCCCATATTTCATAGAAAACCTGTATTTTAATAAGGTATATGGTTTTATTCATTAATATACATCACATATAATGACTTTAAAAAGAATTTGAAGTATCTTTTAGTGGTATGTTTTATACGAAACTGAAACCCGGCGATTTGCGGGAAATTTTTGCATACAGTAATACACAGCAATCGACATGTAATTCATAGAAAACTTGTATTTTAGTGAGATGTATGGTATTATCCATTAATATACATCCAAAATTATGAATTTACATTAAAGACTTTGAATTATCTTCGAGTAGTGAGATTTTTTTATAAGCGATTTGTGGAAAAATTTTGAGTAGGGAGAAACACCGTAATCGACAAGTATTTCATCGAAAACTTGTATTTTACGCTGAACTGAAATGAAGTGATGTTAACACTTTAAAATAACCGGCAATACGGCGGGGATGTATAATTTAAATGCCGATAATTTCTACATTATACTCAATATTTTATGACACCTCTATCTCACGAAACAGTCTTTGAAATGTCAAAAGGTTTTTCAGTTCTTGATTGATGTTATTTATGTTATTTTTTTTATTTATGTTGGTATGTTGATTCCGGTGTATGTCCGAATCTGAAAATCAAACGCTATTCGCCGAATTTCAGTCTCGTATAAAAATTTATCACTTGAACAGACTTATTTTTTTGTAAATACGTTATTGATACCCTATATAAACTAATAATATGAAATATATTACTAAATTACAATTAATGTAGCAACTACAATCATGTCGATTCCTGTGTATCTCCGTGTGCAAAAAATTGCCAGTTTTCAGTCTGTGATAAGAATTACCGCTCGATGATACGTCAAATTCCTTTTGTAAGTAAATTATTTGTGATGTGTATTAATGTTTTATCATATATCTTACTAAAATACAAGTTTTCTATGAAACACAGGTCGAGTCCGGTGTATCTCCCTGTACAAAAATTTTCCGCAAATCGCCAGTTCTCGGTATCCTATAAAAGCATAACATTTCATGGCATACTTCATATGCCTTTTGTAAAATGAAATAGTTATATTATGCACTAATAAATAATGTAGTATATCTTTCAAAACTATTGCTTATGTATGAAATATAGGTCGATTCCGGCAGAGACATATAAAACATACATTGTTTTATATGTCTCTGATTCCGGTAAACGATAACGATTCCGGTAAAACGTAGGACCTGTGGTCTAATGGTAACGCACTGAACTGGTAATCCAAGGGTCGCGATTTCGCTCCACGCTCCTCCACTTCTCTTTCGGATGAGACAGTAAACAAATATTTGTCAGTTACAAGGAAAGAATTAGATTCAATACATTGTATGCAGCTTCCTTTATTTGTTAACCCTTCCTTATAAACATTTATTTAGAGAAAGGATCACAGGATCACAGGATTGCAGAATAAGATGTCAGAAAATCTCTGGCACCAGACGCTCTGCTGCACATTCATTTTCAGTAGATGCTCTGTCGCATTTTGAAAACTGGCCACTATACTGGGTGATTCCTGAAAGGGTATAACCCAAAAATGTTGCTATTAGAGAGGTAAAGTCATTTAAAATATCAATGCAATAACATAAACAGAAAATGATCATATAACCTGCAGCCAGGCTAGCTTCCATTCTAACCGACTAACTTAATCTCTAGAGGCTTATCTAGTGAATGATGTGCTTTGTTTTCAAATTTCCCTACTGTTTCGCTTTGCTACTGTACACATTCACGCATTAACAAATGAAAGCAAATCTGATGTGACCTGGTGATGTTTACGAGAAATTAACATATCGATGCAATAACATAAATAGAAAAGGATCATATTGCAGCCAGGCTAGCTTCCGTTCTTACCGACTAACTTACTCTAGGCTTATCTAGTGAAGGATGTTTTGAAAAGAAATCTTGATGATGTTCACGAGAAAAAATAAACATAACCTTGCCCAAATTTTAGGTGTTGTTTTTTTTTCATAAGAAAAATCGAAAAACAAAACGAAGAAGATAATATTTATAGAATTAACACATGTATTTCGGCTCATTCTTCGCCGAAATAAATAGGGAAGTAGCTCTGCGTTAAATATGTTTCCCTCTCAATGAAGTGTTGCTTCCCTTATCGTGCCAGCTAAGCAGCTGTAGCGTGTAACAAATGTAATTGCAGTAGGCCATCTCGAACATGTACTACACTAGTAATATGATACCTTGCATGCTTGAGTTGATAAGATACTACAGTAGAGTAGATAGCGTTGCACTAGGCTAGATTGTTTAAATTATATATTCATATACTTCTGCTACTACACTGACTTCTCACTTCATACTGATAGCGCAACAATTTAACAATCTATCTATCTTAGGTTCAGGAGTAAGAAAATAGAAAAGTCTACAAACAAAGAAGATCATAAATTGAAATCAGAACATAAGGACTGGAGCCAGTCTATAGAGTAGAGAGGACACTCGGTGACTAGTGCTAGAATAAACCAAATCAAAACTATCTCGTGATCTATGTTTAAACCCTGAATAATAATAATACTACATGGCAGCGATGGGATCAAAAAATTGTATTAAACCGCAAACTTTAATTAGTGAATTTGGATAAAATGGCTCAATATTTAATTTCAAACATAAAAAAATGTCTTTTCAAAAGCTGAACAACGTGGTTTAAAAGATTCGAGCGGTTTCGGTTAGCGTCAGGACTTACAGAAAAATCCGAGGGAAATGCAAATAAATACTTTGGTTTATTCAATGGGACAAGACGCGGAAGACATTGTTGCGTCATTCGGACTTTCCGCTGATGACAGTAAAAAGTGGGACATGGTAACTGGGAAATTAATGCAATATTTCGTTCCAAAGGAAAATGTTATATTTGGAAGAGCAAAATTTAACCAGCGAATACAACAAGAAAATGAGCAAGTGGACAGTTTCGTTACGGATTTATATCACCTAGCAGAAAACTGTGAATTTCGGGACTTGCACGACCAACTTATACGGGACAGGATAGTGGTTGGCATAAACCATCAACTGTCGGAAAGACTGCAGTTAGATCCGGCATTGACCTTAGAAAAGGCAATAGCTGAAGCGAAACAGCGGGAAGCAATAAGGTCCCAACACACTGTCAGAGGCAGAGTATATAGTGAAACGGTGGGTGTTGTGCGTAGTCATAAGACATCAAGTCGAGTAAGGAACTTTGATAAACAACAGTCGTCGGACGCTTGGAGACTTACGTCATCAGCTAGCCAATATCGCAGGTGCGGCAACAACAGTCGTCGGACGCTTGGAGACTTACGTCATCAGCTAGCCAATGTCGCAGGTGCGGCAACAAACCAGAGTATCCAAGAGCAAAGTGCCCGGCAAGGGATGCTGAATGTCTCAGATGCCAAAATACAGGACAATTCATGAAAATGTGTCGGACAAACATAGCAGAAATAGAGAGGCACTATGGCAATAGTACTTCGGACGATAGCGACTCATTCTTAGAAACGATAGAAACTAGTTCCTCGGACAAAGGCGATTCATTCTTGGGGGCGATAGAAACAGAACCATGGAGAACGACATTGAAAGTTAATGACAATAACATTACCTTTAAAATCGACACAGGATCAGATAGTCATATCAGAAACGCTATTCAAGCAATGATAGAGATGCCGGCACCCAAAAACGTATCGGACGTACGAAGGTTCTTAGACATGTGTAACAAATTAGCAAAGTTCTCCCCTAAGATATCAGACCTTTCTCAGCCATAACGCAGCCTACTTAAATAAAAAAATGCATGGGTTTTGGGGCCAGATCAAGAATCGGCTTTCCAAAGGTTAAAGACCGAGTTAAGCTCCCCCGAGGCTTTGGTACACTACCACCCAAACACAGAAATCTTAGTCTCAGCCGATTGTAGTTCATTTGGCATAGGTGGGGTCATAAGGCAAAAATATGAGAATGTGTGGAAACCAGTAGCATACGCATCTTATGGTGGCTGATTTGTGCCATGTCGTATGGGCGTGTTTTTGGGGCGAAAAACCTATAACTCAAAACTACATTTTTCGCGATCGAGGCGGGGTGAAAACGCGAAAACCCGCCACGCGAAAACACGACAAATTGTATCTTTGGCGTGTTTTCGCTAGGCGACCTTTCGCGTCGACACGAAAACACGCCATATTCTATGTGTCATGTCTTTTCCAACAGTTTGACAGATGTTCACTAGAACGGTACAGACCAAATTTCAAAGCTTTAGGTCTTGTGGTTTTAGACAAGAAAATAAATGTTTGAAGTTTTTCATTCCTATTTCTATAGCAGTCAGAGTTCTGCATGGTATGAAATTCTTTGAATAAGTTTGGTAGAGCTTCATGGAAGTTACAACCCTGCCAAGTCCCTGTGATTTCAGAGAAGACCGAAGCAATTGTTGACAGGGTGGCTTTACCACGTGGTATATGATGTCATTTAGGCTATCGCGAACAGCATTATTTTGACTCGATTCGGAGGAGAAAACTGCTTTAAGCATTTTATTTCTACGTCAATTTAAAGGGGGGCATAGTGCATGTGAAGCGGAAAATTTCTGCCCTACATACAAGCCCTAATAATTCTTTTGTTAGATGTACAGTTTTCCTGAACATTCGGGAAATAAAGAGTTCGTAAAAAATATGTTTGCTATCGCGAAAAGCGGATCAGTTTTTCCGAATGTTATAAATTCTGTACATCTGACAGAAGAATCATCAGGGCCTATGTGTAGGACATAATATTCCGCTTCGCATGCACTATATACCATGAAAATTGGTGAAGAAATAAAACACAACAGTTTTCTCCTCCGAATCGAAAATGATGACTTTCTAAAGAGGTTGTAAGTATGACTGCATGCCTACCTCTATAACTATAAATACAACTATTTCTGCGTCAGGGAATCGATTCCTTGGCTCAGTGGTCTAGAGCGTTGTCATTGCTTGAAAACCGGTGGTCGCGAGTTCGAATCGTACTACGCAGTTGTTATTCCCAGCCCTGGTATATACTACAATGATTATAACAATCTTAAGTCGTTTTCAATATGTACTTTGGATAAATTTCATACATCTGCCACAAGAAAAAACAAGAGCACCGCTGGGCGGAGCATTATATGCCCGAAGGGTGTTTTTTCTAAGTATGATGCATTTGTGATATAAGGGAGGAAAACCTTAGGCTTTGGAATTAAATGATTTGCTTTAAAATTTGAATTTTTGTTTTTGATTAATAATATTTTGATATTTAACATTTTATAATTTTAATTTTACAGTTTTATAGATCTTTATCATATCTAAATTTTAGGTTTTTAAAATTTGTATAAATGTCAGTCTTTCGGAAGTTATGATGTTCATGCTGTGATGCATGGTTATCAAGTTTAGTACAGAAATATTGATTGTTTAGTTAATTGTCACCATGACCTTTTAAATACTTATTTCGAACAGTATAGGGGTCATGTAATCGATGATGGCAATCATCCTAAGAAGTATGGTCTGTATGGGAAGTAGTTGCTAAGTTATACAGCAGCAATGCTTTTCAGTGTTTAGGTCATTGTGACCTTGACATCTGACCTACTGATCCTTAGATGTAAGGGGCCATTTTCTCAATGTAATCAGTCATCAGGGGAAGTTTGAAGTCTGTACGACAAATGGTTATAAAGTCTAATTGCGGAAGTAGTTTTCAGTGCTTAAGCCACTTTGACCTTGATCTTAGACTTTTTGACCCGAAAATCAGTTGAGATCATTCACTCAATGTGTGCAACCATAATATGAATTTTGAAGTCTCTATGACAAATGGCTGTCGAGTTACAATGTTAATGATTCTAAAAGGTTTGGTCACTGTGACCTTGACCTTTGACATACTGACCCCAAAATGTACATGGGTCATCCACTTAATGTGTGCAATCATGATGTAAAGTTTGGAGTCTCTATAATAAATGATTGTCAACTTACATGACGGAATGGTTTTCAATGTTAAGGTCACTGTGACCTTGACCTTTGAGCTTCTGACTCCAAAGTTAATAGGGGTTATTCGCTTAATGTTGGCAATAATCGTATGAAGTTAAAAGACTGTAGGCCAGAGGATTAATCAAGTTATCCTCCGGAAACCAAATTGCTAACGGACGGACGCCCAGGACCTTAACATAACATCCCCCCTCCGGGCACAGAAAAAGAAAACACAAACAAACACATTTATGCCCCTTGACATTAAATTAGTTACATCGTTTGCATTTGTAACTAAACGAGGTTCTAACTGGGGCCTCCGTGGGAACACTGACTTTCGATCACCTGTCTCTCACGGCAGTCGGTCAGAATCCTACTAGGGTCGGATTCATGCATGTTCGGTATCTTTCCTTACCGGGGAAACCTAGCTATGTCGATCATTGACGCTGCTTAATGTTTACTACCATAAAGGAACAATAAAGATAGCAAAACAATAAACTTAATACTCAGGTTATTTAAAGATGTTCATTGCAGGCTGTTGGTGATATTTGAAGATCTCTGTTAACTAAAATAATAGGAATTAGTCTTTAGAGAATGTTATTCATACCCAATGTTACCATCGATAAATTATGACTCAATATAATCATGGCGTTTTGAGACTGAATATTTAAAAAAAAACTCTACAAATAGTTGGACTAGTGGTGAAACAATAAATATCCATCGTTAGGGAAGACATACAATCTATTTACATGCAGAAATTATGCCATTGACAATAAAAGCAACATATGGGACCCAATATTACCCTTAATATTTGGGACAAAATTCCTAACTTCGAAAGTTTGGACAAAGTAATCATGAAAAACTAAGATGTATGCAGACCAAAGTTGTACATCAAATGAAGCAGAAGCTAGATGGCTAGGATATAGGCTCTAAACTTTATGCTGAAATATCCTGAAAAAAAAAAAATGATGAAAAACGTGTACTTGCATGGGCGCGACCATCTTGTGACCCAATAATACTGTCACGTGATTCCCCCTCTGTTTACATATCCCTGGAAAAAGGAGTCAGGATATGCCACTGGTTAATACAACCCCATACTGGCGTCATGGCGATTTTCAAGAAACACGTATAAGTCCACCAATCACCAGATAAAGTTGACAGAAAATCAGGACCTGTTATTGGCAATTACAACCCTATAACGGCGACTTGAAGCTTTTCAAAATACTCCACAAGTCAATCAATCCCAGAATAAAGTAAATCTTGACAAGCTGTCAGAGATCCAGTGGTTACGCACTGGACTGGTTATGCATTGGACTGGTTATGCATTGGACTGGTAATGCAGGGGTCGCGAGTTCGATCCCTCGCGTCTCGACTAACATTACCGATTACCATGCTTCAGTGCTATATGCTGAGTATCGAAAAGAACTAGGGGTGTCTCCGGAATGGGATGCTTTCTGTTTCTTGCACTATCCCCAACAGCCTGAAATAACTAAAACACAGCATGGTCATTGGTTATATAGGCAACCAGCACCGACGATAGATAAACGGGTAATTTTCCGGTTGAACTTGGTATTTTCGACTGACACATTGACATAATAACTATTCGCAGTTTTAGGGTAAGCATTTTAATAACTTGTTGGTTAAGTTGGGATTGGGAAAGGTACTCATGTTTTTTTTTTGTGTTAACATCCTTGTTTATGAAACTGTATATGTTCTTTAACATACTTAGTGTAGAAGTTTGTGTTTTTACTAAACTTTGTTGTAAGAGATAGATTGTATTTCTTAATTTGTTCATAGGTAATAATGAACTATACGTTTTGTTTGTCTAAAGTTTAAAGTATCTTTTAATGGTTCTTGTTACATGTATATCAGAGTTATTTTAAGTAAGGACATTAAATATTCAAGGAGATAATAGTATCAGGCAAATGGAAGGGCCTGCGGATATTTCGACTTTGTCCGTTAAAGCGACTGACTCAGAATTTAGCTGATATTTTTTTCTTTAAAATTGAAGAGAAGTTAATATACTATAGAAAAATCATAATATTTAATTTCTACACACCATGAAAACTAAAAAAGTTTTGCTGCTACTGGGATTCGAACCCCATGCCCTGTCGGTCGGTAAAATAGATAGCAATTGATCTACACCACTGAGCCTACTTACCACAATTCATGAAAATTAAACTTATAACCAAAGTATCTACCCCGTGACTAACGGGGTAAAATTTTACCGATACAAGAGGGCCATGATGGCCCTGTATCGCTCACCTGAGAATGACTGCTTTTAACAAAGTTGCTATGGACCTGGTTAATTGACCCCAGATGACCCATATTCACACTTGACCTAGAAATTATTGAAACAATCTCTTTGACAAATTTCAAGGTTATTTGTACTAAAAATGTTACCTCTAGAGTGTTAACAAGGTTTTTCCATGTTTGGACTCTATGACCTAGTTTTTTAACCTAGATGTCCCATATTCGAACTTGAGCTAGAAATTATCGAAACAATCTCTTTGACGAATATCCAGGATATTTGGACTGAAAAAGTAAGCCTCTAGAGTGTTAACAAGGTTTTTCGATATTTAGACTCTGTGACCCAGTTTTTGACCCCAGATAACCCGTATCTAAACCTGAGCTACAAATTTTCAAAACAACCTTTCTGACAAATTTCCAGGACTTTTGGACTGAAAAAGTAGCCTCAAGAGTGTTTACAAAGTTTTTCGATATTTGGGCTCTGTGACCTAGTTTTCGACTCCAGATGACCCATATTCAAACTTGAGCTAGAAACCATAGAATTAAGCTTTCTGACAAATTTCCAGGTTATTTGGAATTTAAATGTTACCTCTTGAGTGTTATCAAGGTTTTTCCATATTTGGGCTCTGTGACCTATTTTTTGATCCGAGATGACCAACTTGATTTCGAAATCGTCAAAGTAACCTTTCTGACAAATTTCCAGATTATTTGGGCTGAAAATGTAACCTCTAGAATGTTAACAATATTTTTCTATTTTTGGGCCATGTGACCTAGTTTTTGATCCTAGATGACCCATATCCAAATTTGAGCTAGAAATCATTTAAACAACCTTTCTGACAAATTTCAAGGACATATGGACTACAAGCGTAACCTCTAGAGCATTAACAAGGTTTTTCTACTTTCGGGCTCTGTGACCTAGTTTTTGACCCCAGAAAACCTATATTCAAAACTGGGCTAGAAATCATTGATAGAACATTTCTGACAAATTTCAAGGTTATTTGGACTGTAAATGTTACCTTTAGAATGTTAACAAGGTTTTTCCATATTTGGACTCTGTGACCTAGTTTGTGACCCCATATGACCCATATTCAAACTTGATCTAGAAATTCTCAAGGCAACCTTTCTGACAAATTTCCAGATTATTTGGGCTGAAAATGTAACCTCAAGAGTGTTAACAAGATTTTTCTATTTTTGGGCTCTGTGACCTAATTTTTGAACCCAGATGACCCATATTTGAACTTGAGCTAGAAATTATAGAAACAACCTTCCTGACAAATTTCTAGATTATTTGGTCTAAAAATGTTACCTCTAGAGTGTTAACAAGGTTTTTCAATATTTGGGCTCTGTGACCTAGTTTTTATCCCCAGATGACCCATATTTGAACTTGACCTAGAATCGTCAAAGCAACCTTTCTGACAAATGTCCAGATTATTTGGTCTAAAAATGTTACCTCTAGAGTGTTAACAAAGTTTTTCCATATTTTGGCTCTGTGACCTAGTTTTTGACCCCAGATGACCCATACTCAAACTTGATTTTGAAATCGTCAAAGCAACCTTTCTGACAAATTTCCAGATTATTTGGGCTGAAAATGTAACCTCTAGAGTGTTAACAAGATTTTTCTATTTTTGGGCTCCGTGACCTAGTTTTTGAACCCAGATGACCCATATTTGAACTTGAGCTAGAAATCATCAATAGAACCTTTCTGACAAATTTCCAGGATATTTGGACTGAAAAAGTAGCCTCAAGAGTGTAAACAAGGTTTTTCTATATTTGGGCTCTGTGACCTAGTTTTTCAATCCTGATAACCCATGTTCAAACTCGTCCGAGATATTAATGAGACAAACATCCTGACCAAGTTTCATGACAATTGAGGCAAAAATGTGACCACTAGAGTGTTAACAAACTAATTGTGAACGGACGGACGGACGGACAACGGAGAAAAGGTGATCAGAAAAGCTCACTCTGTCACTACGTGACAGGTGAGCTAAACAGTGTGTAAATCTATATTGTGATGTGTTTCTTTAACAAAAAATGGGTCAATAACTTAATTCACAATTACAGCTAGAATTTCTAGATGTATAAACATTTTTTCATCGTCGGCCCATCTGTGAGTCAGTCGCTTTTAAGTATTACATACATCAGCTGGTGAAATTCATTTATTTAAATCAATACTGAAACACCAGTTTTCTAATTTTCCGTTTTGAGAACTTATCTAAAGTTGAAACTTATCATTTGTAATAAATATATCAGATGGTCGTTTGATGTTACACCGTTCGTCGTGTTATGTCGCTTCAACATTGTAAAGACACGTAAATGAAAGAACTGAATAAAGACAGAATAGTTTAAAAGTATGCATTGATATTGCAAGCCGGCAACAATTAAAAACAACCTCCTGTGCCCAGTGTTTACCGGGTTTACAAATAGTATTGTTATTTGAAGACAAGTTGGCTGCTTTAAAAAGCATCCAATTGGTTATGCCCAATAACTGAACTGTACATGTGATCACATATACTCATAATTGTCCTTCTTATCTTAATGTTTCTGTCCCTGCTAGTATATACTGTCACAGTGTAAACATTCTGCCTCAGCACATTAAGCTAGAATATTCTACAACTGTATTAATGCACCTGTGCTGTAGATCTGCTCTGGGTCTTTTTATTTCAAACAGATCTACTACCGCTGGGGGCGGGAGAACGGACGATATATATGAAGTAGACATGTCGTTTCTAACATAACGCTTAAATTAAATTAAGATAGTCCTGGTCAAAGAAATTGTTATAGAGCGCAATTTTAATTATGAAGTTGAAATAATATCATGAAAATGACCGAATATCTTAAAATTACGGAATCCTGTTCGGGCCACGTAAAATATCGCCTCTTTGACAGACGAAATTCCACAATTCATTTATTGAACGATGTCTTAGATTTTCGGTATATAGGCAGCTTGCATGAATCACTGTCATTCACTGGGGTCAAGGTCAGGGTCACTGAGGCTAAAATAGATTCTTCTACTTGTCATAGACTTTATTTATTGACTGATATTCTAGATATTTTGTTTATAGGCTCCTTCCATCAACCTCTACTATTAAGTGGAGTAAAGGCCACCAAAGCTAAAAAGAGATTTTTCTAGTTTACCTCACAGAGCCTAAATTAATTGACCAATAATTTAGACAATTGGAATGTAGTTTTCCATGCATGGACCTCTACCCTTAGGTGGGGTTGAGGTCACTGGGTCAAGGTCACCGATGCTTATTATAGATTTTCTACTTTCTGTCATAGACCTATTATATACTGACCAATATTTCAGATATTTGGTTTATAGGCACCTTCCATCAACCTCTACCATTCACTGGAGTCAAGGTCACCAAGGCTGTAATACTTTTCTCTACTTTTTGTTGCGGAGTCTTCTTTTATCGACCGATATTTTAGATATATGATATGTAGGCACCATGCATGGACCTCTACCACTGGGTGGGATTCGAAGTCACTGGGGTCAAGGTTACAGAGGTTAAAACAGGTTTTCCTACCTCATGTCACAGTGCTCGCATTCGATTTAGTTTCAACCGAACTTTCACCAAACATAAACAACAGATTTCCTTTCTTTTTCCTGAACCAACCTGATCTAATCATGGGTTCTAGAGGTATAGGGGCCAAAATAGCCTTATTTTGCCATTTCTGCATGATAGTGGTTTCACAGCTTTGATAATTATACAGACCTTTGGCCCAGTCTTCATTTATTGCCCAATATTTTAGATATTTGGTATGTATGTACCATAGACATCTGACATTGGGTTAGATTTAAGGTGACTAGGGTCAAGGTCTACGAAGCTAAAAATCAAACTTGGTCCCACCCCATGGCTCACGTGGTTTTATATAGACTAAATAGGTAAAACTTTAAAAATCTTCTTGTCAGAAAACGCAAGATCTTAAGTTCAGATATTTGGTGTGTAAATGGAAGGTCTATCATGGCCCTCTTATTTTAAATCTTGCCTGTCAAACAGCGATATTTTACATGGCCCAAACGGGAATCCGTAAACAATAGTTTAGAAAATGAAAATTTTGGACACCCTCTGCGGCCCTATTCTAGGCGCTAGTTTTAACAACTTTTCTGTAAATGTCATGGTATATGTAACAACACAGATTTTTTTCTATTCATTCAATTTTTTTTCATGTTAAATACAGAAAAACGATATTCTTTTAAGTCTGTGATATCAATTCATAATATTGCATATATAATTGTCATATCATAGAAAACTTATATAAAGGATGAAAGTAGAACCTGATCTTTCGAATGCAGTATTAAGACAGTAAGTAATTTTGATACAATATATAAATTGTTTTTTTAAAGCACAGAATATAATGAATACACTATAAAATATATCCTTTGAAAACTCAACGTCAGTCAACTGATCTTTCAAAGTAAAATATAAAATACACTTAACAAATTTTCTAATTGGCCACTTGAAGTTTAGAAATAGGGCACACGAGTTTCACGTGCGGAAAGGCGGCAATGTTCACCCCGGTCCGGATGAAGACTCTTGATAGCGATACATATGCCATAGTTGTTGTAAACAAATGGAGAAGATACGAAAACAAAATACTAGTATTAGTAAATTAGAGTTTTACTGGCTGGCCAATTAGAACATTTGTTAAGTGTATAATATCTAAAATAGAGTTGAAAAGGTAATTTATATTAAAGGGGAACAGAGTAACAATTTTATATTTCACAAGACTAACATTTCCTATGTGCATTATATTCCCTTACACTTTTGAAAAGAAACCACTGTATTTTTGCATTAGTGGTTGTCAAATTTGACCATGTTGTCTGTTTCAGCTGTCATCCTGCAGGAGCAATTCAAAAAAAAAAAAAAAAAAAAAAAAAAGGAGTGGATCGGTGGTCAAGACTAGTAGTCCAAGTGTCTCGATTTTGATCCTAAGCAACTTCTTGTCTTTCAGATGAGACATTAAACCCAGGTCCAATGTATCAGTGCTATACACTGAACAGGAAAAGAGAACCACAGATGTCTTTGGAATGGGATGATTTCTGTATCTTGCATGGAACCAATATAAAATGATTAACGTCTAGAGGCCTCGGTCATTTCGGCAACCGGTACCGACGATTTATAAACTTAAACAGACAGTGCAATACACAGTTATTTTTATCGCTTGCTGACATTAAAGGCATTCTCTGAATTCTGGGGTATTGCTGAAATTTTTGACGTTCTAAACACAAATTTACATTAAATTCAGCTGCTTTCATTGCTTTATCTCTCGGAAAATTCTAATGATTGCGCATTGTTAAAACTAGGGCCGTAAAAAGGGTCGTAGATAAGAGCGCAGGACCGCAGATTAAGGATGTCCGAAAATATTCGACTCCAGACGCTCTGCTGCATTCTCAATGTCCATTGACACTCTGTTGCAGAGATGAGGGGCATAAAACAAAAACAAAAACAAACTATAAGCAATTCTTAACGAATCTCTTTCGTACGAGTGAGCGCCTTTAACAATGTTAATATGATTATCAGCTTTAACTTTTCACAATCTGTTGCACTGCATCTTTGTTGCAGGTTTTGTCATCTTTTAGAAACCAGTGGCCAAATTTCTTAGCTCTATCCATTTTATTTTTGTTACCTGAAATGAACAAGCAAAACTTCGAATAACGGATTAAATAATGATATGTTTACGGTAAAGTTTCACATTTTTTGAGTACTTGTTTTTTGTGTATGTTTTAAGCGACAGTTAAAGATTAGGTCAATCTGTGTTATATTTTTTTAAACTTCATTTCGGATCTCGGGAAGATTAAAACATACATATTCATGAGCATAAAACTAAATTACAAAGGAAACGATTAACCTGTTATTAAATAATTATTACATTAAATACAACAGATTCTTTCTTAAACACATTTTACATTAATTCTTGTAAAAAAAATCAAAATCAAAAGACAGTTATGGAAAAAGCTACGCTAAACAAACAACAGAGTATTGGTTACATGACGACCTCAACACAAAACCTTTAAACAATCTTCTTATCAGATTTAGAACAACAAGTTATTTTGCTATTCAAGGTCACTGTGACCTTGGCCTTTGACCTGGTGACCTGAAAAACTACAGGGGTCATCTGCTGGTCAAACTAAGTTTGAGGAACCTGGGACCAAGCTTTCTATAGTTATTGATCGGAAACCGTTGCCTTTCAAGGTCACTGTAACCTTGGCCTTTGATCTGGTGACCTGAAAAACAATAGAAGTCATCTACTGGTCATGACCAACTCACAAAGTTTGAGGAACCTGGGCTCAAGCTTTCTACAGTTAATGATCGGAAATCGTTTCGCTTTTTAATGTCACTGTGACCTTGGTCTTTGACCTGGTGACCTGAAAAACTATACTGTTCATCAACTAGTCATGACCAACCTACACATCAAGTTTGAGGAAGGTGGTTCCAAGGGTTCTCTAGATATTGATCGAAAACGAAGTGTCTACCGACCGACCGACCGACATTTGCAAAACATAACAAGAGGGCCATGATGGCCCTAGATCGCTCACCTGAATACTTTGCCTTTGGGTCTGCTATTGAGCTAACGTCAAAAGCTTTTTTAAGAATTTCCCTATATAAATCTATATGAATACAAGTGACCCCAAGGGCAGGGCCAAATTTCACTCAAGGGGCATAATTTGAACAAACTTGGTAGATGACCTCTAACTGATGCTCCATTAAAAATATCTAAGTTCTAGGCTCTGTGGTTTCAGACAAGAAGATTTTCAAAGTTTTCCCTATATAATCCTATGTAAAACTAATGACCCTGGGTGGGGCCAAATTTGACCCCAGAGGCATAATTTGAACAAACTTTGTAGAGGTCCACTAGAAAATGCTACACACCAAATCTTAAGGCTCAAGGCCTTGTGGTTTCAGACAAGAAGATTTTTAAAGTTACATTATATTAGCCTATGTAAAATCAATTGACCGCCGGGGCGGGGCCAAATTTGACCCCAGGGGTATAATTTGAACAAATTTGGTAGAGGTCCACTAGACAATGCTACACACTAAATCTTAAGGCTCAGGGTCTTGTGGTTTCAGACAAGAATATTTTCAAAGTTTTACCTTTCAGTTGCCAAAACAACCAGAGTTCTCGATGGAATTGAATTCTTTGAACGACTTTGGTGAAGCTTCATGCAAGGAATATCCCAGGTATGTTTTGTCAATGTTGGCTTAGCGGTTTAGGAGGAGATGTCGTTCAAGTCAAACTGTTGACGACGCACGCCGACGGACGCTGGACAATCAACGGTCCCAAAAGCTCACCCTGAGCAGTGCTCAGGTGAGCTAAAAGGTAACCCTAAAGGAAAACAGACCAGTCACGTGGATGCATGCAGACAATAATATTATCTTAACATACATCTTGTGACACTTACCTACGGGCTAATTTTAGAAGTTTAAGGAACCCGCTTAAAATGACTTTAAATTTGGTGGAAATTCTTTTCCTTCTGTTTTTAACCTTTGCAGCCCTTATGTGCAATGGTGCGGAACGGCTTGAGCAATTTTAGGAAAAGGCAATATAGTGGAAATTTCTGTCAGGTTTAGTACAAAATGGCCTAGTGGTTTTTGAGGAGACGTCATTTGAAGTAAAATGTTGACGACTTACGCTGGACACAGGGTGAGCATTTGCTGCCGAAGAAAACTGCAGATTTTTTTGTGTCCATTTAACAAACAACTCTTTTAATTTTTTTCTACTTCAATGTATCTGAAAATTGTATTTTCCCTACGCAAATCAAAGATTTTACTTACTGGAAAGCGTTTTATTTGATGGGGTTTCCGTAATCATATTTGTTGCTAATAAGGTCATGACTAATCATTAAGTACATGCACGACCTCTAGTCTAGTAAGCAGTTCAAAAATGACGATAAATAACGCGAATAATTCATGAACAAAGTTGGTAAAGTAAATAAAACTAGAGAGTTAAAACACTTTGATTCAAGGCTAACCATACTTAATAATTTCCTGTTACAATAATCACTTGTGAATGGTGTTTTTGAGGAAAGGCGACATTTCCGCTTATGCCCCTGCATCTGAATATTATTAAGTCAATGACGCTTGATCAACGACAGAAGACATGAATTTAGTTGTATTACACCTACGCTCTAATTAACTTTAGTGTATCAAGAGCTCTGCAAAATTATTGTAACTGTATATAAAATAAGGAGATACAACAGTTTAGCACTAAGCCTTAGATACGTATATACGTATCTTGAGCTACTGATTTCACAGGTGTAAATACAATTAAAACATGATAACTACCAAAGAAATATGACGAAAACCCTCAAAAATTAATTTTAATGAAACGAATAAAAACTTAAGTTTAATAAATATACACGACTGACATTCAATTATATTACTTGTATATACTATACAGGGATACAACATAAAGCCTTCACATTTACAAAATATGCTCATTTAAATATACATAAATATTTGAATCAAGTTTTAAAACCAAGTCCGAGGTATCAATCTTGTGGCGTATGAATTGAAATACGTAAAGAATTGCATAACATCTAATTTATTATATATTTGCATAATCTAATTTATTTAGCAGAGCAATAAATATCTTCGCCCACTTTGACTGTTAAGAGTAATGAATCAATTCTACAGAACCCTGTTCGAGCAACTTTAATTTTCGCTAACACTATGCGATAATTATTGCCTTCAATACGAAAATTATCGCCAAGGGAACACTTGAAGAATCGAATACGATTTTTACCGTCTAAATTTTCGTATGTAGTGTTTTCGGTTGGCGATTAATATCGCGCTAAAAGCGGAAATTATTTCACTGATAACTACATTTAAGACATTCGAAATTTTACGTTAAATTTCACTCTACAACTGGCGATAATTATCGTTATTATTTCCCGTCAAAAGTTAAAATACGGAACATAATTCTGTAAGGCAACAACGCAATAACCATTGCCTTAAACAAGATAATTATCGCCTTTTGAGCGAGCTTTATTGTTTCAAGTTTATTTAACAATTTCCACTGAGCTATAAAGACCATGGTGGCAAACATATACAAAACATATACATAACGAAGTGTTTCGTGTCACTGAATAAATAATCGCATTCAACTCGATATTTATCCCCAAACGAAAACGCTACATATGCAAGTTAAGACATTGATTATCGATTGAGAATTTTAAAATTTCACTATTACAAGGCTTCTTCGGCGATAAATATCGTGTTGAAGGCTGTACTAGAAAAATTAACGTGGCACGAACAGGATTTCGTTCAATTCTCAAAATATGTTTTCCTATGAATATTCGAGTATCACTTGAAAGTTGCACCGCAATAAATGTCAGAGGTGGTATTTACACGAAATTTGTACTTAGAGATTTAATGTATCTATTTACAATACAGTTACTTTATACTAATATATATTTCATTTAATATCTGTATGTTTAACAAAGGTCTTCATTTGTCTGCTCTCATCGCCATCATTTAAAGGTATTGCCGAGTTGCCAGTAAATTTATTGAACTGAAAAAAGTTCTTTCACCAAAATTCAGCCGTCGTTACCTTTTTTTTACAATGAATGGGTATCTATATGTACTTACCAATAACCCAATTGTTACTTATAACAACCGGATGGGATTTCTTTCTCTCGGCCTCCGGCATACTATACCATTTACCATCTGAGTAAACATTTAGTGGTAACAATGCAACTTTTAGGCCTGCGAACCTGGAAAACATTTAACTATCGGTTAAGTCGACATTTTGATCAATTCATTGAAAATGTTTCTAAATACTAATTTAGTGCCGCAATTTAGACAAACTAGCGTCAATAAATGAAACATTTTTTATTTATTAGTTTGAAAATTGTTCCTTACTGATATAAAATTGACTGAGATTTTCTTTCATACCATTTCGAACAAGCAGAGGAGCAGCACACATAAAGGGATGCGGAAAAGGGCTTCTTTCTACGTCACTTCAGACAAGCAGACGGGCGGCTGACATACGAAGGAATGCAGAAAGAAGCTACCTTCTATGCCATTTCAGACAAGCAGAATGGCAAAAAGCACACAAAAAGTGGCTGAAAGTGGCTATCTTAACACCATTTCAGACAAGCAGAATGGCAACAGACACACAGAAAGGAGACAGAATGGGGCTATCTTAACAACATTTAAGACAAGCAGATTGGGATCACACACACAAAAAGGATGCATAAAGGGGCTATCTTAACACCATTTCATACAAGCAGATTGGCAACAAATACACAAAAAGGTGGCAGAAAGGGGCTATCTTAACACCCTTCCAAACAAGCAGAATGGCAATTGAGGCAGACAGGGGCTTTCATAACACCATTTCAGACAAGCAGATTCGCAACAGACACATAAAAAAGAGACAGAAAGGGACTATCTGAACAGCATTTAAAGCAAGTAGATTGGCAACAAACACACAAAAAGAAGACAGAAAGGACTATCTTAACACTATTTCAGGTAAGCAGATTGGCAACAGACAAACAAAAAAGGAGGCAGAATGGGGCTATCATAACACCATTTCTGATAAGAAGATTTGCAACGGACACACAAAAAGGTGGCAGAAAGGGGCTATCTTAACACCATTTCAGGTAAGCAGATTGGCAACAGAGGCAGACAGTGGCTATTTTAACACCATTTCAGACAAAAAGATTTGGAACGGACACATCAAAAGGAGGCAGAGAGGGGCTATCTTTTCACCATTTTGAACAAGCAGGTGGAAAATGGCAAATATAGAGAGTCGAAAGTCTAGAACTAACAGGAATATACAGGTACAAAACAGTTTAAAGATTCTTTAAAAAAGCGAAAATGCAACTGAAGACTTCATCTAGAGTGGAGTGGATCTATTGAAAAACAAGCTAAAACGTTTGATATTCTGACATGATATGCACTGACACGTCACTAAGTTGATAGTATGACAAATTAACATCCAACATCTTATACATTGCATGCATTTGCTATAGGTTGTAAAACGAATGATAAGTAATATATATAGCATTGCTAGAACAAGGTATTGGATTTAACCGGCACCGCGGACGAGACGCGAAAGCGTCGAGTTGGCGGGCGGATTAAATTCAATAGTGCGTGCCGAAATGCTATATAGGTTTTGTATCATAGTCAAAACTATTCAAGACATGCCTTGTCTGGTGACGAAACCGTTTGTTGGCATATTTGAACTGTAAAGTTTGTAATGCTTTTTTCCGACCTAAATACCCTATTTAAGGGGGCTTGAACTCCCCCCCCCCCCCCCATAAAAACCCCAAACAATTTAGTTTTTAAGCGTATCCGTGCATAATTACTGTGCAATCTGCACAGCTAGCATTAGAATTTCAGAATATTAGCTCCACCGCTTCAGTTATTTTACAGTCTTCGAGTGTATGGGATTATTTTGCTTGGCTGAATACAGAAAATGAATGCAGAATTTTGTTTTGACAATAAGCGACCACCTGTGCTAAAACTAACTTTCCTGAATATATTCTTGATGATTAATTTCAGAAACATTAGATTGATGATCACAGATGGCAAATTAATATAATATAATATATCGGACGTAAATATAAATTCAGATAATTAACGTCAGAATCCAAATACTGTGTAACAATTAAATCGGTATCAGCTTGTTATAGACATATACCAGGTGTTAATTTCATTTCATTTTCTTTTCATTGTTATCATGGATAATTTTTTTAATGAAAAACCCATTAAACTGGCTCCTAAACTGGTCACATGGCGCGCAAACTGTTTACAACTTTCCATTTTTTGATCAACATCTTCAAAATCACAACACATGTACCATGTCATTATCCGAAACGACGATTAATTTCGAAAAGAAAGTAGAGCTTAAATAATTAGGTAAATTATTGCGAGGCCTTTATTTTTTGTGACCGTATGTAGATATTTCGGCGATACACACGACCTTGGCCGTCAAATTGGTCACAATCGAACCAAAAATGTATTTTCGTCTTTACATAGTGGTGATTCCGCTCCTCTCTTTAACAGTCGAGTCAAAGACGACAATTGAAACATTGGTACCAAGTGTCATGTTAGACCCTGAGCCTGAAAGATTTTATATATATTACTGTCCTTGGATGAGACAGTTGTCATTCATTTCCTAGCACAAACAAAATGCTTGCAGCGCTAATCGTGCATTTATTGGACACAATCACCATGGTAACCACTGAATCATTTCATGGTCGATTTTGTTTCTAAAACAGGACGGCCAGTGGATTTTATTGAAACGGAGAAGATGAAAATTGGCATGAGTTAAAAAGCTGCGCTGTTTTCTGTAGACATAATCATTGAATATTATGATGCAGGAAGGTGCATAATGATATCGATTAGGAAATACATCAGACTCCAATCTGACTGAAGTTCACGATCTCCCTACCCTAATAGCATAGCGATGTTTAGGATGATTTTAATCAGATTGATCAAACTCGTATTTTTACCCGGTGAATTATATCAACAATATTCGATGCAAGATCTTCAGGTGTTTAGGGCTGTCGTGATTAAGGATCTGTTCAAATTAAATTATATTGTTAGGGGCTATATGAATTAAAATGGTGTAGGCGACTATATTTGTTCATTAAAAGAGGAAATTACAACTGAAACAGAAACGGACGGATGATGCATCCGAAAGGACGGTGTTGGCATAAAATTACAAACATGACAGTAAGACATACACTGACATACATACAGTCTAGAACAGTACTCACTTTTCTCGGATCAACTTAGATAAGTAGACTTGGTCATTCTCTCTTTCTGATATCGCACTGGTGTCTGGCTTATTCGCAATTCTTTTACCCAATTCATACATCATATCGGTGACTTTAGTCCATACTTCCTGAGTTGTTTTCGTGGGAAAAAAGTATATAAATCCGCCATTGTATACATGCTCTGTATTAGAAACTGGATTTACTAATATATCAACATTCGTATGCCTTTGCAAAGCTGGAATCGGGTTTGAAAACCATGTGCAATCAAATTCCAGTAGTAAAATTTCAATACCTGCCCTTAGTAAGAACAAAATTATTTCTGTTCGGCGAATCATTATTTTGACATAACCCACGTGACTATAATCCTGGTTCCCTTTTGAAATATCAAGAGTAGTATGAAACACATTGATGTCCGGCCAATCTCTCGTTAAATTTGTTTTTGTATCTTCGTCCGTTGTTATGACCAAGACAGACTTATGCACATTCATATCTTGCGTATTACAAAGCCAACTATATGCAAAGGGAAGAAACGCATTGTTTACAACACTTAATAACACCGTTTTATTGTGTAAACTAATTTTTCCTGCTAATTTTACGATGTCATTATCCATACTTTTTGTTACGTCATTTATATCCGAATTTGTTTTCTTGGCATATAAAGTACTGTTATATTCATTTCTCATTGGTTCTGAATATTCTGAAATATTACTGATTCTCGGCCTGACTTTAACAAAGATGAACACAGCAACACAAACAAATAATCCATACTTTATGCTCCGTTGACAGGCAAGACGTTTAATTATTTTAATCGTCTCCATCACTGTCAACATTTCACAGTACTTTCGCTCTTAACGCTAACAACAACACGAGGATAAGTCCATTTTATATTGAAACTACATGCTGCGAATAGGAAGAGTCCAATATGAGGGAGAGTACAACGTACGTGTGTATTGATTCACATCCAAATTCTGTCTCACGAATGTATATACTGTCGGTAACTACACACTATTAAATATTTAAGTAGGCGGTCTTTTGAAACAGCTGAAGTATTTGCAACTCTTCGTGTCGGTTAACGAGTCTGACTTCTGTAATAGACGTGCAGTTGTTTTGTACTTCAAATAATACACATGTAATATTTAAATGTACTTCAAACTGAACGGGCTTCTGTATGAAGCAAATCAGTTCGTTTCTTTCTAACTGTAACGATTTTATTCTCATGCTTTCTTGCTGAAATTATTTTTGAGATCAGCGACTGTCATAATCGTGGAACGTATAAAGCGAGTGGTTTACAGAATTTAGCTGTTTTTTTTCTTTAAAGCGAAGACAGTTTTATATTCAGTGGGAAAAAAAGATGATACGCTTCTACAAGTGATGTTTTTTGTTGTTTTCCCCCCATAGAATAGAGGCCGAATATAGACCTCTTCCCAATTCACAAAACTGTTGAAAATTCACATTTTTCATGAGGATTTCAAAATTGTGAGGATTTTTCCCAATAGGCACGTATGAATTTATATGAAAAACACAATTAATTTGCTTATTATCATCTGAATAGAAAGTGAACGTTTTAAAAATCTTTTAAAAACCATGAAAACTGAAGAAAAAATGAATTCTCCAAAATTCTGTCTGTCAGTAAAATTAAGAGCGGCGATCTAAGAGACGAGTTACAGTCGTAACAACTCGGCCTTTTCCGACAACTTCGTATAAAGACCTCGTATGTAAGTGTATGAATACACCAAATGGTAATTCGAACTGGCTTTAATAAAAATATGAACAAACATGGCAGAAGTCAAACAGCGTTTGACTTATGCATTAGAAAAAATGAAAATAAATGTTAATTTAGAGTATAAACAGGTAGAGGCTTTTAGAAAAGTGTTCAATTTAGCAGGCACCACCTGTATTATAAAAAAGTCCAATTTAGTGCCTACCACATTATTTCCGAGGTGACTTATTGAAGTCGCCCGAGGTGTTCCGAATGGACAAGTTATTGACAATCCCAATAATCAATAATATAAATAAAGTATCTACCCCGTGACTTTTACCGATAAAAGGGCGTAAAACTTTAAAGGGCCTGTGCTCCAGATGACAAAAAAAAAGAAAGTTTTCTTGTATTATAAATTTCTTGTAATATTTATGACTAATGCTTAAAAAAAACTTACTGACAAAAATAAGTCAAATAATTACATAATAAATTGATTTTTTCCCCTTTCAAAGTGATATACCGTAACGCGACGGTATAACTATATCGTATAAGATTTAAAGTAAATATCTCTATTAACACTTGAGGCGATGGTGGTGACAGTACAAGCGTTAGAAATATTTTATTAACATGAGGGTCCAGAGTTCAAATCAGGCTGGAACGAAAATATTTTTTTTATTCTATTTTGACTTTTATAATCAGTTTTGAAGTAAAATATTATGTTGTTATAATCTCACGGCATCTAAATATATAACTTATAAAAAATATGTCAAATCTGGTGTACAGCCTCTTTAAGTAATGATGTGTTTCTCTAACAAATCAAATGTAACAGATTGTCTTTGAATCCACATTAAAGTTTCTCGCACACGATTTTCATACTGTTTAATCTCGTTTTTGCAAACTCGGCCATGTCACGTAAGTCTGCTCTAGAGATTAAAAGAACAGAAAAAAATGCTATGTTAGTTTAACCAGATTTATCAATAATTAATTAAAAAAAGCAAAACAGTCCCTGCTCTGTAAATCCAAAAAATAAAACTATTACTATCAAACTGAATCTATGCGTAACTAGGCCAGATAATGACCGGAACAAACATGAGCAGGCCAGCAGACGATGAATAACGTATATTCTAAAATAGCAATGACTTAGTATCACTGCGCTACAGAGAACATTAGACAGAAAATTGTAAAAAAATAGAAAATAAAAAAACTCCCATTCTCAAATTAAAAAATAAAGAAACAGTAATAGTCATGATGGAATTATGTGTGAAGAATTATTATATTATTATTATACACCAGATTTATATAGCACTTTTTTCATGTTGAGACACGTTCAAAAGTGCTTTACAATAGTAAAATTAAAAAAAAAGAGGAAACTTGATATAAAATAAAGTACAACTTACATATCAAAACAATAAGAAAAAAAGCAAGGTATATACTGTAAAACAATAAAACAGCATTATATATTAAATACCTAAAACATACATTAAGCGTAATAATTTTAGTTAGAATGAAAAAAAAAACGTAGCCATATAAAACGATATGAATCAAATTAGTAAGAATAAGACATTAAGATGGATTTGTTTCAGCAGTTAAAAACATGACGGGGAATTAATTATGAACAAATGAACGGACAACAGACGCCGAACACAGGACGATCACTGTTGAGTATCTAGAAAACCATAAGGGAAGTTGATAAGAAATACCTGATTATAAAAGTTAATATAGAAGTCCACGATACCAAAATTTGTCAAAGGATTTATATATATTAAAGAATACAACACGACCCCGAGACTGTCGATAACGTCTTGTTGAAACAACAAAGAATGTAACCTAGAAAAGAAATGTTAAATAATTATGTTCTCTGCAATATTTGTGCTGTCAACGTTTTGTTATGGGGTGATAGTAGTAAATGTCGAATTTCAAGTTAATATCACTATTTTCGATGCATTAAATTTAGCAATCGTTTTAAGAAACAGGGTATCTCTTAAGAACAAGAGGCAGTAAATATCACTTTCATATCCACACGCTTTATTTCCTCTTTTCTTTTTCAAACAGAGCTGTCTGCAATTTGTTCAGTGTTAGAAGTAATCTGGCCTCTTGTTACGCTCTGTGGATATAAAAATTAACAAATTCCGGGCGGAGTACCGTCACTTGAGATTACTCCGCTAAGCCTAATCCTTGAATTGCATTTTGTTTGCGACCAAAGTGTAGAGATAACCAGTTTGTTTAATGTGTATCTGAAGCAAAGGATGTGAAAGTATCTGTAACTTGAAGGTACGGGTCGAAAAAAAAATCATATTGATGTACGAATCCCCATCAGAATTAAGCACTTTATTCGCGGAATTTGATTTGTCAGTCAATTTACTGATTTGAATAACAGTCAGAAGCCGTCCTACTAAACACTACAAAGCACACACTAAGACTGCAAACACACACAAAGACAATCAGTAAAGCCTATCAGAGAATCTAAAACCGTGAAGAGGGTTTGAAATAAAATTAAAAATTGATTTATTTATGTCAGATAAATCTTTGAAGAAAAATGCTTTCTATGTTTTATTTTCATCTTGGTAAATCTCTACGGTATCATTTACAACGTCGACAATCTAGTACATTTGTATTTCTCAAAGATGGCTCTTGTAAGTGTAGTGGCCATGAAAGGAGCTATGTAATGACAATGAAATGTTTGTTTTAAGCGAGAGAAACCATATGGGACAGATATAATGACAAGTTTGCAAAAGAAATCGTATTTAGATATTTTTCTAAACATAAAATATCACAAACAGTTTCCTTTCTTAATACTGGCATCGGGGTAGTACCCGTACAAAAATCAGTTTTTTTTCTAATACTTCATTGTCTAATATTTTGTACACTTCATGCTGAACTTCAGCTCATTTACATATATCGTTTGACAGACTGAGTCAAATGGTCTTTATATTGAAGCGCAGGCAGGTTTTTTCTAACTTGGTTTATGTTTATTTCAATTACAATGTATCCCAAATTAACATGTATGATATAAAACTGTTTTTGGTCAGAATGGTGAATATTTCCTTAAACAAAAATGACATCACTGAGTCCCACTTTTGGTCGGTTCACAAAGCCTGTTCTTTCAGCGTTATCAGCGCTTTGATTTTTCTCTAAGATCTTGTATCTTAAATGCATTCAACGTAAAGTAATGACAGGGTTAAACGGAACGCCTTATTGATTTAATTAATGACAAGGAACACATTTCATTTGAAGCGTGTATATACACTGGAATAAACGCTTTATGTTGTTTGTACAACAACAAAGTGTTGATTTATAGCTTACATTTGAATTCGCTCAGCTATATTGTCTACAGCTGGTGTACACGTAATTGCTTAAACGAAATGTCTTTTTTATGATTATAGATTAGATTTTGTCCATGCCAGTTAAAGAGTGGAAAACAAATCAGACAACATTTCTGTAATGCAAACAAAACCAGATGTAGAAAAGGTCCCCCGAATGTAAACGACCCTTATACACTATTTTAGCTAAGATACAGTCATTCATCTTGTTTTCTTAACGACATTTTAATCACTGTTCATGCACCAGCGGAAACTGTATTTGGCAGTAGAAAACGTGAAGTTGGCAGTAGCAGTAGGGAAAACGTGAAGTTGGCAGTAGCAGTAGGGAAAACGTGAAGTTGGGAGCAGCTGAAGGGAAAACGTGAAGTTGTCAGTAGCAGTAGGTCAAAAGTGAAGTTGGGAGCAGCTAAAGAGAAAACGTGAAGTTGGCACTAGCAGTAGGGAAAACGTGAAATTGTCAGTAGCAGTAGCTAAAACGTGAAGTTGGGAGCAGCTGTAGGGAAAACGTAAAGTTGGCAGTAGCAGTAGGGAAAACTTGAATTGGCAGTAGCAGTAGGGATACTGTGAAAAAGTTGTCAGAAGCAGTAGGTAAAACGTGAAGTCTGCAGTCACGAGTGTCTCAGTCTTCAAGAGAAGCCATGAGTGTCTTAGCCTTCAAGAGAGGCTATAGATGTCTTAGTTTGCGAAGATAAATCACGAGTGTCTCAGTGTTAAAGAGATTCCATAACTGTGTAAGTCTACATGAGAGGCCATGAGTGCTTAAAGAGAGGGCACGAGCGTCTAAGTCTACAAAAGAAGCCATGAATGCTTAAACAGAGGGAACGAGTGTTTGAGTCTTCAACAGAGAAACCATGTGTGTCTCAGTCTTTAAGAAAAACCATGGTTGTCTCAGTTTTCAAGAGAAGCCATGAGTGTCTCAGTCTTTAATAAAAACCATTGGTGGCTCAGTTTTCAAGAGAAGCCATAAGTGTCTCTGTATTTAAGAAAAAACATGGGTGTCTCAGACTTCAAGAGAAGCCATGAGTGTCTCAGTCTTTAAGAAAAACCATGGGTGTCTCAGTCTTCAAGAGAAGCCATGAGTGTCTCAGTGTTTAAGAAAAACCATGGGTGTCTAAGTCTTCAAGAGAAGCCATGAGTGTATCAGTCTTTAAGAAAAACCATGAGCGTCTCAGTCTTCAAGAGAAGCCATGTGTCTCTTAGTCTTTAAGAAAAACCATGGGTGTCTCAGTCTTTAAGAAAAACCATGGGTGTCTAAGTCTTCAAGAGAAGCCATGAGTGTATCAGTCTTTAAGAAAAACCATTAGCGTCTCAGTCTTCAAGAGAAGCCATGTGTGTCTTAGTCTTTAAGAAAAACCATGGGTGTCTCAGGCTTTAAGAAAAACTATGGGTGTCTCAGTCTTCAAGAGAAGCCATGAGTGTCTTAGTCTTTAAGAAAACCTATGGGTGTCTCAGTCTTCAAAAGAAGCAATGAGTGTCTCAGTCTTTAAGAAAAAACAATGGGTGTCTCAGTCTTCCAGAGAAGCCATGTGCGTCTCAGTCTTTAAAAAAAACTATGGGTGTCTCAGTCTTCAAGAGAAGCCATGAGTGTATTAGTTTTTAAAAAAAACACGGGTGTCTCAGTCTTCAAGGGATGCCATGAGTGTCTCAGTCTTTAAGAAAACCTATGGGTGTGTCAGTCTTCAAGAGAAGCCATGAGTGTCTCAGGCTTTAAGAAAAACTATGGGTGTCTCAGTCTTCAAGAGAAGCCATGAGTGTCTTAGTCTTAAAAAATAACTATGGGTGTCTCAGTCTTCAAGAGAAGCCATGAGTGTATTAGTTTTTAAGAAAAAACCATAGGTGTCTCAGTCTTCAAGAGAAGCCATGAGTGTTTCAGTCTTTAAGAAAACCTATGGGTGTCTCAGTCTTCAAGAGAAGCCATGAGTGTCTCAGTCTTTAAGAAAAAACATGGATGTCTCAGTAATCAAGAGAAGCCATGAGTGTCTCAGTCTTTAAGAAAAACCATGGGTGTCTCAGTCTTCAAGGGAGAAGCCATGAGTGTCTTAGCCTTCAAGAGAGGCTGTAGATATCTTAGTTTGCGAAGATAAATCATGAGTGTCTCAGTGTTAAAGAGAATCCATAACTGTCTAAGTCTACAAGAGAGGCCATGAGTGCTTTAAGAGAGGGCACAAGTGTCTAAGTCTACAAAAGAAGCCATGAATGCTTAATGGAGGGAACGAGTGTTTGAGTCTTCAACAGAGAAGCCATGTGTGTCTCAGTCTTTAAGAAAAACCATGGTTGTCTCAGTTTTCAAGAGAAGCCATGAGTGTCTCAGTCTTTAATGAAAACCATTGGTGTCTCAGTTTTCAAGAGAAGCCATGAGTGTCTCAGTCTTTAAGAAAAACCATGGGTGTCTCAGTCTTCAAGAGAAGCCATGAGTGTCTCAGTGTTTAAGAAAAACCATGGGTGTCTCAGTCTTCAAGAGAAGCCATGAGTGTATCAGTCTTTAAGAAAAACCATGAGCGTCTCAGTCTTTAAGAGAAGCCATGTGTGTCTTAGTCTTTAAGAAAAACCATGGATGTCTCAGTCTTCAAGAGAAGCCATGAGTGTCTCAGTCTTTAAGAAAACTATGGGTGTCTCATTCTTCAAGAGAAGCCATGAGTGTCTTAGTCTTTAAGAAAACATATGGATGTCTCAGTCTTCAAAAGAAGCCATGAGTGTCTCAGTCTTTAAAAAAACCATGGGTGTCTCAGTCTTCAAGATAAGCCATGAGTGTCTCAGTCTTTAAGAAAAACCATGAGTGTCTCAGTCTTCAAGAGAATACATGCGTTTTTCAGTCTTTAAGAAAACCTATGGGTGTCTCAGTCTTCAAGAGAAGCCATGAGTGTCTCAGTCTTTAAGAAAAACCATGGGTGTCTCAGTCTTCAAGAGAAGCCATGAGTGTCTCAGTCATTAAGAAAAAACATGGGTGTTAGTCTTCAAGAGAAGCCATGAGTGTCCCAGTCTTTAAGAAAAACCATGGGTGTGTCAGTCTTCAAGAGAAGCCATAAGTGTCTTTTTCTTTTAGGAAGACCATGGGTGTCTCAGTCTGAAAGAGAAGCCATGTGTTTCTTAGTCTTTAAAAATCCTTGGGTGTCTCAGTCTTTAAGAGAAACAATGTGTGTCTTAGTCTTTAAAATCCATGGGTGTCTCAGTCTTCAAGAGAAACCACGAGTGTCTCAGTCATTAAGGAAAACCATGGGTGTCTCAGTCTTCAAGAGAAGCCATGAGTCTCTCAGTCTTTAAAAAAACCATATGTGTTTCAGTCTTCAAGAGAAGCCATGTGTTTCTCAGTCTTTAAAAAAACATGGGTGTCTCAGTCTTCAAGAGAAGCCATGAGTGTCTCAGTCTTTAAGAAAAACCATGGGTGTCTCAGTTTTCAAGAGAAGCCATGAGTGTCTCAGTCTTTAAGAAAAACCATGGGTGTCTCAATCTTCAACAGAGAAGCAATGAGTGTCGGTATCTTTAAGGAAAGCCATGGGTGTCTCAGTCTTCAAGAGAAGCCATGAGTGTCTCAGTCTTTAAGGAAAATCATCGGCGTGTCAGTCTTCAACGCAGAAGCCATGAGTGTCTTAGTCTTCAAGAGAAGCCATGAGTGTCTCAGTCTTTAAGGAAAGCCATGGGTGTCTCAGTCTTCAACGGAGAAACCATGAGTGTTCTAGTCTTTAAAAGAACCATGTGTGTCGCAGTCTTCAACGAAGAAGCCATGAGTGTCTCAGTCTTCAAGAAAAACCACGGGTGGCTCAGGCTTTAAGAGAAGCCATCAGTGTCTCAGTCTTTAAGAAAAACCATGGGTGTCTCAGTCTTCAAAAGAAACCATGAGTGTCTCTGTCTTTAAGAAAAACCATGGGTGTCTCAGTCTTCACGAGATGCCATGAGTGTCTCAGTCTTTAAGAAAAACCATGGGTGTCTCAGTCTTCCAGAGAAGCCATTTGTGTCTCAGTCTTTAAAGAAAAACCATGGGTGTCTCTGTCTTAAGGAGAAGCCATATGTGTCTCAGTCTTTAAGAAAAACTATGGATGTCTCAGTCTTCAAGAAAAGCCATGAGCGTCGTAGTCCTTAAGAAAAATTGTGGGTGTCTCAGTCTTCAAGAGAAGCCATGAGTGTGTAAGTCTTTAAGAAAAACTATGGATGTCTTAGTCTTCAAGAGAAGCCATGAGTGTTTCAGTCTTTAAAAAAAACTATGGGTGTCTCAGTCTTCAAGAGAAGCCATGAGTGTGTCAGTCTTTAAAAAAAACATGGCTGTCTCAGTCTTCAACGGAGAAGCCATGAGTGTCTCAGTCTTTAAGAAAAACTATGGGTGTCTCATTCTTCAAGAGAAGCCATGAGTGTCTCAGTCTTTAAGAAAAATCATGGGTTTCTCAGTGTTCAAGAGAAGCCTTGAGTGTCTTAGTCTTAAAAAAACTATGGGTGTCTCAGTCTTCAAGAGAAGCCATGAGTGTATTAGTCTTTAAGAAAATCTATAAAGTATGGGTGTCTCAGTCTTCAAGAGAAGCAATGAGTGTCTCAGTCTTCATGAGGAGCCAGGAGTGTCTCAGTCTTTAAGAAAAACTCTGGGTGTCTCAGTCTTCAAGAGAAGCCATGAGTGTCTTAGTTTTTAAGAAAAACCATGGGTTTCTCAGTCTTAAAGAGAAACCATGAGTGTCTGATTCTTTAAGAAAAACCATGGCTGTCTCAGTCTTCAACGGAGAAGCCATGAGTGTTTCAGTCCTTAAGAAAAACTATGGGTGTCTCAGTCTTCAAGAGAAGCCATGAGTGTCTCAGTCTTTAAGAAAAACCATGTGTGTCTCAGTCTTCAAGAGAAGTTTTGAGTGTCTTAGTCTTTAAGTAAAACTATGAACTATGGGTGTCTCAGTCTTCAAGAGAAGCCATGAGTGTCTCAGTCTTTAAGAAAAACTATGGGTGTCTCAGTCTTCAAGAAAAGCCTTGAGTATCTTAGTCTTTAAGAAAAATTATGAACTATGGGTGTCTCAGTCTTCAAGAGAAGCCATGAGTGTCTCAGTCTTTAAGAAAAACTATAGGTGTCTCAGTCTTCAAGAGAAGCCATGAGTGTCTCAGTCTTTAAGTAAAAGCATGTGTGTCACAGTCTTCAAGAGAAGCCTTGAGTGTCTTAGTCTGAAAAAAAAACATATTAGTGTCTCAGTCTTCAAGAGAAGCCATGAGTGTCTTAGTCTGTAAGAAAAACTATGAACTATGGGTATCTCAGTCTTCAAGAGAAGCCATGAGTGTCTCAGTCTTCAAGAGGAGCCATGAGTGTCTCAGTCTTAAGAAAAACTATGGGTGTCTCAGTCTTCAAGAGAAGCACATTTTTCTTGAAAAATAAAAATCTTCAGCTAATTATAAACATATTAAACCCAACACCATTTTCATTCATGTTTATGTCGTGATGGTTATTTACAAATTTAACTATAGACCGTTCCAGAAATTAGTACCTACCTGATTACCTCCCTTGCGTCTGCCGTTAAGGGACTGCGCAGATTGAAGCAGTTTTATAATGTGGAGCTTGGAAAAAGTCCCATTTTCATAGCTTTTATGTGATTTTGGAGTTTTATGTTAGAGAAACAGATACATATGAACAACACGAAGCATTTATTGTCAGTAAGGATCTATCCCAAGCTCTTTTTACCGAAAAAAGTATATTTGTAAACGATTTTTTGCTGACATCTCAATCTATTGAACTGTTAAATAAAGGTCCAGTGATATTCTCCAGTAGATTAATTCTTTTTATTTTATCAAAATTTCACGAAAAACTGCTTTTAAAAAGTACATGTATCTATCTTTAAAAAATCTGACCAAAAGGGTACAGTTATATAGGTATCATAATAATTTGGTTTTGCGTATTACAAGAAATATCATCAACAATAATGTTTAAATTAAGAAGAAGGAAAGCAAATGTATTATTTTAAGATCAGTTTCTTACAAACGTGTAGCTTGCAGCTATTACTTCTTTTTGCATACACAAACTCACATATTGTACATATCAATACTTTGCGAAAACGGATTTCCCAAATGCAAGAAAGAAAGAATAAAAAAAGATCTATATGGCAACAGATGCTAAATTTCATACGGTCTTGAAAATCTTTCTTTTTAGCAAGAATAATTATGTATCATGAAATTTCATATAACAAACAGGAACATATAAACCATATATTTTATAGCCTTCAGGCATTTTCTAAAGTGCAAATTTCATTATAACAGTGTTTTACTGTGACTGATCAAGCAAAGCCGACAATGCCAATTAACGGTGACTTATCAAAACAAAGACAGTATGTCACCCCCATATTACGTAACCACATTCCTTCACCACAGGACACCGCGAAAGACAAAAGACAGTTTGATAATTAAAGAAGCATTAAACAATGCGTATTTATTGCCAAATATTCTTTTAAACTGTATCAAAGAATGAAGCAAGTTTTAGTTAAAACAGAAAGATCACGCTATTGATGACAGAGATGTTTAGTTTTGTCATTTTTTTAGCTTTCACTGTTGTTCTAATAATTAAAATCGAAGTTTCAACTTTCGAAAAAGAAAACAGTGCTTTCAATATATTATTTGCGATTTACACATATTATATGGTTCAGACAACTCAAGCTTTCACTTTGAACAGTCCAAATTCTTGTTCACAGTCTTTCATGTGTTAAATAATTCAAGTTAATAATATGTTCAAGCAGGGCCTTAATTTAGAGGGAATGGACACTCGAAAATTGCGAAAATATGATGTCGCGCGCATGCGCAGCCGGTTCTTTATAAATACCTTAATGGCGGATAGAATATGTTGTTGGTTTTACGCTAGTATAATCAAATACTGAAAAACCCCTTTAAGTATAAATTTACAGAACGAATTCTAGCTGAATTAGTAAAATTAATATTTCCATATTGTTTAGAGTATCTGGTTTGTTATTTTTTCAACGCAGTGTTTTGCTTCAAAAACAATACCAAAATTAAATCGTTGTTTTCCAAAATGGCGGAAAGTGTGTTCAGATTCTTGTTTTCTGGTCAACTTTCGGGGGGGGGGGGGTTATCAGAAGAAAATGGAGTAACAAAATACGTCGGCATTAAATGGATGTTGAACAAACTATAAGCAATTCTTAACGAATCTCTTTCGTACGAGTGAGCGCATTTAACAATGTTAATATGATTATCAGCTTGAACTTTTCACAATCTGTTGCACTGCATCTTTGTTGCAGGTTTTGTCATCTTTTAGAAACCAGTGGCCAAATTTCTTAGCTCTATCCATTTTATTTTTGTTACCTGAAATGAACAAGCAAAACTTCGAATAACGGATTAAATAATAATATGTTTACGGTAAAGTTTCACAATTTTTGAGTACTTGTTTTTTGTGTATGACAGCTAAAGATTAGGTCAATCTGTGTTACATTTTTTTAAACTTCATTTCAGATCTCGGGAAGACTAAGACATACATATTCATGAGGATAAAACTGAATAACAATGGAAACGATTAACCTGTTATTAAATAATTATTACATTAAATACAGCAGAATCTTCCTTAATTCTTGTAATAAAATTCAAAATCAAAAGACAGTTATGGGAAAAGCTACGCTAAACAAACAACAGAGCATTGGTTACAAGACGACCTTAACATAAAACCTTTAAACAATCTTCTTATCAGATTTAGAACAACAAGATATTTGGCTATTCAAGGTCACTGTGACCTTGGCCTTTGACCTGGTGACCTGAAAAACTAGAGGGGTCACCTGCTGGTCAAACTAAGTTTGAGGAACCTGGGGCCAAGCCTTCTGTAGTTATTGATCAGAAACCGTTGCCTTGATCTGGTGACCTGAAAACTACGGAGGTCATCTACTGGTCATGACAAACCCACATACAAAGTTTGAGGAACCTGGTCTCAAGCGTTCTACAGTTAATGATCGGAAATCCTTTGCTTTTCAATGTCACTGTGACCTTGGTCTTTGACCTGGTGACCTGAAAACTATACTGGTCATCTACTAGTCATGACCTGCATATTAAGTTTGAGGAAGGTGGATCCAAGGGTTCTCTAGATATTGATCGAAAACGAAATGTCTACCGACCGACCGACCTACCGACCGACATTTGCAAAACATAAAAAGTACACCCTAAAAGAAAACAGAACAGTCACGTGGATGCATGCAGACAATAATACTATCTTTGCATACATCGTGTGACACTTACCTACGGGCTAATTTTAGAAGTTTAAAGAACCCGCTTATAATGAATTTTAATTTGGTGGAAAATCACCTTGCCGTTTCAGAGGAGACTTTGTTTGATTTTTTTTCTTCTGCTTTTAACCTTTGCAGCCCTTATGTGCAATGGTGCGGAACGGTTTGAGCAATTTAAGGAAAAGGCAATATAGTGGAAATTCCTGTCAGGTTTAGTACGAAATGGCCTAGTGGTTTTTGAGGAAACGTCATTTGAAGTGAAATGTTGACGACTTACGCTGGAAACAGGATGAGCCTTTGCTCAGGTGAGCTAAAAGCCTAAGAAAAGAAAAACCGAAGAAAACTGCAGATTTTTTGTTTCCATTTAACAAACAACTCTTTTAAATTTTTTCTACTTCAATGTATCTGAAAATTGTATTTTCCGTTCACAAATCAAAGATTTTACTTACTGGAAAACGTTTTATCTGATGGGGTTTCCGTAATCATATTTGTTGCTAATAAGTCGTGACTAATCATTATGTACATGCACAACCTCTAGTCTGGCAAGCAGTTCAAAATGAAGATAAATAACTCGAATAATTCATGCACAACTTTGGTAAAGTAAATAAAACTAGAGAGTTAAAACACGTTGATTCAAGGCTAACCATACTTAATAATTTCCTGTTACAAGAATCATTTGTGAATGGTGTTTTTGAGGAAAGGCGACATTTCCGCTTATGTCCCTGCATCTGAATATTATCAAGTCACTGACGCTTGATCAACGACAGAAGACATGAATTTAGTTGTATTACACTTACACTCTAATTAACTTTAGTGTATCAAGAGCTTAGTGCAAAATTATTGTAACTGTATATAAAATAAGGAGATACAACAGTTTAGCACTAAACCTTAGATACGTATATACGTATCTTGGGCTACTGATTTCACAGGTGTAAATACAATTAAAACATGATAACTACCAAAGAAATATGACGAAAACCCTCAAAAATTAATTTTAATGAAACGAATAAAAAACTTAAGTTTAATAAATATACACGACTGACATTCAATTATATTACTTGTATATACTATACAGGGATACAACATAAAGCCATCACATTTACAAAATATGCTCATTTAAATATACATAAATCAACATAAATTAACTTAAATTGAGTATGAATCAAGTTTTAAAACCAAGTTCGAGGTATCAATCTTGTGGCGTATGAATTGAAATACGTAAAGAATTGCATAACATCTAATTTATTATATATTTGCATAATCTAATTTATTTAGCAGAGCAATAAATATCTTCGCCCACTTTGACTGTTAAGAGTAATGAATCAATTCTACAGAACCCTGTTCGAGCAACTTTAATTTTCGCTAACACTACGCGATAATTATTGCCTTCAATACGAAAATTATTGCCCAAGGAACACTCGAAGAATCGAGTACGATTTTTATCTTCTAAATTTTCGTATGAAGTGTTTTCGGTTGTCGATTAATATCGCGCTAAAAGCGGAAATTATCTCACTGATAACTACATTTAAGACATTCGAAATTTTACGTTAAATTTCACTCTACAACTGGCGATAATTATCGTTATTATTTCCCGTCAAAAGTTAAAATACGGAACATAATTCTGTAAGGCAACAACGCAATAACCATTGCCTTAAACAAGATAATTATCGCCTTTTGAGCGAACTCCATTGTTTCAAGTTTATTTAACAATTTCCACTGAGCTATAAAGACCATGGTGGCAAACATATACAAAACATATACATAACGAAGTGTTTCGTGTCATTGAATAAATAATCGCATTCAACGCGATATTTATCCCCAAACGAAAACGCTACATATGCAAGTTAAGACATTGATTATCGATTGAGAATTTTTTTTTAAAATTTCCCTATTACAAGGCTTCTTCGGCGATAAATATCGAGTTGAAGGCTGTACTAGAAAAATTAACGTGGCACGAACAGGATTCCGTTCAATTCTCAAAATATGTTTTCCTATGAATATTCGAGTATCACTTGAAAGTTGCACAGCAATAAATGTCAGAGGTGGTATTTACACGAAATTTGTACTTAGAGATTTAATGTATCTGTTTACAATACAGTTACTTTATACTAATATATATTTCATTTAATATCTGTATGTTTGAAATAGGTCTTCATTTGTCTGCTCTCATCGCCATCATTTAAAGGTATTGCCGAGTTGCCAGTAAATTTATTGAACTGAAAAAAGTTCTTTCACCAAAATTCAGCCGTCGTTACCTTTTTTTACAATGAATGGGTATCTATATGTACTTACCAATAACCCAATTGTTACTTATAACAACCGGATGGGATTTCTTTCTCTCGGCCTCCGGCATACTATACCATTTACCATCAGAGTAAACATTTAGTGGTAACAATGCAACTTTTAGGCCTGCGAACCTGGAAAACATTTAACTATCGGTTAAGTCGACATTTTGATCAATTCATTGAAAATGTTTCTAAATACTAATTTAGTGCCGCAATATAGACAAGCTAGCGTCAATAAATGAAACATTTTTTATTTATTAGTTTGAAAATTGTTCCTTACTGATATAAAATTGACTGAGATTTTCTTTCATACCATTTCGAACAGGGGATTTTGTCCAGCCTTGCAAAAACATGAAGGGGATTATGTCCACCCATGGAGGGGATTTTGTCCGGGTATGCGAAGGGGATTTTGTCCAAAGGGGATAATGTCAGTACACCTTTCGAACAAGCAGAGGAGCAGCACACATAAAGGGATGCGGAAAAGGACTTCTTTCTACGTCACTTCAGACAAGCAGACGGGCGGCTGACATACGAAGGAATGCAGAAAGAAGCTACCTTCTATGCCATTTCAGACAAGCAGAATGACAAAAAGCACACAAAAAGTGGCTGAAAGGGGCTATCTTAACACCATTTCAGACAAGCAGAATGGCAACAGACACACAGAAAGGAGACATAATGGGGCTATCTTAACAACATTTAAGACAAGCAGATTGGGATCACACACACAAAAAGGATGCATAAAGGGGCTATCTTAACACCATTTCATACAAGCAGATTGGCAACAAATACACAAAAAGATGGCAGAAAGGGGCTATCTTAACACCCTTCCAAACAAGCAGAATGGCAATTCAGGCAGACAGGGGCTTTCTTAACACCATTTCAGACAAGCAGATTCGCAACAGACACATTAAAAAGAGACAGAAAGGGGCTATCTGAACAGCATTTAAAGCAAGTAGATTGGCAACAAACACACAAAAAGAAGACAGAAAGGACTATCTTAACACTATTTCAGGTAAGCAGATTGGCAACAGACAAACAAAAAAGGAGGCAGAATGGGGCTATCATAATACCATTTCTGATAAGAAGATTTGCAACGGACACACAAAAAGGTGGCAGAAAGGGGCTATCTTAACACCATTTCAGGTAAGCAGATTGGCAACAGAGGCAGACAGTGGCTATTTTAACACCATTTCAGACAAAAAGATTTGGAACGGACACATCAAAAGGAGGCAGAGAGGGGTTATCTTTTTACCATTTTGAACAAGCAGGTGGAAAAATGGCAAATATAGAGAGTCGAAAGTCTAGAACTAACAGGAATATACAGGTACAAAACAGTTTAAAGATTCTTTAAAAAAGCGAAAATGCAACTGAAGACTTCATCTAGAGTGGAGTGGATCTATGGAAAAACAACCTAAAACGTTTGATATTCAGACATGATATGCACTGACACGTCACTAAGTTGATAGTATGACAAATTAACATCTAACATCTTATACATTGCATGCATTTGCTATATGACGTAAAACGAATGATAAGTAATATATATAGCATTGCTAGAACAAGGTATTGGATTTAACCGGCACCGCGGACGAGACGCGCAAGCGTCGAGTTGGCGGGCGGATTAAATTCAATAGTGCGTGCCGAAATGCTATATAGGTTTTGTATCATAGTCAAAACTATTCAAGACATGCCTTGTCTGGTGACGAAACCGTTTGTTGGCATATTTGAACTGTAAAGTTTGTAATGCTTTTTTCCGACCTAACTACCCTATTTAAGGGGGCTTGAACTCCCCCCCCCCAAAAAAAAAAAAAAAAAAAAACACAAAAAAAAACACAAAAAAAAAACAAAAAAAAAAACCATAAAAACCCCAAACAATTTAGTTTTTAAGCGTATCCGTGCATAATTACTGTGCAATCTGCACAGCTAGCATTAGAATTTCAGAATATTAGCTCCACCGCTTCAGTTATTTTACAGTCTTCGAGTGTATGGGATTATTTTGCTTGGCTGAATACAGAAAATGAATGCAGAATTTTGTTTTGACAATAAGCGACCACCTGTGCTAAAACTAACTTTCCTGAATATATTCTTGATGATTAATTTCAGAAACATTAGATTGATGATCACAGATGGCAAATTAATATAATATAATATATCGGACGTAAATATAAATTCAGATAATTAACACGGTGCCGATACCACGTGACTTCGATGGATGTGTGGGTGTACAAAATGTAAACAAAACGTCGATTGAGGTAACATTTTTTACGATATTTTTTTAAATACATCATAATTTTTCATCGGATAGAGTTGAGGGCCCGCTCCCTTTGGTAACACAAACTGTCCCCAAATGTTTCTCGCAAATATTTTGTAGTTTTTTAATAAAGTGAAACGGCGCGTTTTAAATTGCTAAAATTGCGATGATATGTGTGGAAGCATATCTTAAAAACGATGCTAAATCCTACTTTATAGTTTGTTTAAGAAACCTATTATATAACCGGAGCGAACAATATTTGATACAGAATAAACATTGTGTGTGGAATGCATTTAATTCAACAAGTGAACAAAATAATGCCAAATAATTCAAAAGAGATATGTGTGGAATAGGTTTTTAAAATGATATGTGTGGAAGCAGTATTTCAACGTAACAACTATCAACATGGTTTTCGGCAAGAAAAACATTGTTGCACAAAATCAAGTCGGCGCAGAAGATTCTGAAGACGTGAACATATCGGATTCATGAAATTTTACACATACAGACTATTTAAATAACTGAAGAATCGTTAGTGCATTTAATAGACCATCTGTGAGTGGAATTCGTACTCATGCCGCCTCGATCATAGGTCGTATTTTAATGGATTGCGTGTTAAGAAAATGTTGATCAGTATCAAACATGATCATTTTCATACCGATGAAGTATTTCATCAGCTCTTCAGGTTAATACCTTAGTTTTTATTTCAGTTATTTCTGTTCAGTGAAACGACATGATAATAAGGAAAGATTAATTGCCAATAACAACTTGTACACGATTTTTGCTATACTTTTAATAATATCAAAGATAGTTTGAGCACCGACTGATAGAATCGTTTAACAGCAAAATAACATAAGATTGTTGCACGTAAAAACTGTATAATTCTGTTAGTGCGTGCGTTGTAGGTGTGTCTTTTTCATTATGTCTCCCCTACAATCCCAAGATATTGTTTTTCTACTTTCCGTCCGTATGTATGTCTCTCTGTATGTCACAAAGTTTGTCTTTCCTTATTCTTCATATTCGATGGTTGGATTTCAATTGGTCTTGCTATGTTTATTTGGTACTAAGCCAAGTTGAGAAAATCTTCGGCTTTTCCGATTCAAAGATTTCCGGCGAAGTTATGGGACTTTGTATTTCCGAAAGTGAACACATATTGGCATATCTCTAAAACAGCTACTCTAATTTAAAAAAAACTTCACAGGAATGACTAAAGCAAGTACAGATACAAATTTAGTTGATTTGCTCCAGTCGGCAGAGTTTTAGAGGGTTTATTCACCTTGATTGGTCAAAATTTGAACACATATGGGCATATCTCAATTACCACTTGTCTGCTTGTGACAAAACTTTACATGCATGCTTGTAAGTAAGTGTAGTTACAAGTATGGTTGGTTTGTTCCGGACCGCCGATTTTAAGTGGAAGGAGGTGCCTCCATTTGTTCAGAATTGATTTCACATTGGTATATTTCCCTAATCACGTTTCTGATTTTGAAAACTCTTCACCGAAATGATTTTTAGCAAAAGTATTTATAAGATACGTTGATGTGATCCGGTTGGCTGTTTTAGTGGAGTTATGGGCCTTTATTTGTCACAATTGGAACTGATATGAGCAGATCTCCTTAATCCTTTGTCTGATTCTGACAAAATTTAAGATAAGTAATTGTTAGCTAGTGTAGTTTTAAGTTTTAAAGATGTGTTATGGTGATATTAATCAGATTATAAAAAGATTTTCTCAACTTGGCTTAGTACCAAATAAACATAGCAAGACCAATTGAAATCCAACCATCGGTAATGAAGAATAAGGGCAGACAAACTTTGTGACATACAAACAGACATACAGACGGACGGAAAGTAGAAAAACAATATCTTGGGATTGTAGGGGAGACATAATGAAAAAGACACACCTACAACGCACGCACTAACAGAATTATACAGTTTTTCCGTGCAACAATTTTTATGTTATTATGCTGTTAAACGACTCTATCAGTCGGTGCTCAGACTATATTTGATATTATTAAAAGTATAGCAAAAATCGTGTACAAGTTGTTATTGGCAATTAATCTTTCCTTATTATCATGTCGTTTCACTGAACAGAAATAACTGAAATAAAAACTAAGGTATTAACCTGAAGAGCTGATGAAATACTTCATCGGTATGAAAATGAAAATGATCATGTTTGATACAGATCAACATTTTCTTAACACGCGATCCCTTAAAATACGACCCATGATCGAGGCGGCATGAGTACGAATTCCACTCACAGATGGTCTATTAAATGCACTAACGATTCTTCAGTTATTTAAATAGTCTGTATGTGTAAAATTTCATGAATCCGATACGTTCACATCTTCAGAATCTTCTGCGCCGACTTGATGTTGTGCAACAATGTTTTTCTTGCCGAAAACCATGTTGATAGTGGTTACGTTGAAATATTGCTTCCACACATATCATTTTAAAAACCTATTCCACACATATCTCTTTTGAATTATTTGGCATTATTTTGTTCACTTGTTGAATTAAATGCATTCCACACACAATGTTTATTCTGTATCAAATATTGTTCGCTCCGGTTATATAATAGGTTTCTTAAACAAACTATAAAGTAGGATTTAGCATCGTTTTTAAGATATGCTTCCACACATATCATCGCAATTTTAGCAATTTAAAACGCGCCGTTTCACTTTATTAAAAAACTACACAATATTTGCGAGAAACATTTGGGGACAGTTTGTGTTACCAAAGGGAGCGGGCCCTCAACTCTATCCGATGAAAAATTATGATGTATTTAAAAAAATATCGTAAAAAATGTTACCTCAATCGACGTTTTGTTTACATTTTGTACACCCACACATATCCATCGAAGTCACGTGGTATCGGCACCGTGATTAACGTCAGAATCCAAATACTGTGTAACAATTAAATCGGTATCAGCTTGTTATAGACATATACCAGGTGTTAATTTCATTTCATTTTCTTTTCATTGTTATCATGGATAATTTTTTTAATGAAAAACCCATTAAAGTGGCTCCTAAACTGGTCACATGGCGCGCAAACTGTTTACAACTTTCCATTTTTTGATCAACATCTTCAAAATAACAACACATGTACCATGTCATTATCGGAAACGACGATTAATTTCGAAAAGAAAGTAGAGCTTAAATAATTAGGTAAATTATTGCGAGGCCTTTATTTTTTGTGACCGTATGTAGATATTTCGGCGATACACACGACCTTGGCCGTCAAATTGGTCACAATCGAACCAAAAATGTATTTTCGTCTTTACATAGTGGTGATTCCGCTCCTCTCTTTAACAGTCGAGTCAAAGACGACAATTGAAACATTGGTACCAAGTGTCATGTTAGACCCTGAGCCTGAAAGATTTTATAAATATTACTGTCCTTGGATGAGACAGTTGTCATTCATTTCCTAGCACAAACAAAATGCTTGCAGCGCTAATCGTGCATTTATTGGACACAATCACCATGGTAACCACTGAATCATTTCATGGTCGATTTTGTCTCTAAAACAGGACGGCCAGTGGATTTTATTGAAACGGAGAAGGATGAAAATGGGCATGAGTTAAAAAGCTGCGCTGTTTTCTGTAGACATAATCATTGAATATTATGATGCAGGAAGGTGCATAATGATATCGATTAGGAAATACATCAGACTCCAATCTGACTGAAGTTCACGATCTCCCTACCCTAATAGCATAGCGATGTTTATGATGATTTTAATCAGATTGATCAAACTCGTATTTTTACCCGGTGAATTATATCAACAATATTCGATGCAAGATTTTTAGGTGTTTAGGGCTGTCGTGATTAAGGATCTGTTCAAATTAAATTATATTGTTAGGGGCTATATGAATTAAAATGGTGTAGGCGACTATATTTGTTCATTAAAAGAGGAAATTACAACTGAAACAGAAACGGACGGATGATGCATCCGAAAGGACGGTGTTGGCATAAAATTACAAACATGACAGTAAGACATACACTGACATACATACAGTCTAGAACAGTACTCACTTTTCTCGGATCAACTTAGATAAGTAGACTTGGTCATTCTCTCCTTCTGATATCTTACTGGTGTCTGGCTTATTCGCAATTCTTTTACCCAATTCATACATCATATCGGTGACTTTAGTCCATACTTCCTGAGTTGTTTTCGTGGGAAAAAAGTATATAAATCCGCCATTGTATACATGCTCTGTATTAGAAACTGGATTTACTAACATATCAACATTCGTATGCCTTTGCAAAGCTGGAATCGGGTTTGAAAACCATGTGTAATCAAATTCCAGTAGTAAAATTTCAATACCTGCCCTTAGTAAGAACAAAATTATTTCTGTTCGGCGAATCATTATTTTGACATAACCCACGTGACTATAATCCTGGTTCCCTTTTGAAATATCAAGAGTAGTATGAAACACATTGATGTCCGGCCAATCTCTCGTTAAATTTGTTTTTGTATCTTCGTCCGTTGTTATGACCAAGACAGACTTATGCACATTCATATCTTGCGTATTACAAAGCCAACTATATGCAAAGGGAAGAAACGCATTGTTTACAACACTTAATAACACCGTTTTATTGTGTAAACTAATTTTTCCTGCTAATTTTACGATGTCATTATCCATACTTTTTGTTACGTCATTTATATCCGAATTTGTTTTCTTGGCATATAAAGTACTGTTATATTCATTTCTCATTGGTTCTGAATATTCTGAAATATTACTGATTCTCGGCCTCACTTTAACAAAGATGAACACAGCAACACAAACAAATAATCCATACTTCACGCTCCGTTGACAGGCAAGACGTTTAATTATTTTAATCGCCTCCATCACTGTCAACATTCCACAGTACTTTCGCATAACGCTAACAACAACACAAGGATTAGTCCATTTTATATCGACACTGCATGCTGCGAGTAGGAAGAGTCCAATATGAGGGAGAGTACAACGTACGTGTGTATTGATTCACATCCAAATTCTGTCTCACGAATGTATATACTGTCGGTAACTACACACTATTAAATATTTAAGTAGGCGGTCTTTTGAAACAGCTGAAGTATTTGCAACTCTTCGTGTCGGTTAACGAGTCTGACTTCTGTAATAGACGTGTAGTTGTTTTGTACTTCAAATAATACACATATAATATTTAAATGTACTTTAAACTGAACGGGCTTCTGTATGAAGCAAATTAGTTCGTTTCTTTCTAACTGTAACGATTTTATTCGCATGATTTCTTGCTCAAATTATTTTCGAGATCAGCGACTGTCATAATCGTGGAACGTATAAAGCGAGTGGTTTACAGAATTTATCTGATTTGTTTTTCTTTGAAACGAAGACAGTTTTATATTCAGTGGGAAAAAAAGATGATACGCTTCTATACAAGTGATGTTTTTTGTTGTGTTTTCTCATAGAATAGAGGCCGAATATAGACCTCTTCCCAATTCACAAAACTGTTGAAAATTCACATTTTTCATGAGGATTTCAAAATTGTGAGGATTTTTCCCAATCAGCTCAACTATTTAGGCACGTATGAATTTATATGAAAAAAAAACACAATTCATGAATTAATTTGCTTATTATCATCTGAATAGAAAGTGAACGTTTTAAAAGGTTTTTGTTAAACATGTCCAATTTTCTATTTGTTACGATGCTATAATTTTCCAATTTAAAGGCATGGGCAGTTCCAGTAAAAAGTGACAAAAATCACTGTATAAACCATGAAAACTGAAGAAAAAATGAATTCTCCAAAATTCTTTCTGTCAGTAAAATTAAGAGCGGCGATCTAAGAGACGAGTTACAATCGTAACAACTCGGCCTTTTCCGACAACTTCGTATAAAGACCTCGTATGTAAGTGTATGAATACACCAAATGGTAATTCGAACAAACATGGCAGAACTCAAGCAGTGTTTGACTTATGCATTAGAAAAAATGAAAACAAATGTTAATTTAGAGTATAAACAGGTAGAGGCTTTTAGAAAAGTGTTCAATTTAAAAGGCTCTACCTGTATTATAAAATAGTCCAATATGGTGCCTACCACATTATTTCCGAGGTGACTTATTGAAGTCACCCGAGGTGTTCCGAATGGACAAGTTATTGACAATCCCAAAATCAATAATATAAATAAAGTATCTACCCCGTGACTTTTACCGATAAAAGGGAGTAAAACTTTAAGTAATGATGTGTTTCTCTAACAAATCAAATGTAACAGACTGTCTTTGAATCCACATTAAAGTTTATCGCACACGATTTTCATACTGTTTAATCTCGTTTTTGCAAACTTGGCCATGTCCTGTAAGTACGCTCTAGAGATTTAAAGAACAGAAAAAGATGCTATGTAAGTATAACCAGATTAATCAATAATTAATTGAAAAAAGCAAAATAGTCCCTGCTCCGTATATCCAGAAAATAAAACTATTACTATCAAACTGAAACTTAAGCGTAACTAGGCCAGATAACGACCGGAACAAACATGAGCAGGCCAGCAGACGATGAATAACGTATATTCTAAAATAGCAATGACTCAGTATCACTGCGCTACAGAGAACATTAGACAGAAAATTGTAAAAAAAATAGAAAATAAAAAAAAACTTCCATTATCAAATTAAAAAATAAAGAAACAGTAATAGTCATGATGGAATTATGTGTGAAGAATTAATTATGAACAAATGAACGGACAACAGACGCCGAACACAGGACGATCACTGTTGAGTATAGAGAAAACCATAAGGGAAGTTGATAAGAAATACCTGATTATAAAAGTTAATAAAGAAGTCCACGATACCAAAATTTGTCAAAGGATTTATATATATTAAAGAATACAACATGACCTCGAGACTGTCGATAAGGTCTTGTTGAAACAACAAAGAATGTAACCTAGAAAAGAAAAGTTAAATAATAATGTTCTCTGCAATATTTGTGCTGTCAACGTTTTGTTATGGTGTGATAGCAGTAAATGTCGAATTTCAAGTAAATATCACTACTTTCGATGCATTAAATTTAGCAATCGTTTTAAGAAACAGGGTATCTCTTAAGAACAAGAGGCAGTAAATATCACTTTCATATCCACACGCTTTATTTCCTCTTTTCTTTTTCAAACAGAGCTATCTGCAATTTGTTCATTGTTAGAAGTATTCTGGCCTTTTGTCACGCTCTGTGGATATAAAAATTAACAAATTCCGGGCGGAGTACCGTCACTTGAGATTACTCCGCTAAGCCTAATCCTTGAATTGCATTTTGTTTGCGACCAAAGTGTAGAGATAACCAGTTTGTTTAATGTATCTGAAGCAAAGGATGTGAAAGTATCTGTAACTTGAAGGTACGGGTCGAAAAAAATCATATTGATGTACGAATCCCCATCAGAGTTAGGCACTTTGTTTGTTCGCTGAATTTGATTTGTCAGTCAATTTGCTGATTTGAATAACAGTCAGAACCGTCCTACTTAACACCACAAAGCACACAGTAAGACTGCAAACACACACAAAGACAATCAGTACAGGTAAAGCCTATCAGAGAATCTAAAACGTGAAATAAAATTAAAAATTGATTTATTTATGTCAGATAAATCGTTGAAGAACAATGCTTTCTATGTTTTATTTTCATCTTGGTAAATCTCTACGGTATCATTTACAACGTCGACAATCTAGTACATTTGTATTTCTCAAAGATGGTGCTTGTAAGTGTAGTGGCCATGAAAGTAGCTATGTAATGACAATGAAATGTTTGTTTTAAGCGAGAGAAACCATATGGGACAGACATAATGACTCCAACAAGTTTGCAAAAGAAATCGTATTTAGATATTTTTCTAAACATAAAATATCACAAACAGTTTCCTTTCTTAGTACTGCATCGGGGTAGTACCCGTACAAAAATCAAGATTTTTTTTCTAATACTTCATTGTCTAATATTTTGTACACTTCATGTTAAACTTCAGCTCATTTACATATATCGTTTGACAGACTGAGCAGAGTCAAATGGTGTTTATAGTGAAGCGCAGGCAGGTTTTCGTTCTAACTTGGTTTATGTTTATTTCAAATATCCCAAATTAACATGTATGATATAAAACTGTTTTTGGTCAGAATGGTGAATATTTCCTTAAACAAAAATGACATCACTGCGTCCCACTTTTGGTCGGTTCACAAAGCCTGTTCTTTCAGCGCTATCAGGGCTTTGATTTCTCTCTAAGATCTTAAATGCATTCAACGTAAAGTAATTACAGGGTTAAACGGAACGCCTTATTGATTTAATTAATGAGAAGGAACACATTTCATTTGAAGCGTGTATATACACTGGAATAAACGCTTTATGTTGTTTGTACAACAACAAAGTGTTGATTTATAGCTTACATTTGAATTCGCTCAGCTATATTGTCTACAGCTGGTGTACACGTAATTGCTTAAACGAAATGTCTTTTTTATGATTATAGATTAGATTTTGTCCATGCCATATAAAGAGTGGAAAAAAAATCAGACAACATTTCTGTAATGCAAACAAAACCAGATGTAGAAAAGGTCCCCCGAATGTAAACGACCCTTATACACTATTTTAGCTAAGATACAGTCATTCATCTTGTTTTTTTAACGACATTTAAATCACTGTTCATGCACCAGCAGAAACTGTATTTGGCAGTAGAAAACGTGAAGTTGGCAGTAGCAGTAGGGAAAACGTGAAGTTGGGAGCAGCTGAAGGGAAAACGTGAAGTTGTCAGTAGCAGTAGGTCAAAAGTGAAGTTGGGAGCAGCAGTAGGGAAAACGTGAAGTTGTCAGTAGCAGTAGCTAAAACGTGAAGTTGGGAGCAGCAGTAGGGAAAACGTAAAGTTGGCAGTAGCAGTAGGGAAAACTTGAAGTTGGCAGTAGCAGTAGGGATACTGTGAAGAAGTTGTCAGAAGCAGTAGGTAAAACGGGAAGACTGCAGTCACAAGTGTCTCAGTCTTCAAGAGAAGCCATGAGTGTCTTAGCCTTCAAGAGAGGCTATAGATGTCTTAGTTTGCGAAGATAAATCATGAGTGTCTCAGTGTCAAAGAGAATCCATAACTGTCTAAATCTACAAGAGAAGCCATGAGTGCTTAAAGAGAGGGCACGAGTGTCTTAGTCTACAAAAGAAGCCATGAATGCTTAAACAGAGGGAACGAGTGTTTGAGTCCTCAACAGAGAAGCCATGTGTGTGTCAGTCTTTAAGAAAAACCATGGGTGTCTATGTTTTCAAGAGAAGCCATGAGTGTCTCAGTCTTTAATAAAAACCATTGGTGTCTCAGTTTTCAAGAGAAGCCATGAGTGTCTCAGTCTTTAAGAAAAAACATGGGTGTCTCAGTCTTCAAGAGAAGCCATGAGTGTCTCAGTCTTTAAGAAAAACCATGGGTGTCTCAGTCTTCAAGAGAAGCCATGAGTGTCTCAGTGTTTAAGAAAAAACATGGATGTCTAAGTCTTCAAGACAAGCCATGAGTGTATCAGTCTTTAAGAAAAACCATGAGCGTCTCAGTCTTCAAGAGAAGCCATGTGTGTCTTAGTCTTTTAGAAAAACCATGGGTGTCTCAGTCTTCAAGAGAAACCATGGGTGTCTCAGTCTTTAAAAAAAACCATGGGTGTATCAGTCTTCAAGAGAAGCCATGAGTGTCTCAGTCTTTAAGAAAAACTATGGGTGTCTCAGTCTTCAAGAGAAGCCATGAGCGTCTTAGTCTTTAAGAAAACCTATGGGTGTATCAGTCTTCAAGAGAAGCCATGAGTGTCTCAGTCTTTAAAAAAACCATGGGTGTCTCAGTCTTCAAGAGAAGCCACGTATGTCTCAGTCTTTAAGAAAAATTATGGGTGTCTCAGTCTTCAAGAGAAGTCATGAGTGTCTCAATCTTTAAGAAAAACCATAGGTGTCTCAGTCTTCAAGAGAAGCCATGAGTGTCTTAGCCATCAAGAGAGGCTGTAGATGTCTTAGTTTGCGAAGATAAATCATGAGTGTCTCAGTGTTAAAGAGAATCCATAACTTTCTAAGTCTACAAGAGAGGCCATGAGTGCTTAAAGAGAGGGCACGAGTATCTAAGTCTACAAAAGAAGCCATGAATGCTTAAAAGGAGGGAACGAGTGTTTGAGTCTTCAACAGAGAAGTCATGTGTGTCTTAGTCTTTAAGAAAAACCATGGGTGTCTCAGTTTTCAAGAGAAGCCATGAGTGTCTAAGACTTTAAGAAAAACCATTGGTGTCTCAGTCTTCAAGAGAAGCCATAAGTGTCTCTGTATTTAAGAAAAAACATGGGTGTCTCAGTCTTCAAAATCGCCATGAGTGTCTCAGTCTTTAAGAAAAAACTATGGGTGTCTCAGTCTTCAAGAGAAACCATAAGTGTTTTATTCTTTAAGACAACCATGTGTGTATTAGTTTTCAAAATAGCCATGAGTGTCTCAGTCTTTAAGAAAAACCATTGGTGTCTCAGTCTTCAACAGAGAAGCTATGAGTGTCAGAGATTTTAAGGAAATCCATGGGCGTCTCAGTCTTCAAGAGAAGCCATGAGTGTCTAAGTCTTTAAGAAAAACCATGGGTGTCTCAGTCTTCAAGAGAAGCCATGAGTGTCTCAGTCTTTAAGAAAAACTATGGGTGTCTCAGTCTTCAAGTGAAGCCATGTGTGTTTCAGTCTTTAAAAAAAAATATGGGTGTCTCAGTCTTCAAGAGAGGCATTGAGTGTCTTAGTCTTTAAGAAAAACTATGGGTGTCTCAGTCTTCAAGAGAAGCCATGAGTGTCTCAGTCTTTAAGAAAAACTATGGGTGTCTCAGTCTTCAAGAGAAGCCATGAGTGTCTCAGTCTTTAAGAAAAACTATGGGTGTCTCAGTCTTCAAGAGAAGCCATGTGTGTCTCAGTTTTTAAGAAAAACCATGGGTGTCTCAGTCTTCAAGAGAAGCCATGAGTGTCTCAGTCCTTAAGAAAAATTGTGGGTGTCTCAGTCTTCAAGAGAAGCCATGAGTGTCTCAAACTTTAAGAAAAACTATGGATGTCTCAGTCTTCAAGAGAAGCCATGAGTGTCTTAGTCTTTAAAAAAAACCATGGGTGTCTCAGTCTTCAAGAGAAGTCATGAGTGTCTCAGTCTTTAAGAAAAACCATTATTGTCTCAGTCTTCAAGAGAAGCCATGAGTGTCTTATTCTTTAAGGAAGACCATGGGTGTCTCAGGCTTTAAGAGAAGCCATGAGTGTCTTAGTCTTTAAGAAAAACCACTGATGTCTCAGTCTTCAAAAGAAACCATGAGTGTCTCAGTTATTAAGAAAAACCATGGGTGTCTCAGTCTTCAAAAGAAGCCATGAGTGTCTCAGTCTTTAAGAAAAACCATTATTGTCTCAGTCTTCAAGAGAAGCCATGAGTGTCTTATTCTTTAAGGAAGACCATGGGTGTCTCAGGCTTTAAGAGAAGCCATGCTTGTCTTAGTCTTTTAGAAAAACCACTGATGTCTCAGTCTTCAAAAGAAACCATGAGTGTCTCAGTCTTTAAGAAAAACCATGGGTGTCTCAGTCTTCACGAGATGCCATATGTGTCTCAGTCATTAAGAAAAATCACGGGTGTCTCAGTCTTCCAGAGAAGCCATTTGTGTCTCAGTCTTTAAAGAAAAACAATGGGTGTCTCAGTGTTAAAGAGAAGCCATGTGTGTCTCAGTCTTTAAGAAAAACTATGGATGTCTCAGTCTTTAAGAGAATCCATGAGTGTCTCAGTCTTTAAGAAAAACCATGGGTGTCTTAGTCTTCAAGAGAAGCAATGAGTGTCTCAGTCTTTAAGAAAAGCCATAGGTGTCTCAGTCTTCAACAGAGAAGCCATGAGTGTCGGTATCTTTAAGGAAAGCCATGGGTGTCTCAGTCTTCAAGAGAAGCCATGAGTGTCTCAGTCTTTAAGGAAAACCATGGGCGTGTCAGTCTTCAACGGAGAAGCCATGAGTGTCTTAGTCTTCAAAAGAAGCCATGAGTGTCTCAGTCTTTAAGGAAAACCATGGGTGTCTCAGTCTTTAATGGAGAAGCCATGAGTGTTCTAGTCTTTAAAAGAACCATGTGTGTCGCAGTCTTCAACAGAGAAGCCATGAGTGTCTCAGTCTTTAAGAAAAACCATGGGTGGTTCAGGCTTTAAGAGAAGCCATGAGTGTCTTAGTCTTTAAGAAAAACCAAGGATGTCTCAGTCTTCAAAAGAAACCATGAGTATCTCAGTCTTTAAGAAAAACCATGGGTGTCTCAGTCTTTAAGAAAAATCATGGGTGTCTCAGTCTTCCAGAAAAGCCATTTGTGTCTCAGTCTTTAAAGAAAAACAATGGGTGTCTCAGTCTTAAAGAGAAGCCATGTGTGTCTCAGTCTTTAAGAAAAACTATGGATGTCTCAGTTTTCAGTCTTCAAAAGAAACCATGAGTATCTCAGTCTTTAAGAAAAACCATGGGTGTCTCAGTCTTTATGAAAAATCATGGGTGTCTCAGTCTTCCAGAAAAGCCATTTGTGTCTCAGTCTTTAAAGAAAAACAATGGGTGTCTCAGTCTTAAAGAGAAGCCATGTGTGTCTCAGTCTTTAAGAAAAACTATGGATGTCTCAGTTTTCAAGAGAAGCCATGAGTGTCTCAGTCATTAAGAAAAAATGTGGGTGTCTCAGTCTTCAAGGGAAGCCATGAGTGTCTAAGTCTTTAAAAAAAACTATGGATGTCTCAGTCTTCAAGAGAAGCCATGAGTGTCTCAGTCTTTAAAAAAAACATGGCTGTCTCAGTCTTCAACGGAGAAGCCATGAGTGTCTCAGTCTTTAAGAAAAACTATGGGTGTCTCAGTCTTCAAAAGTAGCCATGAGTGTCTCAGTCTTTAAGAAAAATTATGGGTGTCTCAGTCTTCAAAAGAAGCCATGAGTGTCTCAGTCTTTAAGAAAAATCATGAGTTACTCAGTGTTCAAGAGAAGCCTTGAGTGTCTTAGTCTTTAATAAAAACTATAAACTATGGGTGTCTCAGTCTTCAAGAGAAGCTATGAGTGTCTCAGTCTTTAAGAAAAATCATGGGTTTCTCAGTGTTCAAGAGAAGCCTTGAGTGTCTTAGTCTTTAATAAAAACTACAAACTATGGGTGTCTCAGTCTTCAAGAGAAGCTATGAGTGTCTCATTCTTCAAGAGAAGCCATGAGTGTCTCAGTCTTTAAGAAAAATCATGGGTTTCTCAGTGTTCAAGAGAAGCCTTGAGAGTTTTAGTCTTAAAAAAACTATGGGTGTCTCAGTCTTCAAGAAAAGCCATGAGTGTCTTAGTCTTAAATAAAAACTATAAACTATGCGTGTCTCAGTCTTCAAGAGAAGATATGAGTGTCTCAGTCTTCATGAGGAGCCATGAGTGTCTCAGTCTTTAAGAAAAACTCTGGGTGTCTCAGTCTTCAAGAGAAGCCATGAGTGTCTTAGTCTTTAAGAAAAAACCATGGGTGTCTCAGTCTTCAAGAGAAGCCATGAGTGTCTGATTCTTTAAGAAAAACCATGGCTGTCTCAGTCTTCAACGGAGAAGCCATGAGTGTTTCAGTCCTTAAGAAAAACTATGGGTGTCTCAGTCTTCAAGAGAAGTTTTGAGTGTCTTAGTCTTTAAGTAAAACTATGAACTATGGGTGTCTCAGTCTTCAAGAGAAGCCATGAGTGTGTCAGTCTTTAAGAAAAACTATAGGTGTCTCAGTCTTCAAGAGAAGCCTTGAGTGTCTTAGTCTTTAAGAAAAACTATGAACTATGGGTGTCTCAGTCTTCAAGAGAAGCCATGAGTGTCTCAGTCTTTAAGAAAAACTATGGGTGTCTCAGACTTCAAGAGAAGCCATGAGTGTCTCAGTCTTTAAGAAAAAGCATGTGTGTCACAGTCTTCAAGAGAAGCCTCGAGTGTCTTAGTCTGAAAAAAAACATATGAGTGTCTCAGTCTTCAAGAGAAGCCATGAGTGTCTTAGTCTTTAAGGAAAACTATGAACTATGGGTATCTCAGTCTTCAAGAGAAGCCATGAGTGTCTCAGTCTTCAAGAGGAGCCATGAGTGTCTCAGTCTTTAAGAAAAACTATGGGTGTCTCAGTCTTCAAGAGAAGCACATTTTTCTTTAAAAATAAAAATCTTCAGCTTATTATAAACATATTAAACCCAACACCATTTTCATTCATGTTTATGTCGTCATGGTTATTACGAATTTAACTATAGACCGTTCCAGAAATTAGTACCTACCTGATTACCTCCCTTGCGTCTGCCGTTAAGGGACTGCGCAGATTGAAGCAGTTTTATAATGTGGAGCTTAAAAAAGTCCCATTTTCATAGCTTTTATGTGATTTTGGAGTTTTATGTTAGAGAAACAGATACATATGAACAACACGAAGCATTTATTGTCAGTAAGGATCTATCTCAAGCTCTTTTTACCGAAAAAAGTATATTTGTAAACGATTTTTTGCTGACATCTCAATCTATTGAACTATTAAATAAAGGTCCAGTGATATTCTCCAGTAGATTAATTCTTTTTATTTTATCAAAATTTCACGAAAAACTGCTTTTGAAAAGTACATGTATCTATCTTTAAAAGGTCTGACCAAAAGGGTACAGTTATATAGGTATCATGATAATTTGGTTTTGCGTATTACAAGAAATATCATCAACAATAATGTTTAAATTAAGAAGAAGGAAAGCAAATGTATTATTTTAAGATCAGTTTCTTACAAACGTGTAGCTTGCAGCTATTACTTCTTTATGCATACACAAACTCACATATTGTACATATCAATACTTTGCGAAAACGGATTTCCCAAATTCAAGAAAGAAAGAATAAAAAAAGATCAATATGGCAACAGATGCTAAATTTCATACGGTCTTGAAAATCTTTCTTTTAAGGAAGAATATGTATCATGAAATTTCATATAACAAACAGGAACATATAAACCATATGTTTTATAGCCTTCAGGCATTTTCTAAAGTGCAAATTTCATTATTACAGTGTTTTACTGTGACTGATCAAGCAAAGCCGACAATGCCAATTAACGGTGACTTATCAAAACAAAGACAGTATGTCACCCCCATATTACGTAACCACATTCCTTCACCACATTACACCGCGAAAGACAAAAGACAGTTTGATAATTAAAGAAGCATTAAACAATGCGTATTTATTGCCAAATATTCTTTTAAACTGTATCAAAGAATGAAGCAAGTTTTAGTTAAAACAGAAAGATCACGCTGTTGATGACAGAGATGTTTAATTTTGTTTTTTTGTTAGCTTTCACAGTTGTTCTAATAATTAAAATCGAAGTTTCAACTTTCGAAAAAGAAAACAGTGCTTTCAATATATTATTTGCGTTTTACACATATTATATGGTTCACACAACTCAAGCTTTCACTTTGAACAGTCCAAATTCTTGTTCACAGTCTTTCATGTGTTAAATAATTCAAGTTAATAATATGTTCAAGCAGGGCCTTAATTTAGATAAGGCCCTGGTTCAAGTCAGGAACATAACATACAAAATAGTAATAATAATACAATAACAATAAAATGATCTTTATTCTGCAACAAAATACACGCTATATAAGGCAGTATGTCAACACGAAATGTGCTTAAGTTATACAGAATTATACGGAACTTAAGCATCATAGCGACATTTAGCAGTCCTTTAATGGCGGACGGTCACGTGACCTTAATAATGGCGGCGGTCAATTTATCAATTCTGGAACGGTCTATAGACCAATTATTTAACTTTCTTATAAAGTCTGAATTTTTTATAGACATTTATACCTACACTTTTTTTTGAAAAAAAAGAATGAGATTATTATTTTATTATTGGTGTTTTAAAAGAACTGTTTTAGTTTTCAACATAGAAACTTTGACAATGTCTACAAATATACAAACATAATAAATACATTTTGAAGTACTTAGACATCATGTTTATATATCATGTCAATCAGCTGAATGATTTTAAGTTGTAAAAAAGTAAAAACAAATGAGGGACATCAGGATAGTAAGTATATACCGAATTATGGTATTGAATTTATAGAAGTCATTACGGAATTATGCTAGCTCCCTTGCACTTAATTTGTTAAAAATAATCTTATATGTAAAATTTATCCTAAACCAAGATAGTTATCTTTCTTTTGCTAATTTGTTGCGACGCTATTTCGTTTCCGAATCCTTTCAGTTACCTCATTTAGGTTTAAATACTGTCTTTGTACGGAATTCCGTTAGGGCCATCGCCTTTGCATGATAAAGTATCGCATTTTCACTATCGTATTGTCGTGTTTTCACCGTCGTAATATCGTGCTATCGCGTTTTCGCCATCGTGCTTTCGTGATTTCGCGTTTTTATTATCGCATATTCGCGTTATCATCATCGTAGCTTCGCAATAATATCATCGTACCTTCGAGTCTTCATCATCGCACCTCCGATTTTTCATCATCGTACCTTCGCTATATCATTATCGTACCTTCGCGTTATCATCATAGTACTTTCTCGTTATGATGATGAAAACTTGAAGATACGATGATGATAACAGGAAAGTGCGATGATGAAAACGCAAAATCACGAAACCACGATGACGAAAACGCGATAGCACAATATTACGACGGTGAAATCGCGACAGTATGATGATGAAAATGCGATACTTTGTCGCGTTTTCATTATCGTAGTTTCGCGTTATCATAATCGTTCCTTCGCGTTTTCACCATCTTAGTGTCGCGATTTCGCGTTTTCATCATCGTACTGTCGAGTATCGCGTTTCTTATCAACTTATGCAAAGGTAATGGCCCTAACGGAATTCCGTATCTATGTTGTGGTTAATATCGTGCATAGCAATGAAAGGTATTGAAATGAATGTAAATGTCTCGAGTTTGAAAACTTAGAAATTTGATATGTTTGGATTTTATCTGTTGTATTGTCTATCTATGCACCTCCCTAGTGATTTAGTGTTTATACTTCCCCATCATTCTAGTCTCCAGCCTGCTCACGAGGTATATGTACTGACATTAATTATTGACTGACTTTTCTTCAGATTTATTAACACTAAAATGCATGACTAACGTTCCATAGTCAAACGAGTTTCAAGCATCACTGTTTTTGACATGCGCACTTGATATAAAGTGAAACTTCTGAATCAGAGCACTGAATGTACTGGCAGGGCGTGAGCCTGAAAGCAATTGTGAATTCACTGGTTCTTAAACTTAAGTAGCTTGGATTCTAGCGTCGGCTTTCCTCACATATGCATGGTCGAGTCAGTGATCACGTGCTCTTCATACATTTTTTTACGATTTTGTCAATCATTATCAATCACTATTATTTTTCTTTTAATTTTCACGCTTTTTTACCATGAGTAACAGTAATCACGCATTATACGCATGAACAAAACTCTTTTCCAGAAACCATTCCCTGAGGATTACAACCTGATTTTTCAAATAGATTGCCTAAGCTTGTTATGACACGAATGCCAACTAAAAGGCTATACATTGATTCACGCAAATGAAGCAAATATTTGTTGTCACAAAGCACGAACATTAATCAATTTAAACAAATTATAGAGAAAGGAGCTTTACCTTTCATTCTTCCATGATTTTATCCATAAAAAGCAGTCAATTTCTCAATTCACAATGCGTTAGTGTATGTGTTCTGACTAATTTAAGTGAAAGATTTGTTTGGCAGTTTATATATTCACGCATGAACGACAACATTTGAAAGCAAATGATGTAACCTGATGATGTTTACGAGAAAATAAACGATATTATACAACTAGGGGGAAATCTATAAGATCACACATGCATATCGAAATAAACTTGATTTTACTGATATGACACGGGAAGAAACTCTGCGTTGAAAATAATTCATACTCATTGCAGTGTTGCTTCCCTTATCGTGTCAGTTAAACAGCTTTAGCCCGTACTAGCGCAGTAATATTGAAACAATTTCCAGGAACAGCTTGTCATTTTCCATTACTGATAAAGAATGTTTCTACAATGTCATTAGCATTTTTATTTTTGATATGTTTGTGTGCTGTTGCATGCAATATTGTCGTGTTGATGGGTGGATTGGAGTTAATTCACCAATACAACTTAGTCTTGTTTTTTCTTATGAAAACCTGTTGGAGCAAGTGTGAGGTTTGTGCAACCTAGAACCTGGTTTAAACCCCAGTGGCAAATGTTTTGCTACGGAACCTTTCAATGCGGCATCCCCTCGGGTTCTCATTTTCGTTCATTGTTTGTGGTGTCTTTTTGTAATTGATCTATGAATAAATTTGATATGCTGTCTTTTCCTTTACCGTTTGACTGTGTGGGGAGGCTTTCTTTAATGACTGTGGGTTTTCCTGATAAGCGTTTTTTTTCTCTTTTTTTTACAAAAGAGTTATATGCAGCTGTTTTAATAACTAGAGAGGCGCAATAGAGATTACGCTTTAAGAACCTTAATGTCTGACTGACTTGAAGGAGATTTTATTTTTGTGCTGGTCAAGACAGATCTGAAGTTGGTTTTATCTGTAGGTAAGTGGCTTGATTAACAGTCTGAAGTGGTAGGTTGTGCAGGTATAAAAGCCTTGTTTAAAGCGAACAGTGATATGATAAGTATGGCACTTGTCAATGTTAAAGGACATCTTCCACTTCCGTTCTCACTCAACCAGACAATTCAGGTAACTTAGCAGCACTTAGCGGAATTTAGAACCCTGTAAACAACACAATCGTCCACAAAAAGCAGAAAAATCTTTTTTTAGCTCTGGTGACCGTGACCGCAGTGAATGGTAGAGGTTCATGTAAGGTCCCTTTATTCCAAATATCTAAAATAACAATCAATAAGTAAAGGCTCTATGAAAGCAAGTAGTAAAATCTATTATAAGACTCGGTGACATTGACCTTGACCCACTGGTCTGACCTTAAACTCGATCCATTTATCTTTAAAGGTCCATGCATGGTATTTACATATCAAATATCTTAAACATCGGTGAATAAATGAAAGTGCCATAACCAAAAGTAGAAAAATCTATTTTTAGCCTTGGTCACCTTTACTTTGATCGCAGTGAATGTTAGAGATTCATGAAAGGTGCATTTATCCAAATATGAAAAAAAAAAACATCGGCTCTAAGGAAAATACATGGTCTATGACAGATTGTAGAAAAATCTATCATTTAATAAGCCTCGTTGATTTTACCCTTGACCCAGTAACCTCAAACCCAACCCAATGGTAGAGGTTCATGCAAGGTACCTAAACACCAAATATCTTAGACATCGGTCAATAAATGAAGGCTTCATAATGAAAAGTAAACAAAATATAGTTATAGCCTTGGTGACCTTGACCTTTACTGCAGTGAATGGTAGAGGTTCATGGAAGGTACCTTAAAACCACATATATAAAATATCGGTCAAAAAATAAAGGTTCTATGACAGAAAGAAGAAACAAATATTTCAAACCTCGGTGACCTTGACCCAGTGACCTCAAACTCAATCAAGTGGTAGAACTCCATGCAAGGTACTTACATATTAAATATCTACGATATTGGTCAATAAATGAAAGTTCCATAACGAAAGGTAGAATAATCTTTCGTAGCCTTGGTGAGCTTGACTTTTACTACAGTGAATGGTGGAGGTTTATGGAAGCTTTATGGTACCTTTCAATCAAATATCTAAAATATCGGTCAATAGATAAAGGCTCTATAACAGACATTAGTAGAATCTATTATTGACCTCGATGACCTTGATCTTGACCCGGTGACCTTAAACCCACCTAAGGGTAGAAGTCTATGCAAGGAACCTACATACTAAATATATACGAGTCAGATATTTGTCAAGAAATGAAGGCTCTATGAGGTAAAGTAGTAAAACTTATTTTTTGCCTAAATGACCTTGACCCAGTTAATGGAAGAGGCTCATATAAAATAATTATGTAAAAAGTATTAGTCGGTAAATAAAGGCTCTATGACAAAAAATAGAAAAATCGATTTTTCCTCAGTGACTTTGACATTGATCCTAGTGGTCTCAAACGCCAGCCAAGAGTAAGGGTCCTTGCAAGTTACCTACATGCCAAAAGATATCTATCAGTAAATGATGCCTATCTGGGAAAAGTAGAAAATCTATTTTTAGCCCCGGTGACATTGACTTTGACCCTACTGAATGACAGAAGACCAAGCAAGGTGCCAATAGACCAAATATCTTTGATATCTGTCAATAAATAAAGGCTCTATGACGAAAAGTTGAAAAGTCTATTTTACCCTTAGTAAACCCAAGAAAAGGGTCAAATTTAACCCAATGGCAAAAATTAAAAAAAATGGTTGAAGGTCTACTAGGTCACGTTACACACAAAATATCTTAACCCTTTGTGGTTACTGACAAGAATATATTAAAGATTTTTTTCATATGCAAGATTTTAAGAAAATGAAGTGATCCCTATTTTGACCACTGCGGCATAATTTGAATAATCTTGGTAGAATACCTTTAGATGATGCTCCATGCAAATTATCTAAGCCCTAGGCCTTGTGGTTTCATAAGAGAAATTTTCCCGATAAGCCTTTATTAAAGCAGGTGACCCCGGGGCGGAGCCATTAACGACCCTAGGGATACAATTTGAAAAGCTATATCACAGACTATGTGAACCTTTATGACATATATCAAATTCCACGGCATAGTACATGTAGTTTCTGACAAAAAGACTGTTTAAATTTTCCATTTATAATCCCATGTAAAATTATGTTGCAACTGGGGCGAGGCCTATGTGAACCTAGGGCCATGATTTAAACAAACTTGGTATAGGTCCACTAAACAATGCTACATATCAAATATCTTAGCTCACAGGATTCTGGTTTCAGGGAAGAAGATTTTCAAAGTTTTCTTTACATAAGCCCAGGTCAAATCATTTGACCATCGGGCGGAGCCAATTTTGACCCTCAGGTCATGATTTGAACAAACTTGGAAGAGGTCTACTAGACAATGCTATATACCAAATATCTTAGCTCTATGCCTTTCAGTTTCGGAGAAGATTTGGTAGTTTTCACTTTTAAAATCTATTTTAGCCCCTGTGACCAAGCAACGGACTGGAGTTATTTTGACAATTTTGATAGAGTTTCATGCAAGAAACATTCCAGGCAAGTCGTATCAAATTTGGCTTAGTGGTTTAACAGAAGATGTCCTTTGAACAATTGTGGAAGACGGACGGCGGACGGACGACGAACAATCATCTATTCTTAAAGCTCACATGTGCACTGCGTGCTCAGGTGGGCTACAACAAGAGAGCATTGATGGCCTTTTTTATCGCCCACCTAAGTACAACTTCAACTACTCTCATTTACACACTAAATATCTAATCTCCAGGCCTTGTGGTTTGTGACAAGACGAATTTTATAGTTTTCACATATGTAAGTCTATATAAAACTGACCTCTGGGGTGGTGCCAGTTTTTATTTTAAACCTCGGTGACCTTGACCCAAGTGACCTTTAATCCAACTCATGAACATATGTCCATGGAACATACAAACTTAATATCTTAGATATCGGTCAATAAATGAAGACTCAGCCAGTGGTTTGTAAGATTATGAAAGTTGTGAAATCACTATCATGTAGACATGGCAAAATATGCCTCGTTTAAATCCCATACCTCTGGATCCGATGATGGGTTCAGTTTATTTCAGGAAAAGAAATATTTATAGTTAATAAATGTTTTGTGAAAGATTTGTTGAAATTGAATATAATGGAAGTCTGAAGAAAAGTTGATAAGTCTATTTTCCTAAACCCAGGGGCAGAACCAATTTTGACCTCAGGATCAAGATTTGAACAATTTGGTAGAGGTCTATGGCCATGTTTCACATCAAATATCTTAATACTAGACCTAATGGTTACTGACAAGAAGATTTTAATTTCTTTTCATATTCAAATCTTTAAACAAATCAGTTAACAACTGGAAAGGGGTTAAATTTGATCTCAGGAGCATAATTTGAACAATTTTGGTAGATAGCCTCTAGGTGATGCTCTAAGCCTTGGGCCACGTGATTTCAATGAAGAAGATTTTTCAAAGATTTGATTATATAACTCTTCAAGTGACCCCCGGGGCGAAGGCATTAATGAATCAAGGGGCATTTTTGCATAATCTTTGTAGAGGAGCTCTAGGTGAACATGTGTACCAAATATCATATTCTAAGGTACACTTGTTTAAGTCAAATTTTTTTTTAAGTTTTCTCTAAAAATCATATGTTAAATCATATTGTAGCTGGGACGGAGCCAATTCAGAACCTAGGGCCATAATTTGAACAAACTTGGTAGAGGTCTGCTAGACAATGATGCATCAATTCTTAGCCCTAGGCCATGTGGTTTCACAGAAGAAGACCTTGGAAAATGTTCCCCATAAAAACCTAAGTAAAATCAGGTTGCAGCTGGGACGCGGCCAGCTTAGATCCTACCGCCATGATTGGAACAAACTTGGAAGTGGTGTACCAGACAACGCTACAAAACCAAATATCTGAGCCCTAGGCCTTGTAGTTTCAGAGAAAAGGAGTTCCAAAATGTTCCCTATATAAGCCTATATGAACTCATACGGCCCCTGGGCCGGAGCCAATTTTGAACCCTGGGCCATGATTAAAATAAACTTTGTACAAGACCTTTAGGTGATGCTACATACCAAATATCTCAGCTCTAGGTATTGCGGTTTTAAAGAAGAAGATTTTCAAAGTTTTCATTTTTTAAATCTATTTTTACTCCTGTGGCCCAGATCTGCAATGGACTGGAACCATTTGAACTTCATGCAAGGAACATTCCAGAGACGTTTTATCAAAAGTACAATATATCTCAGATATCAATCATAAAAACTCACATGAGCTGTGCTCTGGTGAGCTAAAAGGACTCAAGTCTAAACTCAACAACTATTGACTAATTTCTCTGATTTGAATTGCATCCATACTCCTCGAGCACACTGTAGTCTCTAATCCTAAAACTCGGCTTGCGTAGGTCACATTGCACGGGAAAAGGCATTTTTTCGTAAACGCCCGTTTGGAGAATTCTGTTTAAATTCAGAATACTGTATCCCCGAAGCAGGTGCAAGCTGTACCAAGTGACACGTTCCGCAACATGGCGTCTTCATCAATCAGACAGGCATTCGTTTCATGCATAAATGTCCCGAATCACGAAAATCACAAGACTTAGTCTGAGAGTCATTAAGCTTCAAACAGACTTTCTCTAATTTAAACTGACAGATGCAGTGTAACTCTTATTGTCTCTGGTAGTTTAATCTTTTTTCTAAGATTTCTCTCAAAAGGAATTTCTTCGCTTGTTTACTTTAAGACTAATTTAAAGACTTTAGTGTAGACTTTTCGTGACACCACTTCCGGTCTCTTACGCAATAAACAGAATTTTGATATTAAATTGTTAAACAAATTCAATCCTCACATCTCAATCAAGTTTCAGATTTATTGCATAAATAAAGTCTTTAGTGGACTTTATATATTTTTGTGACAGATCCTAATCAGCTGATATTTTTTTCATTTTCAATATTATGGCAACACTTTGATAGTGATGTTTGGAGGGACAATTTGAATAATGTAAGAAGTAAAGTAAAGTGACTCTCAGATTCATTCTTGCGAACTTTCGTACATTGTGTTGGTCATATAGTGGTTCGGGGCATTTATCCATGAAAGGAATGCCTGTGGTTTTTGGTCCAATATAAAAAAAACCCGGATATAATAATAAGCACATGCACGAAGAGTAAATGTAATCAGTCATGTGACAGCACACGAAATAGAAATTTTAAACATAGGTTTTATACCGTTCGTAACGATATAGGCTATGTTGGAGAAACTACCCATTTTTTACAATCACGGAATGTTGCATTTAGTGACAATGCGTCTGCAGATTGGTATTGATAGACGTTTACACACAGATAGTTAAAATCAAATTCTTAGTCAATGACCTTCTGTGAACAAGTTGCTTTAAGGTCAGGCCATAGTTGCGAAACAAACTTATCAACTTCACTCAAGAACTTTATACCAATTTAGAATAAGGTCACTAAACTGACGTCATAGTTATGGACTTTTCTGAGGCATTCGACAGTCGACAATTTGAGGTCTAAAAATTACAATCGTAAGTTCTAAAATAACTAACTGGGTCAAAATCCTTTGTACTCAAAAGGTCGCAGTTGAAGATCACCTGTCCAGTGCACTTCCAGTCCTGTCTGGAGTCCCACAGGAGTCTGTCCTTCTTGGTATACATAAATGACTTGCCAGACTCTAACAAATTCAAAACGAGAATGTATGAGGATGATACCAACGTCTACCTTACCGTTGAGACAAACAATCATAAACTATCCGCACAAGAAGATCTCCCAAAGCTAGAAACATGGGAAAGAGTTTGGCAAACTCCCCGAAAAATGTGAAGTACTTAGAGTAAAAAATGAAAAGAACTCCCATTATTTATCCCAACAGATTACACAACATAGAATTAAAATCAAACTTCTCGGCTGAGTATTTAGGTGTGACCAATGATTTGAACAGGTCACAACATATTGAAAACGCAACCTCTAAGGAAACCTCATTCTTCCGTTTTATCCAAAGAAATGTAAAGAATGACAATATAAAAGTCAAACAAGCCGGATACACCACCAATGTTCACCCCAGTTAGAGTATAGTTCACCTGTGTGGCATCATTGGCAGAAGTCCCTCATTAAAAACCTAGAACGTGTCCAAAGGTACTAGTATGCAGTTACATATGTAATGAATGATTGTAACTACACATAGCGTTACTGATATGCTAAATACACCGAACGGCACAAACCGCCTAGTAGGAACGCATTAGACCACTCGGCCATATTAACTTTACAAAGACTTTTTATGACTTTTCACTCTATTAAAAGTGTTTGCAGTCACAATCACTGTCGTCAAGACGTTTGCTACAATGACGTCAAAACTGACCCAGCGTTTTCTTGACCGATATCCTGATTTTTATACCCATTTTCAAAAGAGGATAGACCAGAAAAGTCACCAGTCTTTGTCTATTTGCGATAAATGTAATACTTATAGACTTATAGTTGTATTCATACCCGCTCAGTACTTACTTGTCGTAAAATAAAAATTCATAATACATGTGTACATGTATACTCCATACTAAAAATTAAATTCACATAACAAATAATCAAGTTCCCAGTGGGATCCGAACCTGCACCGAAAGGCACCAACCGCACATGCTCATGGTGAGCTTTTGTGATCCCCCTCCGTCCGTCGTCGTGCGTCGTCAACAATTTCTTAAAACGACATCTCCTCTGAAATCACTGACTGCATATTAACCAAACTTTACAGGAATGATTCTTGGGTGGTTTCCTTTCAAATTTGTTCAAATGGTTCCGGTCTGTTGCATAAGTAGGTCACGGGGCCAAAAAAGATGTTTCAAAAATGCAAATTAAAAAAAATCTTCTTGTCAGAAAGTAGAAGGCCCAGAGCTTTGATATTTAATATATGACATCATCTATTGGTGTTCTACCAAAGTTGTTTAAATTATGCCCCCTGTGTCAAAATTGGCCCCGCCCCGGGGGGAGGGGGGTAATAGGTTTTCCTTATATGTATATAGTAAACACTTAAATGCATATTATGAAATTCCTGCTTCTGTCAGTACTGGTAAGGAAAAGACAACAAATTCTTTGTTGCATTTGTCTGCCTCTGAATGTCTAAAAGCTGATGTTTATGAAGGAGTTGCTTATAAATTAGCCGAGGAATTGGTTGAGGTAAAAAAAAGAAACAGAAAATTGAGGAGTATTTAGAAGAGACAATTAATGAAAATACAACATTAAATGAATCTCTACAAATCTCAAACAGGGTTTTTATTGAACAGAAAAAAGTTTTAAAACGGACATTGATAAGGTATATACTGAGAATGACTTTGACATTCTTAAAGTGAAAATGAATTAACTGGAAAAGAATAATAAAGAAAAAGATAAACAAATACAGGCGCTTTATAATATTGTTAATGAACTTGAAAATGAAATTTCTGAATTAAAAAAAATCAACAACACTGAACTTTACGATGAAAATAGCAACACATATAGTTTGAAACTACATTCATGTGTGTACTCTCTACTGAACAGTCATGTAGCATATGAAAATGTAGGTTTTGTAATTACAAGTCTATTAAAATTTGTTAATTTAAAACGAAATAATCTCCCATCTGTTGGGACAATACATAATTGGTCCATTGAGAGAGGTTTGATAGCCAAGAGACATATAACAGAAAATTCGAAAAATGAAAACTTAACTTTACACTCTGATGAAACTTCAAAATTTTCACATAAATGGGGTGCATATGCCACGCATGATGCATCACGTCAATACACTTTGTTAGGTCTCAAATAAATGGCAACCAAATCAAGTCATGACACTCTGGAAATATTTAAAGATGTTTTAACATTGACAGTGTTTCAGAAAAAGGAGCTGTGAGTAAACTGTTAACTAATATAAAAAATACTATGTCAGATCGTGCTTCAACAGAAGCTAAATTGAATGAGCTATTAGTTGAATATAGAGAAACTATTTTGCCAGATGTTGTTGAAAAATTAAAAACTGTAGATGAAGATAAAAAAATTCTCTGTTTTTTGCGGGCTCCATACACTTATTTACATGGCTGACACAGCTGAAAAATCTATTTTAGAGGTAGAAAAGCTTCATTTTGATGGTGAAATTCTTTCACATAATAGTTCTTTTGATAAATCAGGACATCCAGGTACAATCAGACTTATATGTACAGCATGCAAAGCTTTTGTACGACGTGGTGATCCAAAGAATGGTTGTCATTGAAATTTTTTGACATTCATTCCTGAATATTTGAAGGAAAACAGTTTACCCTTTCCATTACAGCCACCAAGAGGTAACAGGTTCAATATACTTTCTACAAATGCTGGTCAAATATACTTTTTTCAAAAACATATGGTGGAATTTCTAGATAAAATCCCATCTCAAATTAATACAGTATCAGTACAAAGAACATTTACCTGGAGGAAAGTACACAAACTTAGATGAGTGGAAACAAAAAGTGTTGATAAACACAACAAGTACCCAGAAAGGGTTTTTCATATGTAGATCATATTCTTACTTCAAAACCAAATATCAATACATTAACGATGGAATCTCACATTACTTTTTCATTAAACTACACTGATGAATGACTTGATAATACAATGATAATACAAATGAAATAATTGAACGGAGAAGGAAAGAGGTAAAGAATGAAAAACTGAAATTTAAACAAAGGGTATTTGTTATAAAGGCAAATCGTTTAGAGAAACAGGCTGAAGAATTTAGGAAAAGGGAGGCTTTAGAAAGGAGGAGGATAGAAAGACTTGAAAAAGAAACTAATTATATGACCTTTTATGGACTTTGGCAGTCAGAAATACAAATAAACACAGCTTTGAGTAAAATAAAGAGTCAAAAAAAAAAAAAAAAAGGAAAAAGCCTTAAAAGTATAATTACGGTTCAGGAAAAATGTATTTGAACAAAAATGTGAAGATAAAGTTTATAGTTTCAGTAAATTAGTTGATGAAAAAGAACTCAATTATCTGTAGAAAAGTTAAAGAGAAATGTCCTTACATTACTGAGTTAGTCTTTCAATTGTCCTTCACCTGATGTCCAACATTTACTTGTGGGAAAAGACATATAGCACAGGTTTATTGAAGATGGTACTTAAAAGTGATACACAGGCAGAGTAATCTCTCAGGTAAATAAGATAGGCTAATAACTATCTAAATATAAACATTTATATGCAGGACAAACTTTGTGTAGCTTTAAGGTGATTCAAAGCATTGAACTTAAAATCTCTTTTTTTGTTTTGTGTGCTGCAGGTGCCAGGTTTTCCTGAATGGTTTAATGTTATATATGATGTAGCTTAAGGTCTTCAGCGTACACGATTTATATACTGTTACAGGACGTGTACGCTGAAGTCAACGCCGTAGGGAAAGTCTACCAATAATCGTGCCAGGAATCTGACACGTTCGCATCAATTCATCAAGCATGCCATTGAGTAAAGTGAACCATATCCTGATAGAATTATATATATATTTTTACTAAGCCCAATATTAACACATAAACAACTAATTTCGAACACAAAATGCCTTTAAGTTTCCGATATGCCTTAAAATTCAGCACACCGCCGCCATCTTGCCAAAATGTTTGACCACGTGATCACGAGAATGACCTCGACGGGTTCATCAGCGCGGACGGTTAAGAAAACAATACCATGTGCTTTTAACTCCGCAACATTTGTTTACAAGTATCCAAGAGAATAATCATTGAAAGAGTGTCATAATATAGACCCAATTCTTTCTGTGACACTTGTCACTTGTCAATTTTATACATGTATAGTTTCATTACTTCTACAAACAGGTGCTGTCAAGCAGTTCGTTTACGATTTAGTCTAAAAATAGATAGTCATGTTTGTTTTCTAAGCGGTTCGTGCGGTTACGTCATACGAGATCTCGCGAAGCTTCTGACAGTAAGTCGGAGAAACTGATATTTCTCTGCGAAACAAGCAATTTAATTGTATTTATTAATATTTTTAATAGTTTAAATGGTATGAAATGATATTGAACTCATTGTTTTATCGAATAATGCACAAGATTAAGTTGTGAAAAGGGTATTTGCGAGGTAAAACGACGTTAAAAGTATGTGTGTTATTCTGGTTAGGTTTCGCAACGGGTCTGATCCAAAACTTTAATGCCGCATCATGTAAATGAACAAAATGTTAAAAAAGCGGCTTATAAAGTTTTGGAAGCCAGAACTATATATGATGGAGCTGAGGACATATACACAGCCAAGCTGGGGGAAGAATACACGGAGGGTGGTGTTGTAATAAAAATGTAACATGACTTTGGTATGGTAATAATATTGGTAGTAATTTATCTTTTAAGAAGTTGTTCTGTAGAAGGGGAGCAATACATTTGTCATCCTGAATTTTGTATCTAAGATGTTATCCTAATGATTTTCCTTCTTTACTGGCATACATGTTCACATCTGATTTACTTATATGTATGTCTTCTGTTGCTTGAAAACAGCTTAAAGAATATAAGGAAATGGAAAGACAACTTTTCAAAACCATCTTGGAAATAGAGATTTTTATTGATTCTGAGGCAAATGACTCATTGCCGTCACGGAAAATGCTCATGCTTGGGACAGTTTTGATAAACTCTTTTTGTACTGAACATTCTTGTTGAATAGAAAAATTCTTGTGGATTTTGAAACCCTCTTAAAACAGATTTTTTTAAATTTCTTTTGCATATGTACTTGTAAAAGTAATGATTTTACACATTATTACGTTAATTAGTCAGAAAAAACAACAACAAAATTTTATAATTTTGAATGAATAGAACTTTTTGTGTACTTGACTGATTTTCATAATTCTTTTAGTTATGAGTTCCTCTTTAAGAGAGCTTTTACTTGATATATAACACCAACTGTATTTTTGCACACACAAAAATTGGTCTGAATTAAAGTCGCTATCTTAGGGCAAGAAAAATTTATGGGGTGCCCCAGCAGACTCTCAGAGACAGGGTTTTAGGCAAGACAGAACCCGAGTGTGTAACAACTGGGAGAGAGCTAGTATAAAATATGTATGGTGAGGCCAAATTTTGAAACATATAAATACAATGGCAAGTTTTGGTTATTGTTATACCATGCAAACATGTACAGACATTACAACTGAATATGCAGTTAGTCTTGGTAAAAGAACCAGAGGTACCCATTAACTTAAAGGATGGATGGTTTTTGTAAACGTTGGCCAGAAGTAAAAGTCTCAAATCCAAGGAGTATTGAACATGTTAGAGCTAATGTGACAAGTGAAAAAACAGTATATTCTTATTTTGATAAGTACACTTACCAAAAATTACTTACTTGATAAACCACACAGAATATTTAATGTAGATGAAAAGGGTATTTCACTTAATCATAAACCATCCCACATTGTCTCATGTTCTACTGGACCACCTGCTGTTACTACTGGAAAAAATAAAAGCATAACCATACTAGGCTGTAGTAGTGCTGGTGGTATTGCTATACCGCCTTATTTTGTCTTTTTCCAGCCAAATGTATGCTCCCTGAAATTCTAGAAGGATCTTCTCCAGGTACTGGTGGAACTGTAACTGATTCAGGATGGTCAAATAGTTCAATATTTAGAACTTATCTTGAGGAGCAATTCCTAAAGTACTGACTTGGAGGCACTTCAGAACCTGTATTACTTCTTCTGGACGGACACAAATCCCACGTCTCTGTAGACTTGGTGTGCAAAGAGCCAGAATATTATAACTTTTGTCTTCCAGCCCACACTTCACATATATACTTCAGCCACTAGATGTAGCAGTGTTTTGCCCTTTCGACAATAATGAGTGTCATAAGTTCATGCGCTTGAATTCTGCAAACATAACTAGATACAATATCTGTCAGCTTACATGTAAAGCTAATATTAAATACTAATTCATTGTCCAGTGTAAACCTTCAGTCAGCATCCAGAAAGACTGAAATATATCCATTGGACAAATTTGCAATACCTGATGAGAGTCTTATTCCAGCTGTTGTGTTTTTGAATGATAAATCTGAGGAAAGTCAAAAGTGAAAGACCTAAACAAATTTGCCAGAAATACCATGGGTAGAATTGTGGCAAGCAAGGATATTTACAAATCAGTCTATACTTGAATCTATGAGGCAGCATTAAAAAAAACAGAAAAGTCATAAAAATATCTAATGCAAAAAAGTGTAGTTCTTTTAAAAGTAAAAAATGTTTCAAACCTGTTGAAATGGATATTCAACGAAAGCCTATATGAGAATAGATAATGATCCATCTTCAGATTCAGACACAGTTAACGAAAGTGAGCTGTGCTGTGTTTTACTTATTCTGTCAAATTACGTCAGATCCGGGTCAGTGCGCGCGCGTTTGTTAACACAGACAACATCCTTTTGAATGGAATTCAAAATAGATCAAAATGGAGATTAGAACCGTAAGTATTGATATAAAATACGTATGTATATACAATTTACCTAGTTTTACTATTCCCAAATATTCTCGTTGATTGCAATCATTTTTTTTCAATAAACTCAAATGTTTACAGCTTTCAGTAGTTTCCCAGCAGAAGTAGGTCACTATGCTTTAAAATTCTATAGTTTACGGTACGGAAAAAATAGCGTGACAAAAATTTACGGTTTCTTACAGCAAGTTTCTAAATTGATTGCTAACTGAATTTTAATTGAATATCATCTTTGTTACTCTTACATTGTTCTCTTGTATTCTGCAGTGCAATTTCTTACAGACATTATGACCCTGACCAACTAACCAAAGCAAATTTTGCTGTCACAGATGGAAAAAATGTCAACCTGCAAAACAGCAAGAGTGTTTGGAGTGCCACGATTTTCTACATTGCAAAACCGATTATTTGGCAAAGTTGATTTGAACACTGTTAAATCTGGACCACCACCTCTATTTTCATAAGAGCAGGAGGCACTCCTTGCTGGATACCTCAAGACCATGGATGAAGTTGGCTATGGATATAGTCGCCATGAAACGATTAATTTAGCAACAGACTATGCTATACAGTTGGGACTTAGAGACAGGAAGCATCCATTAATTGAAAAATGCCTGTATACTTTTTTAAGTAGATAGCCTGAACTCAAGGTGAAAAAGCCACGGTCATTAGAAGTTGCCAGGGCCAAATCAGAAACAAAAAATGCTATTGATAATTACTTTGATGAACTTGATCACATCTTGACAAAGTACAACTTGCATGATAAACCTCATAGAGTGTATAACATTGACGAGAAAGGTATTAGCACTGAAAACAAACCCCAAGGTCATTGGTGGCAAATTTTCTAAATCCCAGGCAGTAACAACCGGTAAAGGGAAAACAACAACTTTGATTGGATGTGCTAATGGTGTTGGAAATGTGATACCCCTATCTAGTTTTCCCTGGGGCAAGATTTTCAAGTAATCTGTTAGAAGGTGCTAGTGCAGGTGCTGATGGTTGTGTAACTGAGTCTGGTTGGTCAAATAGCGAAATTTTCGAAAAGTACATTAAAACACATTTGATCAAATACTTACCTGCAAGAGATTATGAGGACATCCTAGTTTTATATGATGGACATAAGAGCCATGTCACAGTACCTTTTATCCAGTAGGCAAAGTCTTAACGTATCCATTTATTTGTGCTTCCTCCACATTTCTCCCATCTTCAACCATTGCATGTCAGTGCAGTTGGGCCTTTTCAGAAGTCTTACAACTCAGCATGTCACACACACACACGCAAGAATCTGGTGTAGTTAACAGATACAATATATCTGTAGCTTGGCATGTAAAGTGCTAGACAGTACATTAACACCAGCCAACATCAAAAAAGCCTTTAGTAAAAGTGGAATTTATTCTCTCGACAAGACAGTGATCAATGATAGTCAAGTTGCACCGGCTACATCCTTTGACAAAGACCCAGTCAGACGTGATCCTGCTCTAAATGATTCTATTACCGCTGATACAACAGCTGAATCATTCTTGTTGAAGAGAGGTGGAAAAGTCCTTGAAAATGTAACAAAACAAGAAACATACTTAGCAAGATAGATTGAGAGAAATGTGTAACCGAAGATGAAATACTTGAAAAAGTCATAGAGCAAGAGACCGAATATAACAAAAAGAACAAACAGACAGAGAAATCAGGTGATAAATGTACAAATAAGAGAAACAAAAGCAAAGCAGTAGAACCTAAACCTTCAACATCAGGGACTCAATCTACTCTCCTGTGCATCGGTCGAATGTTTCACTTTCTTACCTCTGCTAAAATTCAATTTTCAGAACGATATTTTTATTTTTAGACAGGGAAATCCACAGTTACTTCTCAGCCAATCAGTGACTAGCTTACAACGAAATGTCCATACATACAATTGACAACTCAAAATGTAAACAAACAAATGTATGTCTGCATGTTACTTATGTATTTCACTTTTCAAAGTGATTATTAATATGTTTACGTAAATAAACCAGTAAAACTATCTAAAAGGTTAAAATCATGACGGTATGGTTGTTTTTAGACGTTTAATTGCTGTATTAAGATGTTTACGTAAACGCATAGTTGAAATGGGTAGACAAAATTGTCAGAAAACACCCGTCTATTGATAATTTTTGGAATCACATGATCGTTTAAACCAGTGAAAAATGGTTTAAAGATTTTTCGGTTTTGGGGATATTGGTGCACTTTCATTGGTTGCTTAAACGTTCATTGTGAAGGTCAATATCATAGGCCTAAATCTACTCTTATTAAAGCAGCGGTGTGAAGTAACGGTAGTGTATGCATTTAGCTGCTGAGGGACCGTAGGACTCAATCCAAAAAACGTGAAGTATCTTACAATGAGATTTTTTCCAGTTCTGAGGATGAGTCAGATGTGGATGAATCCAGCAAGTGTACTATTTGCAAAAGGTTTCCTCCAGATTCATCAAGTATAGTTTTAAAGGTTTTAAGGAGAGGTGACGCTTTCCTTTGATAAATTGTAACATATAAATCAACTAGTAGTCAAAACATTTGTAAATATGTTTATTTTTAGTAAAAACATTTTAGGACAGTTCCCATTACTAAAAAAAGTTTAAAGTTACTGTTTCTGAAAACATTATTTACGTGTCACGCAAACTTTTTTGTGATGTGTTCTATTTGTAAATCCGCCGAAAATTGGTCACAGTGATTTCCCTTGGAGGAAGTTGTATATGGCATTCTGAAAAGCATAAAGAAAACAAAAATGAAGGCCAGTGAACTTGATTTAAAAATACTTTTCGCCGTTGGTTTATGAGATACTTTGTTGAATCTGATGTAAAAAAGAGTTAAATATTGATTAAATATTAATCATGTTGTGATAAACCGTTAGACCGCCAGAAACTGGTTGTACCGAGATACCTTTTTCCTCATTTATGTCTTCAGAATCGTGAAATGCTTGCATTAAATCGAATACACTCGTGAGCTGCGCAAGTGTCTTTTCCGCACGGAAGGTATGAGAAGGCAAAAATGAATAAAAAAAATATGGGAATAACACATTAACACTGGTAGCCATGTTGCTGCACTTGACAGATCTATGACATCATCAAATTTACGTCACTGATGACATCACAAATAATTAAGTATAATATCAAGGTTGGATTAGTGATTGAGTACATTAGAACAGAAAAACAAAATGGCCGATTTGGTTTTGAAACGAAGAGTGTTTATGTATTCAAACGAATTTTTATATCAACTTAGTTATCAAAATTCATAACGAAATAAATTAGATTTCCTACATCTTCTCCAAACAAAATGACCAGAGGACCCGTGTCTCTATGGAAATTATCCTGTTCTTCAATTTACTGGGACTATAATCTTGAGAATTATTATCAGGTCTGCAAAGAGGCACGCGACCTTTTTAAACTAAAGTATCCATGAATATTAAAAAGACTAGCTTTGCACTGCGTGTTCTCTTTGAAAAACATAACTGAGGCTTCTATCTGTGGCAATTAAGGCCTCTCCTGGCGGCATATCAGGCCTCTACCTGAGGTATTTAAGCTTCTAAGCTTCTGTTGTAATTTAGCCCTATACTTGTCGTATTTTTGTCTCCATCTGAGGCATTTTAGGTATCTACGCATGGTATCTTATGTTTGGTAATTTAGACTTCTACCTGTGGAATTTTAGGTCTTTTCATGTGGTATTTTAGGCTTTTACCTGTAGTATTTCAAGCATCTACCTGTGGTATTTTAAGCTTATACCTGTTTTTAGGTTTCTTTCTGTACGATTTCAGGCCTCTTCCTGTGGTATTTTATGCCTCTTCTACTACTGATGTTACTGACAGTAATGCAGCCGACAAACTGAGAGTTCTCTGGTCATTATACAAGAGGAGAATCGATTTATGTACTTCTCTTGTGTCTTCGCCAGTTCCAATTACCTTTTTAACAGATTTAACTAGACCATTATAAAAGACTTAAACCTTATTCCTATTTACTCAGTGGGAATAAAAACATGTTTTCACTGAGTTTATTTAAGAAGTAAGATTGGTGATATGTTTTTCAAAGAGAACACGCAGTGCAAAGCTAGTCTTTTTAATATTTATACATCATTTTGTTTGAAGAAGATGTATGAAATCTAAATTATTTCGTTCTGAAATTTTGATAACTAAGTTGAACATTAGAGTCTACCTATTTAAAAAAAAGTAAATTTAGTTTTAGAAGAACCAAAAATTATTTCTTCTAAAATTCCTGTGATTATCAAGTGACGAAATTTGATATAAAGAAAAACACTTTCATTCAATAATGTATGCTTTCATTTTCTAATAAAAGTTCATTATTTGTATTCATTTAGTGTCAGCCATGGTCAGTTAATTCAACAAGTTGGCTGCTTAAAAAAGCATCCAATGGGTTATGCTAAATAATTGAATTTTACATATGATCAAATCTTTATGCAACTTTCCTTGCGATATTGATAGTTGTCCTCTTCCTTTAATATTTGTCTCTGTTAGTAAATTTGTCAGTGTGCGAACAAAGCAAGTAATTTTTTTAGAATATATAGTACGAGTACAGGATATAATGAATACACTGTGAAAATATAAAAAATAAAATCTTTGAGAACTCGAGACAACTACAATCATCTATTTTAGAAAAAATTGGGTATCGTAAATAGAGCTAAAGAGAGAAAATTAAAAAGGGAACAGCATAACAATTTTATATTTTATAAGACTAACATTTCCAGCGAGCATTATATATTTACTAAGACATTTGAAATGAAACTACTGTATTTGGCATTTTTGTTGTCACATTTCAACAAACCGGTATCCTGCAGAACCAGTGGTAATGCACTGAACTGATATTCCAGGGGTCCTATATATTAGTGCTATACACTGAGCATGCAAAAGAACCAGAGGCGTCATTGAAATGAGATGCTTTATTGTCTTGCACTATACCCAACATCCCAAAAAAGCTAACCTCTCTATGGGACGCGGTCAAATGGTCAACACGTACCGACGAGAAATAAACTCAAAAGATAAAGGAGTATACAGTTAATTTAGCAACGCTCACATCACCTGCTGACATTATATGCATTTTCTGAATTCTACGAAATTGTTCAAATTGTTGAAGTTGTAAACATTCATTTAAATGAGGCTTCGTTTAAAAATATCAAATCTAATGTTTTATATCAAATGATTTTAGTGTGAAACATGTTTCTACGGTAAAACAGTTGCGAAAATCCTAAAGTTTGAATTGTAAGTCTGTTTTTTGTGTGCAGTAAATAGATTTCAATTTTATTTCTGTCGTTTTTAAAAATTATGCAAAATTATATGTAAATTACAATCAATTTCTCTGTTGAATTTAAACACATCATTTACCTAAAAACACAAACATATATTTGCCACTCACAATGATACAATCAGATTCAATACATTGAATGCTGCTTCGATAATCATATGATTGCACATTGTTAAAACTAGGGTCGCAAATAAGACCGCAAATAAGATCACAGGGCCGCAGAATAAGGATGTCATAAAAACCTCGGATCTAAACGCTCTGCTTCATATCCTTTTTCAATAGACGCTCTGTCGCATTTTGAAAACTCGCCAATATAATGGGTGATGCCCCAATTTTTTTTAAATGAAAAACGTGTGTGGACTTAAATAATAACTTACGTATTTAAGAGGCAGTCTAACACGCCATCAAAGATACCGTGCATTTTCGTTTTGTACTTTTGAGGAGTTTTACTTCAGTTGCAAGCTCAGAATACAGCTGTTTTGACGTCATTTATCACCATGACGTCGAAACTGACGCGAGGCTTATCTATTTTACGATAAAGTAAAGATCCCGTAATCCGGTAGGCTGGCGGAAGAAGTCATTTATTCAATTATCATTGTGGATTGGCATTTTTGTTTAGTGTACTCAAGTGTAATTAAGTGAAAAGTATTTTCGACTACTTTTGGTTTTCTTTGAATAACTTTCAAATTAATTATGATTATCTTATTTTTTAGTAATAAATAAATGGATAAATAAATAAATACAATGTAAATGAATGAATGAATGAACAGTAGTTTACATCTGACTCAACCTGGAACAATTATCATCCTAAATGAATTATCCAAAAACTTATTTGAATTTTCTTATCATTTGATTTGTGTCCGGTTTCCTTGTTTTCCTAAACTTGTGCATTCTGCACAGAGCCAAGAATATCTCACGGAAACGTACAGGGTGCAGATTTAACTCGTAACAGACACTGCATGTCATACCTCATTTAACACTATCCAGATGAAAGAAATAGATTAACAATTTTCCCCCTATGGAACAACAAACGACACTCCTGACAAACTTAATCTGCGCTGTTACGGAAACCGCGACAACATCTACTGTATACACTACTTTTATGAAAATATAAATAATGTTTTACCATGAACTTCCGGTAACATATGATTTATATAAGCCCTATATTAGGAACATCCGGTTAAGTTCAGTTATGTTGATGCATGATTTTGTTCACAAATAAAAAATTCTTTCTCATAACAAAATGCATCCATCCATAGGAACTGTGCTGAACTTTGTATTCTGGCACACATTTTCTTATTTTCTGAATTGTTTTTTGGTCGACCTTGTTGCAAATACATGCTGTCTAGAGGCATCTTTTCCCTGTTTAAGAACCGCATCACGTTTTCAGTTGTACCCAATGAAATTTCGTTTGAACCATCGGTCCAGTAATTATATTTGTCGAATTCTGAAATGAGTATACGCAATATAATTATGTGTAAATTTTCGACAAAAATATAATAATGAATAACAAGAGCTGGGCAGAGAAATATATGCCCGAAGTATAGGTTTCGCTCTATAGGTCCCTGTGAAATTAACCTTTGACCTATGGAATCTAAAAACAATAGGGTTCTTCTAATACAACTATCCTATAAAGTTTGAAGGCTCTGGGTGTAATGGCACTACAGTTACTCTGCAGAAATACTTTCACCCCACAGGTCCCTGTGACCCTGACCTTTGACATACTAGCCCCAAAAACAACATGGTTCTTTTATTTAGTAAAGGCAATCATCATATGAAGTTTGAAGGCTTTGGGTGAAATGGTACCCCTGGTATTGAGTGAAAACAGTTTTCACTCTAGAGGTTCCTCTGACCCAGACCTTTGACCTACTGACCCAAAAAGCAAAGGGTTTTTTTCTACTTAATAAGGGCAATAACCCTGTGAAGTTTGAATGTAAAACATGTGACCCCTTGGGCGGGGCCAGTTTTGACCAAGGGGCCATGATTTGAACAATCTTGGTAGAGGTCCACTAGACAATGGTCAACACATAATTTCTAAGCTCCATGCCTTGTAGTTTCTTACAAGAAGATTTTTAAAGTTTTCCCTATATAACTCTATGTAAATCAAGTAAGCCCTAGGCGGGGTCAGTTCTCACCCCTGGGTCATAATTTGAACAATCTTTGTAGAGGTCCATTAGATGATGCCTCATACCAAATATCTAAGTTCCAGGCCTTGCAGTTTGTGACAAGAAGATTTTTCAAGTTTTTTGCTATATAACTCTATGTAAAACATGTGACCCCTTGGGCGGAGCCAGTCTTGACCCAGGGGCCATGATTTGAACAATCTTGGTAGAGGTCTACTAGACAATGCTCAACACCAAATATCTAAGCTCCATGCCTTGTAGTTTCTTACAAGAAGATTATTAAAGTTTCCTTATATAACGCTATGTAAATCAAGTAAGCCCTGGGCGGGGTCAGTTCTCACCCCAGGGTCATGATTTGAACAATCTTTGTAGAGGTCCACTGGATGTTGCCTCATACCAAATATCTAAGCTCCAGGCCTTGCAGTTTGTGACAAGGAGATTTTTAAAGAATTTACTATAGAACTCTATGTAAAACATGTGACCCCTTGGGCGGAGCCAATTTTGATCCAGGGGCCGTGATTTGAACATTCTTGGTAGAGGTCTACAAGACAATGCTCAACACCAAATATCTAAGCTCCATGCCTTGCGGTTTCTTACAAGAAGATAATTAAAGTTTTCCCTATATAACTCTATGTAAATCAAGTGACCCCAGGGCGGGTCCAGTTCTGACCCCAGGGGCATAATTTGAACAATTTTGGTAGAGGTCCACTAGATGATGCCTCATACCAAATATCTAAGCTCCAGGCCTTGTGGTTTCAGACAAGAAGATTTTCAAAGTTTTTCCTTTAAGTTGCCATAGCAACCAGAGTTCTGCATGGAATTGAATTCTTTGAACAACTTTGGAAGAGCTTCATGCAAGGAACATCCCATGCAAGTTTCATTGAATTTGGCCCAGTGGTTTTATAGGAGATGTCGTTTGAATGAAAATTGTTGACGCCTCACGACGCACGACGCACACCGGACATTGGGGTATGACAAAAGCTCACCCTGGCACTTTGTGCCAGGTGAGCTAACAATGGCCCTAAAGAGCTCACCTGGATTCAAAGATGAAAGAAATTTTTATGAATTTCATTGCCATTGCTCCAAAAACAAAAAAAGTAGGTCAGTAGGTCAAAATATAGGTCATGAGATGACATTTTTGAAATCGGAACGCAATGATGTACACAGAGTCTAAATTTGATTGCCGTAGCTTTAAAACAAAAAAGTAGGTTAGTAGGTCAAAAATATAGGTCATGCGATGACGTTTTGGAAATCGGAACAAAAAACTGTACATATGGTCCAAATTTCATTGCCATAGCTCCAAAAACAAAAAGTAGGTCAGTAGGTCAAAAATTAAGGTCATGCGATGACATTTTTGAAATCGAAACGAAAAACTGTGCACATGGTCCAAATTTCATTGTTGCAGCTAAAAAACAAAAAAGTAGGTCAGTAGGTCAAAAATATAGGTCATGCTATGAAGTTTTCGAAATCATGTTGAAAAACTGTACAAATGGTCCAAATTTTATTGCCATGGTGAAAAACTAAAAAAATGAGAAGAGAAAATTTGGGCGGGGTGGGGGGAGGGATTGACCTCAAGGGGAGGGGGGGGATGACCCCACTGTGGTCACAGGGCATACTACCAAATATCTAAGCTCCAGGCCTTGCAGTTTGTGACAAGAAGATTTTTAAAGTTTTTTGCTATATAACTCTATGTAAAACATGTGACACCTTGGTCGGGGCCAGTTTTGACCCAGGGGCCATGATTTGAACAATCTTGGTAGACAATGGTCAACACATAATTTCTAAGCTCCATGCCTTGTAGTTTCTTACAAGAAGATTTTACAAGTTTTCCCTATATAACTCTATGTAAATCAAGTAAGCCGTAGGCAGGGTTAGTTCTCACCCCAGGGTCATAATTTGAACAATCTTTGTAGAGGTCCATTAGATGATGCCTCATACCAAATATCTAAGCTCCAGGCCTTGCAGTTTGTGACAAGAAGATTTTTAAAGAATTTACTATAGAACTCTATGTAAAACATGTGACCCCTTGGGCGGAGCCAATTTTGACCCAGGGGCCATGATTTGAACAATCTTGGTAGAGGTCTACAAGACAATGCTCAACACCAAAAATCTAAGCTCCATGCCTTGCCGTTTCTTACAAGAAGATTTTTAAAGTTTTCCCTATATAACTCTTTGTAAATCAAGTGACCCCCAGGGCGGGGCCAGTTCTGACCCCAGGGGCATAATTTGAATAATCTTGGTAGAGGTGATGCCTCATACCAAATATCTAAGCTCCAGGCCTTTTGGTTTTAGACATGAAGATTTTCAAAGTTTTTCCTTTAAGTTGCCATAGCAACCAGAGTTCTGCATGGAATTGAATTCTTTGAACAACTTTGGAAGAGCTTCATGCAAGGAACATCCCATGCAAGTTTCATTGAATTTGGCCCAGTGGTTTCAGAGGAGATGTTGTTTGAATGAAAATTGTTGACGCCTCACAACGCACACCGGACATTGGGGTATGACTAAAGCTCACTCGTGCACTTTGTAGGACAGATCTCCATATACTTCGTAAAATCAAGCTAAAAAGTGCCCATTGGAACTTTGAAGGGTAATGTTAAACTACAGGCCTTGTTACGCTAGGGATTCCCTAGTTAGAACTTGGAGGGCATGATGGTATATTTTCGGATAAAATCGTTTTTGTTGTTACAGATGGGAGTTTTGTAAGGCAACAGAATACTAACTTGTATCAATTCCTACATCATTTCTTTGCCTTGAATACTTTTCTAGGCAGAAAAATCTCATAGCCATTCATTCTCTTTTATATTTTCAGTCTTGCTTATCTGTAAAAGCTCAATCACAAGTTAATAATTCGCCAACCAAATACTTCTTCTTCAATACTCCCACCAATTGATCTCTGAATGTACTGAGAGGTCGGGGACATAGTTAGAATAGTTAGTTAAATAAAACCACTATCGCAGACAATCACAATACATTTCTCAAAAGATGACAAGACAAATGTGTTCCTTATTAAATTAATTTTTATTTGTTTAATCATTGCATCTATATCATAAACCAAATAATTCATTTAACAATTAACAGAGAAAATTTCATTACAAAAAAAAAACATGGAACAGAAAACAACAGCTTCTTACTGGCACAATAAACTGAAGATACCGTGCATTTAAAATACAGCAAACTTGTTTACTGACACATTCATTTTCTTATTTTCATTCACACTACACGTATTACATTATTTGCTAAGATTCAATTCAGTTGTATGATTACATCCAAGATTATATTTGCAAGGGAATAGCACAGACTTAAAGGGTAGTGTAGCCACTTGATCATGCTTCCATGGAAAATATTTTACACTATAGATATTAAAACTGACATATTTATGGAGCTTAAAAAATACCAAATATTAAAATACCCATGAACACCACACTCCTACAGTTTTTTTGTTGATTAGGGATTTTTTTATTCTAGAAAAAAGTGTGAGCCAAACAGAAGCTACACTGGTCACTTGACATGATACTGTATGTCACATGTTATATTTAATCCGATATCCTTTTGTTTAATCCCGTGATGGCTTGGACTGTACCTTAAAAAATTTCCATTTCTGAATCATCACCCTTAACAGAGAAACACTACACTTCCCACCAAAGAAAGGTTACAACAAATCAGTGAAGGCACTCCAACAAACAAGCAGGCAATGATGGCAGGTAAAACACAATGCATGAGTAAAACATCTCTTAATACAGCTGAAGAAATGTGCTTCTTCAAACTGGCAACTGACCTGATCATTCATTTGCTCAATGACTCTTTCATTATCTGTGTATAATATCTTTCTTTCTTCCCCTGTAAAAATAACAAAAGTCAGAGGGATGTATTTGCAGTGTACTGCAGTTTTGTTCTCTCACTTTTCCCCTGATCAAGTTTCAACTGAGGTAAGAACTATAGTATAGAACTATATTTAAAAAATCATTATAATATATCCAAGAATGTAAGCCACAAGGCCATAAAAATTAAAAAGACTTTTGTCTAGCAAACAACAATAAAATAATTCCATATAATATCCTCTCCAAAGGAAATATTATTTCTGTTTCTGTAAATTTTGAAGGAATGTTTTCAATTCTAACAACATCATTTTAATTGAGGTTTAACACCATATTCAGCCTCATTCCAGTCATAAATCAGGGTCAGTCCACCTTACAAGTGTTCCTGGGTATCCAACCAGTTTACTAACAAATCTCTCCATAGATGACTGACTGTTTCTTCTCTTTAACAGAGGTGAGGGACAAACCTTTAGATGCATAGTCCTAGCTCAATTATCACAGAGAAATTATGGGCCCTGGTGGAGGTTTGAACCCAGAAACCCTGGATTGACAATCCAATGATCTTCCAACTGAACTAGCAGGGTTAGTCAAATAACTAATGATTACAATTTAAAACATATAGCGATCTGCAGTAGATTTCCACATTTGAAACAATTTTGCTCAAGGCTCACGAGTTACTGCTAGATGGTAGTATACATCAGTTCTTGGCTACCTTATTCTGACAAGATTTTTAAGTTTTCTAAGTCATTAGCGACGAGCCAATGACTATCTTTACATGTGTGATAAATGATCTTACAGCTAGATGACAGAAATTTTGGAAGCAGTCACTGGCTGTTTTTAAATTATTTGGGTCAATGCTTTTTCGGGGGTGGGGGGGGGGGGATTGATTAAATATCATCTTAGGCCTGGTATGCATTCTAACAAATTCACATGATAACAATCAACTGTACAGACATAGAAACGGACTCAGTGTGAAAAAACAATTCTTTACCTTCTTGCTTGTAAGATAATTATAAATAATTATAACAATACGTTAAAATGGTGATATATTTAGGATCTAAGTTAAGTTCCTAGTACCTGTAGCTGGATTTAGGTATCAGGTTCTCATTTTTTCACTTACAACATAGAACTCTAACCTCCAATCTGTATGTATCTGCATGTATAATCTTTGTAGCCTTTCAACTGACATTTTTAGTTCATTCTGTTCTCTTTACAAACTCTACCAGCCCAAATAACATTTAATACTTACAGCATGTTAATATTTTTTTTTCAATAATCTGAATGTCTATACTGGCTTATTACAACTTAAATGCATCTGAAGGGAAAAAAATATGAAACAAATGCATCCTGTCTAAATAAATTATACTGACTAATGCAAGACAGAAAAATATTGTAAATCTAAATAAAATATTCACATAATATGATAAAAATGTTACATATATTTATTCCTACAAAATTTAACACAATAAATCATACACTACCTTTTACACAGAATCATTCACAGATTGCACTTGGATTTAAAATAGCACCACAACCAATTAAGAACAATTAATGTAAATTAAAAGGTCATGACATGAATAATCTTTGGATACATGTATTTAGGTCTTCCTAGCGTCCATCAAAAAAAATTATGGCAAGCTTACACATCTGATTACAAGAAACTTTTGATTTTTCTATGTAAGAACAGAAATAATAAAAAACAACAGAAAAAATAACCAATAGATTGAAGGCACTCTAAATGCTGTAAGCAATTACTTCAATACAGTTCTGCCTATTTTCAAACTTTAACAAGAATGACAGATATCAAACCAATGTTAAAATGATATTAAAAAGCCATCTATTTAACTTACAAGACTTAACAAGGCTAAGTAACATATAAGTACATAAAACCATACATTGTAATGTCACAATGTGTTTTGTTACAAATGCAGCATAATGATCTAAACACAGAATCAATGCAACACCTCTGTGTGTACTGTAACAAAAATGTAATATGATAAAATGATAAATAACTAATGGAATAATGCAGTATTTCTGTGGTTACATTTGTTACACGAAATGATTTCTAATCAATGGAATGACACGATGTCTCTATGGTTACAAATAACACACCATGAAAGGATATAGAACTATTGGAATGGCATGATGTCGGTGGTTAGAAAAGAAAGGTGTCAATGATGCATTACTCAACAAATGACATGTCTTTTTTTATTGTATTTAACTTGATGAACATTTTATTATGACATCTGTTACAACTGTTAGAGGATTAAAGAATGGTCAAAGAAGAACACAATGTCAGTTATTATAAATAAAAATCAGTGAAACAAAAATTTTGTAACTAATGAAGAACCCAACATGTCTCTTCTCACAACTGTGCTATGACAAAAATCAAATGATACATTCAATGCAACATCATGTCTTTAGTTACTCATGTAACATGATGACCCTACTCAACTAGCAAATATGAGGAATTTACATCTCTTACCAAAAAAAGTTTGGTTTAATTACATTAAAATACAACCTTTTAGCAGCTAGTCATATCAGGCAGGCAGTTTATGTAACCATTGTTCCTGAGAATACCAGTACTGGGCTCCCATTATCCATAAGGAACTACAAACTTTCTCACATTAATGGTTATGGTCAGTAGTGGGTCTTGGACCCATGACCATCCATCAGTGAGAGGGTAAGTGATTTAAACTCAGAGACTTTAACCACTTGACCATAGAGACGAGTCCTGTCTAAATATAGTCTGAGAAGCAAAAAGTGTTACCAAATCATTATTAACTAAACGCTTGTTTATAATCCTAACAAAAGGTAACCTTACTGAAAGACTGCTTTAGTATACAAATGCAGTTCTAATTCAGCTGTGCCATACTGAGATGGTGGTCAGTGTAGCAAAAAGGACTGGTAATCATCTGCAGCTCTCACAAAAATTTACAAAAACAAGCATTCGTGTCAAAGTAGTTATGTATTTAGGTATAAAAATGACTTTGAATAAAATTAAGAATCTCAATCAATCAAAAAGTGAACAAATTAAAACAAAAATCACATAACCAACATCAACCTTAGGTTATACATGTACATACCTTCTGTAAGTTTTATGAAATTACACATTGCAGTTAACAACGAAAATGATTTCATAAGTATAAAAATGTGATACACAGAAAACTCCAAAATCTATATGCCCTGCCAAATGGTGGTCATGAAAGGTGGGGGACAGCTACAATTCCACAGTTAACCAATGATCATTTACTTAACTAAAACCTTGCCCAAAAATTAAACTTTTTTTTTAACAATAGCAACCACAAGAAAACACCCCTAAAAACTTATTCATCAGCAGTGAAGTATATTAATGCAATGGTTATATTTCTGTTGAGATCCTTATGTGATTTTACTGGATTTCTTTGATCACGTCATACTCTACATATCTGTCTCTTTTTTCCCCAATAATGAAAGATATGTTGTCAAACTGAACTGAGAATATGAAGGGTTGTCAAGACTATGATGAATATATTGTTAAATTTAATAACAGGGTTGAATAATATGTTAAGCTTTCTTGTGATAACAGTCACCAGTTCATGACAAAGAGCTTTATCATACAGATTCTTAAAACTTCAGTGCAGACAAATGTAAAGATGAAAATAAGAGATACTTTTGCATAAAGAACATATAATAAATAGTAACGTTCATAAAATATGTAAACTGCTAAGGAAGGTTTAAGTTTGATTCAGGTTTGCTTGTAAAATACATAAAAGGAACAATGATGATTTTTTTAACAATAAAGAAAGACATTACATGGTAAAAAAGTAAATTTTAAAACTGCATTGGTATGACACATTGTGTTATTAATCTGCGCACTGTACAGATGTATGTATAAAAGTAATACTTATATATACCATTTTCTTGATGTTATCTTACTTTAACAAGAGGTTCATGATGGCTACAGAGCACTCACCTGAGAACAAAGGGCAACAAAATGCTTGAAAAAGTTTGTCTATGAAAGTCTATGAGAAACATCTGATAAAAAGTGACCCCATGGAGCAAATTTTCAATAATCTTTGTACAGGTAATGCTTCAAACCAAATATCAGAACACCGTGCCTTGTGGGGTCAGACAGGAAGAACTTTCAAAACTTCTTATATATTTCTATGAAAAACGTAACCTCCAGAGTGAAGCTAATGATAACATAATCTGAGTAATATTGGTTGAGTGCCATTACACAATGCTACATATCAAATTTCAAAAGTTTCAGAATTATGATTTTTGGAGAGAAGACTTTTAAAAAGTTTGTCTATATAAGGCTATGTAAAACATCTGACTCCTGGGGTGGTGCTAAAAAAACAACCTGGAGGGCAAAGTTGGAACAATCTTGGAAGTGGTCTACCATACAATGGTTTGTGCAAAATTTAAGAAAATCTAGGCCTTGAGGTTTCATAAAACAGGAATTTTAAAGATTTTCATATATATAGTTTTTTGCAAACATGAGACCCCTGGGGTGTGGCCAACAGTGTCTCCAAGGACATGATTTGAACATTTTTGGTAAAAGCCTACTAGACAATGCTACACGTAAAATATTATATTTTGAAAAGAAGATTTTTCAAAAGTTTTCATCTTATTCCTTAGAAACCAGAGATCTGTACAGAATGGAATGTTTGTAAGATTTCTGGTACAGCTTCATGCAAGGAACATCCCTGCCAACTTTCATAAACTTTACCAAGAGGTTTAGGAAGAGATGGTGTTGAATGTAAAAGCTGATGACAGACAATGGGCGCTCACAACTGTGCTCAGGTGAGCTAAAAAGCAAACAGCTAACTAAATAAAACTAATATACAAAAACTTCAAAGTAGTGGTAGATAAACAGATGAACTGAAACTCAGCATTTTATTGCATGAACTTCAAATTTAAAATCTTAGAAATTTAAAAAAAAATGCATCAAAAGTACTTGCTGCATCCAGACAAAACTACAGCAACTTTTGCAAAACAAGGGATATCTATAAACATCTTATAAATATCTCCTTCATGATAGAGTTTATGATGACTGCCTAAAAAAAAAATAATACAAAAAATGCATATTTATGACACTTTACATTTCCAACTTTAAACAATCAAAACCATTTTTAATTATCACGTTTAAGAACCATTTTCAACAAATTTTCTTTTTTCTGAGGTTCTGTGTATTTGGAATTGCTAGGAATTTTCTGCTTGTTAATGTCTGAAATACCTGTATCTGCTATACCTTTGTCTGTTTCAACATCAAGGTTTATTGTAATAGCTTTCTTATTATTGTCTATTTTCTCTCTACCATCAATTTTTAAATTTTCTTCATTAAAATTGTCATTTTCTAAATCTATTTTATCATTATTAACATTCTCTTGATCTCTTTTGTCATAACCTTCATTTTCTTCATCTCTTTTAACATATTCTATATTTTCTTGACTGTCATAGTTATTTTCTATATCATCATCTATATATATCTTGGCTTGAACTTTCCTTTTCCTATCCAAACTCTTTTCTGTATCATTAGAGTCACTTCCCTTGACCTCTAACTCACCTCCCTCAGGCTTAAATGTACTCGTAGCATAATCTCCCTTTGACATAGGTTTACCTCCCTTTGCTTCAGTTGCACTACATTCTTGTTTAATAATTGTGCTGTAGCCATATGGCTTCAGGTGATAAACAAGATACTCAAGTACATACATCATGTTAGGTGACACATAGTGGAAACTGATAGCATAATCACTACAGCAGTCAGGGCCCTACAACAACAACAACAGAACTAACTATCAGGAAAAAAATGATATCAAACAAAAAATCTATTAAAAAAAATATATAACATAGCAGCAGTAGTAAATTATCATTTTTTTAGCAGATATTGTCATATATAAAATAAGAAATGTTTTTCTTGCCAGGAAAATCAATTCACACTCTAATGCTTGCATGCCACTGCCGACCTTTGATAATTACTTAGGTCAATGCACCCTTGACCGTCATTAAAACTAACAACCTAGTAGTCAGTGGCAAATTATCAAACCATGAATATAAACAAGAGCTCTTGAACCATGACCTTGAATTAATTCATACTTAGGTTAATGCAGCATTTACCTTTGACTTAGGAGCGGATGTGGTCCAGTGGTAACGCGCTGGACTGGTATACCAGGGGTCCCCGAGTTCGATCCCCCGCTCCTCCATTAACATTACTTATAGTCTTTCGGATGTGACGTTAAACCGAGGTCCCATGTATCAGTGCTATACACTGAGTATGTAAAAGAACCAGGGGTCTCTGGAATGGGATGCTTTCTGTATCTTGCACTACCACCATAACATAAAATAACTAATCTCTTCAGGGGGCGTCGGTCATATGGGCAACCGGTATCGACGGTAAATAAGCTCAAATAGATAGATAGACCTTTGACATAATTCAAACAAAGTGAATTGAGCCAAGTTATTAATCTGAGTAAATTCCAACTTCTTTGAAAAATGACCCGGAAGTCAATTAAGTATCAGTACATACTTCTAAATGATTCCTATTTGAGTAGCGACTTAAAGATTTCCAAACTTATATACTTGATTTGTACTTTTGTAAGAATGTTTACCTCTTTTGCTGGATGGTAATTGTATGACCAGTACCACATGTCTTTTGGCAGAATGCCAGGAATTAAGTGGTGCTCTGGGACAAATGGATGGAAACGTTCCCGCTGTAACTCATCCCGCGAGTCTCCTGGTTTTACATCTGCCGCAGCCAGACATTTGCCCATTTCCAAATCCTCGGCCCCACCACTATCTTGTCTACACTTGCTGGGTTCATTCTGTATTTTGTTGAATCTCTGAAGTTAAAAATGACTGCATCATCAAAATGATAAGAATGGTTTTTACAAATAGAGTATGTTTTATACTACAGTTCTATTTTTTTGTTGGATTTTATCGAAACATCAAAACTTTTTTTAAAATAAACTGATTTTAAAATGAAACCTCTTTTCATATTATCTGATGTTTTTTTATGCTTACTGAACAGTGCCAAGTGTTGTTAAGATGTCTTTTTTTCAAACAACACATTAAGCTCCTGTTAGGACTCCTACCCAGGACCTTATGTACCAGAGGTGAATGGTGTAACCACTAAGCTATCAAGGCCCTCTTAAAACTTTTCATCATTTCCTTCTTTAAGTTAAAAAAAAAAAAAGATTGAAAACTTGCAAACTTTACTGCAACAGTGAATAAGAGTTTACAGTGTTAATAAAACAAGGCATTAAAAATGTACTTTTTTCATGTACAGTAACCTTGTAGTTTGACAATGAAATTTTCATTACAATAACTGGGTAATATATACAAACCAACAGTGCTTCTTTACTCAGGACATAACCAGCTCCACCTGACATGTACCCATTTTTTACATACGGTTTAAAATGTCGACCATAGAAAACAGGTGTGTTGGGATCCACATCTTTTAACATGTACCTGCGATGACAGAAAAAATGACAAACATCTGTTCCATAACGACACTTGAAATGTGATCAATCACAACAGAAAAATATTACAGTGTAATATGAAAACATATTTCTGTCCCTTCCATACTTTTTGCTACAAAAGCTGTATGTGATACAATGAAAAGATGAACAAAGTCTTTGAAACAATTAGCAGGTTAAAGCATTGTTTCTCAACTGCATGTATGTAATCTATAAAACTGTAATTAAATTCCAGGAAAGTACAAATGGATTTGAACATTACTGCAGTGTTTACTGGCTACTGCAATGTTTACTGGCTACTGCAATGTCCTTGCTGTTTCAGATAGTTTTCAAAAACTTAGACAGCAGTAAACAGGTGTAGCACTCTTCTTTGTTTAGCACCTAAAACTGACCCAACTTCCTACTATAAATTAAAGCATCGTTTGAATTATAAGAATGCTTTTCACAAAATCTGAAAAATGGTGACTTCCCATTTTTTTTCCTTATCACACTTACCTAAGATTTTCCAAAATGACATATGTATCATCATCACTTTTCATGAACCAGTCTGCCTGATCAAAATAACGATCATGAACATATCTGAAGGCAGCTTTTGTTTTTGCCCAAAGACTGTCCCGCCCTTCAGGTACCTTCAGATTAACAGCTGGCAAGGAACTGTCAGCTGATGTGCTCATGAACACTAAAATAGAACACACACATACATGTATTTAAGTAACGTTTTTATTTCCTGTCAGGTGCAAGGGAAATAACTCTTACAGTTCCTACAATGAAATAATTGCTAAATAACATAGTACTATCCTAAGTCTTACATTAATTATAGTTGCCCATGAAAAAAGTCCTAAAGTCTGGATTGGATGCATTTATCTTTCCAACCTTTAGACAACTTTTATTAGATCAATATCATTTTAGCTCTATATGATTTTATATTTGTCATTATCAACTTGTTAAAATTTAAATGAGCATTGAATAATCAAAGTTGAATTTCATAGTTTATCAAACTATCAGACCGGCATAATAAAATTATATTCAAATGGATGACATTATTTTACAGAAAGCTTCAAATTCATATTACTTTATATTTATGGTTTTGTTATGTACAAAGTAAATGACAATTATTGCTTACATGTACAAACTGTAAACTTAATGGCTTCCCATACATTTCACTTAATCTTTTCTGCTGACATCTGCAATTATTTTCATTGATCATTAAAATATGTATTTGCTTTTATGTCTGTATGGGCAGTGCTCACCTAAAATATTGCACCTCTTCCCCCAAGTGGCTTTGACATGTTTGGCTTTAGAGTCATGGTTGGCTGGACTAGTCATTACCCAGCATAGAACCCGTACCTTGTTGAATAGCATAGCTGCTACTGCATCTGATGCCTCTGTGAAAAAAAAAGTTCAATGGTTGTTGAGGTACAACTATAGACTGTGCAATACCGGTAGTTTTCTGAAATATCTGGAAATGAGTTTTATGCTGAATGAGTTTTAGCCTGGAAAATTTAACTGAAATTCAAATAGGCTCTAACTATGTTATAAATAGTAATAACCTCCAAAGGTAATTTTATATTACTTTATTATTATTCACTGTCTCCAGTCAAAACATGTTTATCATTATATTAACATTGACAGTTAGTCCATGAAGCTAATCCATAAACATGTATTTGCTTTGGGGCCTCAGTCTGGCAATGTTCCTTGGCCAAATGAAAAATATAAAAGTGACTGGCTGAATCCAGTAATAGAAGAGGGTTTCACAGAATCATTTTTGTGTCACAAAATCATTACTCGTCCTGGTACTGGCAGATTCTTACTGTATTTTGTTCTTTCTGTTAATTTTAACTGAAAAATAACAAGCATGTTTCCACATTTTTTTTTTTCAATGACACACAAACATAACTCAGTTAAGCACAAGTCTATACAAATAGATGAAACAACATTGTTCTTATAAGCAACTTATAAAAGTGGCACCAAGAGATTGTATACTTTCAGTTTAACTTTAGCGGGAGTTTGTCAATAGAGCTGACCCACTAGACACTGACCTTGTCATCAGGTTATGAAGCACATAAAAAACAACTAAAGAAAAACCAAGCCCCCCAAAATGTAGGACAAAATTTGTTTCCAAATTTGAAGTAAAATGTCAGCATTCTAAAACACCTCCATTCAGCACAAGTAAGCATGGGATTACCCATTCATTACTTGTGATAACAAAGTTTCTCTGTTCTTATCAGAGCCACTCCCCAGTCATGTGATATGATAAGAATGAATCAGTTTGCCTTTTATAGGCATACTGATACACGTCTTTCAAAAACTTCAAAATCAAAGATCTAATTAATTCAAAACTGCAGACAGGTTGAATGGAGAAGATTTTAGAGAAAAGAATTTGATACACATTTTGCAAAAACCTTTGGGTGTTAGGAAACATTTGTCTGCCATCATATCATAACAATTTTCTGCTATAGATTGTTTTTATTTCTACCAAATGAGAAATTTTGAAAATGCATGTCTGAACGGTTCATAAGTTAGCCTAATTAATTTTGTGTTGACAGTTTGACCCAATTCATATACATTTTTTATTATTGTCAAAACCGTAATGCCTAATTTTAACTGTCATTTATGTGCACGGAAAATTGCCAGTGGTTTAGGTTGATTTCTTCTGTTAAAATATAAATAAATCTTTGATTTCCAGTAAAAATCAAAAGAACATATATCTAATTACTATTCTAGTAAAAAGAACTTCATTAAAACCTGTCACCCCAAAATGTATTTCCTGTTTATTTCACATTTTTGCTCTGCAAAACTCTTTCTGCAGCAAAATGTCACATGATGTCACCATAAAAATAATCATGCCCTATAAACTGGTAGGAAAATAACCGGTAATGAGGAGTTCACTTATATGAATTGGAATTTTTTTTCTATAAATGTACAAAATTATTCTGATTTGTAAATATCTGTGTATTATTTATTGCTTACTTTTATTAAGAATATAGGGAGCTCATGGTTTTCAATGTATTTAACTTCGAGTTAATTAAATACACCCGAACAAAATGACAGATGTCCGGATATCTGTATTACACTGAATTACCTATGTGGCATTTACCTCATTCCAGCTATTCAGATATGGCTGACTGTATAGTCGATTAGCGTTGTGATTGAAATTTAAGTCAAATTTGATACCTTAAGTTGTTAATTGAGAAATGTTATCTCAGGAACTTGTATAAAAATTGTTTCTCTATAAGGTAACGTTGGTCATTTCTCCCAAAGTATGCTTGTTTTTGTTCCCAATGACTTCTAATTGGGCATTTTCTGTGCATAAAAATGCTACTTGTGGTTGGCCTTGGAAAAAAGACATTGCCCATAAAAAATTTTCTCTATGTCTCTTCAATAAGTCTGATTAGTTGGACTACTTGTCCACTATAAGTGACACTATGGTCATGACTATTCTCCTTTTTTCTTTGTAAGAATATCTGAAATAGTGCGGAAATACTGCCATGCATTTAAGTGTGGTAGTCCACTCATAACGTAGGGAAAGGTACCACTTATATGGGTTCTGGACTTGGGAAAGGGATGACTGTGAAATACAGAAGTGCACTCTCAGGAAAATATTTAATCAGAGCAAGAAAATCTGGCTCGTGCCATGAAAGTCTTCAATATGAGTGCGCATGCGTGACGGTACTTAGTGCAGAAAAAGAAATATAGATTGAGGCGCGTACCAATGAGCAAATGGATGAACAATTGAATAAATGGATGAATGAATAAATGAATGAAATATAGGAAATGGGCCAAAAATATAGGAATCACAAAATATGTACAATAACAAATTCAACAGATATCACATGGACATGAACATAACATAATCTACGGTGTACAAAACAAGACATATACTGACAAACAACATATAACATTAAAACATTGATATGACCCTGCGTCATAAGTTACTTAACAGGTCAATATTTCTATCAACAGTGTGCATTTCCTAAGATTATGTCAGATAAGTCTGATCAGCACTGTCCTAACTTTGCAAAAGTAGCAACACCTTGTTTTTCATTATTTTTTTTAAATTCAGTTTACGCAAATATGGCTTTGTACCTTTGTGACTGTGTGCCAACTGATCGGTCCATTTCACGACTTGTTCTGGTCCGCTCAGACTGTCAGTTTCTCCGTGACTGTGAGGATCTTGTGGCAGATATCCACCACTATATACTGTAGTAAGCGCAGCAGGATATTGACGTTTTTCCGAGGATATTACAAAAAAGTATGTACATGCAAAACCAAACACAACCCCAATGCAAAACGTGAAAAGTGCTGATTTGGGCAACGCAAAACTTCCATTTGCTGCCATGTTATTAAAACTGCCAAATGTATTTTCTTTTTGAAGAATATTCAAGAAAGATAACTGTTGAATCTATCTTTTACCCAAATCAATTAAAACACCACAACTACTTACTGACTATGTATTATCAATTTAATCGCCACTGATCTCAGCAAGTCGAGCATTCAGAAGGCATATATTCAAGAAGAATATCTAAGTTTCAGAAAAATGCATTTTTGTTTAAAAGCATAGATCAACTAGAATTAGGGACGATACGGACCATGGAACAATACGGACCAGACGATACGGACCATATTTTAGGTCGATACGGACCATATTTTGGGACGATACGGACCATGTTTAAAATTTTATTTTCTGCTGAAAAATGTATTTTGATAAAAAAAACTCTTAGCTTTTCCCTAAAATACTGACATAAAAAATAACGATTTATGATTTTATGTTGCTTTATTCAAACGTAACAACATGCACATTTACAATTCCTGATCGGATGTAACTCCCACAATATTATAAGTAATTACATTATGTTCTGACACAGTTACCTTTAAAACCTACATACAATCATAACAATCCAAACCGGATGACAATTGCACTAAACACACCGTCATTTCATATTTGGTTATATATATTAGTTTTTACTTAACGTAATACTACGAAAAGTGAAATAACGTATTTGCGAGGTTGATTAATAGTGTATTACTGAGGCTGTGTAATATTGCATAGTGACAAAAATTATTATGATATTCTTTAAGAATGCCAATCGTATGGTTTCAACCCGAACAAATGTTATTTTGTCTATAAAAAAAGAAACCGCGTTATGGTTATACAATGAAAAATATACTTCTCCAATATAAATAAATATATAAAGGAAGAAAGAAAGAACGAAATAAAGAAAGAAAGAAAGAAAGAAAGAGGAGTTTATTTTAGCATCCTACCTACATGTAGGAGGTACATAGTCTTTCATTTATCAAAGACGACCCCAGGCTCTCATGAACCAGGATTAATGTATTACGGATCTTGTTAGTATCATGAAAAAATGGGAGCTACATGTGCAGCTTTGTGCTTTTCACTGAGTTTGTCAGTCATACCCAGTGATCTGTCACTCCAGCCTGTCTTAATGAATTATGACGGGAATTTGTATAGATCGGAACCACATAGCAGTGTTAGCAACTCGAAAAATATTCTAAAGAAATGTTGTTTTATGACGAAAACACTATAAAAATGGAACCAGGTCCAATAATACCAAGATTCGTTTGTTATTATCTGCACAAAAACTGCTTTAAAACCAATGAAGCAGCAAAAAATCTTAAGAATTTGTCTCCTAAAATAATCTTTTAATTTCAGGCTGATCGGCAATATGCCCTTACGCAATTGATCGTCAATTTAACGCCTTTTTAAATTTGTTAATCTGTGTATTAACAGTGTTGATTAAGGTGCGATAAACAGCATGCCATGTAAGAGAATAGACAGAAATGATTGTGAATGTATACTTAAATATGGGTTGGGCTGCTGGGGAATCATATTCACTACTGTCTATATCAAGGGATTAAGCATTAAATGGTCATATTAATTAAACTCAGCTCAGTCAAAATACTAGTAGAAACTATTTCTTTAAGCAAGTTTTGTTAAAATCCTATCTCCCCCAAGTCAGTACATTTGTTATCAAAATACATTTTTCAGTAGAGAATAATTGTTTTAAACATGGTCCGTATCGTCCCGAAACATGGTCCGTATCGTCCCAAAATATGGTCCGTATAGTCCCAAAATACGGTCCGTATCGTCTGGTCCGTATTGTCCTATGGTCCGTATCGTCCCTAAAGCGATCAACTAAATCAGTGTTTTATTTCAGTTTATGCTAACCAGTGAAATACCATAACAGCAACCAAAAAAAGGCAGTGGCTACGGTTAAGGAACCGTTATCCTAGCCTCCGAGTCTAGGATTACGGAAGTTCTGTAATTCTAGACAAGCCCACTGGAATAGGCTACGGTTACGGAAGCTTTTTAAAGAATGGTTACATAACCAAAATCGAGTGATAAACCGTTAATTGTCTCAAATATTATATTTTCTCCGAAATAAGTCAACACTAATGTTATGATACGCCATCTTAGTTGTTGTTTTGACTAACGTTATTTTATTTATTTTATAAAATTGGGTTACAGAATACACAGGAAACAGAAACCGGTCATCTTTCCCTACGCCCTACATAACACTAAACTGAAAACCACAGAAAATGCAAAATACTTAGGAGTTACAATAAGTAGCAACCTAAACTGATCATCCCACATAAACAATATCACAAACAAAGCAAAAATCAGCTTAAGGTTCATCAGACGAAACGTCAAAACACAAAACAAACAACTCAAAGAAGCAGCATACAAAACATATGTAAGACCACAGGTTGAATACTGCTCAACCATATGGCATCGATGGCAAAAATATCTCACACACAGAATAGAAATGGTCCAGAGGTCAGCTGCAAGGTACGTTCATAATGATTACCACTATACAAGCAGTGTAACAAATATGATCAAAGAACTAAAATGGTCAACTTTAGAACAAAGGCGAAACCATGCCAGCCTTGTCATGCTACACAAATTAAAAAACAATCAGGTCAATGTTGATCACAATCACCTTACAAACACAAGAAACAGCAAATTCCTCATCCCACAATCAAAAACACAACATCACATGAACTCATTCTTCCCACGGACTATACGACTCTGGAATGAATTACCGACCGAGATTAAGGCTACCCCAACTGTACCAGCTTTTATCAGTGGACTAAACAAGTTTTATAGATTTTAAAGTACTAAAAATAAATGTTTAGTTAAGATCTTCAGTTAAATCTTGTTTTCTTTAATATTATCTTTTATAATTTTAATATTCCTAGCTGAGACGCGCCTGCCTAGTATAGTCAGTATTGACTTTTGGCAGTAATAAGTTGACGTTAAATGTCATTGTCGTCATCTACAGACACTTCAAAAACGATGTGAATAATTGCTCTGAAATGTGTACTGTCTTAAGTGTTATCTTGTTTGCATTATTATGACGCAAAAAAATGAACGACTGTCTATTAAATTCCAAGTTTGCATTGAATTATAATGTAAGGAAGCAAATACTGCAGGTCGATCTTGTCAATTTCTAATTTTTTGGGGAAGGTTGGGGAAAAAACAAATATATAACATGTCCAAATACAAATGACAACGATATTTAACGTTAGTTCGTTGCTGAAACAACAATTAAAATGGCGTACAAAATGACAGTTTGATAACGCAAATTTGGTAAAATGGTTTGTTTAATGAATAAAATTTAATTTGGCATGCTATTTGATATTTAACTGTTGACAATACGCTTCTTTAAAAAAAACTTCCGTAACCGTAGCCTTTTCCAGTGGGTTTGTCTAGGATTACGGAACTTCCGTAATCTTAGACTCGGAGGCCAGGATTACGGTTCCGTAACCGTAGCCACCGCCAAAAAAAAAAAAAAATGAAAAAAGAAAAGAAAATAATTTTCCTTATTAGTTTTTTCTAAATATCATCCAAACAAATGGAACCATTCTTTAACGTTTTTTCGTTCTTTTTTTTCAAATGAATTTTCCTTATTAGATTTTACTATTTGGAGGGGCAATAAAACAACCAAAATATGAATTATTCAGTTTGGGTAACTTACTAAGAAACCGGTAAGTAAAATTTATTTGTCCTACTCTCAACGTTCCTTGTTTTGATAACAACTGATAAGGGATTTCGAGTTTGTAGACTTGTATATTGCCACATTTTAACAGCAAAACGCAAAAGTTAAGAAATAAATCTTTAAAAAAAATGTTTACATCTGACGAAAATGCATTTAATTTTAACTATAATATAAATTTCAAATTTCACATTTTTATACTGCCATTTTTTTCAATTTTCGACGTTCTATTTGACCGTCTCTGGTCTATATAACTTTTTTGGCGTATCAGAGATCCTGTGGTAACGCGCTTGACTGGTAATCCAGAAGCTGCGATCTCCCGCTCTATCACAAACAAAACAAAGGGTCTTTCGGACAAGATATTAAATCGAGGCCCCATGTATCGGTGCTATACACAGAGCGTGTAAAAGAACCGGGAGTGTCTCTGGGATGGGATACGTTCTGTACCTTGCGTTATCCCCCACAACCTTTAATATCTAAACTCTTCAGGGGTAGTCGGTCATATGAACAGACGGTACAGACAATAAGTAAACTCAAAAAGAGATTGAGACTGCCCATCATTCGGGTCCAGTGGTAACGCGATGGACCTATAATTCAGGCGTCGCGAGTTCAATTTATGAGGTCTTATGTATCGTTGCTATACAAGGAGCATGTAAAAGAACCACGAGTGTCTCTGGAATGGGATCGGTCTCAGTGGTCGAGTGGGTACATCGCTGACTTCAAATCACATAACTTCTCCTTGATGGGTGGTCAAGCGTTCGAGCCCTGCTACCGAACATTATCATATATATGCAAAAGCTGGCAATTATTTACAGAGGTTGGTGGATTGACTGGTCGTTCCCAGAATCAATGGTTAGATAAACTGCCGGCACGATATCACTCTGACTGTTAGTGGACGCTAGACTCAATTAAATGTAAATATTTATAGAATGGGATGCTTTATGTTTCTGGCACTATCTCCTACAACCTTAAGCCACTAATCTCTTCCAGGGGTGGAGGGGGGGGGGGCGTTGGTCATATGGGCAACCGGTTACGACGATAAATAAACTCAAACACTCAAACACGTGGAGAAAGATACCAGAAGTCCGTCGATTTAAACAGACACCCGCCTTAAGTCTTCCCCGTGCTTATTTGTATGCATGTTCTTACATCCTCAGTAATAAGAAATATTTCCAGTGTTTAATCAATTAGAATGAGATGAAAAGAAAATTGTGTTTGTTTCTGTAAATATGGACTATATGTTTATCTGACTGAGAAGTGATACAGTTGAATATTATGGACTTTCGCATACTTATACAAGCTTGGATAATCTGTCGGATCCGGAGAAACGCTTTATGTAGTTTTATAATTCCAAATATGCTGGGTAAATCAATAATTCGTAAAGGGTCAGCCATATCTAAATGTTAAGTTTGCTTAAGGTTTAGGATCACGCAAACATGAAGCGCTCGGGTCTGATAAGATTTCAGAGGTTTACAGCTACCTTAAAATACTTTTATTCTTCCTCGAGCAGTAACCAACTGTGGACAAACTTTTTACTTAATGAAAATTATATATATGTTTAAGAATTGTCTCAGCTCATACACCTGGTATGCCAGTACCTTTAATCCTGCAGACAAAAATCTTACAGATGAAAATCATACGTCAGATCACTCAAGGCGGCGGAGTTAACCCTTACGTCCACTTTTTCAGGTATCCTATCATAACAAGAAAAATTCAAATGGACTTATGTCCATTTGAGTGTACGGTTTTACTGTATTTTTAAGGAACCTTAATCTACAGCACTCTATTTTGTTTGCAGATGCCAGTAAAAGAAATTTAATATATATATCTTTAAATTGAACACCTGCCTGATCATACATATTATAACTAAGGTAATGCACATTTTCTGAAGAAGAACAACAACAACACATTTGTTCAACCTTTTATTTCCATATATCTCTTGATGTTAATGGTGATATTTATGATACTGAAACTTGGTTTGTTTTGTTATGTAACAAAATGGAATAACATGCTTGAACAGAATAACAAACATGCTTGATTAGAATAACAAATTTACTTGTTATATCAATGGTGATAATAAACTATGACCATGCTTTGATTACTTTGATATAATTCAACATAAAGACCAGGTGAGACACAGTCACTGTCGTAGCAAAGAACGACCGGGAACCCGACAGAATTTTTAACTTTAGATAACCTTTTTCTTCTTGAGCCGAATTCTATTATTTGAAAACATTAAACATAAATGTTGTATCATTCTACATCATTTGAAGGCTCTTTAAATTCATATTTTGAAAATGTAAGCAGATTTTGAATTTTTGCTTTGAAAAAAGAAAACTAAACTTATTTATATCTGTCGTTTCAGCAATTTCACCATTTTTCTAGCAGCTGAGATGCACTAAGTTTAACCATTTACAAACAAAAATGTAAACAGTTTTGACAATTATTTTTTAAATATGTAAAATATGAGTTTACAGACCTTTTAAATGATATAAAATACTGAACTGTTTGATGAAAAATGACTTTGTAACTGTAATTATAAAATTACTTTGTTTTGCATTTTTACCAACCACCATATTTTTGCCAACCTTTATCTCTTATCAGTTACTTGTAACTATTAATAGATTTCAAAACAATAGCATTCAATGTTACCAGACAGTCACGTGATTCTCTCCGAGGATTTCCGGAATAACACAACTTCGCAAATTGATTCAACAGGTAGCACATCGTAAAAATACGTAATGCTTCGGCAATAATCGGATCTTCTTACAGCCAATCAAAGCATAGAATTACATACTATTGGATAACACTAACCCCGCTCCAATTGTACATATAGGAATATAATACTGGCAATTTTCCGTACAGAAAAAAATATATATTGCACAGTGAAATTTACTTAGGTTAAAAAGCGCGAAGAATTTCTGCTTAGTTGTTTATCATCAGAATTATGTTAAAGTTCACTTTGATTTTTTCAAAATCAAAGTCAGCATTTCATCAATTTGCAAGAGCCAATGTCTAAACTTTCGGACAAATAAGTTCAACTAGTGAGACCAATTTAACTATTTATAACACTTCTTGGCTGGTCTTATTAGCGGACTTTACTGAACTGTACATTTTTTCACATGAACATATTGTCTAACGGCGGTAGCTAGAATCTTACGGAATTTTGATTCACCTCACGATCTTACGACTGAATTTGAAAAATTTAGTTTGTGCCAGAAATAGCTGTTGATCATCTCCCTCTGATAGTTTTGCAGATCAAAGCAATGTCAGAGTGTTTGTAAACTAATGGTTGAATCAAGCGATTTTTGGCGAAATATTGTTAAATTAATAAAAGTGGTCAGTTTAAACATTTTCTTTTGAAAATATTAACTCATCAACGAGAAAAAAATGGCCGATCCGCTTTCTGTCTTTTAAATCATGCCAGAAACTTGGCAATGTCAAAGGAATGTGAAAATGACCATCATAATATTTTTTAGAATGTGAATGACAAAAACACAAATCACAAAGCCTGGACTGTTCGATAAAGGACTGTATTTTCAAACGTTTGAAGAAAAAAAAACATATCAACTCTTTTGATTGCAACTCAAATGAGTACTGTCTTTATGTATATTGATATGAAAGAAGAAATGTAGTTAAAGAATCCCTTTTAAATTTTTGATAATTCTTGAAGTTTACATTACTATGATATATTGTCTGATTGTTAAACGTTAAACTCTTTATTTTTGTGCCCCTGTGAGATAAGTTCGAAAACCTACCGTCTGCCTCCAAAGCATATCAAGAAATGTTTGAGTTTTGTATTTTAATAAGACGCATTGAATGTACTCCTATGAACAGTTTGCTTTAAGAAATTGTATGTTTTATGACGTATGTTGTGTCTGTATTCAGTGTTCTGTACTCTGTATTCAAATATATTCATTCATATATGTAACTATTTTCAGTACAACTCAATTCTACTGATCACATATGTTAAATCTGATTGTACACATGCTGCGTAATCATGGGCATATTGTCTACACGTATTTTGGGAAAAAACCTGAAATCTGAATTGTGTCATATGATATAGGGCCTATCTCTTGTAATTGTGTACACAGAATCAAAGTACTGAAAGCATGTTGTCGACACAAATGTTGAACTATCACCATTCAGTTTTATTCATTAGAAGTTAATGTAATGATATGAAGAGCATGGTTACTTCAAAAACATCTTTCTTCTTGTGTTGTATGATCTTGCAAACTAAAGTCATCAACAGCACTAAGTGTTATGTTGTTTTACCTTCGAGGCTTTCAATCAATAGTCATATCTGAAAACCGGTATGTTTAGCACTGTGGAGGACTAGAAATGTCTTGCGACCCCGTTTTCATGTATGCATCTGTAATTTTGGGAACCTAATTGTTCTAAATGCTGGAGATGGTATGCTTGGTTTATTTGCTCTACGGGTCAAGTCTTCATCTATCGCTTCAATTATATCTTTACGCCGGATAGAAAGTAGTGCTTTTTTGAGGTCTTCCAGGCTTGCTCTGGTATGCATTCTTCGCCATCTCCATAAACTTTGTCTATAATTAAACAAACTAAGAACACTAAATCAGCTGAAGAAGGATTAAATTTCTGATTGATTATTTAGGAACACATACATGTATTTAAAGTCAATATCTGGATAAATATTATGCAGGGTGTTGCTACACGATAAAAAGATGCTTTAAAACTCTATCACTTCTGCAAAAGAAGAGGTTTTGTATTACAATTTTCAGATATGATTCGAAAATTTACTTGACCCATAAATGTTTATGCAGATCTTACGTTTCAATCTTATAAAGACACTGACCTGCACATTTCTTCATAAACATGCCTCATATATTCCTTGCCTATCTCGTCTACATCTTTCTGAATGGTTTCCTCGCCTCTTGGCGGGTGGAATGGCAGCGCTCTATAAAGCCGGGTCCAGTCACTGTCTATTTTCGTTGCAGTGATTTTACAGCACCTCTCTAGTTTATCTGTAATGTGGGTTTGTTAATAGTTTAATGGGGGAGCGATGAGCATACAAATACATATTTCATTTACATGAGTACTTGGAAAAGAAATTAAGGTATGTATCGTCGCAACAAAAAGAACAAAGAAAGAAAACAAACTTAAGCCAGAACTGTATGTGATTAATACCCCGCAATACCGCTTTGGCAGACGAAATATAGAATGGGTCTTACACAGTTACACTTTTTGGTAGTCTTGCACACCAAGTTTCAATCATTAGTCCAAGAAATGTGGAAGTAGTTTGCATCACAAGACGGGTCGTAAAACCACAAAGCGCGCATTAGCTTGCATGAAAAACACATATAGAATATCAAAACTTATTGGTGCACGATTAGGCTCATTAGAGTTAAAACTGATAACCTAAGAAATGTGGATGTAGTCAAGTCACATGACGGGTCGTAAAACCACAAAGCGCGCATTAGCTTGCATGAAAAACACATCACGCATATCAAAACTTATTGGTGCACAACTAGGCTCATTAGGTTTAACCTAAGAAATCTGTAGTCAAGTCACAAGATTTTGCAGAAATTGCAAAAACTGCAGAGCGCGCTAACGCACATGAAAAATGCGTCACACATCTACACTTATTGGTGAACAAGATCACCAAGTTGAATATAAGTAGTCCTAGAAATGTGGATGTAGTTCGCATCCCCAGATTTCACTAAGACGGGCCGTAAAAACCACAAAGCGGGCACTGGCGCAGAAAAAACGCGTCACGCACATTTACACTTATTGGTGAACATGCACAAGTTTCAAATTGATAGTCCTAGAAATAATAAGTAGTTCGCATCACAAGATTTCTGCGACAGACCGATCGACAAACCGTGAGACGATTCCTTTATTCCCCCCGCAAACAAAGTTTAGCGGGGTATAAAGAGTAAACAATATTTCGTGTTGTGCTGACGTGTGTTTCAGGCATCAGTGTAGATCGTAAGAAACGACTGGGAAGAATTTTACACTTATTTATAATAATGTATCTCTTAAAATGATATAATCTTGTTCCTCAAAACCGATCTTAATAGTTTCTATAAAGATAAGTTAAACACGCACTAAAATTATTACCCATAAGAGGTCGTTTGCCTTTATTGACAACATGCCTCGCTGTAAGCGGCATCCCATGAAAGATTTTCTTCAGTATTTCAGGTGTGGTTTTATACCTATAGATCTCCTTTAGACGTGACAGGTTGGCGTCGAGGCGTTCCAACTCAACCTCGTTTTTCCGAAACTGTTTCTTAATCTTCTTCACCTCCGCTGGAAACATGAAAAATAATTGTAATCAAAACTTATTTGACGACATAGAATCATAATGGTCACATCATCTTTTGCAAATTGGTTTAAAAGGCACTTTTTATACAGAAATTATGAGGATAAGACGTGCGTGCGCGCGTGTAAGCTAATATAGAAAAAGCTGTCTTCGATATTTTGAGCCCTAAACTGCCCGTGTACATTACCTGCCAAATTTGCTGGATTCCCCCACCACCATCTCCCCCCCCCCCCCAAAAAAAAAAAAAAAAAAAAAGAACCAAGGACGAAGAAGCCCAAACATTCAAAGATTTCCTTGCTAAGTTGGTTCTTGAAACTGGTACAATTAAGTTTCTGAAAAACATTCGTACATCTTGATAAACAAATATTCTGCTATACTAAGTCGAAGTACTCATAAATCTGTAATGGCAAACACCCTCTAATATGAGTTTATATTTTGACTTTTTATGTGTCTTTAACAAAAAAAATGCCATAACTTTAAACATTTATGCTTATTTCTGATATTTTCATATTTCATGCTTTGATTTATTTAAAGTTTTAACCCACTATCACATATATTTTGATCTTACCTTGTACTTTATCTTTCTTTATACAAACATATACTGAAGTGCTATTCACAGCATGTATTTGTTTTGATACTTAAAGTCATGTGGTGCAGAGTATCTTTTAAAGATCAAACCTTTGGTACATTTTTATAGATTTACATCGTGTTGGTATCCTTCAAAATTGTAGCGAATGTAAAAGCATTTTCATGTTTCCTGTCAATCTGTTTGTGTTAATCTATTTACATTCGTGTACACATTAACCTGTCTCTCGTCATTTCTGTTTTGCAAATTTTATCCTCCGTAAGAATAAAATGCCTATTCCGTCTTAATTACTTAGCCTAAAAGTAGTTTTTTTTAAGTTTTCTGCAGAGGTAAAAACAACTGGGCAATAACCCTACGCCGCGGATTTTTTTAAAATACATTTTAATACAAAACTAATATAACGATATGTACATACTGTTCGCTTCTATGACTTCCTTTTCTCTCTTGGCCATGGTTTCTTTCCGTTCCCGTATCAAATCCAGTTTCTTATTCAGGTCGTGCAATTTCTTTTCTATCATAGGTTTCTTTTCAAAAAGCAGTTCAAGTTCATTATCAAGTTTTTTAAATTTCTCTAGTTCAAATTCAGATAAAGAGTCAAGTTTTTGCTTCAGTTCCTCTTTTCTGAACACTTTTATGTCAAGATCAACGAGCACATCCTTATTTTCGGCAATTAACTCATCTCGTTCTTTTGTCAACATAACTTCCCGGTTTTGGAAACTTTTGACTTCAGCGGTAATATCGGCCAAATACCTTTTAGCTGTTTTAAGTTTATGATCACAGTTTGAACACTTAACTTGCATTTCTCGCACCAGTTTCTCTTGTGCGTCTCTATTGACCTCTATTTCATCAATATCACACTTAATAAAGTCAGAGTAACCTTCATCTGCGTCCAGCCATTTCCTTATTCCGGAAACCGCGTGACGGAGATTTTCAAATGCTTGCGGAATAATGACTAAGAAGGGCGCGTGCGTTGCCTTACATCGTTCAGCGAGATCACGAGCAACAAAACCAAGCTCTTGTGTACGCATTCCCTTTGTTTCAAACTGTTCCGCCATGTTGGTTATGTCATCCAGATTAAAATTGATGGCTTGTGAAAATTCCTTACGTTGTCGTTCATAATTTACAGCGGTGTCGAGATACAAATCTCCTTCCGCTGAGGAAAAACTTAAACAATATTTCCACATAGAATCAGCTATCAATTTCAAAGTCTCTGATGATGTCAGCGAAGCCAGTTTTTAGGTAATCAGTCACCCTTTCGATTATGCCAATCACAGTTCGTAAGCTTTCTTTATCGAAATCGACCAACATTGTTGGGTCACCTTCGGAACGTCGAAACAGTTGGACGGCGTCGTCTAGTTGTGTTTTACAGAGGAAAAAACTTATTTTGTTTTCCTTAAGAACCTTTGACAGGGGTCCCAGCCATCGCTTGATTTCTTGCTCGATTTGGACATCGGGTCCGTAGTAAGATTGTTGTAAAAGTTCAATTCGACGTTCTATAGCGACAAGGGCTTTAGCAACGCACGAGCGAAAGATCGGCAAAGACTGCGGACGTTCCAAAGCGAGTTGATCGAATGTCTGTTTCTTACGGTAAAACTGTAGGCCAGTAGCTGGAGGCATGGCGATATCTGTCTCCATTAAATTACTAAACCAAATATCCAAGGTGCATTTCCAATGTGACTTAGTTTCTCCTTAACATGAATTTTCAGGAACAACTATCCTCAACTCTTCTCGCCGATAAAAGTTATGTCATTCAATCATGCACGACATTCTGATGAAAAAAATTAACCAAATATCCAAGGTGCATTTCCAAAGTGACTTGGTTTCTCTTTATCATGAATTTTCAGGAACAACTATTCTCAACTCTTCTCGCCGATAAAAGTTATGTCATTCAATCATGCACGACATTCTGATGAAAAAAGATTAACAAAAAATCACATGATCTCTTAATTTCTACAGATAATAAAATGCAGCTTGGTAACAGAGATAAGTTTTGAAATTTTAAAACAAAGGCTACAATTATAATCTTTCATTTTTTTAGAAAAAAAAAAGAAAAACATAACGTTAACAATTAATTATCTTCCGAGTAAAAAATAAAGAATTTAAAACAAATGAATTTTTAAACTTCCCTTTTTATCAGAATTTGTTATATCAGTGACATAATTATTTAGATAATTTAGTATCAAATACCAACCGTATAACTTGTGGTTGTTTCCGGTTTCTGAAATGTACTCGCGTGTTCGTAATACCAAATATTTAACACAGCTGTCACTGTTTTTCTTCTTATGTTTAAATCTGTTCTGGTGTGCATGCAATAATGTCTCCCCGACATGTTAATTTCACAGAAATGTAAGAAAATTAATCAAAATAAACGCTGGGATTAAATCGATCAAGGATCTAAACTCACCTCTTTTCAGTGACATATTAAAAGATTAATATCGGACAGAATGGTATAAGCGTAATCTATTCTCAAACAATATCTCGGTAATATAAGAATTCCACAGGGACGTGCCATTTAAAACATAAATCAAAGTAAACATTTAATAAGCTTGGTCTGGATTTTTTCTTTCAGTTTTAAAGATTCTTCTTTACAAGACCGTATGAAAAGAACTAAACAAATAAATTGTATTTAGAGGTCTGCCGTCTTGTGCTTTATAGATAAATACATACATTGTATTTTCATAATATACCTTTGAAGTGTTTCTGTACTACTATCTGCGAACTGTTGTAAACTTTAATTTTGTGAAAAAAAATCTTCTGCTTCTGTTTCTGCGGCTATTTAACTGCACAGTCACAAAACTTTCCTTTAATTAGTAAAACTATATTGTCTGTAACGGCCTAATGCAGTGGCCATTAAACCACGATTTTTTTTTCACCTAATTCTGATTATCTAAAAAGGAAGTACTCAGAGAAAGTCGATTCTTTGAAAACTTGCTTTATTCGTAACGCCGAATTCAGACCCATGTGTTTCGCAGGGGTCCAACGCAGTAAAAGGGTGACCTTTGTCTTAATCGAATTTCAATAAGCCCTATTTATGAACGTTTTTTTCTGTTTTGTTGATTTCTTGCCAGCAATAGCACTTAGTGAAAATTCTTAATGATTCAATCTTTCACACATTTGTAATCGAATCTTAAACGACCTTTACTCTTTGCTAATAATTATGACTAGTTAAAATTCAATAGGCGGTGAATATAATCTGTTAAATAATCAGCGAAGGATCCGGCTGATAAATTATTGATATAGGGATAACATATTTTTAAAGATTTATTTACAGAAATTATTAAACGTTTAAGCAAATCACTTACGAACAATTATGCGTTTTTTTGTAATAAAATATGCGATTGACCTACTTAAGGAATGGCTTGAATGCAGGACCAAGTCAGTTAAAATTGGCTTGTATTTTTATTTCGGCATAATTACATTACTTTCACTGACTGTTTTCCACAGAGTTTATATTTCTGTTTAACTAAGATCGGTAATAAATTCACTTATGAATAAGGCAACTAGTAAGGGGCGTAACTAATAGTATTGTGCATGGAAAATACGATTGTCCTTCATCAGCTGTGAATATTGTTCAAAAGCTTCGATTTTGTGTGTGTGTGTGTGTGTTTGTCTTAGGAAAAAGTGGAAAAGAGGGGGCGGGGTTTGAAAGGGACTGATAAAAAGCACAACTGAACCGGTGTCAACACTCACAAGAACTTGTGTGAAATTATTTCTAAGTATGTTCTGTCTTACATTTTTCACTAGAAATATTCCTTTATAAAATCAATGTTTGATTTTCCTTGGAAACGGAACTAAAGTGATAGCTCCAATTCTTGTGACAAATTGCTTGACATCACGAAGTTGTTGTATAAAGAAAGTGCTTCTAAAGATACAGAGGCCGTTATAATCAGGAAAAAATACAACCTGGGTTTAACAGATATTTTATTTTTTTACATAACACGCCAATAAAACATATCACCGAATTTTAACAAAAAGTGAAATGATTTTAGACGACCATACCCTGTTACTATGTTCTATTTCTATTCCTTTTTTATATTTTAATGGCTTGTATACTAGATTTTCCTAAAAAGATTGAGGGTCATGATAACACTGAAACGCTCGCCTGTCTAAAATGCTCCTAATGGCAAATATCATGGATATTATATGGATAATATAAGAAATGAAAGAAGCAATTAGAACAATGGTTCATGCTGAATATAAAAAGCTCTGATATTGAGAACAGTAATCACTGATAAAAATAAGATTCACAGAGAGCTGCATTATATGCAACCTCAGTTTTATTAAGATACGATTTTGAAAACCGTTACCCTAGGTAGAGCACGTGTTTAAGTCAGATGGTATGTAATGATTACAATACATGAAGAGTTAAAACTCACTTCTAACACCAGTCTCAATAATGAATCAGTTTTTCTATGAGCTGGTCTCATTTGTACTAAATTTTAGACTTTGTTTCTTTAAAATTGCAAATTTTCGCATGATTTTCTAATATCCAAAGTGGGTTTCCCCTGTATAAGACATGTAGTACTAGTAATTACAAACATCTATACTGAATACAGTGTGTTATTATCTAGGCTTCAATTCTCCATTTTCGTGCATTGAACTCTGAAACGCTGATTAAAAGCACAGTCATACGCATTCTAGGTGTCTTGTTATTAACATGATTGTAGCCAAGAGCTTTTACACTTCTGATGAACAATTATCTGAGGACAATCCCTTTAAAGTTTGACTGATACTCTCAAATTAAGATTGGTGTGTACGTCTGTATAAACAACACGAACATACGATACAAAACTCAACATCGATAAATTGTAATGTACAAGAGTCTGTATATTGAAGAGTAAGGATATTGAGTATGTATGTCTGCAGTCAGTTCAGTCGAGTGTGTGACTTGCATAAGACAGATGATTACTTATTCGAAGTGACTGCTAAGCAGAGTCTATCTGTATACAAGGATTGATTCTATTCCTTTAACAGTTCAATGCAAACTTTACACTGACATGTGTCCCTAAGAATAGCCATCATGTAGTGACATGCAGTAAAAAACAAGACTGACGAGGGGCATTGGTTGAGGGACTAGAGCGCCGAACCCGCTGGTTTAAATCCCACCAAACCTTATTATGAATGTATTTTTGTGTGTTGTTGTGACTTTTCGAACGAAGGCTAAAATTTGAGCGAATAAAAGTTGTGAAAATGTTTCAGACAAGAATATTTAATTGCATACCGTTCCACACGTCAAAATACTTAAGTTGTATTGTTGGCATTTTACTATCTTAGAATTTCTGCTGTTATATCAGCACTTTTGCAATAGTTCAGATTTGGCTTATTCACGAATGTGTGCCAATTATTTCATTGTGCAAGGATTGATTTAATGGCAGGGTGGACATCATTAGAATTTGCGAACATACAAGCTCGTATCCCACCTTCAGTATTGGCTAGTTTTACTCTTCTTACTCAAGTCTGATTTTACAGCAAAAAAGCTGTTTATATATATCAAAGCTTTCAGTAGATTTTTTTAGTACGAGCAACCGACTTATCGCCAATAATTAAATAAAGCTTAGGTAAATTCTTCATTATTAAAGTATCATCTACAGGTGGCACAGAGGGGACATGCACAACTCCGTTTTTATAAATTGCACTTCTCTTTTTTTTTATCTTGTTCCCACGAGATACTAACCCGAGGGAAAGACTAGTTTGCCGTGATAACGAGCTACTAAGCCGTGGGAACGAGATAAAAAAGAGAAGTGCAAATCTAAAAAAATGCATTTGAAAAAAAAAGAGTAGCGAAATAAAAAAATCGTGATATAAAAATAAGAACCGTGCATGTTAGTTATGTCTAGGGAACGACTTACTGACTCGTGTTAGCTATGTTAGCTTTTCTTAATCTCGTTTCCAAGACTTTGTAACTCGTTATCACGACATACCAAGTCATACCCCCCCTCCCAAAAAAAACACAAAAAAACCCCACAAAAAACAAAAATAAACAAACAAAAAACACCAAAAAAAAACAAAAAAAAAACGAACGTGCTCTAATATGCGTTCCTTTATCACATTTTGACGCCTGACCATTACGTCAGATAAAAAAAAAGAGAAGTGCAGTTTAAACAAAAAGAATTGCGATGTCACCTCTGTGCCACCTTTATCATTCGACTTGTTGAAAAATATATTGTCGTGATTACAAAAACACTAAAAACTAGGCCAGTTTCAATGGTGTGTCAAGGACGGACTGTTTCCTCATTTTCTCATGTTTGCCTTCCGGTGGTCTATTTATAACACGTGGTCCGGAAGATTCCGAAGCTTTCCGAATGGGATGCGTTGTCAGCTCTGAGTGATACCTCACATGTATCTGTCCATCTTCTAACTTCAGCGCGTACACAGTTTGCTGAAATTAAGAGAGAAAAGGTACACATGGTAAAAAAATAAGAACACATCACGCCACGTCACGTTACATCACATCACGTCAAATCACATCAGATTTCGATATGCACGAAAGATCACATCAGGATAGACACGGACAACTACATCATGAGATGCACAAAAGCCCTGTTTATGTTCTCGTTTTCGCTAAGAAAAAAACTGGCATGATTAAAGACGACGAAATGTAGACTTTCTCCAGATTTTGAACACGTACTCAAACGAACTATCTTCCGATAAAGTACAATATCGAATAAATTTTTTTATTTAACAGGACTAAAGTTTAGGAGCCTTTCGATCGAGTCATCTCTAAATTTTCTCCCCCTGACGTAACGATTTGCGGTCTTTAACATAAAAGCATCGGTTTTGTACACAGACTTGCAAAATTACATAGAATACCGCCGTAAATAATGTGTAAGTGACAGTTTTTAAGTTTCAGATGTCCGTTGAGTATGGTACGCTTTGAATTTCGTATTTGTATTGTACCAAATATTAGAGTGAAACTCGGCCATCTCCCGTAATATTCGTAAAAGTAACTTGCGTAAAAAGGAACGTACCAAAAGTTGCTGCTGTGACAGAATAGATCGGAAGTAATCCAACAATATAACAGCGTTATTCAGGGTGATTTACGATGATAACGGAAATTAATGAGTGCGGTAACTAAGTACTTTTAGTTTAGTTGAAAACAGATATACCTGTAGTCCTATTTCGTTCTTGCCTGTTTCCAGGTCAAACATGTATGAATGCCACGGACACATCACGTGACACCTGCCATTGTAATCTTCGATATCGCCCTCAAACAATGGTCCACCTGTTGAATAAACCAGATACAACTGTCAAGTGAGTGAAATAATTTAACCGTGTGTCACATTTATGAAATCTGACGTAATGGTCAGGCGTCAACATGTGATAAAGGAACGCATATTAGAGCACGTTCGTTTTTTTGTGTTTTTTGTTTGTTTGTTTTTCGTTTTTTTGTGTTTTTGTGTGTTTTTTTTTTTTTTTTTTTTTTTTTTTTTGGGGGGGGGGGGGGGGGTGTTTTTGTTGTTGTTTTTTGTTGTTGTTGTTGCTGGTTAAGATAGGCAGATTCTTAAAATAAGCCAGCCTTCTCAACCAACTAGAAATCAAAGAAAATATTAATCTTTTTCTTGCTTTTTAAACGTACTCCTTTATTTGTCTTAAGTTTTATTTGATCATCACACAGTAAGTGAACTTTGTTATTGTAGATTGCTTTACAGTAAATTACTTCCGAACAGGCGAGGATGGAGATGTTTCTATTAATTCTCATGTACATTGACCGTTGTCCGTAATCACCATTTCCTACTAATAATTTACCTCTTAGCGACTCCTGATCTCTCGACATCATACATTTTAGCCCTTAATTAACACCATGAAATAATCTTGTGGCGACCATATTGATTATAGATACCGTATACAAGGCTGTTAGACCGCGATATAAACCATTCAATTCTACTGTCAGAAGCTTCAGTTAATGCTGGGCTACATGTATACAATGCTTTATCCCTTCGGAATATTACAAAGAACATTAAATCCTTTTAAACATGAAACCCGAATGCAATTTAAAATGTTTTATCCTTTCAGAACGCAACATTCAGCTGTTAGTCCCGTATGCACTTGTAGGTAGACGTTGTTGAAATGGCTTTCCTGAGTTTTTCAATCAGTCGATATCTATATACTAGTATTTGATGTACAGAAATCCAAATAAGCCAAAAATTTTGATTTTGAGTTTCGCAGTGCATTGTTGGAAAAAAATATTGCCGACTCTACGTCTACGGAGACGGTAAACTGTAGCTGTCTCTTTGTCTTTAAAGTTTAAAAACATATTGAACTGAAACATGTAAGTAGTCATCGAGATCGAATTATGTGTACTGTCATGTATTTGAAACATCTTAACACTGTTTCTATATGTTCGACAAGTAAAACTGGCAACGCCGTTTTCTCTGTGTTCCGAAAGTGAAATCGGTACCTTATACCATGTTTATGTTTTCAAAAATAAACTACTCTTATCTATTTGAGTTTATCGAGGGTCGGTATCACAGAGTTTTGCTATTTTAGGCTGTGGTGAAGAGCGGAAGAAACAGAAAGTAACCAGATCCAGAGACACTCCTGGTTCTTTTATATGCCAAGTGTAATAGCACGGATTCATCTCGCTTGAACGTCTAATCCGAAAGACAATTAGCGTTTAGTGGATCGGAGAAGCAGAGAATCGAACTTGCAACCCGTGGATTTCAAGTTCTGAACGTTACCACGGGTTCTTTAATACAGGCACTCAGTACCGTGTCTATGAGTCTCAAAAAATGAGACTATAGACACAAATCTTTCATAAAAGTTTTTAAAATTCAGAATTAAAATTTAAATTGAAATAAATTAGAACTGAAAATAGATATAATTGAAATTACCGATTGTTTCAAGTTTCAAACTCCAACGGAAAATAAACGATCCCCCGACGTTCCCGGATATGTTTTCCAGACTTGGGTAAATCAATATGATGCTTATATATACCGCTTGTAGACTAATTTAAGAAAATTTAAAGCTAACGGGCGAAGTGATGCTATCAGCACTCGTCTTCTGTAAAACCATTTACGACTTCCTTTAATCAAAAGTCTTGTCATTCGGAATGTTCACTCTGAGTGTGTGCAGACAAAAGCAGACATACGAGTCTACTCTTCAAAATGAAGACGTTATTCTCATCAATGAAACGAAATGCTGAAGATTGCGAAAGAAAATTTAAGTGGTTGCTTTACACTTTGAATGTACAAGCATTTTTCGATGCAAAGAATATTTTGGATAAAACGATTATAATTACATATTCATGCTGATGGCTCAGCGCAGTACGGTACTTGTGGTAAAAGCTTACTAGGTAGTATTATTCATATTGGCTTACCATGATTCTATTGCATTTGGGCCATCAACATGGTACATGTAAAAACCGAAAACTGACGTGGGTTTTCTTTCAACTCTCGGTTTTGTCATTTCATTATGAAACAAACTATCCAAGGACAAAACATAGACAAAATAAAACACTTTTACCACGAGATTTTTAGGATATGACTGGTATTAAAGTCAAACTTCGCTGAACTTAATAGAACTATCCTGCAAGAAGCAAACATATCAAAATAACTTCAAGAGTCTGACCAAAAAAAACTACAGTAATCAGTACTGTAATAATTCACAGTAATAAAGACCAAATGACTGTTGAGAAAAAAAAACACCGCAAAAAAGTACATCAAATAATAAGAATTACTGAAATGCGATAACAAACATGGTACCAGTTTACCCTCTCCACTTCATGATAAGGGTAAGACGTCACAAAATTTTGAAATAAGAGTTTACCAATTTGGCTTCAAATAAGCTTAAAATTTTATTCATGTACAGTTACGAACATAAAAGAGATTTACCTGTATGTAGTTTTAGGAAATCAATTACAGATACCCAATTGTAATGTTTGTATCATGTTTAAAGGACGTATAATATTCAAAATAAGTTGAAAACGAAATAAACCATCTCTGATTCTAATAATAATGAAAAGTTTTAACACCAAAGCTGAAAAAACGTCGAATAAAACCACAAACAAAAACATATGCGTCAACATACCAGACGTATGTGTGCTGTGTTTCATAAAGATTTATTATAGCCTACGTTTCTTAGTCATGATATAATACAAATATTGCACTTACCCATGTGTGTGCACCATGCTTCCATTACGTAGAATCTTCCATTGTGAAAGAACAGTGCCAGATCATCTGATCTTCCGGATGCCGCGTATAACCTTTGACATTGTGTCTGTTTTAACGTCTGGTAAGGCCCTATCATTCGCCATGGAACGTGGTTTTTCGAGCTAGGCTGACTCATCTTTCGGACGATGTCTATTTGGCTGTCAGCTGAATCTTTTGTACTTTCGTCCGATTTTGCGGTTAGTTGATTTCTGGGCGGATACTGGCTGTTTTGGTCTTGCCCCTTGCTTTTCGTTTAGATCAGTTCTTTTCTGACAAGATATTTTATTACTGGTGTCAGCAAGCTGAGTATCAGGCTTTTGGACGTTTCTGGCGTGTTCATTGTCGCCTGCTTCAATTTTCGCGCCATTATCTGCCTCACTATGTCTGTTTGCATCCGAATGACTTACCGCCCTTGAACTAGAAGTTAGTTCTTGTGGAGTGATACTCAGTTTTTCAATATTTTCCAACAATGGGGACTTTTCTGATAAATTCGAACTCATAACTGTTTCACAAGATTTTACAGCCGAGTATTTTACCTTGTCGCTATTCATTCGGCGCGCTTCCGGAACTCATCATGGTCTTTTCTATAAACACGAAAACAAAGGAAAATGTCTGAAAATCTCAGAAGCAGCTATCCGCTGTAAGCGATGAACATTTCTGAAAAAAAAGAGTAAAGGATGGTTTTAATGTGTGAAACAATGCCCATTTTAGCAACAAGTGTGATTCTTGATAACACATGATGATGTAAAACAAGTATATAAAAGCTGTAGTAAAATAAACATACTCGTTTTCACCTACGTTTTATCGAAACTTAGATTCCTTACTATTGAAACAATAAAACATTCTAAACTTTGCCAAATTTGTGGTAAATTTTAAGTTTTCATACGTTAATATGCAAAGCTATCCAATACTCACCACTATAATCTCGAATATACTTTTAGCAATGCGCTTTAAATTACATGAACGTGCTGAAAAGCAGAATGCTAGATCTCTTTAGGTATTCCGTTACTGACAAATTATCACTGCAGCATGTAATTTGCGAGATAAAATAATCACCGCTGGAATCATTATATAAAAAGTTACATTGGTATAATCACCGAGTCATGTATCGGAAATTATGTTTTTCTCCACTCCTGGAAAGCCATTCTCAAACAATATAGTTAGCTGATATGTGTAATACAAAATCGCGACAGAGAATTTCTGCATTTTGTCACAGTTTCTATGGTGACAACAGGAAAACAAATTGCGTCTAAATGACGTACCGTGAAATGGATCAATATGACAATGTCCAGAGTATTCACAAAAGTCGCACAATAGTCAACAGGACAACAGCAGTTATTTGCTCTAATGTTAATATATTATACTCGAAAATCGTCTAATTAGACAAAAACATTAACTCCACATGAATAATGAAGAAGCAACATATTTAATCGTATATTTTCAAATATTAAATTTATCATAAATAAAATTCAACAGAATCGTAGCACGTACCTTTTCTATGGGTTTCTGTCCGTCCATCAGCTGCTCGGAAACAGTATACATATATTACGGCTGAATTGACTTTTATGTCGCATGACAGTGGTCACGTAATTTAACACGACAGTTATTTTCAATCGTTTAAAACAGAAGAACTTACGAGTTTCGCCTAATTCACACTACAAACTCAGGAAATGTGTATGAGATTAGTAATTAGTGTTTATGTACTTAGCTTTTATACATTGCAGTGAAATATCGGCAACGGCAACGCAAGTAATTGTCACTATGAAATAAAAGAGAAAGAAAAAAAAGATAAATCGAATATTTGAGAAGTAGAGCAATTTACCAGACGTGAGTGATACAAATCTCAGCCTATCTACTCTGTAAACTCCTTTAATGTACGTCTGAGTTAAGGTGACGACATGTCGAATATTCTAAGTATGTGCATCTATGTGTGACCATGCACTTTTCTCTAGAAGTTTTGTTCGTGACACGCTGTCTCCGCCAAATAAAAATCTTTCATCATAAAATCAGCTAGATGGTTTATCATATGCCGAGTTACAGAACAGACACAAACATTCACCTGAACAAGTTTCTTTATTGTCTATGCATAAAACTGTTACCTTGACCTTGTCCAATGTACGTAATACGATTCTGATTTACGATCGTCTTATGCTTGATCGTAGCTCCAGGGCCGGTTCCAGAAATTTCTGACGAGGGAAGGGGGGGGGGGGGGGGGGGGGGGGGCTTGGGGGACCTACCCCAAGAAAATTTTCTTCTTAGAAGGTGGAGTAAATGGCTCATTTTGGTGCATTTTAGGCATAAAAATTATAATAAAATTTGTGTGAGAATTTAAAAAGAAAATTTACTGGTATTCTTTGAAATGTTCAACTAAAGCAAAAAAATAAAAACAAGAAACATGGCAATGCCACGAAACCAGGTTTTCAAAAATGTTGTTCTGATTCTATACTATAGTATGAATTTTGGAATGAAGATTGCTATGAATATTCAAAAGATTATAACATGACATGAAGGAAAAGATAATATTCATGAGAATACATGATAATGAGTAGGATGTAAATTTCGGCTAACAATACTGTCTGCAAGGAGTATACTTAATAATGAGACAACAATTTCTGCACGTCATCTTGATGTGGTAAACATTTGTCTGAAGTTTCATCAAAATTCTTCAAAGGGTTGAAGAGTTACAGAGCGGACAGGATTTTCAATGTTAATGTCACTGTGACCTTGACCTTGGAGCCATCAAAATTCTTCAAAGGGTTGAAGAGTTACAGAGCGGACAGGATTTTCAATGTTAATGTCACTGTGACCTTGACCTTGGAGCCAGCCATGCGGAACATGCGTTCTGCACGTCATCTTGATGTGGTAAACATTTGTCTGAAGTTTCATCAAAATTCTTCAAAGGGTTGAAGAGTTACAGAGCGGACAGGATTTTCAATGTTAATGTCACTGTGACCTTGACCTTGGAGCCAGCCATGCGGAACATGCGTTCTGCACGTCATCTTGATGTGGTAAACATTTGTCT